>CM056732.1:41414906-42614906 GCA_029844215.1 Przewalskia tangutica
TACATTTCTTATTTACCACCTAAAGACATTAGTTTATTTTAAGTCATAGGCATAAGATGCATTTGGGATTTAAGTCAAATATGAAATAATCCAAACTAGTTGATGAAAGAAAGGATCCGAACTTAGCTTCTACATTTGACAAGTGTTCCAAAGGATCAAGGGATTTGAACGATGGCCATCAACCCATGAAGAAAGGCCCAAAATGGCATGGAATATGGGGAAGAATTGGAACCAAAACTTGATAGCCTCTTATGAACAAGTTTATTCGGCTTTATATGTTGGTCCTAGCCGAGACCTTGCTTTACATTTTATGTCTTTAAGTTCTAGTCTAGCTAGTAGTTTTATTATTAAGTTCATGTAATAGCCCTTAGAGTATCTTAGGACACAATCAATGTTGGAAGTAAAGATGTAGAAGCCGAGAAAGGGGCAAGGCCAAGGTGGCACAGACAACACACCATGGCAAGGATAAGAATGACATGGATGACATGTTGGCATGGACAAGAAGCATCCAAAGACGAGATGAGTCAGAAGAGGGAGGTTGAAGGTCGTCCGAAGATCAAGATGTTGGTACAAGGAATGAAAGCACCCCCAAGAGGATGAAGTCTTGAAAATGCAAGCACATCTCGACCTCCATAAAGAAGGTGTGAAGAGGTTTTGACCTACTCAAGTCTCAACATAAAACCAAAACTCTTTCAGATGAAACTCACCGAAGTCGAGGGCCAACTTGGTCTCCAAGACAACCAAAACCCCTTCCTTGTTCTCATTCGGCTGAATGGCCTTATAATTGTCCCTTAGTCTCCCTTCTAGAATAGTCTTTACGATACTATAAATAAGGAAATAGGAATTTGTATTTCGGCATGCTTGATTTGAGTTAAATATAAAACATAGTCTTCAACTTGTGTGTCGAAACCTATCCGATCCTTGTGTGGATCACCCTTCATTCGATGTAAGTTAGATTAGGACTTGTATGACCTAGTCTATACCGTTCCCATTGTCGGAACCGCCGCGTTTGCCCCTGTAATTTTTTCCATTAGATTTTCGATTATTTTTGCCGCCACCTTGAGCACGATTTTGGCCTGAAGTTTCAACAAAACCCGGAGAGTTGGTGGAGGACGTCATCATGACTACTAGACTAGCCCCGGTAGCCGCCTTTTTCGCCAAACCGACTTCTTCCAAAGTAAATGTCACGACCCGATCCCGGGCCCGTGACTGGTGCCTTACCCCGGGCACCCTAGTGATACAACATCAGAGAAAATCAGCGGAAATAAAAACTTAAACATGAAACAAGAGATATGATAATAAACAGCCAACCAAATCTGTACCTTCTTGTATATATAACTAAAAACTTGAAGTTACATCCTTACAAACCCCGCCACAACAAGATTACATGCACTTAAGAGTTTTTATGCAACATGACGACAGTGGCCCGCCATACCTCGAATGTACAAGTACCTCACAGAATAGGACTATACTAAAAGATAAGCCTCCGAGAAACGAGCTTCCTAATACGCCGAATCGTGATCCATGAGCGAGGATCAACAATCGTGTACTTACTGCGGATGAACGCAGCTTCGGGCGAGGTCAAGATAACGGTACCAAGTATGTGAAATCAAAATATCAGAAATGAAATCATAGTAGTCAATATAAAGTAGAGACATGTATGATAACCAAACTACATACCACAATAAATAAGCAAATACGTAAGTCGTGACCCACGCCTCAAAGTCATCACTCAAATATAACTATGGGTCTCACGCCTCAACATCAATCATGCCTGGAATACCTTCCTCACCACGGCAGTCTATGATATAATAACACCAAGGAGTACACATGAACACCAGGTCCCGCCTGAG
The DNA here is from genome assembly GCA_029844215.1 of Przewalskia tangutica. Taxonomy (NCBI): domain Eukaryota; kingdom Viridiplantae; phylum Streptophyta; class Magnoliopsida; order Solanales; family Solanaceae; genus Przewalskia; species Przewalskia tangutica. The sequence goes on from CM056732.1 coordinate 41,416,760, forward strand.
TCATAAAACCGTACGGGGCAAGTACGAAGGCTAACTACCAGATATCAAGGCCGCATCATCAATCGATCGGCAAGTACGAAGCCAACTACCGATACCAAAGCCGCACCAACAATACTATACAACCAAACCACGGCCGACACGGGCAAGTACGAAGCCAACTACCGATACCAAAGCCGTGTCACGAGCTGATCGGCAAGTACGGTGGCTAACTACCAGATACCAAGGTCAGATTACGAGACTTCGCCACGGTCGACACGGCAAGTACGAAAGCCAACTACTGATACCAAAGCCGTGTCACGAGCTGACCGGGCAGGCACGAGGGCTAACTACCGATACCGCGTCAGACACGAGACTTCGCCACTAAACTGAACGGGGCAAGTACGAAGGCTAACTACCAGATACTAAAGCCGAATCAGCCACGACTTTGGGGCAAGTACGAGAGCCAACTACCAGATACCAAAGCCGAATCAAGAAACCTCACGGAGAGCTAGTCCATGGAATAACACTATCACCGTGCGCACTGCGGAATCCTCCACACCGCCAGACGCCCAAGTAAGATCATAACAAATCAGCCGCCCATCGAGAGACGCGGTATAGAAATACAATACTAGCACGACAAGGCTATCACACGCAAACATAGGCAAGTTACACACAACTCAAGGTACTTTCATTTTATGTCAAAGTCCAGGTTTTAACCCCAAAGTACTACGTACTTTAACTTCTTCTTAAAAGATCCATTTCTTTTACAAAGGTCACCCGATGCTCGTATTATAAAAAAATAGAGTGACTAACACTTTAAGTAGACCAAAACAACTTCCATACTTTCCTTTTTAAAATCAAGTAACAACATTCTTTTCCAAAGTTCAAGTTTGCCTAATTTCAAATATTCACGTCTCTTATTTTCGAAAGATTTCATAGTTCATAGTCTTAATCACTTATTAACGTAATTCTTTTTTAAAACAATTTGAGTAACATATGCCTTATGTGTGAGTAGGTTATTCTTGTTTATAACAATCTTATTAAAGCAGCCATGATCTAGGAAATGTAATACAATTTTGTCTTATCTTAGCTTCTATGCAGATGGAGGTTTCTACTGGTTTTAATATAATTACTTAATTGTCAACACATTTTCCTTTACTAACGCTGCAGTGGTTCGTTCGATACTTATTCTCATTTCCGAAATCAGTAAACCATTTATTCTTTTAATGACCAAATACTCATTACTCACGAATGAGGTTTCACACTTTTTAATAAAATTCATATCAATTCAATTAAGTCAAGTCTCTTATCTTTTGAGATCAAGTCTCTTAACTTCTAAAATCAATAAACCATTCTTTTTATCTCTCTTAAGTCGTTATACCTAACTTCCCATAAAGCTTAGTATAACTCTTAATCTTTTAAAACCAAGTATTACTCTTCTTTCAAAAACGATTCTTAATTCTTTGAAATACTCCAAGATTCTTTATTATTTAAAACTCAAGTCAACAGACATCGAAGTAAAACCACGCTCGCTTAACACACGACGTCTACCGTACTATATATGTTCTTTTAAAATATCATGCTCAAGAGGATAGGAAGAATCACATACCTCGCGACGATTATCGACTATTAGCAAATAGCTCCAAAGTACTCAGAATCTCGCTTAGCCTTTTCCACCCTTCGAGTAGAATACGCTACTCGCAGACTTCAACCTATAACTGGCCATACAAGTCTATCAACGCCTAGACTACTCAGTAGAATAATTCTAGATACGATTCCTTATTCTACGGAAAATTGCAGCACTTCCCTACCACAAACTACACAAGTTCATCAGAATACAAATTCCCATGTAAGTACAGTCACTTTCTTCTTTAATATTCTTCCGATGTGATTTTAATTCAATTCCCTTCTCTTATACCATTCTTCTATATATCTTATACTCATTTCTATACTTCTATAGTATGTAATTTCCAATTACAATAGAAGGACAAAAGTATTTACCTCGATAAGCCCACAATTATCCAAGTTAAAAAGTCGATCCTGAGCAAGGTTTAGTGTCACACCCCGAAATCCGGGCCCGTGACTGGTGCCTTACCCCGGGCACCCTAGTGATCCAACATCAGAGAAAACCAGCGGAAATAAAAACTTTAAACATGAAATGAGAGACATACTAAATAAACAGGCCAACCAAACAGCTTGCCTTGATATATATATAAAAGCCCAACAGCTTATCCTTTTACAAACCCCGCCACAACAAAGGCATGCACTCTAAGATTTATATAACAACTATGACGGACAGGCCCGCCATACCCCGAATGTACAAGAACCTACGACTGGAAACATACCAAAAGATAAGCCTCCGAGAAACGGAGCTTCCAATACGAACGGTGATCCTAAGAATGGATCAACGATCGATGTACTCTACTGCGCAGATTTAACGCAGCCAAGGAGGTCAAGATAACAGTACCAAGTATGTGAAATCAGAAATATCAGAAATGAATTCATAATAGCCTATAAAGCAGGAGACATGTATGATAACCAAAATACAGTACGCAACATAAGAGCAGTCAAGTCAGGGACTCACGCCCTCCAAGTCACCACTCAAATATAACTATGGGACTCACGCCACAACATCCATCATGTTCGTGATCACGGCCGCATGCCCTAATACAAGACGGTAGACATGTCCATGATGCAACGATGCAACACACAATAAGGCCGCACGCCACATGCCCGAATACAAAGACGGTGTAGACATGCCCATGTAACCTCAACAACAATATACTGGGTGGTCAACCCTGCCGCATGGCCACATGCCCCCGGAATACAGCATCGGTGTAGACATGTCCATGTAACCACAATAACAATATATCACGCAACGTGCTATCACAAGCAAGCTCAAGCAAATTACCATACTTCTAAACTTTCATAAAAGATCCATTCCTTCTCAAGAAGTCACCTGATATCAACACTTGCACAACAAATGCTATCTTAACAAGCATAGGCGAGCTACACAACAACAAGCATAGGCAAGTTACACAACAACAAGCATAGGCAAGTTACACAACAACAAGCATAGGCAAGTTATACACAACTCAAGGTACTCCCATTTTATATCATAGTCCGGGTTTTAACCCTAAGTACTACGTACGTTAAGTCCTTTTAAAAGAGATACATTCCTTTTATAAAAGTCACCCGATACCCGTAGTATAAAACTAGAGTGATTCACATTATTAAGTAAACCAGAACACTTTCCTTTTAAAATCAAGTAACAACATTCTTTTCCTAAGTTCGGCTTGCCTACTTTCAATTACTCAAGCCTCTTACTTTAGAAAGGTTTCATAGTTCGTAGTTTTAATCCCTTAAAACAATTTAAGAAACATATGCCACACGTGAGTAGTTTATTCTTGTTATAACAATCTTATTACAAAGAATATGATCTAGGAAATGAAATATCATTTTGTCTCATCTTAGCTTCTATGCAGATGGAAGTTTCTACCGGTTTTAATAATACTTAATTATTCAAAACATTTTTTTATTAACGCCGCAGTTGGTTTGTCGATACACATCCCGATTTCAAATCAAGAAACATTCTTAAGCCGTTATACCTAACTTCCCATAAAGCTAGTATAACTCTTAAGTTTTCAAAACTAAGTATTACTCTTCTTTTCAAAACGATTTGTAAATCTTTGAAATACTACAATTCTTTATTATCACACATCAAGCCGCTTATAAACAAATCATTTACCTTTTTTAAAAACCACAAAGTATTTTCTTATCTACATAAAGTCATTATAACCAACTTCCCATAAAGCCGTTATAACACTTTATGTTTCAAACCAATCAAATACATTTAACACACGACGCTCACCGCACTACATAGTTCACACATATCACGCTAGAAGAGATAGGAAGAGGTTCACATACCGCGACGCAGTATCGACTAATAACAAAACGCCCAAACAATGACTACTCCTTAAGCCAAGTAAATCGCGCCACACGTAGTACTTCAACCTATAAGGCCACGCGCGCTTTATTAACATCGCAGAACTTTCTACGTAAAATTCGGCAAAGACTCTCCCGCCACAACAGAAATCTCCTCTCTATCGAGGCCGCTTATCAAGCCAACTGTAAGTTAACACATCTAACCGGACGAGTACAATTCTACAACACAGTAATGCTACACAAGTCTACTGTAATACAGTCCTATGTAATTACAGTTCAGTTCAGTTCTTAATTCTTCAGGCTTAAGTCAAAAGACATTGCCACAGTACTAAGTTCAGTTCTATACATAGTATACAACAACTATATATTCAACACTTATGTAATTTCCAATTACAATAGGGGGACAAGATATTTACCTCGATAAGCCCAAAATTATCCGAGTTTAATGTCGCTCCTGAGCAAGGTTTAGCTCCTACTCTGAGTGCTCCAATCCGCTCCAAACAACCCTTAGAAGTTCTAACCAACTTCTCTTAAGTACTTCAAACAACTATGAAGATTTCCTTAGGGTTTCATAGTGGCTAAAGGAAAGTATAATCGTATTTTCCGGCTTTTATAAGTGTAACTCGGGAATACTACAAGGTATTTGGCAAGGTATTTGGACATAACAACAATACTTTGGAGAGTATTTCTATACCACAAAGGGGGTATTTATACGAGACAACTAGGCAGTGGGTACCCTACGCAAAACACCACCAAGAAGTGGGGTGGCTCTGCCAAGGGGGAAAGGAGGCTAGGACGAGAATTCTCAAGAGGGAGGAGAGGGTTTTCAAGACTTAGGCAATTTGTGGATGAAAGAACTCATCAACTAATGGGTATTTATAGTCGCCAAAGCCAACCAACGGCCAAGATCAATCCATGTGTTAGGCAAGTGTAGGGCTAGGATTTACCAAACACAAATATCCTACCTAACCTTGACTTTGTCAAGGCAACAAAACGTGCAACCTTGTTCATTCTCGCCCAAATGGACGCTCAAGTTCACCAATGGAGGTGCCAAGTGTCGCCTCCCGTTGGTCCAAAATGTTTCGCCTCTCGAAAAATCCGCAAAAATTAGAAATGACATAGCCGGAAATTCCCTACGAAAGTCGTGGAAACCGCTTTCCGAAAAACGACTCTAATCGGGTGTTGTGAGCAAAATTAATTCGGCCAAGCCACTGTGTAGTTCGAAAATTTCTACGTACGTCCCCACGTACATACTCTGGAAATACGGGGTATAACATTCTCCCCTCCTTAGAAACATTCGTCCCGAATGTTCCTTCTAAGGCTCAAACAACGCGCCAAGATAGTCTTCACTACTATACTTACGAGAACATACCTGCCACATCTGGCCACAGAAACACCCACTCAAAATACTTACATCCAAGTCCACGAGGAAACACCTCTAACATCACCGCAACCACCTCTCTCCGGGTCCTAAAATATACTTCCTTCGTGACCTTCTCTTTACAAAAGAAATGATACCACTTTTGTCACTTTGCTCGAGGCATAAACCTTCTCAGCGACTCCAACAAACGGTACCGATCGCATGCGACATCGAGGTCATGTGACACTCAAACTCTTACTCACAACTTTTCCACGCTTCATCGCCTCCGCTTCCAAAACTCGGGTCACTATCTCTTACGTGGTCATCATTAATCGGGAACACTGATGGATTGATACCCTCCCGAACGTATCAATAAGAAAGACCGAACGATCGCTTCCTAAGTCGGACGACAATTGCTAACATATAGCAACCCGCCTATTCTTCACATGAACTCAAAAGGCCCAAAGTAACTCGCTAAGTTCCTCTGCTTCCAAAACTCGCCACACCCTAACCACAAATACCGGAACAAGCTCAACCAACTATTCAACCTTGCCAAAGATCGAACCAATCGACCAAGAACTTACACTTCCGCCCCTACAAGGCTTCACAAGGCGACATCCGAACACCGAAATGGTAGCCAAAACACTTTCTCCAAAGGAGACAACGATCTCACAAACTACCTCGACATCAAACACTGGCCCGAGGGCGAATACGATACAGAGACTCACCTGAGTTCCCAACTCTGCCTGGTAAAATTCTTAGAAAACGAAAATAGCCACCACCTGGGCTTCACTGTCTGTCATAAGGTGAAGGTAGGCACCCCGTGCAGCCTTACAACCTTTCAGACAACACCAACACTGCCGAGGGAACGACCCTGACCGAAGAACACGATAGTCGCCCCATCGCCCGACCATCGTCGAACGCATCCACGAACTCAGACGCTGGTCATCTAAACTTGGGCCTAGCACCTCGTGACTACCACCGCGACCACCTGTAGTCGACCACCTCATTCGCCACGTTGACACGCAACACGCCCTCAACCCGACCCTCCATCACGCCAACTCTCTAGTTCTCGATCCGAACAATCTTACCTATTCAAGTCATGAAAGCTACCACTTCCATCTCACATTACCCAGGGACTGATCACACAAATATATATCCCACGCACACTACGCACTCTGATAAAGGTCAAACATAAAATAGATCTTTTACTCAAGACGACCTCACCCGTAAGGTCTCAATCGTGACATAGTCTAGTGTTCACACTTACCATGACCCCATACTTAACCTCCCAACTAACCATGTTTTCTAACTCACAATTTACACAACGCTATTCGCACATAGCACATAATAATGAGATCATCATAACAAAGATACCAAGACTCAGAGGGTTAAGGATATACCGGCTACCGCCCACTCTAATCATAGCCCACGCAGGCAGCATAATCGGTAGGGTGATGAACCACCATCGATCCTGGCGCCGAGTCGTGGCCGCTCAACCTCTCCTATAAGCACGCCTCTCTTCACGGCCCTCGACGCGCAGAATAACAAGCTCCTCGTACTACGACACTCCAAATGCGGTCTACTACATCGACCACACCGGTGTAGGGTGATCGTGACCGCCAACACCCTACTCTCGAACATTCAAACTCCGAGCCCCGACCGCTTCCCGAATCTCCCAAAGGTCCCGGCGCGCGAGGACCACTGAAATGGCGGAGGCGCATAACTAGTTCGCCGAGGCGGTCCGCCAAAATCACCGGAGGACCGCCGCTCGCCTCTTACGCCGACTCTCGTCATTCCGCCGATTTCTCCGCCTCACCCCAAGTGCATAAGTCGCACGGCAATGTCCATGCCCTATCAAGAGCTACACTGAACAACTCTCGCTAGGTAATCATCGAGCCTCAGAACATATCGGTGCACTCGGCCCTCCATACTAGCTACTAATGCGGGACATACCGCTAATGAGTCGAACTCACATTGTACTCCCAACCAGACGCCTGCTCGCCGCAACACCAAAAATCTGCCGCCCGAGCCCTCCTTATCTGCGAGGCAAGAAGTGTGCAAGAAAAGCCTTTGAGAACTCGTCCCACAAGCGCCAAGTGCATTCTCTCCCGACAGCTCCCACGAATCAAACCCGATCGCGTATCACGCACCGGACGCGAACCTAGACCACCGACTCGGCCTCCGATGCCTTGATCACCTCACGATCCGTCAGAATCGCCGGATGAACTTCGCGGATCATCCTCGTGCCTCGACCAGAAACTCGCGGCTACAACTCGTAAAAATCTCGTAGCCTCAAACTATTCGCTTCGTGCACTACAAAGCCGCCGAATCGAATCGCCGCGATCCACTGCCCTCATATCTCGCCACGATCTCGCCGCATGGGCCATCTCCTTGTACCCAACTCCTCCGCCAGCCGTGGACCGAGGCTCAGTATCAGAGTCTCAGCAGCCATCGCCGCCGCCTAAACTCGCTGGGCAAGGCGCCGCAAAACTCGACGTCAAACACTACTCATCGATCGCTCGCGCTCGCACTTCTCCTCAACCACACTAGCAGCTCTCGCAGCCTTGCCCTTCTCGCCCGGTCGCGCGCGAGGCATAATCGGTGAAAACGAAATACGCCGGAGGGTCCAACTTACAACACTCTCTAAGGCACGATCTCGTAATGAGAAGAATGGAAACTAATCCTAAATGTCTCGCAGCCTCCTCGACATAGATGTGGTGCACAACACACCGATAATCAAGACTCTACTAGACACGGTCGTAGACACCTTCCGAGGATTAATCGCTCGATACCACTTTGTCACACCTCAACCGCCCGTGGATCGTGCCTTACCCCGCACCCTAGTGATCCAACATCGAGAAAACCAATGGAAATAAAAACTTTAAACATGAAATGAGACATACTAAATAAACAAAGCAACCAAACAGTTGCCTTCAGTATATATATATATAAAAGCCCGAACAGTTATCCTTTTTACAAACCCTGCCCACAACAGTGCTACAGACCTCTAAGATTTATACAACAACTATGACGGGACAGGGCCCCGCCATACCCCTGAATGTACAAGAACCTACGACTCAGGGAAACATACCAAAAGATAAGCCTCCGGAGAAACGGAGCTTCCAATACGCCAACGGTGATCCTAAGAGCGGATCAACGATCGATGACTTCCTACTCGCAGATGAACGCACTTCAAGGAGGTCAAGACAACAGTACCAAGTATGTGGAAATCAGAAATATCAGAAATGAATTCATAATAGCCTATAAAGCAGGAGACATGTATGATAACCAAAATACAGTACGCAACATAAGAGCAGTCAAGTCAGGGACTCACGCCCTCAAAGTCACCACTCAAATATAACTATGGGACTCACGCCCACAACATCCATCATGTTCGTGATCACGGCCGCATGCCGAATACAAAGATCGGTAGACATGTCCATGATGCAACAATAATAACAAGGCCGCATGGCCACATGCCCCGAATACAAAGATTTGCAGACATGCCCATGTAACCTCAATAACAATATATCATGGTCAACTCGCCGCATGGCCACATGCCCCTGAATACAAAGATCGTGTAGACATGTCCATGTAACCACAATAACAATATATCACGCAACCAAAGCTATCACAAGCAAGCTCAAGCAAATTACCATACTTCTAAACTTTCATAAAAGATCCATTCCTTCTCGAAGTCACTGATATCAACACTTGCACAACAAATGCTATCTTAACAAGCATAGGCGAGCTACACAACAACAAGCATAGGCAAGTTACACAACAACAAGCATAGGCAAGTTACACAACAACAAGCATAGTGTTATACACAACTCAAGGTACTCCCATTTTATATCATAGTCCGTTTTAACTCCTAAGTACTACGACGTTAAGTCCTTTTAAAAGAGATACATTCCTTTATAAAAGTCACCCGATACCGTAGTATAAAACTAGAGTGATTCACATTATTAAGTAAACCGTAACACTTTCCTTTTAAAATCAAGTAACAACATTCTTTTCCTAAGTTCCGCTTTGCCTACTTTCAATTACTCAAGCCTCTTACTTTAGAAAGGTTTCATAGTTCGTAGTTTTAATCCCTTAAAACAATTTAAGAAACATATGCCACACGTGTGAGTAGTTTATTCTTGTTTATAACAATCTTATTACAAAGACCATGATCTAGGAAATGAAATATCATTTTGTCTCATCTTAGCTTCATGCAGATGGAAGTTTCTACCGGTTTTAATAATACTTAATTATTCAAAACATTTCCTTTTATTAACGCCGCAGTTGGTTTGTCGATACACATCCCGATTTCAAATCAAGAAACATTCTTAAGCCGTTATACCTAACTTCCCATAAAGCTAGTATAACTCTTAAGTTTTCAAAACCAAGTATTACTCTTCTTTTCAAAACGATTTGTAAATCTTTGAAATACTACCGCTTCTTTATTATCACACATCAAGCCAGTTATAAACAAATCATTTACCTTTTTAAAAACCACAAAGTATTTTCTTATCTACATAAAGCTGTTATAACCAACTTCCCATAAAGCCGTTATAACACTTTATGTTTCAAACCAATCAAATACATTTAACACATGTACGTCTACCGTACTACATAGTTCACACATATCATGCTAGAAGAGATAGGAAGAGGTTCACATACCTGCGACGAGTATCGACTAATAGCAAACGCCCAAACAATGACTACTCCTAAGCCAAGTAAATCGCGCCACACGTAGTACTTCAACCTATAAGGCCACAAGCGCGCTTATTAACATCGCAGTAACTTTCTACGTAAAATTCGCAGACCTCCCGCCACACAGAAATCTCCTCCTCTATCGAGGCCGGCCATCAAGCCAACTGGGGTTAACACATCTAACCTGGACGAGTACAATTCTACAACACAAGAATGCTACACAAGTCTCAGAATACACCCTATGTAATTACGCTCGCCTGGGCTTAATTCTTCAAAGCTTAAGTCAAAAGACATTGCCACAAGATTAAGTTCAGTTCTATACATAGTATACAACAACTATATATTCAACACTTATGTAATTTCCAATTACAATAGGGACAAGATATTTACCTCGATAAGCCCAAAATTATCCGAGTTTAATGTCGCCTCCCGAGCAAGGTTTAGCTCCTACTCGAGTGCTCCAATCCGCTCCAAACAACCCTTAGAAGTTCTAACCAACTTCTTAAGTACTTCAAACAACTATGAAGATTTCCTTAGTGGTTTCGTTTAGTGGCTAAAGGAAAGTATAATCGTATTTTCGGGCTTTTATAAGTGTAACTTGGGAATACTACAAGGTATTTGGGCCAAGGTATTTGACATAACAACAATACTTTGAGAGTATTTCTATACCACAAAGGGGTATTTATACGAGACAACTAGGCTGTGTGGGGTACCCTACGCAAAACACCACCAAGGGAAGGGGTGGCTCTCGCCAAGGGGAAAGGGAGGGCTAGGACGAGAATTCTCAAGAGGGAGGAGAGGGTTTTCAAGACTTAGGCAATTTGTGGATGAAAGAACTCATCAACTAATGGGTATTTATAGTCAAGCCAAAGCCAACCAATGGCCAAGATCAATCCATGTGTTAGGCAGAAGTAGGCTAGGATTTACCAAACACAAATATCCTACCTAACCTTGACTTTGTCAAGGCAACAAAACGTGCCAACCTTGTTCATTCTCGCCCAAATGGACGCTCGTTCACCAATGGAGGGTGCCAAGTGTCGCCTCCCGTTGGTCCAAAATGTTTCGCCTCTGAAAAATCCGCAAAAATTAGAAATGACATAGCCGAAATTCCCTACGAAAGTCGTGGAAACCGTTTCGTCGAAAAACGACTCTAATCGGGTGTTGTGAGCAAAATTAATTCGGCCAAGCCACTTTGTAGTTCGAAAATTTCTACGTACGTCCCCACGTACATACTCTGGAAATACGGGGTATAACATTTAGCTCCTAATCTGAACGCTCCAATTCGCTCCAAGAAACCCTTAGAAGTTCTACACAACTTCTATTTAACACTTCAATCGACTATGAAGATTTTCCTTAGGGTTTCGCTTTTTGTGATCAAGGAAGTATAATAGTATTTCGGCTTTTAGTATAGTGGTAACCTTGAATACTACAAGGTATTTGGTCCAAGGTATTTTGGAATAGTAACAATACTTGGAGAATACTTTTCTACCAAGGGGGGGGGGGGTATTTCACGAGAACAACTTAGGGTGGGGGGGGGGGGGTTTCGGCCGAGGGCCTTCCAAAGGGGGAGGGGAGCTTGGACGAAAACTACACTAAGGGGGGAGAGGGATTTTGCCTTGAAATTTCACAAGTGTGGATGAAGAATAAGTCTTGCATTTGAGGGGTATTTATAGGGAAACCAATGGCCAAGATCAAAGCAAGTGGATGGATGAGATTTGGACAAGTGTTGTGTGGGTCCCACCTTATCTATCTACCACACAAATATCACAAAATATCCTACCTAATCCTTGACCAAAAATAAAGGCCAAAAACGTGCAAGGAATTCCCCTCCATTGCCGTCCACTTGAGGGACAAGTGTCGCCCTCTCGTTGGTCCAAAATATTTCATCTCTCGGAAAAATCCGCAAAAAATATAAATGTTGCAACCGTAATTTTCCCTTCGCAAAGTCCGGAAAACGTTTCGTCGGAAAACAATTCTTTTTGCTAGTTGTGAACAAATTTCGTCCCTTTGCCTACTTAAGGCTTAAACTTTTGTACGTACGCCCTCATGTACATACTCTGGAAATACGGGGTATAACATTCTCCCCTCCTTAGAAACATTCGTCCCGAATGTTCCTTCTCAAGACAGATAACGATAAAGTTCCTCTTAACTTAAACAAGTTGCCAATGCCACATCTGGCCACAAAATAACACACGCGCAAATACTTAACCCAAGTCAACGAGGAATCACCTCTAGCATTACAAAAGCTTCCACCCACGGTCTAAAAGATATCCCCTACGCACCTTTACTTCACAAAAGTAATGATCATTTCTATTTTCTCAGCACATGTTCACTTCTTTCCTTACTCGTCGTACTCTTCTCGAACACTTGAACTCTTTCTAGTGTACGTACCATACTTCAGCCAACACTACAGTTTCCAAAACTTTGGAGTCACTACCTCCAAACTTGGTCACCTTACTGGCCTCAATCTCCTTTAAGGCCATTCCCGGCCTTCACGATCCAATTCTGGTCGAACATATCCACGAACTCATACAATGGTTACCTAAACTTGGGCCTAGCACCCTCGTGACCCTACCACCCTGGACCACTCGAACCGACTCCCACCCCAAACCGGCCATGGGTCGACCCGCGAATGGTCCTCAACCCGACCCATAATCGCGCCAAACTCTTGTTCCCCGATCCGGAACAATCTTACCTATTCAAGTCCAGAAAGCTACCACTTTCATCTTACACAACCCATGGAATTATCCCACAATACATTTATACGCATACCAAGTATTTTGACAAAGACTAACCGTAAAATCTTTTATTCAAGCCGACCTTACATCTAAGGTCTCAACGTGTAATATTCTAAGGTTCATACCTTCCTTGTCCCCATACTTATCCTTTCAACTAACCATGTCTCTAAACCACAATATACACAGCGCTATTCGTACATAGTACTCAACATATAATCATCGTATCACGCATGCTAATCTCTAGAGGGTTAAGGATATACCTGTAAAAAATAGGCGGTTCAAAGGACCGCTAAAACTGGGAACTTCCACCGACCTGCCGTGGCTCGCCCACGGTAAGAACATCTTGTCACGACTGCTCGGTCCCGGATCGTGCCTTACCGGCACCCAAGTAGTCATACATCGTAGTAATCGGAATATAAAACAAGACATGAAACAATTTGTAAAATGAGACACGCTTTATGTGAGAAAATGTCGCTTCGCATATATATATAAACATGGTTTAGATACATCCCAACTGCATAATGGCTCTGCACTTAAGAAGATAACGACTATGGCGGACATGGCCCCGCCATACCCCGACAAAGACAAAACTATCTACAACAGGAGATCATACCCAAAAAGTAGAGCCTCGAGAAGATGGAGCTCCCGACACCAACGCAAAAGATCCTAAGGATGCGGATCTAGCACTGCTTGCCTTACCGCGCATGAACGCAGCCTCAAGGATGTCGCACAACAGTACCAAGTATGTGAAATCAGAAAGTACTTAAATGAAATCAAGTATTTAAAACCATTTGCAAATCGGTTCAATTGCACATAGTGCCATATCACAAACAAGAACAATAATAGGTAAATCAGAATAGTCCGTTTCTAGCCGCGAATGATCAAGCAAGCGCTTACCATAGTATCATTATGCATGCCTAATCTCGACTCCGCATCCGCATAGTCACACATGCATCCGCATGAGGTATTCCTCGCATCGGAGGTAGCTAACCCTGCACTACCGACTCCGCATCCGCATAGTCTCAATAGACCGCATAGTCACACGCATCGCATAGGGCATCCCCGTGACGCTAAAACACCTAATGATCAACTCGAACTCCCGCACCCGCATAGTCACATAGCGCATAGGCCGTATAGACCGCATCGCAGCAAGCCCTCGGTATAATAAGTCAAGGGGTAGGTGATATAATAACAAGATAAATGACTTACCGCTTAGCAACGTAAGCAGCAAGAATGACCCTTTCACAAAGCATTACAAGACACTATCACGTAGCATCATAATATGTCTACTTATCAAACAATCTTATTATACTTAATGTAAATCAATACGTGCTTTTATAAACAAACAAGTTAACAGCCTTGTATCTTTCTTAAGTTGTTATACCTAACTTCCCATAAAGCTAGTATAACTCTTAAGCTTTTGTTTTAAAACCATATTTCTCTTCAAGTAAAAATGATTCGATTTTTTTGAAATGCATCAGATTCTTATTATTCAGGCTTAAGTCAAAAGACATTGCCGAAGTAATTATTCAGTTAACACATGTACGTCTACCGAACAATATATATGATAAAATATCATGCTTAGCAAGAATCACATACCTTCTGGCGAAAACCTCCCGCCAAGTCGAATATGTCGCGCAGAGAATCACCTATAATACCAACACGCCTATCAACGCCTCAGATCAGATCGTATAAAGCTCTAAGCAGGGTTCTCTATTCTATGGGAATTTGGGCAAGACTTCCCTACCCTGAAGCTATACAATTCATGTGAAAAATTCCATGTGAGTACGCTTCAATTATTCTTCTTTTATACCCTTCTCGTGATAATATTCAATTCTATTTTGTAATATCCTTCTAAGTATTTAATACTTATTCTTATACTTCTACAAGATGTATTTTCTAATTATAAAAGAAGGGTAAGATTATTTACCTCTATAAGCCCAAAATTATCCGAGTATAAACGTCGCTCCCGAGCAAGGTTTAGCTCCTAATTTGTACGCCCGATAGCTCCAAGAACCTTTAGAAGTTCTTCACAACTTCTACTAAGTACTAAGGGATTTGGGCTAGGTATTTTGGGCATTATAACAATACTAGAAGGCAACTTTTCTACCAAGGGAGGGGGTAGATTTCGCTAGGCAGGGGCCTCGCCAAACTTCACTCAAGGGGGGGGGGGGGGTATAAGGCTTGGACGAAAATGCGCCAGGGAGAGGGAAGGATTTTTCAAGACTTGGAAAGGCATTTGTGGATGAAGAACTCGTCATCTTAAGGGGGTAGTTATAGGTCAAGCCACGCCAACCAAGGCCAAGATGATGCCAAGTGCAAGGCAAGTGTAGGGTGAGGATTTGCCCAAGTGCCCTTATCCATCCACTACACAAAATATCCTACCAACTACTTGACAAAATAGCCAATCTATTCGGCCAAATGAACGCCTCACGTCCATCAATGAGAGGGTGACAAGTGTCGCCCTCTCGTTGGTCCAAAGTGTTTCGTCTCTCGGAAAAATCCGCAAAAATTAGAAATGGCATAGCCGGAATTTATCCTACGCGAGTCGTGTAAAACGTTTCGTCGGAAAACGATTCTTTGAGTGAGTTGTGCCCAAAAAAACGTCTCATGCCTAAACTTTAAGGCTAAACTTTCGTGACGCACGCCTCACGCATACATACTCCGGAAATACGGGGTATAACATTCTCCCCTCCGTAGAAACATTCGTCCCGAATGTTCCTTCCCAAGACAGTTAACGATAAGGTTCTTCATAACTTAAACAGTTTGCAAATGCCACATACGGCCACAAAATAACACTTAGGCATATATGACAATGAAAATTTACAAATAGGAAAGTGAATTACCCGAGGTGTGGGAATAGGTGAGGATACTTCGCCTCATGTCCTCCTCGCCTTCCCACGCCATCTCCTCCCTAAGCTCGCTCCGCCACGTAACTTTGACGAGCCACGCCCTGGTCCGCAGACGCCTAACCCGACGATCGATTATCGCCATGGGAATCTCTCATACGATAACCCTGTCACACCGACATCGCCAATCGGATGCACCCTAGATGGATCCCCGATACATCTCCTCAAAGATAGAAACATGAAACACCGGATGCACCGCCTCCAGATCGGACGGCAATCCAATTCGTAGGCAACCTTGCCTACCCGCTGACAACTGATAGGGCCCAATGTACTGGCCGAAGTTTCCTTTCTTCCCGAATCTCATCACACCCTTCATGGGTGACACCTTCAGAAAACCCAATCATCAACCTCGAACTCGGATGCCGACGACGATGATCTCGCATATGACTTGCCGACTCGAGCCGCCAAGAACCTCTCCCGGATAAGCTTTACCTTATCCACCGCTCACTGCACCAACCGTACCACTAGCACTCGCCACATCGAACCAGCCTATAGGCGATCTGCACTTCCTCCCATACAAGGCCTCATAAGGCGCCATCCGAATACCGGAGTGGTAGCTATTATTATACGCAAACTCAACTAGAGGCAAATGATCCTCCCAGCCTACCATGAAGTCAATAACAGCTCGCAAAGATATCCTCAAGAGTCTGATAAGGCGCTCGCTCGTCTGCTCAGTATGTGGATGGAATGCAGACTCAGCTTACTCATGTCCTAAACCCTTCTCGAAAGACCTCGAAGTTAGCCGAACCGGGCTCCTCCGTCTGATATGATCGAAATAGGGACTCCATGCACCGACGATCTCTGATGTAAAGTCCGCATAATCCTCACCGAAAAAGTCGCCCCGACGGAAGAAAGTGGGCGATTTCACATCGCCGACGATAACCCATATAGAATCATGTCTCCTCCGAGTGCGAGGTAATCCCGTGATGAAGTCCATGTTGATCACCTCCCACTTCCGTGTCGGGATCTCTATCGTCAGAATAAACCACCGTGCCTCGTGCTCTACCTTCACCGCTGACAACACGCAATCGAGCTACGAACTCGCAACGCCCCTCTTCAAGCCATCCCACCAATACACAGATCTAAGGTCGTGGTACATCTTGGTCGACTTTCGATGGATAGAGTAACGCGCTACGTGCTTCCCCAAGAACTCACAAGTCCCAAACATCCGGAACACACAACTCGCCTCAAACCTTAGCACCCCATCGTGCTACCAAAAGGACCCTTCCTCACGAAGAGCCGCATCACGATGCGAATCAAAACGGATCCTCGAATTGCCTCTTCACCTCTCGACGATGGAAGACTCGCAACCTCACGAACTCGAACCCCACCGCTATCGGAATCAATCAAACGGACACCAAGGCTCGCTAATCGATGCAAATCACGAACCATGCCCTCCTCTCTACCGCACATCCGATAGGCTCCCATCGACCTACGACTAAGAGCATCCGCCACAACATCGCCTTCCGGGTGGTACAGATATCAACATCGTAATCCTTAAGCAACTCTAACCACCTTCTCTCGCCGTAAGTTCACCTCCTCCGGTGAAGATATACCGAGGCTCTTGTGGTCCGTATAAATATCCACGTGAACCCCATACAAATAGTGCCTCCAGATCTTCAAAGCGTGAATCACCGCCGCTAACTCCAAATCATGCTGGGGTAGTTCCTCGTGTTTCTTAAGCCGCTGGATGCGACGCTATAACTCTACCCGCTGATCAACACATCCCACCCGATGCCCGACGCATCACAATACACGACATAACCATCCGGACCTCCGAAGAGTAAGAACGGGCGTCGCCGCCTCCTCTTTAGTAGCCGGAAACCCCGCCACACGCATCACCCATCAAACTTAGCCGCCTTCTCGAGTCGCCTAGTCAATGGTGCAGAGATAGAAGCAAACTTCTACGAACCGATAATATCCTGCAAGGCCCTAAAATCGCGAACCTCTGCCGGAGTAGTAGGTTCAGGCCAAGTCCCGATCGCTCGATCTTGGCCGATCCACTCGAATGCCATCGGCCACTAATATGCCCAAGAAAAGCCACCGGCTAACCAAAACTCACATTTGGAAAACTTGGCGATAATCGCTGTCCCGAGAATCACAAGATACCTCAAATGCTCCGCATGCTCCCGCTCGAGCGAATAAACCAAGATATCATCAATGGACACTATCACAAACGTGTCCAAAATGGTTTGAACACTCGGTCATCAAATCCATGAATACCGCCGAGCATTGGTCAACCCAAAAGACATGACTCAACTCATAATGCCCGCACGGTCCGAATGCGATCTAGGACATCCACCTCTCTCGACTGCACTGATGATAGCCCGATCGCAGATCAATCTTGAGAAACATCTCGCGCCTCGCAATCGGTCGAACAAATCATCAATCTCGGGAAGCGGGTATTCGTTCTTAATGGTCACCTTGTTCACCGTCAGATCAACACACATGCGCATGGCCCCGCCCTTCTTCTTCTTCACGAACAATACCGGCGCTCCTGTGGAGAAACATTAGGTCTGATGAAGCCCTTCTCCAGCAAATCTCTCCGCTGGTCCTTCACCTCTCTCAACTCGGCAGGTGCCATTCTGTATGGCGGAATGGAAATAGGCCGAGTGTCCGCAAAGACATCGATACAAAACTCTATCTCCTCTCGTGAGGGATACCCGAGGTCGCCGGAAACACGCCCGGGAACTCTCTCGACTACCGAATCGATCAAAATCGTACCGCAACCTCGTGATCAAACACCCGAACGAGATGGTAGATATACCCTTCCGCACCATCTTCCTAGCCTCGAGGTAAGAAATAAACTTACCCTCGCGATACAAAGGTTTCCTCTCCCACTCAACAACCGGCTCCTCAGAAATCGAACCGCACTCACTCTCTCTCAGTCTACATTGGCGAGCAAGAAGCCAGCCAATCCATGCCCATGATCACGCTGAATCAACATGTCCAGCTCTATCAAGTCGGCTAGGTCCGACGATCAGATATGGTCACCGACAAGCCCTATATACCCGCCGAGCTACCACCGAATCACCCATCGGCGTAGCTACCTCGAAGTGGTCTTTGGACTCGTGCTCTATCCCTATCCTACTAGCAATAAGTGGAGATATATAGACAGAGTAGAACCCGATCTATCAAGGCATACACATCAACACCGTAAATCGAGCTGCGGATTTACGACATCAGCGACGCCCCGATCCCGCTACCGACAAGGCCTAAATGCGTTCGAGGACCGCTAGAATCGACCCGCCACGACTCACCGCCGCGACCGACCCACGAGTACCCGCCCGGGCGAGTAATCGTAGGAGATGATGAAGCGGCAATGCACTCGTAGGCCGGGCCCTACCACCGCCGCCCGGCCTGACAACCTCGCGAAATGACCCTGCTGGCCACAAGTATAGCAAGCTCCCAGAGTAGTACTACAGCTCCCAAAATGGAATCTACCACAACGGCACACCGAAAGCGCACTCGATCGGTTTGCACCTCGCTACCCTCGAAGTCAAGTCCTCGGGCCCCGACCGCCCCGACCGCCCGCTGTACCGAAAACGATGTAGGAGTGCTCTGAGCCGGCTGTGGTGCAAATCTAGACTTCTGCTGATGCCGTCCACCCTGAGAACCACCAAAAGAACCGGCCGTCTTGGCCTTCTTCTGCTGCTGATATCGGTCTACCCGGCGGTCTCTACGCTCCTCGCATCCTGGTCGTGAGCTCGCATACGGTAATGTCCATGCTCGGTGAAGGACACACCGCACAAGACTCGCCATGTAATCATCTAGCCCGGTGACATAGCGATGCACCCGGTCCTCCATCTCTGCTACCAGTGCAGGGACATATCGAGCCAAAGAATCGAACTCGACATTGTACTACCTAAGCAAGGCCCTCCTCGTCTCAAAGAACAAAATCTGCTACCGTTCTCCTCATCTCGCGAGGCAAGAAGTGTGAGAAAAGCCTCCAAAACTCATCCCATATCTGGAGTGCATGCTCTCCCGAAAGCTCCCACGAATCAAACCAATCGATCGCGGTATCACGCACCGATGCGAACCAAAGGTCACAGACTCGGTCTCAAGCCTTGATCACCCGTGATGATCCTTCAGAATCGACGGATGAACTCGCGGATCATCCTCCGCCTCGACCAGAAAACTCGCGGGCTACAACTAAGGAAATCCCGTAGCCTCAAATGCTCGCTTCGGGTGAACCACGAGATGTCCGGCTGAATCGAACCGCGGCCCACTGCCCTCATGCCCGCCACAATCCGCAAATAATCGGGCCATCTCTCGCACTCCATCTCTCCGCCTAGGCCGGGATTGAAGGTACGGTGCCGCGTCTCGCTGGCCGGGCGGCGCCATGGAACTCGCCGTCTCGGGTATAGATCGGGCTCGAGCCCTCGTGACTGGGTGTCTCGCTAGCGCCTCCTACGCTTTGCCCTTCCGCCGGGTTGCCTTACGCGAGGCATAATCAGCATAGTGAAAGGAATACGTTAGAGGGTCCAACCTATAACACGCCTCTAAAGCACGATCTCAGAGTGAGAAGAATGGAAACCAATCCTAAATATCCTATAGCCTCGACATTGGTGTGGTGCACAACACACCGATAATCAAGACTCTACTAGATACGGCTCAGAGACACTTTCCGAGGATTAATCGCTCGATACCACTTTTGTCACGACTGCCCGGCAGGTGCGGATCGTGCCTTATCGGCACCCAAGTAGTCATACATCGAGTAATCTGGAATATAAAAACAAGACATGAAACGCTTGTAAATGAGACACGCTTATGTGAGAAAATGTCGCCTTTCGCATATATATATAAACATGGTTTAGCAGCTACATCCCAACTGCATAATAGGCTACTGCACTCTAAGAAGATAAACGACTATGGCGGATAGGCCCCGCCATACCGACAAAGACAAAACTATCTACAACAGTGAGATCATACCTAAAAGTAGAGCCTCGGAGAAGACGGAGCTCCGACACCAACACAAAAGATCCTAAGGATGCAGATCTAGCACTGCTGCCCTTACTCGCAGATGAACGCAGCCCAAGGAGGTCGATAACAGTACCAAGTATGTGAAATCAGAAGTACTTAAATGAAATCAAGTATTTAAAACCATTTGCAAATCGGTTCAATTGCACATAGTGCCATATCACAAACAAGAACAATAATAGGTAAACAGAATGTGTCCGTTTCTAGGCCGCGAATGATCGCAAGCGCCAAGCGCCCATAGTATCATTATGCATGCCTAATCTCGACTCCGCACCGCATAGTCACACATGCACTCCGCATGAGGTATTCCTCGTGACGGGGTAGCTAACCCTGCACTACCGACTCCCGCACCGCATAGTCTCAATAGACCGCATAGTCACATTGCATCGCATAGGCATCCCCGTGATCGGCTAAAACACCCGAATGATCAATCGAACTCCCGACTCCGATAGTCACATAGATCGCATAGCCGATAGACCCGCATCGCGGTGGCAAGCCCTGGTATAATAAGTCAAGAGGGTAGGTGATATAATAACAAGATAACAGACTTACCGCTTAGCAACGTAAGCACAAAGAAAATGACCCCTTTCACAAAGATTACAAGACACTATCATGTAGCATCATAATATGTCTACTTATCAAACAATCTTATTATACTTAATGTAAATCAATACTGTGCTTTTATAAACAAACAAGTAAACAGCCTTTTATCTTTCTTAAGTTGTTATACCTAACTTCCCATAAAGCTAGTATAACTCTTAAGCTTTTGTTTTAAAACCGGATATTTCTTCCGTTAAAAATGATTCAAAGATTTTTTTGAAATGCATCAGATTCTTATTATTCGTGCTTAAGTCAAAAGACATTGCCGTAGTTATTATTCGATTAACACGTACGCCTCACCGCATCATATATATATGTTAAAATATCATGCTTAGGAAGAATCACATACCTTCTCGAAAACCTCCGCCAAGTCGAATAATATGTCGCGCAGAGAATCAAATTATAATACCAACACGCCTATCAACGCCTAGATCAGATCGTATAAAGCTCTAAGCAGAGGGTTCTCTATTCTATGGGAATTTGGGCAAGACTTCCCTACCCTAAGCTATATACCATCAGAAACAAATTCCATGTGAGTACAGCTTCAATTATTCTTCTTTATACCCTTCTACCGTGATAACAGCTCAATTCTATTTTGTAATATCCTTCTAAGTATTTAATACTTATTCTTATACTTCTACAAGATGTATTTTCTAATTATAAAAGAAGGGTAAGATTATTTACCTCTATAAGCCCAAAATTATCCGAGTATAAACGCGCTCCCGAGCAAGGTTTAGCTCCTAATTTGTACGCCCGATAGCTCCAAGAACCTTTAGAAGTTCTTCACAACTTCTACTAAGTACTAAGGGATTTGGGCTAGGTATTTTGGGCATTATAACAATACTAGAAGGCAACTTTTCTACCAAGGAGGGGGTAGATTTCCCAGGCTAGGGGCCTCGCCAAACTTCACTCCGGGGGTATAAGGCTTGGACGAAAATGCTCAAGGGAGAGGGAAGGATTTTTCAAGACTTGGAAAGTAATTTGTGGATGAAGAACTCTTCATCTTAAGGGGGTATTTATAGGTCAAGCCATGGCCAACCAAGGGCCAAGATGATGCCAAGTGCAAGGCAAGTGTAGGGTGAGGATTTGCCCAAGTGCCCTTATCCATCCACTACACAAAATATCCTACCAACTACTTGACAAAATAGCCAATCCATTCGGCCAAATGAACGCCTCACGTCCATCAATGAGAGGGTGACAAGTGTCGCCCTCTCGTTGGTCCAAAGTGTTTCGTCTCTCGGAAAAATCCGCAAAAATTAGAAATGGCATAGCCGGAATTTATCCTACGCGAGTCGTGTAAAACGTTTCGTCGGAAAACGATTCTTTGAGTGAGTTGTGCCCAAAAAAACGTCCCATGCCTAAACTTTAAGGCTAAACTTTCGTACGTACGCCCTCACGTACATACTCCGGAAATACGAGGTATAACAATCCTGCCTAGCTATGGAAGGTGAAGAACCCGCAAATGACCTCGTAGTCTGTGCTATCCCACCGCTACTCGCCTGGACGTCTCGCCAAATGGCCTCGTTGGCCGCAGCATAACAATCTCCCAAATTAGTACGACACTCTCCCTTATGAATTTTTCCACAACGCCACATCGAGACAGTGGTAGCCTCATCCGCGAGCCTCCTACTACCCCAAAATCTCAAACTGGGGCCCCGACTGCTCCTCGAATATCCCGAATGTCCCAAGATCGTGGAGGACCACTCAGCATCGGGCGAGGTACATAACTAGCTCACTGGCCGAGGCGGTCCGCCTTGAAAGTCGCCAAAAGACCTGCTGCTCGCCCTTCTTCGCTGATCTCGGCCATTCCGCCGACCTCTCCGCCTCACACCTGTGCATAAGCTCGCATGCGGCAATGTCCATGCCCCAAGAGCTACACCCGAACTAGTCTCTGCCAAGTAGTCATCGAGCCAGGTGACGAAGCGGTGCACTCGGTCCCCAATGTCGCCACTAACGCGGACGCACCGAAGCTAGTGAGCCAAACTCCACATTGTACTCAACCGCACGCCCGCCCCGCCTCAATATCAAAAATCTGTTTACCCCGAGCCTCTCATCTGTGGAGGCAAGAAATGTGCAAGAAATGCCTCTGAGAACTCGTCCCAAATAGCTGGAGGCGCATGCTCCCCCCGGGACAGCTCCCACGAATCAAACTAGTCGACTACGGTATCACGTAGCCGATGTGAACCTAAGACCACTGACTCGGTCTCCGAAGCCTTGATCACTCTCATGATCCGTCAGAATCGCTTGATGAACTCTCGCGGATCATCCTCGTGCCTCGATCCATAAAACACCGGGCGGTCGCAACTCGTAAAGTCCCGCAGCCTCAAACTATCCGCCTCGGGTGAACTACGGTACTACGGCATCTAATCGCCAGATCCGCTTTATCCTCGTGCCTTGCCACTATCCCGCCAATAATCGCCATCTCTTTGTACCCCAACTCCTCTCGCCCAGCCGTGGGACTGAGGCTCGTATCTTGTGGACTCAGCAACACCGCCGCGCTCTAAACTCATTGGCCGTGGCGGCCGCAAAACTCTCCGCTTGAAGCGCTATCTCGTGTAATGACCGCTCGCGCTTCTTGTACTCAGATCCTACTAGCATCTCCCTCGCCGCTTTGTCCATCTCGCCCGGTTGCAAGGCATGGAGGCATAATCGTAAAACGAAATGCGCGTAGGGGTCCAACTTATAACACAACTCTAAGGCACGATATCAGAATGAGAAGAATGGAAACCAATCCTAAATGTCCTGCAGCCTCCTGAGTATAGATGTGGTGCACAACACATCGATAATAAAGACTCTACTAGACACGGTCTGTAGACACTTTCCGAGGATTAACTGCTCTGATACCACTTTTGTCACGACTCCGATCCTGCCCGTGATCGTGCCTTACCCCTGCACTCTAGTGATACAACATCGAGAAAATTAGCGGAAATAAAAACTTAAACATGAAACAAGAGATATGATAATAAAACAAAGCAACCAAACTACCTTCTTGTATATATAACTAAAAACTTGAACAGCATATCCTTACAAACCCCGCCCACAACAAGACATGCACTCTAAGAGTTTTTATGCAACATGATGGGACAGGGCTCGCCATACCTCGAATGTACAAGTACTACAGAATCAGGACTATACTAAAAGATAAGCCTCCTGAGAAACGGAGCTTCCTAATACGGAATCGTGATCCTATGAGCGAGGATCAACAATCGTGTACCTCTACTGCGGAGATGAACGCACTCCAAGGAGGTCAAGACAATAGGTACCAAGTATGTGAAATCAAAATATCAGAAATGAAATCATAGTAGTCTATATAAAGCAGAGACATGTATGATAACCAAACTACATACCACAATAAATAAGCAAATACGTAAGTCGTGGACCCACGCCTCAAAGTCATCACTCAAATATAACTATGGGTCTCACGCCTCAACATCAATCATGCCCGGAATACCTTCCTCATCGCAGCATGATATAATAACACCAATGAGTACACATAAACACCGTGTCCCACTGAGTCATAAACCGTGACGGCAAGTACGAAGGCTAACTACTGATACCAAGGCCGCATCATCAATCGACCGGCAAGTACGAAGCCAACTACCGGATACCAAAGCCGTACTAACAATACTATACAACCAAACCACGGCGACACGGCAAGTACGAAGCCAACTACCAGATACCAAAGCCGTGTCACGAGTCGACCGGCAAGTACGAGGGCTAACTACCGATACCAAGGTCAGATCACGAGATTTCGCCACGGGTCGACACGGGCAAGCACGAAAGCCAACTACCAGATACCAAAGCCGTGGTCACGAGTCCGCCGGCAAGTACGAGGGCTAACTACCAGATACCGGCGTCAGATCACGAGACTTCGCCACTAAACCGAACGGTAAGCACGAAGGCTAACTACGGATACCAAAGCCGAATCACCACGACTTCGGGCAAGACGAGCCAACTACCGATACCAAAGCCGAATCGGCAAGAAACCTCACGGAGAGCTAGTCCATGGAATAACACTATCAACGTAAGCGCACTGCGGAATCCTCCGTCACTACTGCAGACGCCCAAGTAAGATCATAACAAATCATGCCTCCATCGAGACGCGTGGTATAGAAATACACATCGTTATACCTGATTTCCAGAGTATGTACGTGAGGGCGTATGTACAAAAGTTTAAGCCTTAAGTTAGGCAAGGGACGAAATTTGTGCACAACTAGCGAAAAGAATCGTTTTCCGACGAAACGTTTTCCGGACTTTGCGAAGGGAAAATTACGGTTGCAACATTTATTATTTTTACGGATTTTTCCGAGAGATGAAATATTTTGGACCAACGAGAGGGCGAACTTGTCACCCTCAAGTGGGCGGTCAAGTTGGACGAACTTGGGCACGTTTTGCCTTTAATTTTTGTCAAGGATTAGGTAGGATATTTGTGTGGTAGATTGATAAGGTGGGACCCACACACACATGTCCAAATCCCCACCCTCCACTTACCCTCCACTTGCCCTCCACTTGCCTAAAAACCCAGAAATACTATTATACTTCCCTTCAGTCACAAAACGAAACCCTAAGGAAAATCTTCATAGCGGGTTGAAGTATTAAGAAGAAGTTGCGTAGAACTTCTAAGGGTTGTTTGGAGCGGTTGAGCGTTCGCAATAGAGCTAAACGCTGCTCAGATCGACATTAAAACTTGGATAATTTTGGGCTTATCGAGGTAAATACTATTGTCCTTCTATTGTAATTGGAAATTACATCGTAGTAGTATAGAAATGAGTATAAGACGATATAAGGATGGTATAAAAGAAGAGAATTGAATTGAAATCACAAATGTAAGAATATTAAAGAAGAAGACTAAATCAGACTTACATAGATTGTATTTACTGAGACTTGTGTAGTTTGGCGGGTAGGAAGTCTTGCCCAATTTTCCGTAGAATAAGGAATCTTGTATCTAGAAGTATTCTACAGAGTAGTCTAGACGTTGATAGACTTATATGACCGTTATAGTCAAGATCGCGAGTAGCGTATTCTACTCGGGCGGTGGAAAAGGCTAGCAGGATTACGATTTTGGAGCTATTTGCTAATAGTCGATAATCGTCGCGAGGTATGTGATTCTTCCTATCCTCTTGAGCATGATATTTTAAAAGAATATGTATAGTACAATGAGACGACGTGTTAACCGAACGTGGTTTTACTTGATGTCTTTTGACCGAGTTTTAAATAATAAAGAATCTTGAAGTATTTCAAAGAATTAAGAATCATGAAAGAAGAGTAATACTTGGTTTTAAAAAGCTTAAGAGTTATACTAGCTTTATGGGAAGTTAGGTATAACGACTTAAGAAAGATAAAAGAATGGTTTATTGATTTTAGAAGTTAAGAGACTTGATCTTAAAAGATAAGAGAATTGACTTAATTGAATTGATATGAAAGTTGTTAAGAAGTGTGAAACCTCATTCGTGAGTAATGAGTACTTGGTTTTTAAAGAATAATGTTTACTGATTTCGGAAATGAGAATAAGTATCGAACGAACCACTGCAGCGTTAATAAAGGAAAATGTATTGACAAATAAGTAATTATATTAAAACCAGTAGAAACCTCCATCTGCATAGAAGCTAAGATAAGACAAAAT
The DNA here is from genome assembly GCA_029844215.1 of Przewalskia tangutica. Lineage (NCBI taxonomy): Eukaryota > Viridiplantae > Streptophyta > Magnoliopsida > Solanales > Solanaceae > Przewalskia > Przewalskia tangutica. The sequence goes on from CM056732.1 coordinate 41,443,598, forward strand.
TGTATTACATTTCCTAGATCATGACTGCTTTAATAAGATTGTTATAAACAAGAATAACCTACTCCCACATAAGGCATATGTTGCTCAAATTGTTTTAAAAGAGAATTACGTTATTAAATGATTAAGACTATGAACTATGAAATCTTTCGAAAATAAGAGACGTGAATGTTTGAAATTAGGCAAACTTGAACTTTGGAAAAGAATGTTGTAACTTGATTTTAAAAGGAGAAGTGTTTTGGTTTAAAAAGGAAAGTATGGAAGTTGTTTTGGTTTACTTAAAAATGTTAGTCACTCTATTTTTATAATACGGGCATCGGGTGACCTTTGTAAAAGAAATGGATCTTTTAAAAAGAATTTAACGTACGTAGTACTTTGGGGTTAAAACCTGGACTTTGGCATAAAATGAAAGTACCTTGAGTTGTGTGTAACTTGCCTATGTTTGCGTGTGATAGCCTTGTCGTGCTAGTATTGTATTTCTATACCACCGCGTCTCTCAATGGAGGGCCGACTGATTTGTTATGATCTTACTTGGACGCATCTGCAGGACGGAGGATTCCACTGCGCGCCTCGTAGATAGTGTTATTCCACGGATTAGCTCCACGCAGGTTTTACTAATTCGCCTTGGTATCCGTGGTTGGCTGTGATTTGCCCCGTCTCGTGGCTGATTCGGCCTTGGTACCTGGTAGTTAGCCTTCTGTTATGCCCCGTAGTTCCAGGGTATGTATGCAAGGACGTACGTACGAGAATACGACATTGAAATTGGAAAGGAAGAAAGAGGTGATTTTTCCACGGAAAAGTTTCCGGTTTTTGTGAAGGAAAAGGTTCGTTAACGGGAATTGATTCCAGATTTGGTATTCGGACTTCTTAGAATATTAGAGAATTATGGAATTTTATTTTGGAAATGGTCACTGGGCCCACGGGAGAAATTTACGGTTTGTGGGCCCACTTTGTTTTCGAGATTTTGGCCATTGTGGATATTTTCTAAGATGAAATATTTTGGAGTAGCAGAGGCGACATGTGTCACCCCTAGTGGCTTGGCCGAATTTCACTTTGTGCACAACACCCGACAGAGTCGCTTTTAGACAAAGCGCTTTACTAAACTCGCGAGGATAAATTCCGCTATGTCATTTCTAATTTTTGATTTTTCCGAGAGACGAACACGTTGAACCAACGAGAGGCGACACTTGTCACCCTCTCATCACGGGATGTTACACGACATTGGGGCCGAATGGATGGCCATTTTGTCGCGTAGTTGGTAGGATATTTTGTGCAAGTTGGCCGCGACACTTGCCTAAATCCTCACCCTACACTTGCCTTGCACTTGGCACCATCTTGCCCTCGTTGGCCATCCCTTGACCTATAAATACCCCTTGTTGAAGAGTTATTTCATCCTAAATTGAGCAATCTTTCTAAGTCTCAAATCCCTCCTCTCCCTCTTGTTTTCGCCCAAACACACCCTCCCTTTGAGAAGCTCTAGCCGAGAGCAACCCCTAGCCTAGCCGAAATCTACCCCTCCCTTGGTAGAAAAGTTGCCTTCTAGTATTGTTATAATGCCCAAAATACCCTAGCCCAAATCCCTTAGTCCTTAGTGTAAGTTGTGAAGAACTTCTAAGGTTTTCTGAGCTCTGAGCGCACAACATAGGAGCTAAACCTTGCTCAGCGCCGACTTTTATCTAGGATATTATTGGGCTTACCGAGGTAAATAACCTTATCCTCCTTTTGTAATTAGAAAATACATACTGTAGAAGTATAGGAATAAGTATAAATACTGTATGATATTAAAGAATAGAATTGAACCGATATCACAAGAAGGCGGTTTAAAAGAAGAATAATAGAACCAGATTTACATAGATCGCTTTCACAATGAGACTTGAGTAGCTCACCTGCAGGGAAGTTGCTGCCCAAATGTCCATAGAATAGCAAACCCTCTCGCTAGAGCTTTGTACAAGCATGCCTAGACGCTGATAGACGATTTGATCGTTATAGGTCGATTCTCGCAAGGCACATATTCAACTCGCGGTGGATTTCACGAGAAGGTATGTGATTCTTCCTATCCTCTCGAGCATGATATTTTAAAGAATATGTATATAGTACGGTAGACGACGTGTGTTAATCGAATAATAATTACGGCAATGTCTTCTGACTTAAGCTCGAATAATAATTACGGCAATGTCTTGACTTAAGCCCAATAAAAGAATCCAAGTAGTTCAAAAGAATTAAGAAACCTTTTTGAAAGAAGAGTAACACTTGGTTTTAAAAGCTTAAGAGTTATACTAGCTTTATGGGAAGTTAGGTATAACGACTTAAGAGTGATAAAAAGAACGATTTATTGATTTAAGGAAATAAGAGACTTGACTTAATTATACTAATGTGAAAAAGTGTGAAACCTCATTCGTGAGTAAATGGTATTTTTGGTTTTCAAAAGGAATGATGTTTTACCGATCAGAATGAATGTCGAACAAACCACAGCAGCGCTAATAAAGGGAAATGTTTTGACTAATATTGTATTATTAAAACCAGTAGAAACTTCCATCCGTGATAGAGCTAAGTGAGACAAAATGATATTACATTTCCTAGATCACGGCATCGTAATAAGATTGTTATGAACAATAATAACCTACTCACACATAAGGTATATGTTTCTCAAATTGCTTTAAAGGATTAAAACTATGAACTACGAAACCTTTCGAAAATGAGAAACTTGAGTAATTGAAATTAGGCAAACTTGAACGTTGGGAAAAGAATGTTGTTACTTGATTTTACAAAGAAAAGTGTTCTGATTTACTTCAAAAGATAATCACTCTATTTTTATACTACGTATTGTGTGACTTTGTGAAAGAAACGGATCTTTTAAAAGGTAATACATGAAGTACTTTGGGGCTAAAAACCCAACTTGTTAACATAATGTAGAAAATACCTTGTGTGAATAACTTGATTGTATTGAATTGTGAAAGTCTTGTAATACTTTCTTGTTGACTTAATAAGTAAACATGTTAGGATGCTACGTGAGTTAGTATCTCGTGATGTTTGTGTAAAAGGGTTTTTCCTTGTTGTGCTTGTGTTGTTTAACGATAAGTTATGTTAGTATTATTCATCACTCATCTCTTGAGATGATTCCGGGTTAAGCCGCCTCCGACGCGGGTAGACTCAGCGGTCGTTGACCTATGATTCGAGAATACCTTACGCAGTCTCAGATGGCCCACGCGAATCGCGGAGTTCCGTGTTAGTATGCGCCCTTGTGGTCACGCGGTCTTTGTGGGCTATGCGACGGGCGAGTCCAGACGCCTAGGGAGTAGCTACCGATGCGGGTTATACCTCACGCGCCTATGAGATTGGCCTATGCGAGCTACGGAAGTTCAGGCTAGACGCGACATTAGATATCGCGCGAGTGGCGGCTTTGATCATGTGACGGCCTAGACAGATCTCATGATACGCTTTACCTTGTTTGTACCGTGGGTTTTAGTAGTCGCTATGCCTTCGCATTTACCGTGCACGGTTTTATGATGACTTTGAGGGCACGAGTCCACGACTTGACGCGATCGCTAATTATTGGAATCTGTAGTTTTGGTTATCATACATGTCTCCCGCTTTATCTAGACTACTATGATTTCATTTACGTATTTTCGCCACATACTGTAATTGCCAGATCGACCTCCTTCGGGCCGCGCTCACGCCGCAGTAAAGGTACTCCTACCGCTGATCCCCGCTCTTAGGATCACCGCTTTGGGAAAGCTCCGCTTTCTCCGAGGCTTAGCATTTGGTATGGTCCCCCGTTGTAGATATTTGCATTCAGGGTACGGCGGGCCCCGTCCCGCCATTGTTGTTTTAAACTCAGAGGTCCTGTAGACCGTTGTAAGGTTGGGATGTAATCGCTCATTTTGGGGTACTTATATATATTTATGCCGAAAGGCAACTTTTTCCTAAACCGTGTCTTATTTTTACCGTTTCATATCTTGGTTGTTTTATATTCCGATTTCTCGATGTATGACTACTGGTGCGGGTAAGGCACGACACGCCCCGAACGGGTCGTGACAAAAGTGGTATCGAGCGATTAATCCGTGTGTTATAAGTTGGACCTCTAACGCATTCCTTTCTCTACCAAGATGCCGCCCGCCAGTAACTCGCCCGAAGGCAAGGCAGGCGAGTCGCGAGCAGAGTACAGAGATTTAGAAGGGCACAGCCCAATCATCACTGGGGTGATGCTTCACGCGGGAGTTCGAGACGCCGCCAAGCAGAAGCAGAGTTTAGCACGCAGCAGCCTTACCGCGCCATGACATCCGACCTTCGCCCACCGCCGAGCTGAAAATATGGATTGAAGGAGACGGCGTTGCTAGCAAGGACTCGCAGCCAGGAGTATTTTATGTACCGTGATACCAAGGATATTGATGATTATCTAAAGAAGCGGTTGCAGAAGTAGCTATTCACCGAACGAGCCAAAGCCTTGCTCAGATTATGTGCGCTGGCCGAGATGTAGATCGGCTGTGATTAACCAAGATCGCAGAAAAGCGGCCCGATTGGCGGGATCATTTGGTAACTCTCGAGGCGAACCGCCTCAGCAGACAGACACGCGCCCGCTGCAGAGTGTCCTCCACCGAGTTCGCTTTTTCTCGTTGTTCGCGATGCAAGGCCATCCGGGGATGTCGCTCTTCACCGTTCTTGTTTTACTGCGCCGCTACGTGACGAGGGAATGTTCTGAGGAAGGATGCAGAGAGGACTCGCCACTGCACTGGGCCGATTCAGTGGTTCGGAGAGGAAGGCGTTAGCTGGAGAGGCCACCCCACCTCGCGTTGTGGTAGGTGTCATTCGGGAGTGTCGGCTTCTTCCAGCTTTGTTATTTTGCGCCACCGCCATTTTATGAGGAATTGTCCACCAGGTGGCGGATGTAGAGACTCGACTTCAGATCAGTGGATAGTTCATCACCTTCCCAAATCGCCTTCAACAGTATGGGAGTGATTAACGACCTGGGGAGTGCACAGTAGATACAGTATATCCTTAACCTCTAGAGATTTGTATGTATGATGATGCAAATATCTTAAGTATTATTTTTAGATAGCATTGTGTTAACGTGATTGGGAATCATGATTAGTTAATCGGAAAGATTGGGGATAGAAAGTGGAGCCTTAGAATGTATACGTAGAGACCTTAGAGGCGAGGCCATCTTTGGTAAAAGAATTATTTCGTGTTTGACCCTTATCGAGGGTGCATAGTATATGTGAGATATTTTTGTGGGATGAATCCCTGAGTGATGTGAAATGAAAGAGGGTAGAAGACCGCTAGGTTTTCGTAACGTGATTGGTGAGATTGTTCCGGATCGGGGAGCTAGTGTTTTGCGCGTTGCCGAGGCCGAGGTTGTTGCGGTCGACCCATGCCCCGCTTGGTGATCGGGGTCACAGGTGGTCCCGCTTTGTGTTAGGGTCACGAGGTGTTAGGCCCAGTTTAGTTAACCATTGCACGAGTTCGTGGATGCGTCGACCGTAGTCGGCCGATGAGGTCACCATCTTATCTTTTAGTCGAACCGTACTTGTGAGTAAGTCGAGATGATTATTTCGGGAAGCGGTGTAAGGTCGCACGGGTGCCTACCTTCACCTTTGGCGCATGATGAGTCCAAGTTACTACTGCTTTTTCCGGAAGAGTTACCGTGCAAGGTTAGGAACTCAGTGAATCTCAAGTCGCATTCACCCGGCCGATGTTTGGCCTTCGGCCGAGCGTATAAAGAGGCGAGCTCTATCACGGAATGACTAACCGTGGCTCTCCGTATGGCACATCCTGAGAAGGGCCGTAGGGCATGCCTCAGGGATCGCAAGCAGCCCGGTACCATTTGTTGGGTCGTCGGAGCAAGGCTCGCGACAAAGTTACAAAAGTGGTATCACGACGAGTAAGGGTTAAGCGATCATGTATTACGAGCCTAGGTGTGATCATTCGTTTGTAAAGAGTAGGGGCGAAGGGAGTATCTTTTTAGACCTCGAGTAGGAGTTTCTTTTGTGATTGAGGTGATTCCTCGTGGACTTGGAGATAAGTATGTGCACTTGTTGTGTGGCGCGTGGTACGGTTGTTTCCGTAAGTATAGCAGCAAGGACTATACCGCGCCGCTTGTTTTGATACCTAGAAGGAACATTCGGGACGAATGTTTCTAAGGAGGGGAGAATGTTATGCCCCGTAGTTCCAGGGTATGTATGCAAGGACGTACGTACGAGAATACGACATTGAAATTGGAAAGGAAGAAAGAGGTGATTTTTCCACGGAAAAGTTTCCGGTTTTTGTGAAGGAAAAAGGTTCGTTAATGGGAATTGGAGTCCCGGAGTTGGTAGTCGGAGTTGTTGGAATATTAGAGAATTATGGAATTTTATTTTGGAATGGTCACGTGGGCCCACGGAGAAATTTACTGTTTTGGGGCCCACTTTGTTTTCAGATTTTGGCCATTGTGGATATTTTCTAAGATGAAATATTTTGGGCGAGTAGGAGGCGACACGTGTCACCCCCTGGTGGCTCGCCGAATTTCACTTTGTGCACAACACCCGACAGTAGTCGTTTTCGACAAAACGCTTTACTAAACTCGCGTAGGATAAATTCCGCTATGTCATTTCTAATTTTTATGGATTTTTCCGAGAGACGCAACACGTTGAACCAACGAGAGGCGACACTTGTCACCCTCTCATTGACGGATGTTACACTGCATTAGGCCGAATGGATGGCCATTCTTGTCATGTAGTTGGTAGGATATTTTGTGTGCAAGTTGGCGAGGACACTTGCCTAAATCCTCACCCTACACTTGCCTTGCACTTGGCACCATCTTCGCCCTTGGTTGTCCATCCTTGACCTATAAATACCCCTGTTGAAGAGTTATTTCATCCTAAATTGAGCAATCTTTCTAAGTCTCAAATCCTCCCTCTCCCTCTTGTTGTTTTCGTCCAAACACACCCCTCCCTTGAGAAGCTCTAGCGAGAGCAACCCCTAGCCTAGCCGAAATCTACCCTCCCTTGGTAGAAAAGTTGCCTTCTAGTATTGTTATAATGCCCAAAATACCCTAGCCCAAATCCCTTAGTCCTTAGTAGAAGTTGTGAAGAACTTCTAAGGTTTTCTTGGAGCTACCGGAGCATACAACATAGGAGCTAAACCTTGCTCAGGCGCGACTTTTATCTAGGATATTATTGGGCTTACTGAGGTAAATAACCTTATCCTCCTTTTGTAATTAGAAAATACATCTGTAGAAGTATAGAATAAGTATAAATACTTAGAAGGATATTAAAGAATAGAATTGAACGATATCACAGTAGGGGTTTAAAAGAAGAATAATAGAATCAGATTTACATAGATTGCTTTCACATGAGACTTGAGTAGCTCACCGGTAGGGAAGTGCTGCCCAAATGTCCATAATAGCAAACCCTCCGCTAGAGCTTTACAAGCATACCAGACGTTGATAGACGATTTGATCGTTATAGTCGATTCTTCACACATATTCAACTTGCGGTGGATTTCACGAGAAGGTATGTGATTCTTCCTATCCTTTTGAGCATGATATTTTAAAGAATATGTATATAGTACGGTAGGCGACGCGTGTTAACTGAATAATAATTACGGCAATGTCTTCGGACTTAAGCCTGAATAATAATTACGGCAATGTCTTCTGACTTAAGCCTGAATAAAAAGAATCCGAAGTAGTTCAAAAGAATTAAGAAACCTTTTTTGAAAGAAGAGTAACACTTGGTTTTTAAAAGCTTAAGAGTTATACTAGCTTTATGGGAAGTTAGGTATAACGACTTAAGAGTGATAAAAAGAACGATTTATTGATTTAAGGAAATAAGAGACTTGACTTAATTATACTAATGTGAAAAAGTGTGAAACCTCATTCGTGAGTAAATGGTATTTTTGGTTTTCAAAAGGAATGATGTTTTACCGATCAGAATGAATGTCGAACAAACCACAGCAGCGCTAATAAAGGGAAATGTTTTGACTAATATTGTATTATTAAAACCAGTAGAAACTTCCATCCGTGACAGAGCTAAGATGAGACAAAATGATATTACATTTCCTAGATCATGTCATCAGAATAAGATTGTTATGAACAATAATAACCTACTCACACATAAGGTATATGTTTCTCAAATTGCTTTAAAGGATTAAAACTATGAACTACGAAACCTTTCGAAAATGAGAAACTTGAGTAATTGAAATTAGGCAAACTTGAACGTTGGGAAAAGAATGTTGTTACTTGATTTTACAAAGAGAAGTGTTCTGATTTACTTCAAAAGATAATCACTCTATTTTTATACTACGGGTATTGTGTGACTTTTGTGAAAGAAACGGATCTTTTAAAAGGGTAATACATGAAGTACTTTGGGGCTAAAAACCCGAACTTGTTAACATAATGTAGAAAATACCTTGTGTGAATAACTTGATTGTATTGAATTGTGATAGTCTTGTAATACTTTCTTGTTGACTTAATAAGTAAACATGTTAGGATGCTACGTGAGTTAGTATCTTGTGATGTTTGTGTAAAAGGGGTTTTTCCCTTGTTGTGCTTGTGTTGTTTAACGATAAGCTGTTATGTTAGTATTATTCATCACCATCTCTTGAGATGATTCCGGGTTAAGTCTCCGACGCGGGTAGACTCAAAGCGGTCGTTGGACCTATGATTCGAGAATACCTTATGCAGTGTCCAGATGGCCTATGCGGAATCGCGGAGTTCCGTGTTAGTATGCGCCCTTGTGGTCACGCGGTTTTGTGGCTACGCGACGGCGAGTCCAGACGCTGCCGGGAGTAGCTACCGATGCGGGGTTATACCTCATGCGGGCCTATGAGATTGGCCTATGCGAGCTACGGAAGTTCTGGGCTAGACGCGCACATTAGATATCGCGCGCAGTGGCGGCTTTGATCATGTGACGGCCCAGACAGATCTCATGATCTGATTTACGACCTTGTTTATCTTGTGGTTTTAGTAGTCGGCTATGCCTTCGTACTTACCCCGTACGGTTTTATGATGACTTTGAGGGCATGAGTCCCTGACTTGACGTGACTGCTTAATTATTGTGAACTGTAGTTTTGGTTATCATACATGTCTCCTGCTTTATCTAGACTACTATGATTTCATTTACGATTTTCGCCACATACTTGGTACTGTTATCGACCTCCTTCGGGGCCGCTCATGCCGCAGTAAAGGTACTCCTACCGTTGATCCGTTCTTAGGATCACCGTTTGGCGTTGGGAAAGCTCCGTTTCTCCGAGGCTTAGCATTTTGGTATGGTCCCCTGTCGTTGTAGATATTTGCATTCAGGGGTATGGCGGGGCCCTGTCCCGCCATTGTTGTTTTAAACTCTTAGAGGTCTGTAGACCTGTTGTAAGGTTGGGATCTAACTGTTCATTTTGGGGTACTTATATATATTTATGCCGAAAGACAACTTTTTTCCCAGAAACTGTGTCTTATTTTTACTGTTTCATATCTTGGTTGTTTTATATTCCGTTGATTTCTCTGATGTATGACTACTTGGGTGCCCGGGTAAGGCACCAATCACGGGCCCCGGAACGGGTCGTGACAAAAGTGGTATCAGAGCAGTTAATCCTCGGAAAGTGTCTACAGACCGTATCTAGTAGAGTCTTGATTATCGGTGTGTTGTGCACCACACCAATAATCAGGAGGCTATAGGATATTTAGGATTGGTTTCCATTCTTCTCACTCTGAGATCGTGCTTTAGAGCTGTGTTATAAGTTGGACCCCTCTAACGTATTCCTTTCCTCTACGGTGATGCCTCGCGCCAGTAACTCGGGCCCGAAGAGCAAGGCGGTAGGAGGCTGCGAGTAAATCTGAGAGATTTAGAAGGGCACAGGCCCAATCATCTGAGGTGATGCTTACGCGAGGAGTTCGAGACGTCGCCAGTGAAGCAGAGTTTAGCGCAGCGGGATTCCTCTGCGGCCATGACATCCGGACCTTGATTCCACGGCTTGGAGCTGAAAATATGGATTGGAAGGAGACGGCCCTGTTGCTAGCAAGGGACTTGGCAGCCAGGGAGTATTTTATGTACCGGTATACCAAGGATATTGATGATTATCTAAAGAAGGGTTGTGAAGAAGTAGCTATTCAGTCAGGAATGAGCCAGGCTTGCATTCAGGATTATGTGCAGCGGGCTGAGAGATGTAGAGATCGACAGATTAACAAGATCGTGAGAAAGGCGATTGGCGGGATCATTTGGTAACTCTCGGCGAACCGCCTCGTGGCCAATTAGACATGCGCCTCGCGGTGCGAGTGTCCCTCCACCGAAGTTGATTTTCCTCGGTGTTCGCGATGTGGCGGCGTCATCGGAGATGTCGTCTCTTCATGGTTCTTGTTTTACTGCGGCCGTCGAGGGCCGTGTGGCGAGAATGTTCTATGAGGAAGGATGCAAGTAGGAGGACTCGCCTACGGACCGATTGTGGATTGATGGTTCGAGAGGAAGGCGTTAGCGAGAGCCACCCACCTCGGTGTGGCGTTGTGGTAGGTGTCATTCGGAAGTGTCGTGCTTGGCGGTTTGTTATTTTTGCGGCCAGGTAGGGCCATTTTGCGAGAATTGTCCAAGGCGGGTGGCGGATGTAGAGACTCGACCAGGATCGGTGGATAGTTCATCACCTTCCCGGTATCGCCCCAGGCGGGTGATTAGAAACGACCTAGGGAAGTGCGTAGATCTGGTATATCCTTAACCCTCTAGAGATTTGTATGTATGATGATGCAAATATCTTAAGTATTATTTTTAGATAGCATTGTGTTAACGGTGATTGGGAATCATGATTAGTTAATCGGGAAAGATTGGGGGATAGAGAAAGTGGGAGCCTTAGAATGTATACGTAGAGACCTTAGAGGCGAGGCCATCTTTGGTAAAAGAATTATTTCGTGTTTGACCCTTATCGAGGTGCATAGTATACGTGAGATATTTTTGTGGGATGAATCCCTGAGTGATGTGAAATGAAAGAGGGTAGAAGACCGCTAGGTTTTCGTAACGTGATTGGTGAGATTGTTCCGGATCGGGGAGCTAGTGTTTTGCGCGTTGCCGGGTCGGGTTGAGGCCGTGTTGCGGGTCGACCCATGCCCTGCTTGGTGATGGGGTCAGTTTGTGGTGGTCCCGCTTTGTGTTAGGGTCACGAGGGTGTTAGGCCCAGGTTTAGTTAACCATTGTACGAGTTCGTGGATGCGTTCGACCTGTAGTCGGGCCGATGAGGTCAGCCCATCTTATCTTTTAGTCGAACCGTGTACTCGGTAGTAAGTTGCGAGATGATTATTTCAGGAAGGGTGTAAGGCTGCACGGGGTGCCTACCTTCACCTTTGGCAGACAGTGGAGTCCAAGTTCTGGTGTTTCTTTTGGAAGAGTTACGAGGCAAGGTTAGGAACTCGGTGAATCTCGATGTCGCGTTCACTTCGGGCGATGTTTGGCCTTGAAGTGGCGTATAAAGAGGCGAGCCTCTATCGAGAAGCACCAACCGTGGCTCTCCGTATGGCACATCCTGAGAAGGGCCTTAGGGCATGCCTCAGGGATCGCAAGCAGCCCGGTACCATTTGTTGGGTCGTCGGAGCAAGGCTCGCGACAAAGTGACAAAAGTGGTATCACGACGAGTAAGGGAAGAAGCGATCATGTATTACGAGCATAGGTGTGATCATTCGTTTGTAAAGAGTAGGGGCGAAGGGAGTATCTTTTTAGACCTCGAGTAGGAGTTTCTTTTGTGATTGAGGTGATTCCTCGTGGACTTGGAGATAAGTATGTGCACTTGTTGTGTTGTGGCCAGGTGTGGCATGGTTGTTTCCGTAAGTATAGCAGTAAGGACTATACTGGCGCCTGTTTGTTTTGATACCTAGAAGGAACATTCGGGACGAATGTTTCTAAGGAGGGGAGAATGTTATGCCCCGTAGTTCCAGGGTATGTATGCAAGGCGTGCGTGCGAGAATCTGACATTGAAATTGGAAAGGAAGAAAGAGGTGATTTTCCACGGAAAAGTTTCGGTTTTGTGAAGGAAAAAGGTTCGTTAATGGGAATTGGATTCCCGATTTGGTATTCGGACTTCTTGGAATATTAGAGAATTATGGAATTTTATTTTGGAAATGGTCACGTGGGGCCACGGGAGAAATTCTGATTTTGTAGGGCCCACTTTGTTTTGAGATTTTGGCCATTGTGGATATTTTGGAAGATGAAATATTTTGGGCCAGTAGGAGGCGACACGTGTCACCCCTGCAGGTGGCTTGGCGAATTTCACTTTGTGCACAACACCCGATTAGAGTCGTTTTTCGACAAAACGTTTTACTAAACTCGCGTAGGATAAATTCCGGCTATGTCATTTCTAATTTTTGCGGATTTTTCCGAGAGACGCAACACGTTGAACCAACGAGAGGGCGACACTTGTCACCCTCTCATTGATGGATGTTACACGGCATTAGGGCCGAATGGATGGCCATTCTTGTCATGTAGTTGGTAGGATATTTTGTGTGCAAGTTGGCCAAGGACACTTGCCTAAATCCTCACCCTACACTTGCCTTGCACTTGGCACCATCTTGGCCCTTGGTTGGCCATCCCTTGACCTATAAATACCCCCCTTGTTGAAGAGTTATTTCATCCTAAATTGAGCAATCTTTCTAAGTCTCAAATCCTCCTCTCCTCTCTTGTTGTTTTCGTCCAAACACACCTCCCTTTGAGAAGCTCTGGCGAGAGCAACCCCTAGCCTAGCCGAAATCTACCCCTCCTCACTTGGTAGAAAAGTTGCCTTCTAGTATTGTTATAATGCCCAAAATACCTAGCCCAAATCCCTTAGTCCTTAGTAGAAGTTGTGAAGAACTTCAGGTTTTCTTAGACTCTGGAGCGCACAACATAGGAGCTAAACCTTGCTCAGCGACTTTTATCTAGGATATTATTGGGCTTACCGAGGTAAATAACCTTATCCTCCTTTTGTAATTAGAAAATACATCTTGTAGAAGTATAGGAATAAGTATAAATACTTAGAAGGATATTAAAGAATAGAATTGAGCGATATCACGGTAGAAGGGTTTAAAGAAGAATAATAGAATCGTACTTACATGGAATTTGTTTTCCTGATGAGACTTGAGTAGCTCAGGGCAGGGAAGTGCTGCCCAAATGTCCATAGAATAGCAAACCCTCCGCAGAGCTTTGTGCGATCTGATCTAGGCGTTGATAGGCGTGTTGGTATTATAGGTCGATTCTCTGCGCGACATATTCAACTTGGCGGTGGATTTGCGAGAAGGTATGTGATTCTTCCTATCCTTTTGAGCATGATATTTTAAAGAATATGTATATAGTACGGTAGGCGTCGTGTGTTAAGCGAATAATAATTACGGCAATGTCTTGGACTTAAGCACGAATAATAATTACGGCAATGTCTTGACTTAAGCTGAATAAAAGAATCAAGTAGTTCAAAAGAATTAAGAAACCTTTTTGAAAGAAGAGTAACACTTGGTTTTAAAAGCTTAAGAGTTATACTAGCTTTATGGGAAGTTAGGTATAACGACTTAAGAGTGATAAAAGAAACGATTTATTGATTTAAGGAAATAAGAGACTTGACTTAATTATACTAATGTGAAAAAGTGTGAAACCTCATTCGTGAGTAAATGGTATTTTTGGTTTTCAAAAGGAATGATGTTTCACGATCGTAATGAATGTCGAACAAACCACAAAGGCGCTAATAAAGGAAATGTTTTGACTAATATTGTATTATTAAAACCGATAGAAACTTCCATCTGCATAGGAGCTAAGATGAGACAAAATGATATTACATTTCTAGATCATGTCTCTGTAATAAGATTGTTATGAACAATAATAACCTACTACACATAAGGTATATGTTTCTCAAATTGCTTTAAAGGATTAAAACTATGAACTACGAAACCTTTGAAAATGAGAAACTTGAGTAATTGAAATTAGGCAAACTTGAGCGTTGGGAAAGAATGTTGTTACTTGATTTTACAAAGAGAAGTGTTACGATTTACTTCAAAAGATAATCACTCTATTTTTATACTACGGGTATTGTGTGACTTTTGTGAAGAAAGCGGATCTTTTAAAGGGTAATACATGAAGTACTTTGGTGCTAAAAACCCGACCTTGTTAACATAATGTAGAAAATACCTTGTGTGAATAACTTGATTGTATTGAATTGTGATAGTCTTGTAATACTTTCTTGTTGACTTAATAAGTAAACATGTTAGGATGCTACGTGAGTTAGTATCTTGTGATGTTTGTGTAAAAGGGGTTTTCCTTGTTGTGCTTGTGTTGTTTAACGATAAGTCGTTACGTTAGTATTATTCATCACTCATCTCTTGAGATGATTCCGGGTTAAGCGCCTCCGTCTGGGGGTAAACTCAGGCGGGTCGTTGGAACAATGATTCGAGAATACCTTATGCAGTGCAGATGGCTATCGGAGCTGCGGGAGTTCCAGGTTAGTATGCGGCCCTTGTGGTCATGCGGTCTTTGTGGCCATGCGGACGGCGAGTCCAGGACGCTGCCGGGGAGTAGCTACCCTCGATGCGGGGTTATACCTCATGCGGGCCTATGAGATTGGCCTATGCGGAGCTACGGGAAGTTCCAGGGCTAGACGCGCACATTAGATACTGCGGGCGAGTGGCCAGCTTTGATCATGTGGCGATGCTAGCGAGATCTCATGATCTGATTCTGACCTTGTTTGTCTTGTAGGTTTTAGTAGTCGGTTATGCCTTCATACTTACCCCGTACGGTTTTATGATGACTTTGAGGGCATGAGTCCCTGACTTGACGTGACTGCTTAATTATTGTGAACTGTAGTTTTGGTTATCATACATGTCTCCTGCTTTATCTAGACTACTATGATTTCATTTACAGTATTTTCAGTTTCACATACTTGGTACCTGTTGTCGACCTCCTTGAGGCTGCGTTCATGCTGCAGTAAAGGTACTCTACTTGTTGATCCGTTCTTAGGATCACCGTTTAGCGTTGGAAAGCTCCGTTTCTCGGAGGCTTAGCATTTTAGTATGGTCCTGTCGTTGTAGATATTTGCATTCGGGGTATGGCGGGGCCTGTCCGCCATTGTTGTTTTAAACTCTTAGAGGTGCATGAGACTGTTGTAAGGTTGGGATCTAGCTGCTCATTTTGGGGTACTTATATATATTTATGCGAAAGGCAACTTTTTCCCGTAAACTGTCTTATTTTCTTGTTTCATATCTTGGTTGTTTTATATTAGTTGATTTCTCGATGTATGACTACTTGGGTGCGGGTAAGGCACGATCCACGAGCCGGGCAGTCGTGACAAAAGTGGTATCGAGCGATTAATCCTCGGAAAGTGTCTACGCCGTATCTAGTAAGTCTTGATTATCGGTGTGTTGTGCACCACACCAATAATCGTGAGGCTATAGGATATTTAGGATTGGTTTCCATTCTTCTCACTCGAGATCGTGCTTTAGAGTTGTGTTATAAGTTGGACCTCTAACGTATTCCTTTCCTCTACCGGTGATGCCTCGCGCCAGCAACTCGGGCCCAGAAGGCAAAGCGGCCGAGGAGGCTGCGAGTAAATCTGAGAGATTTAGAAGACACAGCCCAATCATCACTGGGTGATGCTTCGTGCGAGGGAGTTACGAGGCGTCGCGGCCAGTGAGTTTAGCGTGGCGGCGATTCCCTCTGCGGCCATGACATCTGGACGCCGGTTCCACGGCTTGGAGTGAAAATATGGATTGGAAGGAGGCGGCCTGTTGCTAGCAAGGACTTGGCAACAGGAGTATTTTATGTACGGTATACCAAGGATATTGATGATTATCTAAAGAAGGGTTGTGAAGAAGTAGCTATTGATCGAGAATGAGGCGGGCTTGCGTTGAGATTATGTGCGTGGTGAGAGATGTAGAGATCGGCAGTTAACCAATCGGCGAGAAGGGCCCGATTGGCGGATCATTTGGTAACTCGAGGCGAACCGCCTCGGCGAATTAGACATGCGCCTCCGCCCGGTGCAGTGTCCTCGCGAGTTGATTTTCCTCGATGTTCGCGATGTGGCGGCGTCGTCGAGGATGTAGTCTCTTCACTGGTTCTTGTTTTACCTGCGGCCGTCAGGGCCATGTGACGAGGGAATGTTCTATGAGGAAGGATGCAAGTAGGAGGACTCGCCTACGGACGATTGTGGATTGATGGTTCGGAGAGGAAGGCGTTAGCGAGAGGCCACCCCACCTCGGTGTGGCGTTGTGGTAGTGTCATTCCGGAAGTGTCGTGCTTCTTGGCGATTTGTTATTTTTGCGGCCAGCGGGCCATTTGCGAGGAATTGTCCAAGGGTGGTGCGGATGTAGAGACTCACGCCGAGGATCGATGGATAGTTCATCACCTTCCCGGTATCGCCCATGAGCGGGAGTGATTAGAACGACCTAGGGGGAGTGCAGCGTAGATACAGGTATATCCTTAACCCTCTAGAGATTTGTATGTATGATGATGCAAATATCTTAAGTATTATTTTTAGATAGCATTGTGTTAACGGTGATTGGGAATCATGATTAGTTAATCGGGAAAGATTGGGGGATAGAGAAAGTGGGAGCCTTAGAATGTATACGTAGAGACCTTAGAGGCGAGGCCATCTTTGGTAAAAGAATTATTTCGTGTTTGACCCTTATCGAGGTGCATAGTATACGTGAGATATTTTTGTGGGATGAATCCCTGAGTGATGTGAAATGAAAGAGGGTAGAAGACCGCTAGGTTTTAAATGCGTGATTGGTGAGATTGTTCGGATCGGGAGCTAGTGTTTCGCGGCGTTGCGGGTCGGGTTGAGGCGTGTTGGGTCGACCCATGCCCCTTGGTGATGGGGTCGGTTGTGGTGGTCCCGCTTTGTGTTAGGTCACGAGGGTGTTAGGCCCGAGTTTAGTTAACCATTATGCGAGTTCGTGGATGCGTTCGACTGTAGTCGGGCGATGAGTCAGCCCATCTTATCTTTTAGTCGAACCGTGTACTCGGTAGTAAGTTGCGAGATGATTATTTCAGGAAGGGTGTAAGGCTGCACGGGGTGCCTACCTTCACCTTTGGCGCATGATGGAGTCAAGTTACGGTGTTTCTTTTACGGAAGAGTTACGAGGCAAGGTTAGGAACTCGGTGAATCTCGATGTCGCATTCACCGGGCGATGTTTGGCCTTGAAGTGGCGTATAAAGAGGCCAGAGCCTCTATCACGGGAACAGACCCGAACCGTGGCTCTCCGTATGGCACATCCTGAGAAGGGCCTTAGGGCATGCCTCAGGGATCGCAAGCAGCCCGGTACCATTTGTTGGGTCGTCGGAGCAAGGCTCGCGACAAAGTGACAAAAGTGGTATCACGACGAGTAAGGGAAGAAGCGATCATGTATTACGAGCATAGGTGTGATCATTCGTTTGTAAAGAGTAGGGGCGAAGGGAGTATCTTTTTAGACCTCGAGTAGGAGTTTCTTTTGTGATTGAGGTGATTCCTCGTGGACTTGGAGATAAGTATGTGCACTTGTTGTGTTGTGGCCAGGTGTGGCATGGTTGTTTCCGTAAGTATAGCGATGAGGACTATCTTGGCGCTTTGTTTGTTTGATACCTAGAAGGAACATTCGGGACGAATGTTTCTAAGGAGGGGAGAATGTTATGCCCCGTAGTTCCAGGGTATGTATGCAAGGACGTACGTACGAGAATACGACATTGAAATTGGAAAGGAAGAAAGAGGTGATTTTTCCACGGAAAAGTTTCCGGTTTTTGTGAAGGAAAAAGGTTCGTTAATGGGAATTGGATTCCCAGATTTGGTATTCGGACTTCTTGGAATATTAGAGAATTATGGAATTTTATTTTGGAAATGGTCACGTGGGGCCACGGGAGAAATTCTGATTTTGTGGGCCCACTTTGTTTTGAGATTTTGGCCATTGTGGATATTTTCGGAAGATGAAATATTTTGGGCGAGTAGGAGGCGACACGTGTCACCCCCGGTGGCTTGGCGAATTTCACTTTGTGGCCTCGATTAAGTCGTTTCGACAAAGCGTTTTACTAAACTCGCGTAGGATAAATTCCGGCTATGTCATTTCTAATTTTTGCGGATTTTTCCGAGAGGCAACACGTTGAACAACGAGAGGCGACACTTGTCACCTCTCGTTGATGGATGTTACGGCATTAGGGCGAATGGATGGCCATTCTTGTCATGTAGTTGGTAGGATATTTTGTGTGCAAGTTGGCCAAGGACACTTGCCTAAATCCTCACCTACACTTGCCTTGCACTTGGCACCATCTTGGCCCTTGGTTGGCCATCCTTGACCTATAAATACCCCTTGTTGAAGAGTTATTTCATCCTAAATTGAGCAATCTTTCTAAGTCTCAAATCCCTCCTCTCCTCTTGTTGTTTCGTCCAAACACACCTCCCCTTTGAAGCTCTAGCCGAGAGCAACCTAGCCTAGCCAAATCTACCCCCTCCCTTGGTAGAAAAGTTGCCTTCTAGTATTGTTATAATGCCCAAAATACCCTAGCCCAAATCCCTTAGTCCTTAGTAGAAGTTGTGAAGAACTTCTAAGGTTTTCTTGGAGCTACCGGAGCGTACAACATAGGAGCTAAACCTTGCTCAGGCGCGACTTTTATCTAGGATATTATTGGGCTTACCGAGGTAAATAACCTTATCCTCCTTTTGTAATTAGAAAATACATACTGTAGAAGTATAGGAATAAGTATAAATACTTAGAAGGATATTAAAGAATAGAATTGAACTGATATCACAGTAGAAGGGTTAAAAGAAGAATAATAGAAGCGTACTTACATAGACTGTTTTCTGATGAACTTGAGTAGCTCACCGGGTAGGGAAGTGCTGCCCAAATGTCCATAGAATAGCGAACCCTCTGCTTAGAGCTTTGTACAGTACAGTCTAGACGTTGATAGACGTATTTGACTGTTATAGGTCGATTCTCTGCGCGCGACATATTCAACTTGGCAGGTGGATTTCGCCGAGAAGGTATGTGATTCTTCCTATCCTCTTGAGCATGATATTTTAAAGAATATGTATATAGTACGGTAGACGTACGTGTGTTAACTGAATAATAATTACGGCAATGTCTTCGGACTTAAGCCTGAATAATAATTACGGCAATGTCTTCTGACTTAAGCCTGAATAAAAAGAATCTGAAGTAGTTCAAAAGAATTAAGAAACCTTTTTGAAAGAAGAGTAACACTTGGTTTTAAAAGCTTAAGAGTTATACTAGCTTTATGGGAAGTTAGGTATAACGGCTTAAGAGTGATAAAAAGAACGATTTATTGATTTAAGGAAATAAGAGACTTGACTTAATTATACTAATGTGAAAAAGTGTGAAACCTCATTCGTGAGTAAATGGTATTTTTGGTTTTCAAAAGGAATGATGTTTTACCGATCAGAATGAATGTCGAACAAACCACAGCAGCGCTAATAAAGGGAAATGTTTTGACTAATATTGTATTATTAAAACCAGTAGAAACTTCCATCTGCATAGGAGCTAAGATGAGACAAAATGATATTACATTTCCTAGATCATGTCTACTGTAATAAGATTGTTATGAACAATAATAACCTACTCACACATAAGGTATATGTTTCTCAAATTGCTTTAAAGGATTAAAACTATGAACTACGAAACCTTTCGAAAATGAGAAACTTGAGTAATTGAAATTAGGCAAACTTGAACGTTGGGAAAAGAATGTTGTTACTTGATTTTACAAAGAGAAGTGTTCTGATTTACTTCAAAAGATAATCACTCTATTTTTATACTACGGGTATTGTGTGACTTTTGTGAAAGAAACGGATCTTTTAAAAGGGTAATACATGAAGTACTTTGGGGCTAAAAACCCGAACTTGTTAACATAATGTAGAAAATACCTTGTGTGAATAACTTGATTGTATTGAATTGTGATAGTCTTGTAATACTTTCTTGTTGACTTAATAAGTAAACATGTTAGGATGCTACGTGAGTTAGTATCTTGTGATGTTTGTGTAAAAGGGGTTTTTCCCTTGTTGTGCTTGTGTTGTTTAACGATAAGCTGTTATGTTAGTATTATTCATCACTCATCTCTTGAGATGATTCCGGGTTAGCGCCTCCGACGCGGGTAGACTCAAAGTCGTTGGACCTATGATTCGAGAATACCTTATGCAGTCAGTATGGCCTATGCGGAGCTGCGGAGTTCCGTGTTAGTACGGCCCTTGTGGTCATGCGGTCTTTGTGGCCATGCGGACGGCGAGTCCAGGACGCTGCCGGAGAGTAGCTACCCTCGATGCGGGGTTATACCTCATGCGGGCCTATGAGATTGGCCTATGCGAGCTACGGGAAGTTCGGGGCTAGACGCGCACATTAGATCTGCGCGAGTGGCGGCTTTGATCATGTGACGGCCAGACAGATCTCATGATCTGATTTACGACCTTGTTTATCTGTGGGTTTTAGTAGTCGGTTATGCCTTCATACTTACCGTGCGGTTTTATGATGACTTTGAGGCATGAGTCACGACAGCGTGGCTTAATTATTGTGAATCGTAGTTTTGGTTATCATACATGTCTCCCGCTTTATCTAGACTACTATGATTTCATTTACGATTTTCGGTTTCACATACTTGGTACTGTTATCGACCTCCTTGGGGCTGCGTTCATCTGCGCAGTAAAGGTACTCCTCTTGTTGATCCCCGTTCATAGGATCACCGTTTATTGGGAAAGCTCCGTTTCTCGGAGGCTTAGCATTTTGGTATGGTCCTGCGTTGTAGATATTTGCATTCAGGGGTATGGCGGGGCCCTGTCCCGCCATTGTTGTTTTAAACTCTTAGAGGTCTGTAGACCTGTTGTAAGGTTGGGATGTAACTGTTCATTTTGGGGTACTTATATATATTTATGCCGAAAGGCAACTTTTTTCCCAGAAAATGTGTCTTATTTTTACTGTTTCATATCTTGGTTGTTTTATATTCCGCTGATTTCTCTGATGTATGACTACTTGGGTGCCCGGGTAAGGCACCAGTCACGGGCCCCGGAACGGGTCGTGACACCTTCGCACTTGCCCCGTTCAGTTTAGTGGCGAAGTCTCGTGATACGGCCTTGGTATCTGGTAGTTAGCCCTCGTACTTGCCCCGGTCAGCTACGTGACACGGCTTTGGTATCTGGTAGTTGGCTTTCGTACTTGCCCCGTATCAGCTTCGTGGCTAAGTCTCGTGATACGACCTTGGTATCTGGTAGTTAGCCCTCGTACTTGCCCCGGTCAGCTACGTGACACGGCTTTGGTATATGGTAGTTGGCTTTCGTACTTGCCCCGTATCAGCTTCGTGGTTTGGTTGTATAGTATTGTTAATACGGCTTTGGTATCTGGTAGTTGGCTTTCGTACTTGCCCCGGTCAGTTGATGACGCGGCTTTGGTATCTGGTAGTTAGTCTTCGTACTTGCCCCGTACGGTTTTATGACTCAGGTGGGACCTGGTGTTCTTGTGTACTCCTTGGTATTATTATATCATAGACTGCCGGCAGTGAGGAAGGTATTCCACGGGCATGATTGATGTTGAGGGCATGAGACCCATAGTTATATTTGAGTGATGACTTTGAGGGCGTGAGTCCCTGACTTACATGACTGCTTATTTATTGTGGACTGTAGTTTGGTCATCATACATGTCTCCTGCTTTATATAGACTACTATGATTTCAATTACAGTATTTTCAGTTTCACATACTTGGTACCTGTTATCTTGACCTCCTTGGTGCGTTAAATGCAGTAAGTACACCAGTTGTTGATCCTCACCATAGGATCACGATTCAACGTATTAGGAAGCTCCGTTTCTCGAGGCTTATCTTTTAGTATAGTCCTCACTTTGTAGGTACTTGTACATTGGGGTATGGCGAGGCCTGTCGTCATGTTGTATAAAAACTCTTAGAGGTGCATGAAATGTTGTGGCGGGGCTTGTAAGGATGTAACTGTTCCAGTTTTTAATTATATATACAAGAAGGTAACCGTTTGGTTGGCCTGTTTTATTATCATATCTCTTGTTCATGTTTAAGTTTTTATTTCCGCTGATTTTCTCTGATGTTGTATCACTAAGGTGCCCGGGGTAAGGCACCAGTCATGGGCCCGGATCGGTCGTGACAAAAGTGGTATCGAGCGATTAATCCTCGGAAAGTGTCTGCACCGTGTCTAGTAGAGTCTTGATTATCGATGTGTTGTGCACCACATCTATAATCGAGGCTGCAGGACATTTAGGATTAGTTTCCATTCTTCTCATTCGAGATCGTGCCTTAGAAGGTGTTATAAGTTGGACCTCCGACGTATTGCGTTTTTACGATTATGCCTCGCGTGCAACCCGGGCCGAGATGGGCAAGCGATCGAGAAGCCGCTAGTAGGACGCAGAGGAATGCGGCGCGAGCCAGTCATTACCCGAGATAGTGCTTGACGGCGAAGTTTTGCGCGCCGCGGCCCAGCGAGTTTAGAGCGCGGCGATGGGCTGCTGAGACCTGATACCTTAGCCTCGGTCCACGGCACTGGCGAGAGGAGTTGGGTACAAGGAGATGGCGATTATTGGCGATAGTGGCAAGGCACGAGGATAAGCTGGAATCTGGCGATTCCAGATGCGTAGTACCGTAGTTCACCCGAGAGCGGATAGTTTGAGGCTGGGACTTTACGAGTTGCGACCCGCGGTGTTTATGGATCGAGGCTTGAGGATGATCCGCAGGAGTTCATCAAGCGATTCTGATGGATCGAGAGTGATCAAGCTTGGAGACCGAGTCGGTGGTCTTAGGTTCACATCGGTGCGTGATACTGCGATCGGCCCAGTTTGAGTCGTGGGAGCCGCCCCGGGGAGCATGCGCCTCCAGCTATTTGGGACGAGTTCTCGGAGGCATTTCTTGCACATTTCTTGCCTCCACAGATGAGGAGGGCTCGGGCCGACAGATTTTTGATATTGAGGCAGGACGGGCGTACGGTTCGGGAGTACAATGTGGAGTTTGGCTCACTAGCTCGGTACGTCCCCGCGTTAGTAGCCGACATGGGGGACAGAGTGCACCGCTACATCACCGGGCTCTATGAATACTTGGCAGAGGCTTGTGCGGGTGTAGCTCTTCAGCCTGGCATGGACATTGCCCGCATGCAGGCTTATGCACTTGGGTGTGAGGAGCGGAGAGGTCGACGGAATGACCGAGATCAGCAGAAGAGGCGAGCAGCGAGGGTCCTTTGGTGACTTTCGAGGCGGACCGCCTCGGCGAGCTAGTTATGTACCTCCGCCCGATACAGTGGTCCTCCACGATCTTGGGACGCCGGGATATTCGGGAGCAGGTCAGGGCTCCCATGTTTCAGATTTTCAGGGGAGTAGGAGTGCTCGCCGGATGAGGCCACCCTTGTCTCAGTGTG
The DNA here is from genome assembly GCA_029844215.1 of Przewalskia tangutica. NCBI lineage: Eukaryota > Viridiplantae > Streptophyta > Magnoliopsida > Solanales > Solanaceae > Przewalskia > Przewalskia tangutica. The sequence continues at coordinate 41,466,877 of CM056732.1, forward strand.
GCCGTTGTGGAAAAATTCATAAGGGAGAGTGTCGTACTAATTTGGGAGATTGTTATGCTTGCGGCCAACAGGCCATTTGGCGAGAATGTCCAGGCAGGTAGCTGGTGGGATAGCACAGGACTACGAGATCATTTGCGGGTTCTTCACCTTCCATAGCTAGGCAGGATGCTCATACACCGGCAGGCCACGGCAGAGGTCGCGGTAGAAGTTCCCAGTTTTAGCGGTCCTTTGAACCGCCTATCTTTTCAGGTATATCCTTAACCCTCTAGAGTTTGGCATGTGTGATACGATGATTATATGTTGAGTACTATATACAAATAGCGTTGTGTATATTGTGTTTTAGAGACATGGTTAGTTGAAAGAATAAGTATGGGGACAGGGAAGGTATGCACCTTAGAATATTACACGATGAGACCTTAGGTGTAAGGTCGTCTTGAATAAAAGATTTTACGGTTAGTCTTTGTCAAAATACTTGGTATGCGTATAAATGTATTGTGGGATAATTCCCTGGGTTGTGTAAGATGAAAGTGGTAGCTTTCTGGACTTGAATAGGTAAGATTGTTCCGGATCGGGGAACAAGAGTTTGGCGCGATTACGGGTCGGGTTGAGGACCATTCGCGGGTCAACCCGCGGCCTGTAGTATGGTGGGGTCAGTTCGAGGTGGTCCCGCCAGGTGGTAGGGTCACGAGGGTGCTAGGCCCGAGATTAGATGACCATCGTATGAGTTCGTGGATATGTTCGACCAGAAGCGGATCGTGAAGGCCGGGAATGGCCTTAAAGAAGATCGAGGCTAGTAAGATGACCAAGTTTGGAGGTAGTGACTCCAGAAATTTTGGGAACTGAAGTAATGACCGAAGTATGAATGCGTATACTAGAAGAGTTCAAGTGTTCGAGAAAGTGCGACGAGTAAGGAAAGAAGTGAACATGTCTTTGAGAGAATAGAAACGATCATTACTTTGTGAAGTAAAGGTGCGAAGGAATATCTTTTAGGCCAGTGGGTGGAAGCTTTTGTAATGCTAGAGGTGATTTCGTGGACTTGGGTTAAGTAATTGCGCGTGTGTTATTTTGTGGCGGTGTGGCATTGGCAACTTGTTAAGAGGAACTTTATCGTTATCCGTCTTGAGAAGGAACATTCGACGAATGTTTCTAAGGAGGAGAATGTTATACCCAGTATTTCAGTATATGCGTGAGGCGTCGTCTGCAAAAGTTTAAGCCTTAAGTTAGGCAAGGGACGAAATTTGTGCACAACTAGCGAAAGAATCGCTTTTTCCGACAAACGTTTTCGGACTTTGCGAAGGAAAATTACGGTTGCAACATTTATTATTTTTGCGGATTTTTCGAGAGATCAAATATTTTGGACCAACGAGAGGCGACACTTGTCACCCTCAGTGGCGGTCAAGTTGGACGAACTTGGGCACGTTTTGCCTTTAATTTTTGTCAAGGATTAGGTAGGATATTTGTGTGGTAGATTGATAAGGTGGGACCCACACACACATGTCCAAATCCCCACCCTCCACTTGCCCTTCACTTTCCTTAATCTTGGCCATTGATTGGCCTATAAATACCCCTCTAATGCAAGACTATTTCTACATCCACACTTGTGAAAATCCAAGGCAAAATCCCTCTCCCTCTTGAAGCTTCGTCCAAGCCACCCTCCCCTTTGGAAGGCCCTTGGCCGAAACCCCCCCTCCTAGTGGTGCTAGCCGAAACACCCCCCCCCTTGGTAGAAAAGTATTCTCCAAGTATTGTTACTATTCCAAAATACCTTGGCCCAAATACCTTGTAGTATTCCAAGGTTACACCTATACTAAAAGCCCAGAAATACTATTATAATTCCCTTCAGTCACAAAACGAAACCCTAAGGAAAATCTTCATAGAGGGTTGAAGTATTAAGAAGAAGTTGCGTAGAACTTCTAAGGGTTGTTTGGAGCGGGTTGGAGCGTTCAGAATAGGAGCTAAACGTTGCTCAGGATCGACATTAAAACTTGGATAATTTTGGGCTTATCGAGGTAAATACTATTGTCCTTCTATTGTAATTGGAAATTACATACTGTAGTAGTATAGAAATGAGTATAAGACGTATATAAGGATGGTATAAAAGAAGAGAATTGAATTGAAATCACATCAGAAGAATATTAAAGAAGAAGACTAAACTGTACTTACATAGGACTGTATTAACAGTAGACTTGTGTAGTTTGGCGGGTAGGGAAGTGCTGCCCAATTTTCCGTAGAATAAGGAATCTTGTATCTAGACGTATTCTACAGAGTAGTCTAGACGTTGATAGACTTATATGACCGTTATAGGTTGAAGTACTGCGAGTAGCGTATTCTACTCGAAGGGTGGAAAAGGCTAGCAGGATTACAGTACTTTGGAGCTATTTGCTAATAGTCGATAATCGTCGCGAGGTATGTGATTCTTCCTATCCTCTTGAGCATGATATTTTAAAAGAATATGTATAGTACGGTAGACGTACGTGTTGTTATACCCCGTATTTCCTGAGTATGTACGTGAGGACGTACGTACAAAAGTTTAGTCTTAAAGTTAGGTTGGACGAAAATACTTGTGCACAACTCACTAAAAGAATCGTTTTCCGACGAAACGTTTTACCAAACTTGCGAAGGGAAAATTCCGGCTATGTCATTTATAATTTTTGCGGATTTTTCCGAGAGACGAAACATTTTGGACCAACGAGAGGGCGACACTTGTCACCCTCTAATTGGAGGATGTTTGGGCGGTAAAGGGGACGATTGGTGGCTTGTTTTGTCAAGGAGTTGGTAGGATATTTTTGTGTAGTAGATGGATAAGGACACTTGCCTAAATCCTCACCCTACACTTGCATAGCACTTGGCTTCATCTTGGCCATTGGTTGGCCTATAAATACCCCCCTAACTTGAAGGTTTTCTTCATCCACAAATCAATTCTACAAGTCTTGAAATTCCCTCCCCTCTCTTGTTGTGTTTTCGTCCAACACCCTCTCCCCCCTCTAGCCTAGTGGCTTTGGCCGAGAGCCTCCCCCCTTCCTTGAGCCCTTAGCCGAAACCTACCCCCCCTCCCTTGGTAGAAAAGTTGTCTTCCAAGTGTAGTTGCTATTCCTAAAATACCCTAGCCCAAATCCCGTATAGTACTTAGTAGAAGTTGTGAAGAACTTCTAAGGGTTTCGTGGAGATATCGGAGCGTGCGATTAGGAGCTAAACCTCGCTCAGGATCGACTTTTAACTTGGATAATTTTGGGCTTATCGAGGTAAATAATCTTATCCCTCTTTTGTAATTAGAGAATACATACTGTAGAAGTATAGGAATACGTATAAAATACTTAGAAGGATATTCTGAGAATAGAATTGAACTATTATCACCGTAGAAGGGTATAAAGAAGAATAATTGATTTGTATTTACATAGAATTTGTATTCTGATGAACTTGAGTAGCTTGGCGGGTAGGGAGTCTTGCCCAATTTTCCGTAGAGTAGAGAACCCTGCTTAGAATCATTTCTGAGAATAGTATAGACGTTGATAGACGTATTTGACTATTATAGGCTGATTCTCTGCGCGCGACATATTCGACTTGGCAGGTGGTTTTCGCCGAGAAGGTATGTGATTCTTCCTATACTCTTGAGCATGATATTTTTAAATATATATATAGTACGGTAGACGTACGTGTGTTAACTGAATAATAATTACGGCAATGTCTTTTGACTTAAGCCTGAATAATACTTACGGCAATGTCTTGTGACTTAAGCCTGAATAATAAGGATCTTGAAGCATTTCAAAAGAATACTGAATCATTTTTTAACAGAAGAGAAATATTTGGTTTTTAAACAAAAAGCTTAAGAGTTATACTAGCTTTATGGGAAGTTAGGTATAACAACTTAAGAAAGATAAAAGGAACTGTTTACTTATTTGTTTATAAAAACCTTGTATTGATTTCTGTAAGGTGTAGTAAGATTGTTTGAAAAGTAGACATATTATGATGCTACGTGTGTTAGTGTCTTGTGATGTGGTGAAAGGGGGTCATTCTTGTTGTGCTTACGTTGCTAAACGGTAAGTCAGTTGTACTGTTATTATATCACCTACCCCCTTGACTTGTTATACCGAGGGCTTGCCACCCTTGATGCGGGTCTATACGGCCTATGCGGTCTGTGTGACTATGCGGAGCTGCGGGAGTTCCAGGATTGATCATTCCGGGTGTTTTAGCGTCCGACGGGATGCCCTATGCGATGCTGTGACTACGCGGTCTATTGAGACTATGCGGTGCGAGAGTCGAGGAGAATGCAGGGGTTAGCTACCGTCACGAGGAATACCTCATGCGGGTCTGTGTGTGACCTATGCGGACTGCGGGAGTCCAGGATTAGGCACGCATAATGATACTATGGGCGATTGGCCTTGCTTCGATCATTCGCGGCCTAGAAAAGACCTGTTACAGTTTACCTATTATTGTTCTTGTTTGTGATATGGCACTATGTGCAATTGAACTGATTGTATTTGCAAATGGTTTTAAATACTTTGATTTCATTTAAGTACTTTCTGATTTCACATACTTGGTACTGTTATCGACCTCCTCGAAGTGCGTTCATGCGAGTAAGGGCAAGCGGTGCTAGATCCACATCCTTAGGATCTTTTGCGTTGGTGTCGAGCTCCATCTTCTAGGAGGCTCGACTTTTGGTATGATCTCCTGTTGTAGATAGTTTTATCTGATCGGGGTATGGCGGGTTCTGTCCCGCCATAGTTGTTTATCTTCTTAAGTGCAGTAGTCTGTTATGCAGTTGGGATGTAGCGCAAAACTATGTTTATATATATATGCGAAAGCGCTCTTTTCTCACATAAAGCGTGTCTCATTTACAAGCTGTTTCTGTCTTTTTATATTCCGTGATTACTCGATGTATGACTACTTGGGTGCGGGTAAGGCACGATCCACGAGCCGGGCGGGTCGTGACAAAAGTGGTATCGTGAGCGATTAATCCTCGGAAAGTGTCTCTGACCGTATCTAGTAGAGTCTTGATTATCGGTGTGTTGTGCACCACACCAATAATCAGGAGGCTATAGGATATTTAGGATTGGTTTCCATTCTTCTCACTCTGAGATCGTGCCTTAGAGCTGTGTTATAAGTTGGACACCTCTAACGTATTCCTTTTCTGTAACAGTTATGCCTCCACGTAAGGCAACCCGGGCCCAGAAGGGCAAGGCAGCCGAGGGAGCTGCTAGTAGGACACCGAGAGTCACGAGGGCTCAGGCCCAGTCTATACCCGAGACGGCGAGTTCCATGACGCCGCCGGCCCCAGCAAAGACCACAGTACCCGCACCTCGTCCCGCGGCACCGGGCGGAGAGTTAGGTACAAGGAGATGGCCCGGCTATTGGCGAGATCGTGGCGAACATGAGGCGGTGGATCCGATTCGATTCGGCCCAGTAGTACCGTGGTTCACGAGGCGAGATAGTTTGAGGCTACGGGATTTCACGAGTTGTAGCCCGCGAGTTTCTGGTCGAGGCGGGAGGATGATCCGCAGGAGTTCATCCGTCGATTCTGAGGATCGTGCGGGTGATCAAGGCTTGAGACCGAGTCCGTGACATTCGGTTCGCGTCGGCTGCGTGATCTGCGATCGATTGGTTCGATTCATAGGAGCTTTCTCGGAGAGCATGCGCCTCGGCCAGTATGGGCGAGTTTTGGAGGCTTTTCTCACGCACTTCGCCTCGCGGATGAGAGAACGGGCGACAGATTTTTATTCTTTGAGCGAGAGAGCGCCTGATTAGGAAGTACAACGTCGAGTTCGATTCATTGGCTCGATATGTCCTGCGCTAATAGCAGATATGGAGGACCGAGTGCACCGTCGTCACCGGGCTAGATGATTACATGGCCGAGTCTTGTGCGGGTGTGGCTCTTCAGCCAGGCATGGACATTACCCGTATGCAGGCTCATGCACTTGGGTGCGAGGAGCGTAGAGACCGATGGGTCGACATATATCAGCAGCAGAAGAAGGCCAAGACGGTCGGTTCTTTTGGTAGTTCTCGGGTGGGCGGCCTCGTGACGTCTAGATTTGCACCACAACGGCTGAGCACTCCTACATCGTTTCGGTACGGCGAGCATTGAGGGCGGTCGGGCCCCGGGACTTGGACTTCGGGTAGCAAGGTGCTAACCGATCGAGGTGCTCGGTGTGTCCGTTGTGGTAGATTCCATTGAGTGTAGTACTACTGGAGCTTGCTATACTTGTGGCGGCAGGTCATTACGCGAGTCCGTCCTGCAGGCGCCGCAGGTAGAGTCACCCGAGGTATGTTGCGGGTCTTCATCCCCGATTACTCGCCGGGCGAGGTACTCATGGACCAGCAGGTCGCGGCAGAGGTCGTGGCGCGGGTCGATTCGCGGTCCTCGAACCGCATTTATGCCTTGTCCACCGGCAGATCGGGAGGCCTCACCGATGTCGCCACAGTACCTTATCGGTTGGATTCGATGTGTATGCCTTGATAGATCGGGTTCTACTGCATCCTATATATCTCCCTTATTGCTAGTAGGATAGGGATAGAGCACGAGTCCATAGACCACTTTCGAGGTAGCTACGCGATGGGTGATTCGGTGGTAGCTCGGCGGGTATATAGGGCTTGTCGGTGACCATATCTGATCGCCGGACCTAGCCGACTTGATAGAGTTGGATATGACGATTTCGATGTGATCATGGGTATGGATTGGCTAGCTTCTTGCTACGCCCATGTAGCTGCAGGAGAAAGTAGTGCGGTTCGGTTTCACGAGGCCGGTTGTCGTGTGGGAGAACACCTGTACGCCGAGGGTAGGTTTATTTCCTACCTCAAGGCTAGGAAGATGGTGCGAGAAGGGTACATCTACCATCTCGTTCGGGTGTTTGATCACGAGTGCGGTGCAGATTTTGATCGATTCAGTAGTCAGAGAGTTCCCAGACGTATTTCCAGACGACCTCCCGGGTATCCCTCCTGAGAGGGAGATAGAGTTTTGTATTGATGTGCTGCCAGACACTCGGCCTATTTCCATTCCGCCATACAGAATGGCACCTGCCGAGTTGAGAGAGTTGAAGGATCAGCTTAGAGATTTGCTGGAGAAGGGCTTCATCAGACCTAGTGTTTCTCCACGGGAGCGCGATATTGTTCGTGAAGAAGAAGGGCGGGGCTGCGTATGTGTGTTGATTCTGACGGTGAACAAGGTGACCATTAAGAAACGATACCCTTCCCAGGATTGATGATTTGTTCGACCAGTTGCAGGGTGCGAGATGTTTCTCCAAGATTGATCTGCGATCGGGCTATCATCAGGTACGAGTCAGAGAGGCGGATGTCCCTAGGACTGCATTCCGGACCCGGTACGGGCACTATGAGTTCAGGGTTATGTCTTTTGGGTTGACCAATGCTCCGGCGGTATTCATGGATTTGATGAACCGAGTGTTCAAACCATTTTTGGACACGTTTGTGATAGTGTTCATTGATGATATCTTGGTTTATTCGCTCGAGCGAGGAAGCACGCGGAGCATTTGAGGGCCTTGTGAGTTCTGGGACCAGCGATTACGCCAAGTTTTCCAAATGTGAGTTTTGGTTAGCTTCGTGGCTTTTCTTGGGCATATTGTCGGGTGATGGTATTCGGTGGATACGGCCAAGATCGGCGATCGAGAGTTGGCCTAGACCTCTTACTCGGCCAGGTCCGTAGTTTTACGGGCCTTGCAGTTATTATCGGTTCATAGAGAAGTTTGCTTCTATCTGCACCATTGACTAGGTGACTCGGAAGCGGCTAAGTTTGATGGTGACGCGTGTGAGCGGGGTTTCGATTCTTGAAGGAGGCGACGATCGCCCCGTTCTTACTCTTCCAGAGGGTCCAGACGGCTATGTCGTGTATTGTGATGCGTCAGGCATCGGGCTGGGATGTGTGTTGATGCAGTAGGGTAAGGTTATAACGTACGCATCCCGACAACTTAAGAAGCATGAGAGGAACTACCCCACCCATGATTTGGAGTTGGCAGCGGTGATTCACGCCTTGAAGATCTGGAGGCACTATTTGTATGGGGTTCATGTGGATATTTATACAGACCACAAGAGCCTCGGTATATCTTGACGGAGGAGCCGAACTTACGGCGAGGCGGTGGTTAGAGTTACTTAAGGATTACAATGTTGATATCCTGTACCACCCGGGGAAGGCCAATGTTGTGGCAGATGCTCTTAGTCGTAGGTCGATGAGGAGTCTATCAGATGTGCAGCCAGAGAGGAGGGGCATGGTTCGCGATTTGCATCAGTTAGCGAGCCTTGGTGTCCGATTGATTGATTCTGATAGCGATGGGGTTCGAGTTCGAGAGGTTGCGAGTCTTCCATCGTCGAGAGGTGAAGAGGCAACGATTTGAGGATCCGGTTTTGATTCGGTATCGTGATACGACTCTTCGTGAGGAAGGTCCTTTTGAGTAGCACGATGGGGTGCTAAGGTTCGAGGCGAGTTGTGTGTTCGGATATTGCGGGACTTGGCGCAGTTCTAGGGAAGCACACGCGACGCGTTACTCTATCCATCCGGTCGACCAAGATGTACCCACGACCTTAGATCGTGTATTGGTGGGATGGCTTGAAGAGGGCGTTGCGAGTTTGTAGCTCGATGCCCGTGTTGTCGGCCAGTGAAGGTAGAGCGGCGAGGCACAGTGGTTTGTTGCGAGCGATTGAGATCCCAACGGAAGTGGGAGGTGATCAACATGGACTTCATCACGGGATTACCTCGCACTCGGAAGAGACATGATTCTATATGGGTTATAAATCGGCGGTGTGAAATCAGCCCACTTTCTTCCGTCGGGGCGACCTTTCGGTGAGATTATGCGGACTTTACATCAGAGATCGTCGGTGCATGGAGTCCCTATTTCGATCATATCGAGACGAGAGCCCGGTTCTGGCTAACTTACGGAGGTCTTTCGAGAAGGGTCTAGGGGCCTTGGTGAGCAGTTGCGCATTCCATCCACGAGCAGACGGACGAGCATAGCGCACTATCGGACTCTTGAGGATATCTGCGAGCTGTGTTATTGACCGAGGGTAGGCGGGAGGATCATTTGCCTCTAGTTGAGTTTGCGTATAATAATAGCTACCACTCGGTATTCGAGATGGCGCCTTATGAGGCCTTGTATGGGAGGAAGTGCGGTCGCCGATAGCTGGTTTGATGTGGCGAGTGCGATTGGTGGGACGATTGGTGCAGTGAGCGATGGATAAGGTAAAGCTTATCCGGGGCGATTCTTGGCTCGAGTCGGCGAAGTCATATGCAGATCATCGTCGTCGGCATCCGAGTTCGAGTTGATGATTGGGTTTTCTGAAGGTGTCACCCATGAAGGGTGTGATGAGATTCGGGAAGAAAGGAAACTCGGCCCAAGGTACATTGGGCGTATCAGTTGTCGCGCAGGGTAGGCAAGGTTGCCTATGAGTTGGATCTGCCGTCCGATCCGGAGGCGGTCATCCGGTTTTCACGTTTCTATCTTTGAGGAGATGTATCGGGGATCCATCTAGAGTGCATCCGATTGACGATGTCGGTGGCCAGGGGTTATCGTATGAGGAGATTCCCATAGCGATAATCGATTGTCAGGTTAGGCGTCTGCGGACCAAGGACGTGGCTTCCGTCAAAGTCTTGTGGCGGAACGAACTCAGGGAGGAGATGACGTGGGAAGCAGAGGAGGACATGAGGCAGAGGTATCCTCACTTATTCCCCACACCTCCAGGTAACTTACTTTCCTACTTGCTGGTTTTTAATTATCGTATTTGCCTAAGTGTTGTTTTGTGGCCGTATGTGGCATTTGCAAACTGTTTTAGTTATGAAGAACCTTATTGTTATCTGTCTTGGGAAGGAACATTCGGGACGAATGTTTCTACGGAGGGGAGAATGTTATACCCCGTATTTCCTGAGTATGTACGTGAGGACGTACGTACAAAAGTTTAGTCTTAAAGTTAGGTTGGACGAAAATACTTGTGCCTGACTCACTAAAGAATCGTTTTCGGCGAAACATTTTACCAAACTTGCGAAGGAAAATTCGGCTATGTCATTTATAATTTTTGCGGATTTTTAGAGAGGCGAAACATTTTGGACCAACGAGAGGGCGACACTTGTCACCCTCTAATTGGAGGATGTTTGGGCGGTAAAGGGGACGATTGGTGGCTTGTTTTGTCAAGGAGTTGGTAGGATATTTTTGTGTAGTAGATGGATAAGGACACTTGCCTAAATCCTCACCCTACACTTGCATAGCACTTGGCTTCATCTTGGCCATTGGTTGGCCTATAAATATGTTATACCCCGTATTTCCAGAGTATGTACGTGAGGGCGTACGTACGAAAGTCTAGCCTTAAAGTTTAGGCACAAGACGTTTTTTTTGGGCACAACTCACTAAAAGAATCGTTTTCCGACGAAACGTTTTACACAACTCGCGTAGGGTAAATTCCGGCTATGTCATTTCTAATTTTTGCGGATTTTTCGAGGCGAAACACCTTGGACCAACGAGAGGGCGACACTTGTCACCCTCTCATTGGTGGACTTGAGGCGGAAATGGGACGAATTGGATGACCAATTTTGTCAAGTAGTTGGTAGGATATTTTTGTGTAGTAGATGGATAAGGACACTTGCCCAAATCTTGACCTTACACTTGCCTTGCACTTGGCATCATCTTGGCCATTGGTTGGTCATCCTTGACCTATAAATACCCTCTTAAGATGAAGAGTTCTTCATCCACAAACAAACTTTCAAGTCTAAAATCCTCCTCTCTCCCTTGTTAGCCCCTTCTCCAAACACTTCTCCCCTTGAGTAAAGCTTGGACGAGGCACCCTAGCCTAGCAGAAACCTACCCCACTCCCTTGGTAGAAAAGTTGCCTTCTAGTATTGTTATAATGCCAAAAATACCCTAGCCCAAATCCCTTAGTACTTAGTAGAAGTTGTGAAGAACTTCTAAGGGTTCTTGGAGCTTTCGGAGCGTACAAATTAGGAGCTAAACCTTGCTCAGGAGCGACGTTTAACTTGAATAATTTTTGGGCTTACCGAGGTAAATAAACTTATCCTTCCTTTGTAATTAGAGAATACTTACTGTAGAAGTATAAGAATAAGTATTAATTACTTAGAAGAATATTACAGAATAGAATTGAACTGTTATCACGATGAAGGGTATAAAGAAGAATAATTGAACTATACTTACATAGAATTTGTTTTCTGATGAGACTTATATAGCTCACCGGGTAGGGAAGTGCTGCCCGACTTTCCGTAGAATTGTGAACCCTCTGTTTAGAATGACCTACAGAGTAGTCTAGACTTTGATAGATGTCTGTGACTATTATAAGCTGATTCTCTACGCGCGACATATTCGACGCGGTGGATTTTGCGAAGGTATGTGATTCTTCCTATACTCTTGAGCATGATATTTTAAATATATATATAGTACGGTAGACGTCGTGTGTTAATCGAATAATAACTACGGCACTATCTTTTGACTTAAGCATAAATAATACTTTCGGCAATGTCTGGCGACTGATGCCGGAATAATCAAGATCTTAGAAAGTCTTTCAAAAGAATTATAACACGCTTTGAAAGAAGAAGAATAGTTGTTTTTAAAACAAGAAGCTTAAGGGTTATACTAGCTTTATGGGAAGTTAAGTATAACGGCTTAAGTTTTATAAAAAGGAACAATTTACTTATGTGTTTATAAAAGACTTGTATTGATTTCTGAAAGGTATAATAAGATGGTTTTGATGAGTAGACATATTGTGATGCTATGTGTTAGTATCTTGTAACGTTTGTGTAAATAGGTCAGTCTTACTTATGCTTATGTTGTTTAAACTATAAGCTGTTATGTTAGTACTATATCACTCACCTCTTGAGATGATACCGGGGGTTAAGCTGCCCTCCGATGCGGGGTAGACTCAGGCGGTCTGGGACCATGATTCGAGAATACCTCATGCGGGTCCAGGGGGCCTATGCGGAGCTACGAGAGTTCCAGGTTAGTGTGCGGGGTTATGCCTCATGCGGTCTATGTGGCCATGCGGACAACGAGTCCAGGACGATGCCGAGGAGTAGCTACCCTCGATGCGGGGTATACCTCATGCGGGCCCATGTGAGTGGCCTATGCGGACTACGGGAGTCCAGGATTAGGCTTGCAGAATGATAATATGGGCGAGTGGCCTGCCCGATCATTCGCGGCCTAGAAAAGACACATTCTGATTTACCTATTGTTGCTCTTGTTTATGATGTGGCACTATGTGCGGTTACATTGGTTGTTTCGTGCATATTTGTAAAATTGGTTTTTAAAGTGATATGATTTCATTTAAGTACTTTACAGTTTCACATACTTAGTACCTGTTGTACTGACCTCCTTCGGGGGGCTGCGTTCATGCCGCAGGTAAGGGCAAGCAGGTGCTAGATCCACATCCTTAGGATCTTTGCTTTGGTGTCAGGAGCTCCATCTTCTCCGGAGGCTCTACTTTTGGGTATGATCTCCCTGTATTGTAGATAGTTTTGTACATTCAGGGTATGGCGGGGCCCTGTCCCGCCATAGTGGTTTACTTCTTTAGAGGTCTGTAGTCCTATTGTACATTTGGGATGTAACTGCAAAACTTGGGATATATATATATGCCGAAAGGCACCTTTTTTCTCAGAAACTGTGTATCATTTACAATTGTTTCATGTCTTGTGTTTTTATTTTCCGCTGATTTTCTCTGATGTATGACTACTTGGGTGCCCGGGTAAGGCACCAGTCACGGGCCCCGGAACGGGTCGTGACAAAAGTGGTATCAGAGCAGTTAATCCTCGGAAAGTGTCTACAGACCGTATCTAGTAGAGTCTTGATTATCGGTGTGTTGTGCACCACACCAATAATCAGGAGGCTATAGGATATTTAGGATTGGTTTCCATTCTTCTCACTCTGAGATCGTGCTTTAGAGCTGTGTTATAGGCTGGACCCCTCTCACGTATTCCTTTCTCAATGATTATGCCTCCACGTAAGGCAACCCGGGCCCAGAAGGGCAAGGCAGCCGAGGGAGCTGCTAGTATGGCACCGAGAGTCACGAGGTTTCAGGCCCAGTCTATACCCGAGACGGCGAGTTCCATGACGCCGCCGGCCCCAGCAGAGACCACAGTACCCGCACCTCCTGTCCCACAGCCTGGGGCGGAGGAGATAGGGTACAAGGAGATGGCCCAACTATTGGCTAGGATTGTGGCCAGACACGAGGATAGGTCGGCGATTCAGTTCGATTGCACCCGTGGTTCACCCGAGGGCATATAGTTTGAGGCTACGGGATTTCCTGAGTTGTAGCCCGCCAGAGTTTTACGGGTCGAGGCCGGAGGATGATCCGCAGGAGTTCATCCGTCAGTTGCAGAGGATCATGCGGGTGATCAAGGCCTCAGAGACAGAGTCTGTGACCTTCGGTTTGCATCGGCTGCGTGATACCGCAGTCGATTGGTTTGATTCGTGGGAGCTCTCCCGGGGAGAGCATGCGCCTCCAGCAGTATGGGACGAGTTTTCGGAGGCCTTTCTCACTCACTTCTTGCCTCGCGGATGAGGAGGCACGGGCCGATAGATTTTTGTTGCTGAGGCAGAGAGGACGCACCGTTAGGGAGTACAACGTTGAGTTTGATTCGTTGGCTCGATATGTCCCTGCGTTGGTAGCAGATATGGAGGATAGGGTGCATCGTTACGTCACCGGGCTAGATGATTATATGGCCGAGTCTTGTGCGCGGTGTGGCTCTTGACCCGTGCATGGATATTACCGTATCGCAGCTCACGACTTGGATGCACGAGCGTAGAGGCCGGCGTGTTGACGGCGGCGAGAAGAAGGCGGGGCGGGAGGGTCTTCGTGGCTATCGTGGTGGCGGCCTCGGCAGTCTAGATTTGCACCACGGCCCGGCTGAGCACTCCGCACCGTCCTCGGCCCTGCGAGTATTCGAGGGCGGACGGGCCCTGGGCTTGAGCGTCCATAGCGGCAGGTGCGGCCGTCGGGACCACCCCGGTGTGGCGATGCGGTAGATCCCATTACGGAAGTGTGGTATCGCCGGAGCTTGTTACGATTGTAGCGGCAGGTCACTGCGGCGATCCGGCCGAGCAGCGTGGTAGGGCTCACCTACGAGTTACATGCGTTCTTCATCCCCGACGGTTACTCGCCGGAGGGCAAGGTACTCATGGACCAGCCAGTGTCGCGCAGGTCGTGGCGCGGGTCCCAGTTCTAGCGGTCCTCAGAACCGCATTTATGCCTTGTCTAGCCGGCAGGATCAGGAGGCCTCACCTGATGTCGTCACAGGTACCTTATCAGTTTCTGGGTTTGATGTGTATGCTTTGATAGATCCGGGTTCTACTCTGTCCTATATATCTCCCCTTATTGCTAGTAGGATAGGGATAGAGCACGAGTCCATGACCACTTCGAGGTAGCTATGCGATGGGTGATTCGGTGGTAGCTCGGCGGGTATATAGGGCTTGTCCAGTGACCATATACAGTCGTCAGACCCTAGGCGACTTGATAGAGTTGGACATGACGGATTTCGATGTGATCATGGGGATGGATTGGCTAGCTTCTTGCTACGCCAATGTAGACTGCCGGGAGAGAGTAGTACGGTTCCAGTTTCCTGAGGAGCCGGTTGTTGTATGGGAGGAACATCGACGCCGAGGGTAAGTTTATTTCTTACCTCAGGCTAGGAAGATGGTGCGAAGGGTATATCTACCATCTCGTTCGGGTGTTTGATCGAGGCTGCGGTACCAGATTTTGCCGATTGGTGAGTCGAGAGTTCCGAGGCGTGTTTCCGACGACCTCGGGTATCCTCACGAGAGGAGATCGAGTTTTGTATAGATGTGTTGCGGACACTCGGCTATTTCCATTCCGCCATACGAGAATGGCACCGCGAGTTGAGAGAGTTGAAGACCGGTGAGAGATTTCTTGGAGAAGGGCTTCATCGGACCTAGTGTCTCTCACGGGGCGCGTATTGTTAAGTAAAGAAGAAGGGCGGGGCAGCTGCGCGTGTGTTGATTACGGTGAACAAGGTGACCATTAAACAGATACCCTTCCCGATTGATGATTTGTTCGACCCGATTGCGGGCGCGAGATATTTCTC
Organism: Przewalskia tangutica; assembly: GCA_029844215.1. Lineage (NCBI taxonomy): Eukaryota > Viridiplantae > Streptophyta > Magnoliopsida > Solanales > Solanaceae > Przewalskia > Przewalskia tangutica. Next base: position 41,481,908 of record CM056732.1, read on the forward strand.
CAAGATTGATCTGCGTTGGGCTATCATCAGTGCAGTCGAGAGGTGGATGTCCTAGGATCGCATTAGGACCGGTCACGCATTATGAGTTCAGTGGTCATGTCTTTTGGGTTGACCAATGCTCGTGATTCATGGATTTGATGAACCGAGTGTTCAAACCATTTTTGGACACGTTTGTGATAGTGTTCATTGATGATATCTTGGTTTATTCTCGCTCAGAGCAGGAGCATGCAGAGCATTTGAGGACTGTGCTGACAGTTCTCCGGGACCAGCAGTTATACGCCAAGTTTTCCAAATGTGAGTTTTGGTTAGCTTCGGTGGCTTTTCTTGGGCATATTGTCGGGGCTGATGGCATTCGAGTGGATACGGCCAAGATCGAGGCAGTCAGGACTTGGCCTAGACCTACTACTCCGACAGAGGTTCGCAGCTTTCTGGGCCTCGCAGGTTATTATCGGCGGTTCGTAGAGAAGTTTGCTTCTATCTCTGCACCATTGACTAGGCTGACTCGGGCGGCTAAGTTTGATGGTGATGCTTGTGGCGGGGTTTCGATTCTTTGAAAAGAGATCGACGGCGACCCGTTCTTACTCTTCGGAGGGTCCAAATGGTTATGTCGTGTATTGTGATCGTCGGGCATCGGTGGGATGTGTGTTGATGCAGGTAGAATTATAGCGTCGCATCCAGCCTTAAGAAACACGAGAGGAACTACCCCACCCATGATTTGGAGTTGGCAGCGGTGATTCACGCCTTGAAGATCTGGAGGCACTATTTGTATGGGGTTCACGTGGATATTTATACAGACCACAAGAGCCTCCAGTATATCTTCACCAGAGGAGCCGAACTTACGGCAGAGGCGGTGGTTAGAGTTGCAAGGATTACGATGTTGATATCCTGTACCACCCGGGGAAGACCAATGTTATGGCAGATGCTCTTAGTCGTAGGTCGATGGGGAGCCTATCAGATGTGCCGCTAGAGAGGAGGGGCATGGTTCATGATTTGCATCTGTTAGCGAGCCTTGGTGTCCGCTTTGATTGATTACGATAGCGGTGGGGTTAGAGTTCGTGAGGTTGCGAGTCTTCCATCGTCGGCGAGGTGAAGAGGCAACGCGAGGATCCGGTTTTGATTCGGTATCGTGATGCGCTCTTACGTGAGGAAGGGTCCTTTTGAGGTAGCACTTTGATGGGGTGCTAAGGTTTGAGCGAGTTGTGTGTTCGGATGTTTGAGGACTTGGCGGCGAGTTCTTGGGGAAGCACACAGCGCGCGTTACTCTATCCATCCGGTCGACCAAGATGTACCACGACCTTAGATCTGTATTGGTGGGATGGCTTGAAGAGGACGTTGCGAGTTTGTAGCTCGGTGCCGTGTTGTCAGCAGGTGAAGATAGTGCACCAGAGGCCTGGTGGATTATTGCAGACGATAGAGATCCCGACCTGGAAGTGGGAGGTGATCAACATGGACTTTATCACAGGATTACCTCACACTCAGAGGAAGCATGATTCTATATGGGTTATCGTCGACAGGCTGACGAAACACCTTGGACCAACGAGAGGGCGACACTTGTCACCCTCTCATTGGTGGACTTGAGGCGGAAATGGGACGAATTGGATGACCAATTTTGTCAAGTAGTTGGTAGGATATTTTTGTGTAGTAGATGGATAAGGACACTTGCCCAAATCTTGACCTTACACTTGCCTTGCACTTGGCATCATCTTGGCCATTGGTTGGCCATCCCTTGACCTATAAATACCCCTCTTAAGATGAAGAGTTCTTCATCCACAAACAAACTTTCCAAGTCTAAAATCCTCCCCTCTCCCTTGTTAGCCCTTTTCGTCCAAACACTTCTCCCCCCCCCCCTTGAGTAAAGCTTGGCCGAGGCACCCCCCCTAGCCTAGCCGAAACCTACCCCCCCTCCCTTGGTAGAAAAGTTGCCTTCTAGTATTGTTATAATGCCCAAAATACCCTAGCCCAAATCCCTTAGTACTTAGTAGAAGTTGTGAAGAACTTCTAAGGGTTCTTGGAGCTTTCGGAGCGTACAAATTAGGAGCTAAACCTTGCTCAGGAGCGACGTTTAACTTGAATAATTTTTGGGCTTACCGAGGTAAATAAACTTATCCTTCCTTTGTAATTAGAGAATACTTACTGTAGAAGTATAAGAATAAGTATTAATTACTTAGAAGAATATTACAGAATAGAATTGAACTATTATCACAGTAGAAGGGTATAAAAGAAGAATAATTGAACTATACTTACATAGGACTGTTTTCACAGTAGACTTATATAGCTCACCGGGTAGGGAAGTGCTGCCCGACTTTCCGTAGAATTGTGAACCCTCTGTTTAGAATGACCTACAGAGTAGTCTAGACTTTGATAGATGCGTGACTATTATAGTTGATTCTCTGCGCGACATATTCGACTTGGCGGTGGATTTTGCGAAGGTATGTGATTCTTCCTATACTCTTGAGCATGATATTTTAAATATATATATAGTACGGTAGACGTACGTGTGTTAACTGAATAATAACTACGGCAATGTCTTTTGACTTAAGCCTAAATAATACTTACGGCAATGTCTTGCGACTTAAGCCTGAATAATAAAGATCTTAAAAAGTCTTTCAAAAGAATTATAACACAGTTTTGAAAGAAGAAGAATAGTTGTTTTAAAACAAGAAGCTTAAGGGTTATACTAGCTTTATGGGAAGTTAAGTATAACGGCTTAAGTTTTATAAAAAGGAACAGTTTACTTATGTGTTTATAAAAGACTTGTATTGATTTCTGAAAGGTATAATAAGATGGTTTTGATGAGTAGACATATTGTGATGCTATGTGTTAGTATCTTGTAACGTTTGTGTAAAGAGGTCAGTCTTACTTATGCTTATGTTGTTTAAACTATAAGCTGTTATGTTAGTACTATATCACTCACCTCTTGAGATGATACCGGGGGTTAAGCTGCCCTCCGATGCGGGGTAGACTCAGGCGGTCTGGGACCATGATTCGAGAAAACCTCATGCGGGTCCAGGGGGCCTATGCGGAGCTACGAGTTCCGTGTTAGTGTGCGGGTTATGCCTCATGCGGTCATGTGGCGTGCGGACAACGAGTCCAGGACGATGCCGAGGAGTAGCTACCCTCGATGCGGGGTTATACCTCTTGCGGGCCTATGTGAGTGGCCTATGCGGACTACGGGAGTCCAGGATTAGGCTTGCAGAATGATAATATGGGCGAGTGGCCTCGCTTCGATCATTCGCACCTAGAAAAGACTACATCTGATTTACCTATTGTTGCTCTTGTTTATGATGTGGCACTATGTGCGGTTACATTGGTTGTTTCGTGCATATTTGTAAAATTGATTTTTAAAGTGATATGATTTCATTTAAGTACTTTACAGTTTCACATACTTAGTACCATTGTCTTGACCTCCTTCGGGGGGCTGCGTTCATGCCGCAGGTAAGGGCAAGCAGGTGCTAGATCCACATCCCTAGGATCTTTGCTTTGGTGTCAGGAGCTCCATCTTCTCCGGAGGCTCTACTTTTGGGTATGATCTCCCTGTATTGTAGATAGTTTTGTACATTCAGGGTATGGCGGGGCCCTGTCCCGCCATAGTGGTTTACTTCTTTAGAGGTCTGTAGTCCTATTGTACATTTGGGATGTAACTGCAAAACTTGGGATATATATATATGCCGAAAGACACCTTTTTTCTCAGAAACTGTGTATCATTTACAATTGTTTCATGTCTTGTGTTTTTATTTTCCGCTGATTTTCTCTGATGTATGACTACTTGGGTGCCCGGGTAAGGCACCAGTCACGGGCCCCGGAACGGGTCGTGACAAAATACCCCCCTAACTTGAAGGTTTTCTTCATCCACAAATCAATTCTACAAGTCTTGAAATTCCCTCCCCTCTCTTGTTGTGTTTTCGTCTAACACCCTCTCCCCCCTCTAGCCTAGTGGCTTTGGCGAGAGCCTCCCTTCCTCAGCCAGCCGAAACCTACCCCCCCTCCCTTGGTAGAAAAGTTGTCTTCCAAGTGTAGTTGCTATTCCTAAAATACCCTAGCCCAAATCCCGTATAGTACTTAGTAGAAGTTGTGAAGAACTTCTAAGGGTTTCGTGGAGATATCGGAGCGTGCGATTAGGAGCTAAACCTCGCTCAGGGTCGACTTTTAACTTGAATAATTTTGGGCTTATCGAGGTAAATAATCTTATCCCTCTTTTGTAATTAGAGAATACATACTGTAGAAGTATAGGAATATGTATAAAATACTTAGAAGGATATTACAGAATAGAATTGAACTGTTATCACTGTAGAAGGGTATAAAAGAAGAATAATTGAACTGTATTTACATAGGACTGTATTTACAGTAGACTTGAGTAGCTTGGCGGGTAGGGGAGTGCTGCCCAATTTTCCGTAGAGTAGAGAACCCTCTGCTTAGAACTGTTTACAGAATAGTCTAGACGTTGATAGACGTATTTGACTATTATAGGCTGATTCTCTGCGCGCGACATATTCGACTTGGCAGGTGGTTTTCGCCGAGAAGGTATGTGATTCTTCCTATACTCTTGAGCATGATATTTTTAAATATATATATAGTACGGTAGACGTACGTGTGTTAACTGAATAATAATTACGGCAATGTCTTTTGACTTAAGCCTGAATAATACTTACGGCAATGTCTTGTGACTTAAGCCTGAATAATAAGGATCTTGAAGCATTTCAAAAGAATACTGAATCATTTTTTATGAAGAGAAATATTTGGTTTTAAACAAAAACTTAAGAGTTATACTAGCTTTATGGGAAGTTAGGTATAACAACTTAAGAAAGATAAAAGGAACTGTTTACTTATTTGTTTATAAAAACCTTGTATTGATTGCTGTAAGGTGTAGTAGATTGTTTGAAAAGTAGAAATATTATGATGCTACGTGTGTTAGTGTCTTGTGATGTGGTGAAAGGGGTCATTCTTGTTGTGCTTACGTTGCTAAACGGTAAGTCGATTGTATCATGTTATTATATCACCTACCCTTGACTTGTTATACCGAGGGCTTGCCACCCTTGATGCGGTCTATACGGCCTATGCGGTGCGTGTGACTATGCGGCTGCGGGAGTTCGTGATTGATCATTAGGGTGTTTTAGCCCGACGCGGGATGCCACATGCGGTGGTGTGACTACGCGGTCTATTGAGACTATGCGATCGCGAGTCGAGGGTACCGGGGTTAGCTACCCCCGATGCGAGGAATACCTCATGCGGGTCTGTGTGTGACCTATGCAGACTATGGGAGTCCAGGATTAGGCACGCATAATGATACTATGGGCGATTGGCCTTGCTTCGATCATTCGCGGCCTAGAAAAGACACATTACGATTTATTATTGTTCTTGTTTGTGATATGGCACTATGTGCAATTGAACCGATTGTATTTGCAAATGGTTTTAAATACTTTGATTTCATTTAAGTACTTTACGCTTTCACATACTTGGTACTGTTATCGACCTCCTCGGGTTTTGCGTTCATGCCGCGGTAAGCAAGGCAGTGCTAGATCCACATCCTTAGGATCTTTTTGCGTTGGTGTGAGAGCTCCATCTTCTCGGAGGCTCGACTTTTGGGTATGATCTCTGTTGTAGATAGTTTTGTACGATCGGTATGGCGGGTTCTGTCCGCCATAGTTGTTTATCTTCCAGAGGTCCTGTAGTCCTATTATACAGTTGGGATGTAACTGCAAAACTATGTTTATATATATATGCCGAAAGGCGCCCTTTTCTCACATAAAACTGTGTCTCATTTTACAACTGTTTCCTGTCTTGTTTTTATATTCCGCTGATTACTCTGATGTATGACTACTTGGGTGCCCGGGTAAGGCACCAGTCACGGGCCCCGGAGCGGGTCGTGACACGTGTGTTAACTGAACGTGGTTTTACTTCGATGTCTTTTGACTGGAGTTTTAAATAATAAAGAATCTTGAAGTATTTCAAAAGAATTAAGAATCGTTTATGAAAGAAGAGTAATACTTGGTTTTAAAAAGCTTAAGAGTTATACTAGCTTTATGGGAAGTTAGGTATAACGACTTAAGAAAGATAAAAGAATGGTTTATTGATTTTAGAAGTTAAGAGACTTGATCTTAAAAGATAAGAGACTTGACTTAATTGAATTGATATGAAAGTTGTTAAGAAGTGTGAAACCTCATTCGTGAGTAATGAGTACTTGGTTTTTAAAGAATAATGTTTCTTGATTTGGAAATGAGAATAAGTATCGAGCGAACCATCTGCGGCGTTAATAAAGGAAAATGTATTGACAAATAAGTAATTATATTAAAACCAGTAGAAACCTCCATCTGCATAGAAGCTAAGATAAGACAAAATTGTATTACATTTCCTAGATCATGGCTGCTTTAATAAGATTGTTATAAACAAGAATAACCTACTCCCACATAAGGCATATGTTGCTCAAATTGTTTTAAAAGAGAATTACGTTATTAAATGATTAAGACTATGAACTATGAAATCTTTCGAAAATAAAAGACGTGAATGTTTGAAATTAGGCAAACTTGAACTTTGGAAAAGAATGTTGTAACTTGATTTTAAAAGGAGAAGTGTTTTGGTTTAAAAGGAAAGTATGGAAGTTGTTTTGGTTTACTTAAAAATGTTAGTCACTCTATTTTTATAATACGGGCATCGGGTGACCTTTGTAAAAGAAATGGATCTTTTAAAAAGAATTTAACGTACGTAGTACTTTGGGGTTAAAACCTGGACTTTGGCATAAAATGAAAGTACCTTGAGTTGTGTGTAACTTGCCTATGTTTGCGTGTGATAGCCTTGTCGTGCTAGTATTGTATTTCTATACCACCGCGTCTCGATGGAGGCATTGATTTGTTATGATCTTACTTGGGCGCATGCAGCGACGGAGGATTCCACGCGCGCTCACTCGTTGATAGTGTTATTCCATGGACTAGCTCTCCATGAGGTTTTACCGGTCGGCCTTGGTATCCGGTGGTTGGCTTTCGTACTTGCCGCCTCGTGGTGATTCGCCTTGGTACACAGTAGTTAGCCTTCACTTGCCTGCTTCGGTTTAGTGGCGAAGTCTCGTGTCTGACCTTGGTATCCGGTAGTTAGCCCTCGATTGCCCGGCCACCACGTGACACGCTTTGGTATCCGGTAGTTGGCTTTCGTACTTGCCCCGTGACGCCTTCGTGGCGAAGTCTCGTGATACGACCTTGGTATCCGTAGTTAGCCCTCAGATTTGCCCCGCCGCCACGTGACACGGCTTTGGTATCCGGTAGTTGGCTTCGTACTTGCCCGTGACGCCTTCGTGGTTTGGTTGTATAGTATTGTTAGTACGGCTTTGGTATCTGGTAGTTGGCTTTCATACTTGCCCCGGTCAGTTGATGACGCGTCTTTGGTATCTGGTAGTTAGTCTTCGTACTTACCCCCGCAGACGGTTTTATGACTCGTGGGACTGGTGTTCTTGTGTACTCCTTGGTATTATTATATCACGCATCGGCGTGAGGAAGGTATTCCACGCATGATTGATGTTGAGGGCATGAGACCCATAGTTATATTTGAGTGATGACTTTGAGGGCGTGAGTCCCTGACTTACATGACTGCTTATTTATTGTGGACTGTAGTTTGGTCATCATACATGTCTCCTGCTTTATATAGACTACTATGATTTCAATTACGTATTTTCGGGCCACATACTTGGTACTGTTATCGACCTCGGCCGCGTCACGCCAGCAGGTGGGTACACGATTGTTGATCCTCGCTCATAGGATCACAGTTCAGATTAGGAAGCTCCGTTTCTCGGAGGCTTATCTTTGGTATAGTCCTCACTTTGTAGGTACTTGTACATTCGTGGGTATGGCGGGCCCCGTCCCGTCATGTTGTATAAAAACTCTTAGAGTGCAGAAATGCTTGTTGTGGCTTGTAAGGATGTAATCGTTCAGCTTTTTAATTATATATACAAGAAGGTAACCGTTTGGTTGGCCTGTTTTATTATCATATCTCTTGTTCATGTTTAAGTTTTTATTTCCGCTGATTTTCTCTGATGTTGTATCACTAAGGTGCCCGGGGTAAGGCACCAGTCATGGGCCCGGGATCGGGTCGTGACAAATACTAGCACGACAAGGGTATCACACGCAAACATAGGCAAGTTACACACAACTCAAGGTACTTTCATTTTATGCCAAAGTCCAGGTTTTAACCCCAAAGTACTACGTACGTTAACTTCTTCTTAAAAGATCCATTTCTTTTACAAAGGTCACCCGATGCTCGTATTATAAAAAAATAGAGTGACTAACACTTTAAGTAGACCAAAACAACTTCCATACTTTCCTTTTTAAAATCAAGTAACAACATTCTTTTCCAAAGTTCAAGTTTGCCTAATTTCAAATATTCACGTCTCTTATTTTCGAAAGATTTCATAGTTCATAGTCTTAATCACTTATTAACGTAATTCTCTTTTTAAAACAATTTGAGTAACATATGCCTTATGTGTGAGTAGGTTATTCTTGTTTATAACAATCTTATTAAAGCAGCCATGATCTAGGAAATGTAATACAATTTTGTCTTATCTTAGCTTCTATGTAGATGGAGGTTTCTACTGGTTTTAATATAATTACTTAATTGTCAACACATTTTCCTTTACTAACGCTGCAGTGGTTCGTTCGATACTTATTCTCATTTCCGAAATCAGTAAAACATTTATTCTTTTAAAGACCAAATACTCATTACTCACGAATGAGGTTTCACACTTTTTAATAAAATTCATATCAATTCAATTAAGTCAAGTCTCTTATCTTTTGAGATCAAGTCTCTTAACTTCTAAAATCAATAAACCATTCTTTTTATCTCTCTTAAGTCGTTATACCTAACTTCCCATAAAGCTTAGTATAACTCTTAAGCTTTTAAAACCAAGTATTACTCTTCTTTCAAAAACGATTCTTAATTCTTTGAAATACTCCAAGATTCTTTATTATTTAAAACTCAAGTCAACAGACATCGAAGTAAAACCACGTTCAGTTAACACACGTACGTCTACCGTACTATATATGTTCTTTTAAAATATCATGCTCAAGAGGATAGGAAGAATCACATACCTCGCGACGATTACCGACAATTAGCAAATAGCTCCAAAGTACTGTAATCCTGCTAGCCTTTTCCACCCTTCGAGTAGAATACGCTACTCGCAGTACTTCAACCTATAACGGTCATACAAGTCTATCAACGTCTAGACTACTCTGTAGAATAATTCTAGATACAGATTCCTTATTCTACGGAAAATTGGGCAGCACTTCCTACCACAAACTACACAAGTTCATCAAATACACACATGTAAGTCTGATTCAGTCTTCTTCTTTAATATTCTTCCGATGTGATTTCAATTCATTTCCCTTCTCTTATACCATTCTTCTATATATCTTATACTCATTTCTATACTACTATAGTAAGTAATTTCCAATTACAATAGAAGGACAAGAGTATTTACCTCGATAAGCCCACAATTATCCAAGTTAAAAAGTCGATCCTGAGCAAGGTTTAGCTCCTAATCTGAACGCTCCAATTCGCTCCAAGAAACCCTTAGAAGCTCTACACAACTTCTACTTAACACTTCAACCGACTATGAAGATTTTCCTTAGGGTTTCGTTTTTATGACTGAAGGGAAGTATAATAGTATTTCTGGGCTTTTAGTATAGGGGTAACCTTGGAATACTACAAGGTATTTGGGCCAAGGTATTTTGGAATAGTAACAATACTTGGAGAATACTTTTCGACCACGGGGGGGGGGTATTTCACGAGAACAACTTAGGATGGGGTTTGTGAGGGCCTTCCAAAGGGGGAGGGGAGCTTGGACGAAAACTACACTAAGGGGGGAGAGGGATTTTGCCTTGAAATTTCACAAGTGTGGATGAAGAATAAGTCTTGCATTTGAGGGGTATTTATAGGGAAACCAATGGCCAAGATCAAAGCAAGTGGATGGATGAGATTTGGACAAGTGTTGTGTGGGTCCCACCTTATCTATCTACCACACAAATATCACAAAATATCCTACCTAATCCTTGACCAAAAATAAAGGCCAAAAACGTGCAAGGAATTCCCCTCCATTGCCGTCCACTTGAGGGACAAGTGTCGCCCTCTCGTTGGTCCAAAATATTTCATCTCTCGGAAAAATCCGCAAAAAATATAAATGTTGCAACCGTAATTTTCCCTTCGCAAAGTCCGGAAAACGTTTCGTCGGAAAACAATTCTTTTTGCTAGTTGTGAACAAATTTCATCCCTTTGCCTACTTAAGGCTTAAACTTTTGTACGTACGCCCTCATGTACATACTCTGGAAATACGGGGTATAACAGTAAACATGGAGCATTCTTGATAAAACTTTGGGAGAGGGTTACTTTGACGAAGTAGAGTCCAAATACCACTATAGGCTTCGGAGAGGCCGACAACTATATGTAAAATAAGGCAATCTGCACCAACGTTGCGGCGTTGGTCCGCCAATTCTTTCAACCTTTTGCAATATGCTGAAACGTTCGGGAAATTTTCCATGTTGACATGAGAAAATTCCTGCTCAAGTGTGACAGCTCTGGAGTTTTGATTATCTTGGTATCACGACCCGAACCCCGGGCCCGCGACTGGTGCCCTACCTGGGCACCCCCTCTTATACCCTCACATCCATTTCAAGACATAGGCCAAATAATAAATGAAAACCGTATATGTAGCAACAAGGCAAACCGATGAGGCTGCCGCCATATATATAAACGGGAACATCCCTACAACACAGTAGTACAACTGACCAACAACATATATACACAACTCTGTCAAGTCCAGCCCACATATGAATACAGACCTCTAAGAGTTTGGACAGTAAACCACGACGGGACAGGGCCAGCCCTATCCCTGAATGTATATAAGCCTACAATACCAGGGTCCGTACCAACATGGCAAGCCTCCGAAATAATAGAGCTTTTCCCAAAACTGAGTAGAGATCCTAAGAGCTAGGATCACCAAATTGTGTACCTAAACCTGCGGCATGAAACGTAACCCCCCGAAGGGGGTCAGTACAACAAGTACTAAGTATGTAAACATAAAGTACAATAAATAAACCATAACTGGCCAAAAGATGACAGGGACAAGTAAAAACCTTACCAGCTCCAACCATGCCATATAAAATAAAAGCCAATCAGATTTTGTATCACTGCATAATGCATTTACTTTATATAAACAAATGAGAGTCAACTGAGCCTTTTAAAAAAAATATGCCTTTTTAAAAGTAAGATCCACCGTGTTATTTCAATTTATGAAATAAATACTATTTCAAAATATGAAATCAACCGTACCCCTTTCAAATATGAAATCATTACCATTTCAAGATATGCAAGTCATGCCAAAATCAGAGACTCCTACCCTCAGAATATACTATCACGGGACTCGAACCCGCATATGTATGTATATAACATCATGGGATTAAAACACACATATGTATATATGGTGACATGGGATTTGAACCCAAATCATGGAGAGCTAGTCCATGGAATAGTATAGTGTCATGGGACTCTAACCCACATACATCTATATATAATGTCGCCGGAAAATAATATAATGTCATGAGACTCTAACCCACATACATATATAATGTCGCCGGGAGAATGATATAATGTCATGGGACTCTAACCCACATACATATATAATGTTGCTGGGAGAATGATATAATGTCATGGGACTCTAACCCACATACATATATAATATCGTCGGGAGAATGATATAATGTCATGGGACTCTAACCCACATACATATACAAGTTAAATAATCTTTGACTCTCATTAATAAAATGAACAACCATTATTTTAGACAACCAAGAAAATACCATGCCTTCCTTTCAAGACAACACAATGCCTTCCTTTTAAAATAACCAAGACAATTACCATGCCTTCCATTTTAAAATAACCAAGATAATACCATGCCTTCCTTTTAAAATAACCAAGACAATTACCATGCCTTTCATTTTAAAATAACCAAGACAATACCATGCCTTATTTTTAAAATAACCAAGACAATTACCATGCCTTCCATTTTAAAATAACCACAAGACACTAACACCCGTACCATCAAGGCCCTTTCACTTTTAAATCATGTAACTTACACTCTTTAAACCAAGTGACTTATACTTTTAAAACCAAGGCCCTTATACTTTAAAAGAGTGTAAGATACTTGATTTAAAAGTGAAAGTGCCTTGATGCTACAAGTGCTAGTGTCTTGGGGTTTATGAAAGAAAAAGGATGTACGGCGGGCGTACATGGTTCTAGTTTGTTTGTCTAGAAAGGAAGTGGTTCTATCTATTTCATTAAAAGTACTTTGGGTTTTATAAAATGGAAGTTTTTATATCCATTCTCTTATTAGTACTTTGAGTTTCTAAATAGAGGTTGTTCTATCCATTATCTTGATAGTACTTTGGTCATTTTAAAAGGAAGGCATGGTATTGTCTTAGTTATTTTAAAAAGGAAGGCATGGTATTGTCTTGGTCATTTTAAAAAGGAAGGCATGGTATTGCCTTGGTTGTTTTAAAATGAAAGGATGTACGACAGACGTACATGGTTCTAGTTGGTTTGTCTAGAAAGGAAGCGATTCTATCTATTTCATTAAAAGTACTTTGGGTTTTATAAAATGGAAGTTGTTATATCCATTCTCTTACTAGTACTTTGAGTTTCTAAATAGAGGTTGTTCTATCCATTCTCTTGATAGTACTTTGGTCATTTTAAAAGGAAGGAATGGTATTGTCTTGGTTATTTTAAAAAAGAAGGCATGATATTGTCTTGGTCATTTTAAAAAGGAAGGCATGGTATTGCCTTGGTTGTTTTAAAATGAAAGGATGTACGACGGACATACATAGTACTTTTGGGTTCAAGTCCCTAATACTATACTTTTGGTTTCAAGTCCTTAATAGCATATGCCATAAAAATGCCTTGAGTTTTCTAAAAAGATAGTTCATTCTATGTGTTTTAATGAGAGTCAAGGATTATTTAACTTGTATATGTATGTGGGTTAGAGTCCCATGACATTATATTATTCTCCCGGCGACATTATATATGTTTGTGGGTTAGAGTCCCATGACATTATATCATTCTTCCGGCGACATTATATATGTATGTGGGTTAGAGTCCCTAACATTATATTATTCTCCCGGCGACATTATATATGTATGTGGGTTAGAGTCCCATATATTATTCTCCCGGTGACATTATATATAGATGTATGTGGGTTAGTGTTACACCCCGGAATTTCAGGATATGTTTATAAGAACGTACGTAAGAACTCGAAAATGTTAAGATTTGAGACGAGTAAGAATTTATCGGAATTATGGAAATGTCGGAAAACGAAATATTGCGACGAATGGGAGGGCGACACGTGTCACCCCCCTTAGTGGTCTTGGACGAAAATGGCATGGATAAAATGGTCATTTGACCATAATTTAAATGACCAAGTCTTGCAAAGACAAATAGCTTGACATTGTTGACTTGTCAAAGGGCCACTTGGCTTGATCCTTGTGAAACTCATCCAAGCCACCCATTTGTTTTAATCTTGACCCTTCCTAGTATTATTTAAGTATACTAGTAGCAAGACTTTGTCATTCTACACTTAGAAAAAAATTTTGAAATCTTGTTCTTGCTCTCTAGGTTGAAGCTCACGGCAATGGCCCATTTCCAAGAGGAAAATTTTCAATTTTTGTCCAATAATCCTCATACTTTAAACCAAGGTTCCTAAGTGTATTGTAAGGGTATATCTATAGAAAGATCCCGGAAAAAGATTGTTTTCGTATTAGTCGCAAGGTGAAAACCTAGTTGCTTTCCTAGGTTTTGATTGGAAGTTTAAAGGAAAGTTGTTTGTGAGATGCTAAGGGTCTCAAGTGGCGGATTGAAGTGTCAAGAAGAGGCTCTAAGTTGCTAAGGAGCGACTTCGGATCTTGAAGTGGATTAAGGCTCGTTATGGTAACAATCTTGTCCTCTTAAAGTGTTATAAGATTACATATTGTTGTTAGCCTTACATCTTTACTATCATGAAGTATATTGTGTTGAAGATTTATAAGTGATATGGATAGTATAATGCCTAAAACCGAAAATGACATGTTGAGCCATTTGAAATTGAAATCCAATTTGGTCGATAATTTGAATTGTCGCATGTTACCTACTTGAAGAATGTAGTAGTTATAATCGATTGCGGCTTGATATCATGTTATACTAAACAACTTGAATTGAAAAGGAATTGGAAAGATTGATATGTTGTTACACCTTTGGCCGAGAATGACATTATATGTTGGACTAGTTTGTTATAAATTGTGGGGCGGAATTTTACACGTCTTGTAGACGTGTAATCCCCTATTGATAACTACATTGATTGAGCCTTAAATGTGGCGTGTTTGGTTATTGAATTCGGCCTTGAAAAAGGTGGCAAAGTATGTAGAAACAAAGGAAGTGCTGTCTGATTTTCCGTAGAATTTAGTGACTTTGCACTTGGAATATTCTATGTTTGAAGTAAGAAGTTAATAGACGTACTATGGTCATTATAGGTTGACATACTACGTACGGAATATTGGACTTGGCAAGTGGATTGAACCGAAGAGGTATGTGGAACTTTCTTATCTCTTGAGCATGAATAAGTTATAAATGTATAGTACGGTAGACGTACGCGTTTTTGACGAATCTAGTCCATTTGATATCCTTGGTTTATCTTAAGAATGTTCAAGTTGGTTGAGTTAGGGAATTAACTCACTTGTTTAAATATTAAGGATATCTTGGTTTTTAAAAGTTAAGAGACTTTAAGTATGTTGAAAGTATTGTTGATACTTGTTTTGTTGGAAAGTTTAAGTCTCTTGGTTATAAAGAAGAATGTAAGTTTCTAAAGTATAAAGCTAGTATAACGGCTTTATGCGAAGTTGGTTATAATAACTTTATGGAAAGTTAAAAAGAGTGGTTTACTCTAATTAATATAAGTATGATAAATGAATTGAAATAATGAAAGGCAAATTGATTTAAAGGCATCAATTGCTTAAGGTTTTAAAAGAAAAGAAGTCACTTGATTTAGAAGCCTAAATGTATTTCTAAAAAGTATTGTGACTTGTCTTGAAAAGTAGATACGACTTGATACTACAGTTATTAGTATCTTGGAAGTTTTATATGAAAAAGGAGTCATTTTAAAAGAGTGGAAGTATGTAGTACTTGGGTTAAATTCCCGGATTTTTATAAAGACATGATAGTGCCTTAAGTAAACTAAAATGAGAGTGTATATGAACAAGACTAATAAGAAGTTAGGGGATTTCTTAACTTGATTATATACTGTATGATAAGCCGGTAGTGCTTGTGTTATGTATGATAAGCCGGTAGTGCTTATGTTATGTATGATAAGCCGGTAATGCTTATGTTATGCATGGTAAGCCGGTAGTGCTTATGTTATGTATGATAGCCGGTTTGTGCTAGTGATATATTATGCATTACGGGGTCATTCCCCGGGTTTGTGGCATTTTCATATTCCGTGGATTTGCTACCCATGATGCGAGGAATACCTCATGCGGGTCCAAAAGGGCTTATGCGGGTGAAATAGTCCCATGCGGGGCGGACCAGTCCTATGCGAGGAATACCTCATGCGGGTCTACACGATCTATGCGGGCGGATACAACCTATGCGAGGAATACCTCATGCGGGTCCACACGACCCTTGCAGGTGAAATAGTCCCAGGAGTAGGATTGCTTAATGATACTGCGGGCGGGTGGTCCTGCTTTGATCGTGAGCCTCCTATTTTTATGTTGTAAGTATACTCTTATTTACTCTCATTGTTAGTAATGCACAGTGTACTGTTATTTGAGTTATCATACATGTCTCCAGTTTTATTTTAGACTTATGATTTCACTACAGTACTTTCAGTTTCACATATTTGGTACATGTTGTACTGACCCCCTTCGGGGGGCTGCGTTCATGCCGCAGGTAGAGTATACAGGTTGCTGATCCTCACTTTTAGGATCATTGATTCAGCTGTTGAGAAACTCCATTACTCCAGAGGCTTATCCCTGGTATTGTCGGTTGTTGTACATCCAGGGGTATGGCGGGGCCCTGTCCTGCCACAGTTTTTATTCTTAGAGTGCGTAGTCATGTCTTGTGGATTGGGTTGTAAAGAAAAAAAAATATACTGTTTTATTATGTATATTTTACGGAAGGTGGCCTTATCAGCTAGCCTGTTGATATATTATGTCTAAGTGTTTTTATGAGTTGTGTATGTTCCGCTGCTATTCTTTGATGTATACCTGTAAGGGGTGCGGGTAGGGCACGATCGCGCTTGGTCGGGTCGTGACAAAAGTGGTATCGAGCGATTAGTCCTCGGAAAGTGTCTACGGGCGTGTCTAGTAGAGTCTTGATTATCGGTGTGTTGTGCACCACATCTATAATCGTGAGGCTGCAGGACATTTAGGATTGGTTTCCATTCTTCTCACTCTAAGATCGTGCGATAGATTTGTGTGGTTGTGGTCGTCTCCCTAACAAGTTATGTTGTTAGCCACGAGAAAGCGTGATGACCGGAAAGATTATGTGGATTGCGTATCCAGGTTGGTGATCAGTGTATTTTATATATACTTTTCGAGTCGTTTTTAGTAAGTCTTTTGTCCCTTTTTGTACAAATATGTGTCATCTTAGGATAGATTTTCTTTCTTTTGAGTCAAATTGGTTAAAATGGCTCTTTGGCGGAAAAGGAGCGAAAAGAGGGCAAAAGTGGAGGTTCCAGAGCTTAAAATGCGAGAAAGTGGCAAACCAGGCAAAGGCACGTTGCGGCCAGCGCCTCTCGCCAACAGTCCAGCGCCCGGCACCCAATATCCGGAGGTCTCGAAGTTCAGCGCGCGGCACTCCGCATGCCAGAGTTGCAGAGCCGCGGCGCCTCATCATCAGAGAGTTTCAGAACTTCCGGCGCCGCGGCGCCAGTAGCAGGGCCGCGACGCCGACGCGGGAAAAATCAGGTTTTAGACGATTTTATGGGCCAGGCCTGAAGGAAAACCTTAAGGGCGGTTTTGAAGCTATAAAAAGAGAACCCTAGGCAGTTTTCAAGGGTTCCCTTTCTTGCACAAACACAAGACTTCTTGGAGTTGAAGATTGGAGACCATTACTTAGTAATTTCTTTTCTTTCTTTTACTTTATTTCAGTTTTTATGTTGGATATTGAATTAGTTCTTGTCATGTCAATGGCTAGGAACTAATTCCATTATAGGGCTTTCCATGTCAATTCACTTGAACCTTATTTTATGAGTTAATGCATGTTATGGTTGTTCTTCTTATTGTTGAGATTTATTCCAATAATGTTTTGAATGCTTGGTAATTACTTGATCATTAATTATCATTATTTATATGATTTCTAATCAAACTTCGAAAGGAGGAGGTTGTGACTATGCTGTAGTTGGGTAATCATAAGTCGGATTGGGGATGAAAATACCTCAATTACTTGTGTAGCGTTAACGGGGGTTTAAATACCTAGCTTACTTGCGTAAACGTTAACAGGGGTTTTGTTCTTAATCCTCCTATAGAGTCATCCTTATCACCGAAAGGTAGAAAGGAGCGCTACTAGGGTTGAGTGTTTATATAGCCTTAACGGGAGTATAAAACGAAGGTAGTAAACCTGCTATCTCCAAAAGAAGAAGAACCATAATTTATTGCATTAATAAGTAATATAAGCGGATAGTTGAGGCGACTTGGAAGCCCTATTTCCATCATCACTGAAGTAAACACATAGCTAATTAGTCTTTATAATTGTTAGTTATAATCAACAAACTCAAATATCGGTTACCAAATAGATAACAAAGGATAGATAGTTGGTACTTGAGCACTAATCCCTGAGGACGATAACTCGGTCTTCAAGACTATATTACTTGAGTCGACAACGTGCACTTGCGTTAAAGTGTGTGCATTAAATCGCGCCTCAAGTTTTTGGCGCTGTCGGATTAGGCATAGTTCAATATCAATTTTATCTATTTTTAATTTCTAATTTGGTTTTATTTCTGTTTTTTTTTTTTGTTTTTTTTTTTGTGAAAACAAGTGTGCCGTGATCCGTTATTGGTTTTGATTCATCTCAGGGATCCTGAAGACATGGATTACTACTGTCAATATGATAAAGCTCCAACCATACAGGAAGAGAGGGAGGAGTTACGAGAAGCCATATTCAGTTTTACTAGGTATCAAACTCAGTTCATGGACGAAACGAGAATGGCCATGAAGAAGTTGGAAACGCAAATAGGACAACTCGCAGTCATGTTGAACAACGAAATACAAGAAAACCAATCTGCACATGTAGGAGGAAGTATGGAAGCACAATGTCAGGCGATTGACCTGAAGAATGTCGAATCAGTGGAGATGGAAAGTTCGCAGCAGCAACAGCGCCGCGGCGCCGATGAGTAGGGTCGCGGCGCCCAGAGCCCAGAAACCGAGAGGTTGGTAGAAGCTGTAGTGAATGCACCCCAGGTGAAGATATCATATCCCCAGAGGCTAAAAACATGTGCTCTTTGTCACGACCCGTTCCGGGGCCCGTGACTGGTGCCTTACCAGGGCACCCAAGTAGACATACATCAGAGTAATCAGCGGAATATAAAAACAAGACATGAAACAAATGTAAATTGAGACACAGTTTATCTGAGAAAAGTCGCCTTTCGGCATATATATATATAAAGAGTGAACAGTTACATCCCAACTTTACAACATGACTACAGACCTCTAGGAATGTAAACAACTATGGCGGGACAGGGCCCCGCCATACCCTGAATGTACATATATCTACAACATCAGGGAGAACCATACCAAAAGTCGAGCCTCCGGAGAAGATGGAGCTCCTGACACCAAAGCAAAGATCCTAAGGATGCGGATCTAGCACCTGCTTGCCCTTACCTGCGGCATGAACGCAGCCCCCCGAAGGAGGTCAGTACAACAGGTACCAAGTATGTGAAAGCGTAAAAATCTGAAGTAAAATCAAAGTATTTAAAACCATTTGCAAATACAACCAGTTTAACTGCACATAGTGCCACAACATAAACAAGAGCAAAATAGATATAATGTAACTGGTCTTTTCTAGGCCGCTAATGATCGAAGCAAGGCCAATCGCCCATAGTATCATTATGCGTGCCTATGCAAAAAAGACCCTTTCCCTCACGAAGGGCTGTATCACGGTACCGTGTCAAAACCGGATCCTCAAATTGTTGCCTCTTCACCTCCTCGACGATGGAAAACTCGGCAACCTCTCGAACTCGGACCCCACTGCTATCAGAATCAATCAATCGGACTCCAAGGCTCGCTAGCTGATGCAACTCGCGGACCATGCTCCTCCTCTCTGGCTGTACATCTGATAGACTCCCCATCGACCTACGACTAAGGGAATCTGCCACAACATTGGCCTTCCCTGGGTGGTACAGGATGTCGACATCGTAATCCTTGAGCAGCTCTAACCACCGTCTCTGTCGTAAGTTCAGCTCCCTCTGGCGGAAGATATACTGGAGGCTCTTGTGGTCTGTATAAATATCCACATGAACCCCATACAAATAGTGCCTCCAGATCTTGGCGTGAATCACCATTGCTAACTCCAAATCATGGGTGGGGTAGTTTCTCTCGTGCTTTAAGCCGCCGGATGCGTATGCTATAACCTTGCCCCGCTGCATCAACACACATCCCAGCCGATGCTCGCGCATCACAATACACGACATAGCCGTCGGACCTGCGGAAGAGTAAGAACGGGGCGATCGTCGATCTCCTTTAGTAATCGGAAACCTCGCCACAAGCATCACCACTGAAACTTAGGCGCTTACGAGTCGGCGTAGTCAATGGTGCAGAGATAGAAGCAAACTTCTCCACGAACCGATAATAACTGCGAGGCCCGAAAGTTGCGCACCTCTGGAGTAGTAGGTTCAGGCCAACTCCTCGATCGCCTCGATCTTGGCGTATCCACCGAATACCATCACCCGACAATATGCCCAAGAAAAGCCACCGAAGTCAACCAGAACTCACACTTCGAAAACTTGGCGTACAACTGCTGGTCCTGGAGATCTCTCAGCACAGTCCTCAAATGCTCAGCATGCTCCCGCTCGGAGCGAGAATAAACCAATATGTCATCGATGAATACTATCACAAACGTATCCAAAAATGGTTTGAACACTCGGTTCATCAAATCCATAAAAACTGCCGGAGCATTGGTCAAACCGAACGACATAACTCGAACTCATAGTGCGTCACGTCCGAATGTAGTCCTAGGGACATCCGCCTCTCGACTGTACTGATGATAGCCCGATCGCAGATCAATCTTGAGAAACATCTCGCACTGCGGTGGTCAAACAAATCATCAATCACAGGAAGGGTATCTGTTCTTAATGGTCACCTTGTTCACCGCCTATAATCAACACATGCGCATGCGCCGCCCTTCTTCTTCACGAACAATACCGCGCCTCCCGGGAGAAACACTAGGCTGATGAAGCCCTTCTCCAAAGAAATCTCTCACCTGGTCCTTCAACTCTCTCAACTCGCGGCGCCATTACGTATGGCGGAATGGAAATAGGCAGTGTCCGCGACATCGATACAAAACTCTATCTCCTCTCGGGAGGGATACGGAGGTCGTCTGAAACACATGCGGGAACTCTCTCATCGAATCGATCAAGATCTGGTACCGCAGCCTCAGTATCGAATACCCGAATGAGATGGTAGATGTACCCCTTCTGCACCATCTTCCTAGCCTTGAGGTAAGAAATAAACCTACCCCTCGGCGACACAGTGTTCCCCTCCCACTCAATAACCGGCTCCCCAGGAAACTGGAACCGTACCACTCTCTCCCTGCAGTCTACATGGGCGTAGCAAGAAGCTAGCCAATCCATACACATGATCACGTCGAAATCAGTCATGCCCAACTCTATCAAGTCGCCTAGGGTCTGACGACTACATAAAGTCACGGGGCAAGCTCTATACACCTGCCGAGCTACCACCGAATCACCCACTGGCGTAGCTACCTCAAAAGGGTCTATGGACTCAGGCTCAATCCCTATCCTACTAGCAATAAGGGAGATATATAGGGCAGTAGAACCCGGATATATCAGGGCATACACGTCACAACATGAAACTGATAAAGTACCTGTGACGACATCAGGCGACGCCTCCTGGTCCTGCCGGCTGGACAAGGCATAAATGCGGTTCTGAGGACCGCTAGAACTGGGACCCGCGCCACGACCTCTGCCGTGACCTGCTGGTCCATGAGTACCCTGCCCTCCGGGGCGAGTAATCGGGGATGAAGACCGACAGCACCGTAGGCCGACCCCTCCCATCGCCACGCTCGCCGGACAGGGCTCGCGTAGTGACCTGCCGCCACAAGTATAGCAAACTCCTGAAGTAGTACCACAACTCCCTGAATGGAATCTGCCACATCGAACACACTGATCGGACCTCGATCGGTTAGCACCCTTGCTACCCTGGAAGTCCAAGTCACGGGCCCCGACCGCCCGAATACTCGTTTGCACGAAAACGATGTAGGAGTGCTCTGAGCTGGCTGTGGTGCAAATCTAGACGTCTGCTGAGGCCGTCCACCCCGAGAGCTACCAAAAGATCCGGCCGTCTTGGCCTTCTTCTGCTGCTGAAATCTGTCGACCCGTCGGTCTCTACGCTCCTCGCATCCAAGTGCATGAGCCTGCATGCGGGCAATGTCCATGCCCGGCTGAAGAGCCACACCTGAGCAAGACTCTGCCAGATAATCATCTAACCCGGTGACGTAGCGGTGCACTCGGTCCTCCATGTCTGCTACTAGCGCAGGGACATATCGAGCCAACGAATCGAACTCAACGTTGTACTCCCTAACGGTGCGCCCTCTCTGTCTCAGCATCAAAAACTTATCGGCCCGTGCCCTCCTCATCTGCGGAGGCAAGAAGTGAGTGAGGAATGCCTCAGAGAACTCGTCCCATACTGCTGGAGGCGCATGCTCTCCCCGGGATAACTCCCACGAATCAAACCAATCGACTGCGGTATCACGCAACCTATGTGAACCGAAGATCACGGACTCGGTCTCTGACGCCTTGATCACTCGCATGATCCTCTGTAGCTGACGGATGAACTCCTGCGGATCATCCTCAGGCCTCGACCCGTAGAACTCTGGCGGGCTACAACTCAGAAAATCTCGTAGTCTCAAGCTGTCCGATCTAGGATGTACCACGGGTGCCATCGAACTGGGCTGCCGTCCCTATCTCATGTCGCCACGATCACGGCGAATCGGGCCGTCTCTCAGAATTCCATCTCTGCTCGCCTGTGGGATCGAGGCGCAGTCGTGGTCTCGCTGGGCCGGCGGGCGTCGTGGAACTCGCCTCGGGTATAGATCGGGCACGAGCCTCGTGACTCTCGGTGTCCTACTAGCGACTCCTCGGCGCTTGCCCTTCGGGCGGGTTGCCTTACGTGGAGGCATAATCAGCATGAAAAGGAATACGTTAGAGGTCCAACTTATAACACAACTCTAAAGCACGATCTCGAGTGAGAAGAATGGAAACCAATCCTAAATATCCTATAGCCTCACGATTATTGGTATGGTGCACAACATACCGATAATCAAAACTCTACTAGATACGGTGCAGTAGACACTTTCAGAGGATTAAGCGCTCGATACCACTTTTGTCACGACCTGCCCGGGCCGTGGTAGTGCTACTGGCACCCAAGTAGACATACATCGAGTAATCGGAATATAAAAACAAGACATGAAACAAATGTAAATTGAGACACGCTTTATCTGAGAAAAGTCGCCTTTCGGCATATATATATATAAAGAGTGAACAGTTACATCCCAACTTTACAACATGACCTGCACTTAGGAATGTAAACAACTATGGCGGACAGGGCCCGCCATACCTGAATGTACATATATCTACAACATCGGGAGAACCATACCAAAAGTCGAGCCTCCGGAGAAGATGGAGCTCCTGACACCATTGACAAGATCCTAAAGATGCGGATCTTGCACCTGCTTGCCCTTCCCTGCGGCATGAACGCAGCCCCGAGAAGGAGGTCGATGCAACAGTACCAAGTATGTGAAAGCGTAAAAATCGAAGTAAAATCAAAGTATTTAAAACCATTTGCAAATACAACGGTTTAATCGCATATAGTGCCACAACATAAACAAGAGCAAAATAGATATAATGTAATCGGTCTTTTCTTGGCGCTAATGATCGAAGCAAGGCCAATCGCCCATAGTATCATTATGCTGCCTAATCTTGGACTTCCGCAGTCCGCATAGTCACACACGCCGCATGAGG
This sequence comes from Przewalskia tangutica, assembly GCA_029844215.1. NCBI lineage: Eukaryota > Viridiplantae > Streptophyta > Magnoliopsida > Solanales > Solanaceae > Przewalskia > Przewalskia tangutica. The sequence continues at coordinate 41,505,153 of CM056732.1, forward strand.
TATTCCTCGCGACGGGGTAGCTAACCCGGTACCTCCTCGACTCCGCACCGCATAGTCACATAGACCGCATAGTCACGCATCGCATATGACATCCCGCGACGGATAAAACACCGGAATGATCAATCACGGAACTCCGCGACTCGCATAGTCACACGGACCGCATAGGTCGTATAGACCCGCGTCAGGGTGTGAAGCCTCGGTATAACAAGTCGAGGGTAGGTGATATAATAACAGTACAACGGTCTTAACGTTTAACAACGTAAGCACAACAAGAATAACATCACAAGACACTAACACACGTAGTATCATAACATGTTTACTTATCAAACCATCTTACTATATTTTGCAGAAGTCAATACAAGATTTTCATAAACAAATAAGTAAAACCGTTCCTTTTATCTTTCTTAAGTCGTTATACCTAACTTCCCATAAAGCTAGTATAACTCTTAAGCTTTCTGTTTAAAAATCAAGTATTACTCTTCTTTCGAAAATGATTCATAATTCTTTTGAAATACTTCAAGGTTCTTATTATTTAGACTCAAGTCGAAAGACGTTAAGTAAAACCATGTCCAGTTAACACACGTACGTCTACCGTACTATATATATATTTTAAAATATCATGCTCAAGAGGATAGGAAGAATCACATACCTCCTCGGCGAAATCCACCTGCCAAGTCGAATATGTCGCGCGCAGAGAATCAACCTATAATAGTCAGATACGTCTATCAATGTCTAGACTACTCTGTAGACTATTCTAAGCGAGAGGTTCTCATTCTACGGAAAAATTGGGCAGCACTTCCTACCCGCCAAGCTACACAAGTCTCATCAGAAATACGGTCTATGTAAATGCGATTCAATCTTCTTTATTATTCTTGATGTGATTTCATTTCAATTCTATTCTGTAATATCCTACATGTAATTACAGTTCAATTCTCTTCTTTAATATCCTTGGTGTAATTACGATCAATTCTCTTCTTTAATATCCTTCTATATAACTTAGTACTATTTCTATACTACTACGATGTGATCTCCAATACTATAGAAGGATAAGATTATTTACCTCGATAAGCCCAAAAATATCCAAGTTAAATGTCGATCATTAGCAAGTTTTAGCTCCTAATCTGAAAGCTCCTGTCCGCTCCAAGAAACACTTAGAACTTTCTATAAAACTTCTTCTTATTACTATCAGTGCTTTTGGCTAGGTATTTTGGAATAGTAACTACACTAGAAGGCAACTTTCTACAAAGGGGAGGGGGTATTCTCACCGAAGCCACTAGGCTAGAGGGGGAAGAGGGTTGGGACGAAAACACTACAAGGGAGAGGGAGGATTTTGAGACTTAGAGAATTGTGTTTGTGGATGAAGAAAACCTTCAAGTTAGGGGGGTATTTATAGGCCAACCAATGGCCAAGATGAAGGCAAGTGGAGGGCAAGTGGAGGGTGGGGATTCACCCAAGTGTCCTTATCCATCTACTACACAAAAATATCCTACCTAACCTTGACTAAAGCAAGGCCACAAAATCGTCCAAACTTGCCCATGTTGCCGTCCACTTGAGGGTGACAAGTGTCACCCTCTCGTTGGTCCAAAATATTTCATCTCTCGGAAAAATCCGCAAAAATAATAAATGATATAGCCGTAATTTTCCCTACGCAAGTTTTGGAAAACGTTTCGTCGGAAAACGATTCTTATAGTGGGTTGTGCACAAATTTTCGTCCCTATGCCTACTTTAAGGCTCAAACTTTTGTACGTACGCCCTTACGTACATACTCTGAAAATACGGGGTATAACACTCTTGACAAGCAATTCTCTAAATTTATGGAAATTCTCAAACAATTGCAACTCAATATCCCGTTTGCTGAAGCATTAGAGCAGATGCCGAGCTACGTAAAGTTCATGAAGGATATTCTTAGCAAAAAGAGGAGGATAGAGGACTACGAAACAGTGGTGTTGACTGAGGAATGTAGTGCCATCCTACAGAGAAAACTACCTCAGAAATTACAAGATCCAGGGAGCTTCACCATCCCATGCACCATTGGAAAGTTTGAATGTCAGAAAGCATTGTGCGATCTGGGGGCAGGCATAAATCTGATGCCTTATCTAGTTTTCTGCAAACTTGGAATGGGAGAAGTCAAACCTACAAACATCACTTTGCAGTTAGCTGACCGCTCCATAGTTCATCCTAGAGGAGTCATCGAAGATGTATTAGTGAAGGTGGACAAGTTCATCTTTCCCGCTGACTTCGTTATCTTAGACATAAAAGATAACGACGGAATCCCCATCATACTTGGCAGACCCTTCTTAGCCACAGGACAGGCTCTCATTGATGTTCACAAAGGGGAGTTGAAGCTTCGGGTGGATGAAGAAGAAGTGATTTTCAATGTTTTTCGGGCAACAACTTGTTATACCCCGTATTTCCAGAGTATGTACGTGAGGACGTACGTAGAAAATTTAAGCCTTAAAGTTGGCAAGGTTCGAAAATTTTGTGCACAAGTGCCGGAAAGAGTCGTTTTTCGACGAAACGTTTTACTAAACTTGCGAAGGGAAAATTCCGGCTATGTCATTTATAATTTTTGCGGATTTTTCTGAGAGACGAAACATTTTGGACCAATGGGAGGGTGACATGTGTCACCCTCACATTGGAAGGGCAAGGGGCGGCAAAGTGGACGATTGGGAGGAGGGAGTTGGTAGGATATTTTTGTGCAAGTTGTGTGGTAGATGAATAAGGTACACATGGTTAAAATCTAGCCCTACACTTGCCTTACACTTGGATGAATCTTGGCCATTGGTTGGCCATTTCTTGACCTATAAATACCCCCCCCCCCCCTTTGGAAGACTTATTCATCCTAAAAACTTCCTAAGTCTTGAAAGCTCTCTTCCTCCCCCCTTAGTGTAGTATCTCGTCCAAGAAGCCTTCCTCCCCTTGAAGCCATGGCCGAGAGGGTGCTTCCCCTCACAGTGGTCGGTGAGAGGAACCCCCTTGCCTAGTTGTCTCGTATAAATACCCCCTTGTGGTATAGAAATACTCTCTAGTATTGTTATAATGCCCAAATACCTTAGCCCAAATACCTTGTAGTATTCCCAAGGTTACCTCTATCTAAAAGCCTTAAAATACTATTATACTTTCCTCACTAAACGAAACCTAAGGAAAACCTTCATAGTCGGTTGAAGTGTTTAGTAAGATGCGTAGAACTTCTAAGGGTTGTTTGGAGCGGATTGGAGCACTCGGAGTAGGAGCTTAACGTTGCTCAGGAGCGACTTTATACTTGGATAATATTGGGCTTATCGAGGTAAATACTACTGTCCTTCTATTGTAATTGGAAATTACATCGTCGTAGTAGAAATGAATATAAGATTCATAGAAGAAATTGAACCGTAATAGAAGGATATTCTGTAAAAGACTTGAATGAAATCACATCGGAAGAATATTAAGGTAGAAGATTAAATCATTTTGCATAGGGTGTATTTACTGATCGATAACCTTTATTGGTTGAATGTTCTGCGAGTAGTCTGAACTACTTGGAAGGTGGACAAGGCTAGCCGGATTATAGCCGTGGAGCGTTTTGCTTATAGTCGATAATCGTCGCGAGGTATGTGATTCTTCATATACTCTTGAGCATGATAATTTTAAAGGAAGATATATATATAGTACGGCAATGTCTTTTGACTTAAGCCTGAATAATATATAGTACGGTAGACGTACGTGTGCTAAATGAAGCGTAGTTGACGACAATGTCTTTTGACTTAAGCACGAATAATAAGAATCTTGAAGTATGTCAAAAGAGTTAAGAAACCATTTTGAAAGAAGAGTAACACTTGGTTTTAAAGGTTTTAAAAAGAGTTATACTAGCTTTATGGGGAGTTAGGTATAACGTCTTAAGAGAGGTAAAGAAAATGGTTTACTGATTTTAGAAGTTAAGAGACTTGATCTTATAAGATAAGAGACTTAACTTAAATGAATTAATATGAGTTTTGTGTGAAACCTCATTCATGAGTAATGAGTACGTGGTTTTAAAAAGGAATAGTGTTTTACTGATTTCGGAAATCAGAATGTGTATCGACAAACCACTGCAGCGTTAATAAAGGAAAATGTATTGAATATGTCACGACCCGAACCCGGGCCCGTGACTGGTGCCTTACCTCGGGCACCCTAGTGATACAACATCAGAGTAATCAGCGGAACATACAACACAATATGAAATAATGCAAAGGAAACACATGTTTCTGAAGAAAAGTTGTCTTTCGGCATATATATAAATAACACTCCTTCAAAATGAACAGTTTAATCCTTTTTACAAACCCTGCCCACAACAGTACTACAGACCTCTAAGAATGATACAACAACAATGGCGGGACAGGGCCCCGCCATACCCCTGAATGTAAATACCTACAACGACAGGGGACTATACCACTGATAAGCCTCCGGAGAAAACGGAGCTTTCCCAAACGCTGAACTGTGACCCTAAGAGCGAGGATCAATGGCGGTGTACCTTTACTGCGGCATGAACGCAGGGCGAGGTCGATAACAGTGCCCAGTATGTGAAATCGAAAATAGATCACGTAAATGAAATCATAGTTGTCTATATAAAGCGGGAGACATGTATGATAACCAAACTGATTCCTGATAAATAAACATGTCAAGTCGGGGACTCAAGCCTCAAAGTCATCACTCAAATATAACTATGGGTCTCACGCCACAACATCAATCATGCGTGGAATACCTTCCTCATCGCCATGATATAAAAGCATCAAGGAATACACATGAACACCGGTCCCACTGTGTCCTAATAAAACCGCAGGGTAAGAAATGAAGGCATAGCCGACTACTAAAACCCACGCACCAACAAGGTCATAAAGCGTATCATGAGATCTGTCTAGGCCGTCACATGATCAAAGCCGCCACTCGCCAGATATCTAATGTGCGCGTCTAGCCACGAACTCTCGCGACTCGCATAGGCCAAACTCATAGGCCCGCATGAGGTATAACCCGCATCGGGTAGCTACTCCGGCATCCGCTGGACTCGCGATCGCATGGCCACATAGACCGCATGACCATAAAGGCCGCACACTAACTGGAACTCGTAGCTCCGCATAGGCCGGGACCCGCGTGAGGTATTCTCGAATCATAGGTCACCTGCACTACCGCTGAGTCTACCCCGCGTCGGAGGCGCAACCTCCGGAAACAAGTCAAGGTGAGTGGTACAATACCAACATATCGGCTGATAGTGAAACAATTTAAGCGCAATCGAGGGAAAACCCCTTTACACAAACATCACAAGATACTAACACACGTAGCATCCTAGCATGTTTACTTAACAAATCAACAAGAAAGTATTACAAGGCTATCACAACCCAACACAATCAAGTTATACACACAAGGCACTTTCTACTATATGATTAACAAGATCGGGTTTTTATCCCCAAAGTACTTCATACATTAACTCTTTTAAAAGATCGTTACTTTCACAAAGTCACACAATACGTAGTATATGAAAATAGAGTGATTATCTTTTGAAGTAAATCAAAACACTTCTTTGTAAAATCAAGTAACAACATTCTTTTCCAAACGTTTCAAGTTTGCCTAATTTCAATTACTCAAGTTTCTCATTTTCGAAAGGTTTCGTAGTTCATAGTCTTATTCATTTAAGAATATAATTCTCTTTTAAACAATCGGAGAAACATAAGCCTTATACGTGAGTAGGATATTCTTGTTTATAACAATCTTATTACCGCAGTCATGATCTAGGAAATATCATTTTGTCTCATCTTAGCTTCTATGCAGATGGAAGTTTCTACTGGTTTTAATAATACTTAATTATTCAATACATTTTCCTTTATTAACGCTGCAGTGGTTTGTCGATACACATTTCTGATTTCCGAAATCAGTAAAACATTATCCCTTTTAAAAACCAAGTACTCATTACTCACGAATGAGGTTTCACACAACATTCATATAATTCATTTAAGTTAAGTCTCTTAACTTCTAAAAATAAATAAATCATTCGTTTTATCCCTCTTAAGCCATTATACCTAACTTCCCATAAAGCTAGTATAACTCTTAAGATTTTAAAACCAAGTATTACTCTTCTTTTAAAAACAGTTCTTAATTCTCTTGAACTACTTCAAGATTATTATTATTCGGGCTTAAGTCAAAAGACATTGCCGTACAACTACGTTCAATTAACACACGTACGTCTACCGTACTACATAGTTATACACATATCATGCTAGAAGAGATAGGAAGAGGTTCACATACCTCGCGACGATTATCGACTATTAGCAAATCGCTCCACGGCTATAACCCGGCTAGCCTGGTCCACCTTCTCAAGTAGCACATGCTACTCGCAGAACATTCAACCTATACAGGTTATACAAGTCTATCAAAGTCTAGACTACTCGGTAGAATAAATCTAGATACAAGATCCTACGGGAAATTGGGCAGCCCTTCCCTACCCGTCAAACTTACACAAGTCTACTGTAATACAGTCCTACGTAATTACAGTTCAGTTCTCTTCTTTAAATTCAGGCTTAAGTCCAAAGACATTGCCACAAAACTAGGTTCAGTTCTATATATAGTATACTTCAACTATATATTCTAGCAACATGTAATTTCCAATTACAATAGGGGGACAAGATATTTACCTCGATAAGCCCATAATTATCCAAGTATAGATGTCGATCCTGGGCAACGTTTAGCTCCAACTCCGTGCGCTCCAACCCGCTCCAAACCACCCTTAGAAGTTCTAACCAACTTCTACATAATACTCCAACTAACTATGGAGATTTTCCTTAGGGTTCGGTTTTGTGACTGACGGGAAGTATAATAGTATTACGGGGCTTTTCGTATAGGTATAACCTTAGAATACTACAAGGTATACGGCTAAGGTAATTTGGGTATAGTAACAATACTTTTGAGAGTATTTCTACCAAGAGGGGGGTATTTATACGAGACAACACCACAAGGGGGGGGTGTATACCCCTCGGCCTACCCCACTGTGGGAAACTCTCGCCAAGGGGGGAGGGACTCTCGGCTAAAGCCTCACAAGGGGGAGGGGGACGAGAACTATAGAGGGAGGGGGAAGAGCTTTCAAGACTTAGCACAATTTTTGGATGAAGAAGTTCATCAAAGGGGAGGGGTATTTATAGGTCAAGCCATGGCTAACCAATGGCCAAGATCATGCCAAGTGCAAGGCAAGTGTAGGGCCAAGATCATGCCAAGTGCACCTTATCCATCTACCCACAAAATATCCTACCAACTACTTGACAAACCAACCACACTTTCGGCCCCTTTACCGCCCAACCATCCTCCAATGAGAGGGTGCCAAGTGTCGCCCTCTCGTTGGTCCAAAATGTTTCGTCTCTCGGAAAAATCCGTAAAAATTAGAAATGACATAGCCGGAATTTTCCCTTCGCAAGTTATGTAAAACGTTTCGTCGAAAAACGACTCTAATCGGGTGTTGTGCACAAAGTGAAATCGGCCAAGCCACTTTAAAAGCCCAAACTTTTCACGACGCCCCACGCATCGGCTGCATGCGATCCTCGAGGCATGAACCATCTCGGGACGTGCCATACGGAGAGCCACGGTTCGCCCTGTTTCGGTAGAGGCTCGCCTCTTTATACGCTCACCAAGGAGGTCAACAACAGTGCAAGTATGTGAAACGAAAATAGATAATCAGAAATGAAATCATAGTAGTCTATATAAGCGTGAGACATGTATGATAACCAAACTACGATCACAATAAATAAACAATATGTCAAGTCGTGGACTCAAGCCTCAAAGTCATCACTCAAATATAACTATGGGTCTCATGCCCACAACATCAATCATGCCGCGGAATACCTTCCTCACCGGCGGCAGCCTATGATATAAAAGCATCAAGGAATACACATGAACACGTGTCCCACCGTGTCCTAATAAAACCGCATGTGGTAAGGCGAAGGCATAGCCGACTACTAAAACCCACGTACCAACAAGGTCATAAATCGTATCATGAGATCTGTCTGCATCGTCACATGATCAAAGCCGCCACTCGCGCGATATCTAATGCGCGTCTAGCCCCGAACTCTCCGCAGCTCCGCATAGGCCAAACTCATAGGCCCGCATGAGGTATAACCTCGCATCGAAGGTAGCTACTCCGGCATCCGCCGACTCGCGATCCGCATGGCCACATAGATCGCGTGACCGTAAAGGCCGCACACTAACTCGAACTCGTAGCTCGCATAGGCCGGGACCCGCATGAGGTATTCTCGAATCATAGGTCACATGGACCGAGTCTACCCCGCATCGGAGGGCAACCTCCTAAACAAGTCAAGGTGAGTGGTACAATACCAACATATCTACCGATAGTGAAACAATTTAAAGCGCAATCGAGGAAACCCCTTTACACAAACATCACAAGATACTAACACACGTAGCATCCTAGCATGTTTACTTAACAAATCAACAAGAAAGTATTACAAGGCTATCACAACCCAACACAATCAAGTTATACACACAAGACACTTTCTACTATATGATTAACAAGATCGGGTTTTTATCCCCAAAGTACTTCATACATTAACTCTTTTAAAAGATACGTTACTTTCACAAAAGTCACACAATACCCGTAGTATATGAAAATAGAGTGATTATCTTTTGAAGTAAATCAAAACACTTCTCTTTGTAAAATCAAGTAACAACATTCTTTTCCAAACGTTTCAAGTTTGCCTAATTTCAATTACTCAAGTTTCTCATTTTCGAAAGGTTTCGTAGTTCATAGTCTTATTCATTTAAGAATATAATTCTCTTTTAAACAATCGGAGAAACATAAGCCTTATACGTGAGTAGGATATTCTTGTTTATAACAATCTTATTACCGCAGCCATGATCTAGGAAATATCATTTTGTCTCATCTTAGCTTCTATGCAGATGGAAGTTTCTACTGGTTTTAATAATACTTAATTATTCAATACATTTTCCTTTATTAACGCTGCAGTGGTTTGTCGATACACATTTCGATTTCAAATCAAGAAACATTATCCCTTTAAAACCAAGTACTCATTACTCACGAATGAGGTTTCACACAACATTCATATAATTCATTTAAGTTAAGTCTCTTAACTTCTAAAAATAAATAAATCATTCGTTTTATCCCTCTTAAGCCATTATACCTAACTTCCCATAAAGCTAGTATAACTCTTAAGATTTTAAAACCAAGTATCACTCTTCTTTTTAAAAACAGTTCTTAATTCTCTTGAACTACTTCAAGATTATTATTATTCGGGCTTAAGTCAAAAGACATTGTCGCACAACCACGTTCAATTAACACACGACGCTCACCGTACTACATAGTTATACACATATCATGCTAGAAGAGATAGGAAGAGGTTCACATACCTCGCGACGATTATCGACTATTAGCAAATCGCTCACGGCTATAACCCGCTTTGGGTCCACCTTCTCAAGTAGCACACGCTACTCGCAGAACATTCAACCTATACAGTTACATAAGTCTATCAAAGTCTAGACTACTCGGTAGAATAAATCTAGATGCAAGATCCTACGGAAATTGCAGCTCTTCCCTACCACAAACTACACAAGTCTATCGTAATACACCCTATGTAATTACGCTTTAGTTCGATCTTGGGCTTAAGTCCAAGGACATTGCCACAACATTAAGTTCAGTACTATATATAGTATACTTCAACTATATATTCTAACATTATGTAATTTCCAATTACAGAGGACAAGATAATTACCTCGATAAGCCCATAATTATCCGAGTTTAATGTCGATCCTTAGCAAGGTTTAGCTCAACTCCGAGCGCCCAACTCGCTCTAAACCACCCAGAAGTTCTAACCAACTTCAACACAATACTCCAACAGACTCTGGATATTTTCCTAGGGTTTCGGGTTTGGTGCTGACGGGAAGTATAATAGTATGTCTGGGGTGTTCGGAAAGGTCTACCCTTAGTATACAACACGGTATATGGCTAACGTAATTTGGGCATTATAACAATACTTTTGAGAGTATTTCTACACCACAAAGGGGGGTATTATACGAAAGCAACTAGGCTAGGGGTACCCACGCTAGCACCACTAGGAGTGGGTTCACCCTCTACTACCCCACTGTGGGGGAGACTCTCGAAGGGGAGGGGGGTGTTGGACGATCACAACACAAAAAGGGAGGGAGGGATTTTTACACTTAGAACATTTTGTGGATGAAAGAACTCATCAACTAATGGGGTATTTATAGGTCAAGGGAAGGCCAACCAAAGGCCAAGATCAATCCATGTGTGAGGCAAGTGTAGGGCTAGGATTTACCAAACACAAATATCCTACCAACCCTTGACTTTGACAAAGCACAAAAAACGTGCCACTCCTTCTTCATTTCGTCCAAATGGACGATTTGAAGTCCACCAATGAGAGGGTGCCAAGTGGCGCCCTCTTGTTGGTCCAACACGTTTCGTCTCTCGGAAAAATCCGCAAAAATTATAAATGACATAGCCGGAAATTCCCCTACGAAAGCTGTGGAAACGTTTCGTCGAAAAACGACTCTAAACGGGGGTTGTGCACAAAATTTTATTCGGCCAAGCCAACTTGTAGTTCGAAAATTCTACGTACGTCCTCGCGTACATACTCTGGAAATACGGGGTATAACATTCTCCCCTCCTTAGAAACATTCGTCCCGAATGTTCCTTCAAGCCTCAAAACAAACGTGCGCCAGTATAGTCTTTACTACTATACTTACGAGAATCAATCCTGCCACACCTGGCCACAGATACAACTGCGCAACTACTTACATCAAAGTCCACGAGGAAACACCTCTAACCTCACCAAAATGATACCACTTTGTCACTTTGTCGCGAGCCTTGCTCCGACGACCCAACAAATGGTACCGGGCTGCATGCGATCACTGAAGCTGTCGTACACTCGAATTCTTACCCCATTTCTGATACTGCTTTAGTATCCAAAACTCGGGATTACTATCTCTAACGTGGTCATCATTAACTGGGAACATTCTGGATGGATCTTCGATACTTTCCCGAACATAACAATACGAAAGACCGGACGCATCGCCTCACAAGTCGGACGGCAATTGCTAACATATAGGCAACCTGGCCTATTCTTCACATGAACTCAAAAGGCCCAAAATAACTCGGGCTAAGTTCCTCTATTTCCAAAACTCGTCACACCCAAACCGGGGTGGTACCTTCAAGAAGACCGACCGTCAACCTGAACTCTAAGCGTCGTCGCCGCTTATCCGCACGATATCTACGAGCCGCGTAACCTCTTACGACAAGCTTCACTATCCACAATTTCTGGAACAAGCTGAACCAACCATCCGAACGCCAACATCGAACCAATCGACCGGCAACTTACACTTCCGCCCCTACAAGGCTTCATAAGGCGACATCCGAACACTGAAATGGTAGCTTAAACGCTCCCTCCACAGGAGACAACAATCCCCACAACTACCCCTGAAATCCAAACACTGGCCCGAGGGCGAATGCGATTCTGAGACTCACCTGAGTTCTTAACACATGCTTGGTAAAACTTTTTAGAAAACGAAAATAGCCACCACCTGGGCTTCACTGTCTGTCCTAAGGTGAAGGTAGGCACCCCGTGCAGCCTTACAACCTTTCTGATAAATCAACACTGCCGAGTGAACGGTCCCGACCGAAGAACACGATGGGCTGCCCCCATCGGCCCGACCACTGGTCGAACGCATCCACGAACTCGTACGCTGGTTAACTAAACTTGGGCCTAACACCCTCGTAACCCTAACACAAGGCGGGACCACCACAAACTGACCCCACCACCAAACCTGCCGCGGGTTGACCCGCAACGTGGCCTCAACCCGACCCGGCAACACGCACAATACTAGCTCCCCGATCCGGAACAATCTCACTAATCACGTTACGAAAACCTAGCGGTCTTCTTGGCTCAACTACCCTCTTTCATTCCACACTACTCAGGGACCTATCCCCAAACATCTCTCACGTGCACTAGGCACCCCGATAAGGATCGACATAACCATACGTCTTTTACTCCAGATGACCTTACCTCTAAGGTCTCTACGTAACAAAACTCTAAGGCTCACACTTTCTCTATCCCCCAAAAACTTATTCGGTTAAACAACCATGATTTCTAATCACAACTAACACACTGCTATCAGAACATAGCACTTAAGGTATACTCACCTTATCACACATACTGATCTCTAGAGGTTAAGGATATACCTGCAACTACTGTTTCACTCCCCTTAGTCGTCCTAATCAAACCTGCCCCGTAGGGCGCATAGCTAAGGAAGGTGACGAACTACCCACCGGTACTGAAGGAAAAATCCTCCTACTAGGTCACCCATTCGACACATGGCCCTGACGGCCACAGGTACAACAAGTACCAACTAAAAGACGACATTCCCCGGGATGACGTCTGTCACACAGTGAATCGAAAACCCTGGAGTTCTGACCAACTCCTGCATACCCCGAACGTCTTGAACCGTGGAAGACCACTCTGACCGGGCGGAGGTGTATAATCTAATCTCGGTGAGGTGACTCGCCTCGAAAGTTACCAAAGGACCTGCCGCTCGCCCTCTTCATTGTCCCTTGTTAACCCGTCGATCTCTACGCTTTCGCACTGCTGCGCATAAGCCCGCATACGAGCCATGCTCAAGCTTCAATCAAGAGTTATTCTTGCACAACCTCTCTTAGAAAGTCCTCAAGACTCGCGGTACATCGGTATACTCTCGGTAGCCAAATCCATAGCTAGTAAATGTGGTTGCCTCTTTGCAATCTACATTCTCTGCTCTGGCCGTGGGCGAAGGTTCACATATCATGGCCGCAGTAGGAACTGCCGTCGCCATGCTTAAACTCTGCTGGGGCTAGTGACGTCGCAGAAATCCCCGAATGAAGCACTACCCTAGGTAATGATTTGGGCCTGTGCCCTCGTGACCCTCTGAACTCTACTCGCAGCTCTCTCGGCTGCCTTGCCCTCCTGGGCCCGGGTTGCCCTACGCGGAGGCACAACGGTAAGGGAAAGAAATACGTTTAGAGGGTCCAACTTACAACACAGCTCTAAGGCACGATCTCAGAGTGAGAAGAATAGAAACCAATCCTAAATACCCTATAGCCTCCTGATTATTGGTGTGGTGCACAACACACCGATAATCAAGACTTCATCGGATACGATGCAGACACTTTCCGAGGATTAACTGCTCTGATACCACTTTTGTCACGACCCGTTCCGGGGCCCGTGATTGGTGCCTTACCCCGGGCACCCTAGTGACACAACATCAGAGTAATCAGCGGAACATAAAACACATATATGAACAAGTGAAGTACAAAACGATGTCGAGGAAAACTTGCCTTTCGATATATAAATAACCACTTTTACAAATGAGCAGTTTAATCCTTTTACAAACCCCGCCACAGATTACAGCACTTCTAAGAAATGATACGACAACAACGACGGACAGGGGTTCGCCATACCCCGAATGTAAGCACCTACAACAACAGGACTATACGAAGATAAGCCTCCGAGAAGCGGAGCTTTCCCAAACGCCGAATCGTGACCCTAAGAGCGAGGATCAACGATCGGTGTACCTTTACTGCGGCATGAACGCGGCGAAGGAGGTCGATAACAGTGCAGAGTATGTGAAACTGAAAATAAATCAGTAAATGAAATCATAGTAGTCTATAAAGCGGAGACATGTATGATAACCAAACTACGATTCATAATAGCGAATATGTCAAGTCGAGGACTCACGCCTCAAAGTCATCACAATAAAACCGACGGTAAGTACGAAGGCATAGCCGACTACTAAGACCCCCCAGTACCACAAATGCCATAAACTGTATCACGAGGTCTTTCTAGACCGCACCACATGATCGGCCGCCACCGCCCGCAGATCACCGCGCGTCTATTCTGGAACTCTCGCAGCTCGCATAGGTCACACGGACCCGCATGAGGTATTCCTCGAATCATGGTCCTGCATCGCTCGAGGTATACCCCGCATCGAGGCGCGCCTTAACCCCAGATCCGCCTAGGCTCCGCAACCCGCATAGTCTCAAAAGACCGCATAGTCTCAGCACCGCATAGGAATCCCGCGTCGGGCTAAACACGGAATGATCAATCCTGGAGCTACCGCATCGCGTAGTCACAAGGACCGCATAGGCGTAGAGACCGCATCGGCGGTGGCAAGCCCTCGGTATAATAAGTCAAAGGGTATGTGATACAATAATAGTACAACGCTTAACGTTTAACAACGTAAGCACAACAAGAATGACCCTTACACAACATCACAAGATACTAACACACGTAGCATCCTAACATGTTTACTTATCAAATCAACAAGAAAGTATTACAAGGCTATCACAAACCAATACAATCAGGTTATTCACACAAGGTACTTTCTACTAACAAGTTCTATCTATCCCCAAAGTACTTCACACATTAAATCTTTAAAAGATCCGTTTCTTCCACATAAGTCACGCAATACCGTAGTATAAAAAAATAGAGTATCTTTTTAAGTAAACCAAAACACTTACCTTTGTAAAATCAAGTAACAACATTATTTTTCAAACGTCCAAGTTTGCCTAATTTCAAATGTTCACGTTTCTTATTTTAGAAAGGTTTCGTAGTTCATAGCCTTATTCATTTAAGAATATAATTCTCTTTTAAACCGTTTAAGAAACATAAGCCTTATATGTGAGTAGGATATTCTTGTTTATAACAATCTTATTACAGCAGCCATGATCTAGGAAATATCATTTTGTCTCATCTTAGCTTCTATGCAGATGGAAGTTTCTACTGGTTTTAATAATACTTAATTATTCAATACATTTTCCTTTATTAACGCTGCAGTGGTTTGTCGATACACATTTCTGATTTCCGAAATCAGTAAGACATTATCCCTTTTAAAACTCAAGTTCTCATTACTCACGAATGAGGTTTCACACAAAATTCATATAATTTATTTAAGTTAAGTCTCTTATCTTACAAGATCAAGTCTCTTAACTTCTAAATAAATAAATCATTCGTTTTATCTCTCTTAAGCCATTATACCTAACTTCCCATAAAGCTAGTATAACTCTTAAGATTTTAAAACCAAGTATCACTCTTCTTTTAAAAACAGATCTTAATTCTCTTGAACTACTTCAAGATTATTATTATTCGGGCTTAAGTCAAAAGACATTGCCGTACAACTACGTTCAATTAATACACGTACGTCTACCGTACTACATAGTTATACACATATCATGCTAGAAGAGATAGGAAGAGGTTCACATACCTCGCGACGATTATCGACTATTAGCAAATCGCTCCACGGCTATAACCCGGCTAGCCTGGTCCACCTTCTCAAGAGTACATGCTACTCGCGAACATTCAACCTATACAGTTACATAAGTCTATCAAAGTCTAGACTACTCGGTAGAATAAATCTAGATGCAAGATCCTACGGAAATTGGGCACTTCCCTACCACAAACTACACAAGTCTACTGTAATACACCCATGTAATTACGATTTAGTTCGATTCTTGGGCTTAAGTCGAAGGACATTGCCACAACATTAAGTTCAGTACTATATATAGTATACTTCAACTATATATTCTAACATTATGTAATTTCCAATTACAATAGAGGACAAGATAATTACCTCGATAAGCCCATAATTATCCGAGTTTAATGTCGATCCTTAGCAAGGTTTAGCTCGAACTCAGCGCCCAACCCGCTCTAAACCACCCTTAGAAGTTCTAACCAACTTCTACACAATACTCCAAGACTATGGAGATTTTCCTAGGGTTTCGGTTTTGTGACTGACGGAAGTATAATAGTATTTACGGCTTTTAGAAAGGTATAACCTTAGAATACAACAAGGTATATGGCTAAGGTAATTTGGGCATTATAACAATACTTTTGAGAGTATTTCTACACCACAAGGGGTATTATCAAAGCAACTAGGCTAGGGGTACCCCAGTGGCTAGCACCACTAGGAGGGTGTCTACCCTCGGCCTACCCCACTGGGGGAGACTCGCCAAGGAGGGGAAGGGTGTTGGACGATCACAACACAAAAAGGGAGGGAGGGATTTTTACACTTAGAACATTTTGTGGATGAAAGAACTCATCAACTAATGGGGTATTTATAGGTCAAGTGAAGGCCAACCAAAGGCCAAGATCAATCCATGTGTGAGGCAAGTGTAGGGCTAGGATTTACCAAACACAAATATCCTACCAACCCTTGACTTTGACAAAGCACAAAAAACGTGCCACTCCTTCTTCATTTCGTCCAAATGGACGATTTGAAGTCCACCAATGAGAGGGTGCCAAGTGGCGCCCTCTTGTTGGTCCAACACGTTTCGTCTCTCGGAAAAATCCGCAAAAATTATAAATGACATAGCCGGAAATTCCCCTACGAAAGCTGTGGAAACGTTTCGTCGAAAAACGACTCTAAACGGGGGTTGTGCACAAAATTTTATTCGGCCAAGCCAACTTGTAGTTCGAAAATTCTACGTACGTCCTCGCGTACATACTCTGGAAATACGGGGTATAACAGTTGTGCACCACATCTATAATCAGGAGGCTATAGGACATTTAGGATTGGTTTCCATTCTTCTCATTCTGAGATCGTGCCTTAGAGCTGTGTGATAAGTTGGACCCCTCTGACGTATTCCTTTCCTTTATCAGTTATGCCTCCGCGTAAGGCAACCCGGGCCCAGGTGGGCAAGGCAGCCGAGGGAGCTGCTAGTGAGATCTGAGAGCACGAGGCGCAGCCGGCCAAGACTGAGACAGTGCCCGATGGCGAGTTTCGCGCGCGCCAAAGACCAAAGAGTTTAGAGTCGCAGCGGTGGTCGCTGAGACTACAACACGAGCCTCCACCCCGATGCAGGCGAAGAGATGGGTTACAAGGAGATGGCGCCATCGCCGGTCGTGGCGATATGAGGATAATTTGGGCCGACGCAGCAGTTCCAGTAGCGCCGATGGTTCACCCTAGATCGGATAGTTTGAGGCTACGGACTTTACGAGATGTAGCCCGCGAGTTCTACGGTCGAGGCACGAGGATGATCGCAGGAATTCATCCGGCGATACCGGATCATGAGTGATCAAGGCTTGAGACCGAGTCGGTGGTCTTAGGTTCGCATCGGTGCGTGATACCGCGATGATCGGTTTGATTCGTGAGGCGTCCCGGGAGAGAATGCACTTCCGGCCATTTGGGACGAGTTTTCGGGGCCTTCACGGCACATTTCTTGCCTCCACGATGAGGAGGGCTCGCCGGCGATTTTTGATATTGAGGTGAGCGCGTCTGATTCGGGAGTACAATGTGGAGTTCGACTCATTGGCGGTATGTTCCGCATTAGTAGCTAGTATGGAGGATCGAGTGCGCGATATATTACAGGCTTGATGATTACCTAGCGAGAGTTGTTGGTGTAGCCCTTCACCGGCATGGACATTGCCCGCATGCGAGCTTATGCACTTGGATATGAGGAGCGGAGAAATCGGCGGAATGGCCGAGATCGCGAAGAGGCGAGCAGCAGGTCCTGGTGACTTTCGAGGCGGACCGCCTCGGTTCCCTAGTTTTGTACCTCCGCCCGCAGAGTGGTCCTCCACAACCTTCGTGGGCATCAGAGTATTGGGAGCAGTCGAGCTCCGGGTTACGGTTTCGGGAGTAGGGTGTTGGCCACCGCGATCTCCCTACCTCGGTGTGGTCGATGTGGTAGACCGCATTATGGGGAGTGTCGTGGTGCCAAGGGAGCTTGTTATTTTGGCACAGCAGGGCCATGTTGCGAGGAACCGTCCGACCAAGGGTAGCACGGATGTTACGACTCACCCCGAGATCGTGGCAGTTCATCGCCTTCACTAGCTATGCGCCCTGCAGGGCAGGACTGTGATTAGGAAAGCGGTAGAGACAGGTATATCCTTAACCCTCTCTAGTTTTGTATGCTTGTTATGATGATGTGTTTAGTGTTATGTTCGGATGGCTTTGTGCTAAAATGTGATTCAGAAACCTGGTTAGTGTAAAAGGGTAAGCCTGGGGATGAGAAAGTGTGAACCTTAGAATATTACAGTTGAGACCTTAGATGTAAGGCCATCTTGAGTAAAGGATTTTGCAAATGATCCTTGTCGAAGTACATTATATACCTAGGGTGTATTGTGTGATAAGTCCCTGGGTAGTGTGAAATGGAAGTGGTAGCTTTCATGACCTGTATAGGTAAGATTGTTCCGGATCGGGAAACAAGAGCTTGATGCGCAAGTGGGTCGGGTTGGGGCCATGTTGCGGGCCAACCCGCGGCCAGTGTTGGGGTTGGGTCAGCTCTGGGTGGTCCCGCCAGGTGGTAGGGTCACGAGGGTGCTAGGCCCAAGTTTAGATGACCATCGTATGAGTTCGTGGATGCGTTCGACCAAAAATCGGTTCGTGAAGGCCGGGAATGGCCTTAGAGGAAAGTGGAGCTAGTAAGATGACCAAGGTTGGAGGTGGTGACTCCAAAGTTTCGGGAACTAAAGCGATGACTGAGGTGTGGTACGCACACTGGAAGAGTTCAAGTGTTCGAGAAGGGTACGACGAGTAAGGAAGGAAGAGAACGTGTGTTATTTTGTGGCCAAGTGTGGCGTTGACAACTTGTTAGAGGAACTTTATCATTATCCGTCTTGAGAAGGAACATTCGGGACGAATGTTTCTAAGGAGGGGAGAATGTTATACCCCGTAATTCCAGAGTATGTACGTGAGGACGTGCGTAGAAAATTTAAGCCTTAAAGTTGGCAAGGTTCGAAAATTTTGTGCACAAGTGCCGGAAAGAGTCGTTTTTCGACGAAACGTTTTACTAAACTTGCGAAGGGAAAATTCCGGCTATGTCATTTATAATTTTTGTGGATTTTTCCGAGAGACGAAACATTTTGGACCAACGGGAGGGTGACATGTGTCACCCTCACATTGGAAGGGCAAGAGGCGGCAAAGTGGACGATTGGGAGGAGGGAGTTGGTAGGATATTTTTGTGCAAGTTGTGTGGTAGATGGATAAGGTACACATGGTTAAAATCTAGCCCTACACTTGCCTTACACTTGGATGAATCTTGGCCATTGGTTGGCCATTTCTTGACCTATAAATACCCCACTTTGGAAGACTTATTCATCCTAAAAACTTCCTAAGTCTTGAAAGCTCTCTTCCTCCCCTTAGTGTAGTATCTCGTCCAAGAAGCCTTCCTCCCCTTGTGAAGCCATGGCAGAGGGTGCTTCCCTCTCCTAGTGGTCGAGAGGAACCCCCTCTTGCCTAGTTGTCTCGTATAAATACCCCTTGTGTGGTATAGAAATACTCTCCTAGTATTGTTATAATGCCCAAATACCTTGTAGTATTCCCAAGGTTACCTCTATACGAAAAGCCCGGAAAATACTATTATACTTTCCCTCAGTCACTAAACGAAACCCTAAGGAAAACCTTCATAGTCGGTTGAAGTGTTTAGTAGAAGTTGCGTAGAACTTCTAAGGGTTGTTTGGAGCGGATTGGAGCACTCGGAGTAGGAGCTTAACGTTGCTCAGGACCGACTTTATACTTGGATAATATTGGGCTTATCGAGGTAAATACTACTGTCCTTCTATTGTAATTGGAAATTACATACTGTCGTAGTAGAAATGAATATAAGATTCATAGAAGAAATTGAACTGTAATAGAAGGATATTACAGAAAAGACTTGAACTGAAATCACATCAGAAGAATATTAAGGTAGAAGATTAAACTGTACTTGCATAGGACTGTATTTACAGTAGACTGATAACCTTTATTGGTTGAATGTTCTGCGAGTAGTCTGAACTACTTGGAAGGTGGACAAGGCTAGCCGGATTATAGCCGTGGAGCGTTTTGCTTATAGTCGATAATCGTCGCGAGGTATGTGATTCTTCATATACTCTTGAGCATGATAATTTTAAAGGAAGATATATATATAGTACGGCAATGTCTTTTGACTTAAGCCTGAATAATATATAGTGCGGTGAGACGTCGTGTGCTAAATGAGCGTGGTTGTGCAAATGTCTTTTGACTTAAGCCTGAATAATAAGAATCTTGAAGTATGTCAAAAGAGTTAAGAAACCATTTTTGAAAGAAGAGTAACACTTGGTTTTAAAGGTTTTAAAAAGAGTTATACTAGCTTTATGGGGAGTTAGGTATAACGTCTTAAGAGAGGTAAAGAAAATGGTTTACTGATTTTAGAAGTTAAGAGACTTGATCTTATAAGATAAGAGACTTAACTTAAATGAATTAATATGAGTTTTGTGTGAAACCTCATTCGTGAGTAATGAGTACGTGGTTTTAAAAGGAATAATGTTTCTTGATTTGGAAATCAGAATGTGTATCGACAAACTACTGCAGCGTTAATAAAGGAAAATGTATTGAATAATAAGTATTATTAAAACCAGTAGAAACCTCCATCTGCATAGAAGCTAAGATGAGACAAAATGATATTACATTTCCTAGATCATGGCTGCTTAATAAGATTTATGAACAAGAATAACCTACTCGCCTATGGCATATGTTACTCAATTGTTTTAAAAAGAGATTAAGACATTGAACTATGAAACTTTTCTAAAAAGAGACTTGAGTAATTGAAATTAGGCAAACTGGAACTTTAGGGAAAAGAAAGGCATTGTGTTGTCTTAAAATGGTTTAAAACTTAAAGTGTTATAACAGCTTTATGGGAAGTTGGTTATAACGACTTTATGAAAACAAAAGAAGGGTTTTTATCATTGGTTTTAATGTGGAAACTTGACTTTAAAAAGAGAAGTGTTTTGGTTTACCTAAAAATGTGAGTCACTCTATTTTATACTACGGGTATCGGGTGACTTTTATAAAAGGAATGGATCTCTTTAAAAGGAATTTAACGTACGTAGTACTTTAGGGTTAAAACCCGGACTTTGATATAAAATGGAAGTACCTTGAGTTGCGTATAACTTGCCTCTGCTTGTTGTTGTGTAACTCGCCTATGCTTGTTGTGATAGCCTTTGTTGTAGAATTGTGTTTCTATACTACCGCGCCTCTCGTTGGAGGGCCGGTTGACTTGTTGAGAACTTACATGGACATGTCTACACCGATGCAGTCGGGGCATGTGGCCGTGCGGCGGTTGATTACGATATCTTGTTATTGTGGTTACATGGACATGTCTACACCGATGCAGAATTCCGGGGGCATGTGGCCATGCGGCAGGGTTGACCACCCAGTATATTGATTGTTGATGTTACATGGACATGTCTGCACCGATGCAGAATTCCGGGGGCGTGTGGCCATGCGGCATTGTTATTATTGTTGCATCATGGACATGTCTACACCGATGCAGAATTCCGGGGGCATGCGGCCATGATGCGAACATGATTGATGTTGTGGGCGTGAGACCCATAGTTATATTTGAGTGATGACTTTGAGGGCGTGAGTCCCTGACTTGACTGCTTTTATGTTGCGTACTGTATTTTGGTTATCATACATGTCTCCTGCTTTATATGGTATTATGATTCAAGCGCAGATATTTTGATTTCACATACTTGGTACCTGTTGTACTGACCTCCTTCGGGGGGCTGCGTTCATGCCGCAGGTAGAAGTACATCGGCTGTCGATCCCCGCTTTTAGGATCACCTTTCAGCGTATTGGGAAGCTCCGTTCCTTCGGAGGCTTATCTTTTGGTATGTGTTCCCTGAGTTGTAGGTTCTTGTACATTCAGGGGTATGGCGGGGCCCTGTCCCGTCATAGTTGTTGTAAATCTTAAGTGCAGAGAAGCTGTGGCGGGGTTGTAAAAAGGATTAAACTGTTCGGGTTTTTATGTAATTATATGCAGAAGGCAACTGTTTTGGTTGGCCTGTTTATATATATAATATCTCTTGCTTCATGTCTTGTTTTTATGTTCCGCTGATTTTCTCTAATGTATGACTACTTGGGTGCCCGGGTAAGGCACCAGTCACGGGCCCGGGTTCGGGTCGTGACACAACTTTTCCAGATGCCAATGATAACTGCTCAGCCATTGATATTATCGAAGATGCAGTGTCAGCCAAAGGGTTCAGACATGATGATATGCTTGAAGAAGTACTGACCAAATGGGATGATAATAGTAGAAACGACCCAGGGCTGATGGAGTATGCAAATTGGATGAATGTTTATGAGAAATGGGATAAGAGGAGGTATGAAGAGCTTGGGCAGATGCCAGAAAGATCAATACCATCCACAGAGAAGGCTCCAGAGTTAGAGTTAAAAATCCTACCCAATCATTTACAATACCAATATCTGGGTGAAGATAAATCCTTACCAGTGATCATTTCACGCCACCTATCCACAGCAGAGACTGATAAACTGCTGAGAGTGCTGAGGGATCACAAGCGTGCCATTGGATGGACATTAGCAGACATAAAGGGGATAAGTCCGTCAACAGTAATGCATAAGATCCGTCTAGATGAGGAGAGCAGACCATCCATCGAGGCACAAAGGCGACTAAACCCAAACATGAAAGAGGTAGTCAGAAAGGAAATCCTGAAATGGCTAGATGCAGGAGTAATTTATCCTATATCTGACAGCGCATGGGTGAGTCCAGTACAAGTGGTGCCCAAAAAGGGTGGAATGACAGTGGTGACCAACGAAAGGAACGAACTCATTCCTTCTAGAACAGTTACTGGATGGAGAATCTGCATTGACTACCGCAAGTTGAACAAGGCAACCAGAAAAGACCACTTCCCGTTACCATTTCTAGATCAGATGTTGGATAGACTTGCAGGGCACAACTACTATTGCTTTTTGGATGGGTACTCAGGGTATCACCAGATTGCAATAGCGAAGATCGAAAAGCGACATTCACTTGCCCTTTGGTACATTTGCATTCGGAAGAATGTCGTCGAGTACATGCACTGCGACCTTCAGAGGTGTATGATGACAATTTTCTCAGACATGGTGGAGAGGCCTATAGAGATTTTTATGGATGATTTTTCGATCTTTGGGGCATCGTTCGACGAATGTTTGAGGCGCTTGGAAGCAGTGTTAAACTGATGTGAAGAATCTAACCTTGTGCTAAACTGGGAGAAGTGTCATTTCATGGTAACATAAGGGATTGTCTTGGGACACAAAATATCAAACCAAGGTATTGAGGTAGACAAAGCAAAGATTTCAGTGATAAAAAATCTACCACCTCCAGTATCAACAAAAGGAGTCAGAAGTTTCCTTGGGCATGCGGTTTTCTATAGAAGATTCATCAAGGATTTTTCAAAGGTTTCAAAACCCCTTTCCACATTGCTAATGACGGGGGTTGCCTTTGACTTCAATAAGGAATGCTTGTCCGCTTTTCAGACACTCAAAAAGAAGCTTATTTCAGCACCCATAGTCATTGCACCAAACTAGGAGCTCCCATTTGAACTAATGTGCGATGCAAGCGATTATGCTGTGGGAGCAGTGCTTGGACAGAGAATCGACAAGGTATTTAGATCCATTTACTATGCTAGTAAAACTCTAAATGACACACAGTTAAATTACGCGACTACAGAAAATGAATTACTAGCAATAGTGTATGCATTTGAGAAATTCAGGCCATACTTGATTGGAAATAAGGTGATAGTATACACTGACCATTCTGCCATAAAGTACTTGATGACAAAGAAGGATGCAAAACCTCGCCTCATTCGATGGGTCTTGCTACAACAAGAATTCGACGTGGAAATTGGTGACAAGAAAGGGACAGAGAATTCAGTTGCAGACCACTTGTCAAGACTGGAGAACACAGAGAGCCAGAACACCAAGGATGTGCAGATAAATGATCACTTTCCAGACGAACAACTGTTTCAAGTAAGTGCGAATTTTAATTTACCTTGGTACGCTGATTTTGTTAATTTTCTTGCAGCTAAGGTAATACCCCCAGAATTGACAAGACAGCAAGTGAAGAGGTTTTACTCCGAAGTAAAGCACTACTATTGGGAGGAGCCTATGTTATACAAACACTGTGCCGATCAAGTCATCAGGCGATGTATACCAGAGGAGGAGATGCACGAGTTCACTCATTGCCACACACTATCATGTGGTGGACACTTTGGGGCATCAAGAACAGCGGCAAAGGTACTGCAAAGCGGGTTCTATTGGCCAACACTTTTTAAGGATGCCCATGCCTTTGTGAAGAGATGTGATAGTTGTCAGAGAACAGGGAACATTTCAAGACGAAATGAAATGCCTTCGCAAGGGATATTGGAAGTGGAACTATTTGATGTGTGGGGAATCGATTTCATGGGTCCATTCCCGCCGTCCTTTGGAAATCAATATATCCTTCTGGCAGTGGACTATGTGTCCAAATGGGTAGAAGCAGTAGCCACAAAAGAAAACGACAGTAAGACTGTTCAAAGATTCCTTCAAAAGAATATTTTCACAAGGTTCGGCACTCCGAGGGCCATCATCAGTGACGAAGGAAGTCACTTTTGCAACAAGCAGCTGAATTCATTGCTTTCCCGATATGGAGTCTACCACCGCACCACGACTGCCTACCACCCTCAAGCGAATGGGCAAGCAGAAGTGTCAAATAGGGAAGTGAAGAGCATATTGGAGAAGACGGTGAATGGCTCAAGGAAGGATTGGTCTATCAAACTGGATGACGCACTGTGGGCATACAGAACAGCATTCAAAACACCAATCGGAATGTCACCATATAAGTTAGTTTTTGGTAAAGCATGTCATTTGCCAGTAGAGTTGGAACATAGAGCATATTGGGCAATGAGGAAGTTAAACATGGATGCCAAAGCAGCAGGGCAGAAAAGGCTACTACAGCTGAGCGAGTTGGATGAATTCAGGCACAACGCCTATGAGAATGCAAAGATCTACAAGGAACGAACGAAAGTATGGCATGATAAGAGATTGATACCAAAAGACTTCCAAGAAGGACAACAAGTGCTTTTATTCAACTCAAGGTTGAAATTGTTTCCAGGCAAGTTAAAATCACGTTGGACTGGACCGTACACGGTGGTAAGAGTATTCCCATATGGTGCAGTTGAAATAAAAGGGAGAGAGAGAGCCTCATTCAAGGTAAACGGACAGAGGTTAAAACCATATTTGATCAATGAAATGGAATATATGAACTTAGTAACCTCTCTCACCCTAGAATGATAAAGAACTTGCGTCCGGCTAAAAGACGTTAAAGACAGCGCTACTTGGGAGGCAACCCAAGGTATTTCAATTTTATTTACTTTAATGCAATTAGTATTTACTTAGAACAGTCTCACGGAGGAAGTGCTATGTGTTGTAATGACAGGTGCAAGGCCGAGAACTTGGAGGGCAAAAACTGAAGATAAGCCAAGGAATTCCAGAAAATCGGCGGGCCGCGCCTGCGAGAGAGCATGCGTAAAAGATCAGAAGAAGTCCAGAAGTTTGAGCGTCGCGGCGCCCATTTGCAGGGCCGCGGCGCCACGACGGAAAAATCTAAATTTTTGGACAACGCCCTAATCCGACGACCCTTTCTCCGAATCAAAAATCCTGAGTCTCTCCCCTCTCACGGAATTCAATGCATTATCCACCGCCACCATTTTAAACCAAGCCTGTAAGTGTCCTTTTCTTTTATTGTCTTTGAGTTTTGCACACATTGGGGACAATGTGTGATTTAAGTTTGGGGGGGTGTCTTATTTGTGTCTTATTGTTGTAGTATGTTTGAGTCTTTTTGATTGTTTTATGTATATTTTGAGTCATAATTTTTTTTTTGAGTCATAATTGTCTGTCAAAGATCATGCATGCTGTAGTTACTAGAAACACCTAGTGAAGTAAGGTGGAATACTGTAATGGAATTAAAAGCAACTATCTAAACACTTAGGTTAAATATGCCAAAAACTCATTAAATCTGTCTGTTTGGGGTTTCTTGCTTGAATTGTGCATGATAAATGATTAAAACCTATGTGTTATGATTGCTTGCTATTTGAGGCGAAATAGTTAGGATATGCATGTTAGGGAGATGACTCAGGCGTTTCTTTGTTAGCCAATTCTTACCACTCTTTTATATTCCTAACATTAAAAATATCCCTAGTCAGCCCCATTGAGCCTAAAAAAAATTGAACTTTTTCTTTGACACCCTATATCTCCATACTTGTGTCATAAGTAAACATGTGAAATAGTTGGAATAGAATGTGTTAAAAAAGAAATAAAAAGAGCAAACAAGATTGATGCACCCCAATAAAAAAGTAATAAGAAATAGGCAAAAGCCTAAGTTTGGGGGTGCTTGTTATTATAATACACTTCATGCTCTCAAAACAAAAGAGGGGAAAGATAGATTTGAGGTGAAAGAAAGAATCAAAAGAAAAGGGAAACATTGAAAAGCTAAAGAGCTTATAGATTTCCAGAGTATGTATGTGAGGACGTACGTACAATTGTTTAAGCCCTAATTAGGTTTTGGATAAAATTGTGAACTTTCGACAGAAAAGATTCCGAACCTTGTGAAGGAAATTTTACGTTTTTAATATTTTAACCGATTACGGATTTTTCCGAGCGATGAAATATTTTGGACCAATAGGAGGGCGACATGTGTCACCCTTAGGTGGCATGGTTGGACGAAATGGTGGGCTAGTGGACAAGTCAAATAGTCAAGTCTTGCAAGATTTTTTTTGGGATAGTGGGGGTAGGTAGTGGACGGTTTTGGAGGGGCAAGTGTGTTATACCCCGTATTTCCAGAGTATGTACGTGAGGGCGTACGTATAAGAATTTGAGCCTTAAAGTAGGCATAGGTTCGAATTTGGGCACAAGTGCCGAAAAGAGTCGTTTTTCGACGAAACGTTTTACTAAACTTGCGAAGGGAAAATTCCGGCTATGTCATTTATAATTTTTGCGGATTTTTCCGAGAGACGAAACATTTTGGACCAACGGGAGGGTGACATGTGTCACCCTCACATTGGAAGCAAGTGGACGGCAAAGGCTAGACCATGGCACGTTTTTTGTGCCTTGGGTTAGGTAGGATATTTGTGCAAGTTGGTGTGGTAGATGGATAAGGTCCACATGGTTGAAATCTAGCCCTACACTTGCCTTACACTTGGATGGATCTTGGCCATTGGTTAGCCATTCCTTGACCTATAAATACCCCTCTAAGTTGAAGACTTTCTTCATCCAAAACTTGAGCAATCTTTCTAAGTCTCTAAATACTCCCTCCCTCTTGAGTGTTCTCGTCCCAAGAGTCTCCCTCGAGTGAGCCTTGGCGAGAGCCTCCTCCCCTGTGGTGCCCTAGCCGAGGGGTACCCCCCCCCTAGCCTAATTGTTTTCGTATAATACCCCTTTTTGTGGTATAGAAATAC
The DNA here is from genome assembly GCA_029844215.1 of Przewalskia tangutica. Taxonomy (NCBI): domain Eukaryota; kingdom Viridiplantae; phylum Streptophyta; class Magnoliopsida; order Solanales; family Solanaceae; genus Przewalskia; species Przewalskia tangutica. The sequence goes on from CM056732.1 coordinate 41,532,389, forward strand.
TCTCCTAGTATTGTTATAATGCCCAAATACCTTGGCCCAAATACCTTGTAGTATTCCCAAGGTTACACTTATACAAAAGCCCAGAAATACTATTATACTTTCTTTAGCCACTAAAGGAAAACCTTCATAGTCGGTTGAAGTGTTAAGTAGAAGTTGCGTAGAACTTCTAAGGGTTGTTTGGAGCGGGTTGGAGCACTCGGAGTAGGAGCTTAACGTTGCTCAGGAGCGACATTATACTTGGATAATTTTTGGGCTCATCGAGGTAAATACTACTGTCCTTCTTTTGTAATTGGAAATTACATACTGTAGTAGTGTAGAAATGAATATAAGATTCATAGAAGAGATTTGAACTGTAATAGAAGGATATTACAGAAAAGGATCAATCAAATCACTTGGAGAATATAAGTAGAAGTTAAAGCGTATTTACATAGATCAGACATTAAGATCGATAACCTTTATTGGTTGAATGTTTTGCAAGTAGCATGTGCTACTTAGAAGGTGGACAAGGCTAGCCGGGTTATAGCCGTGGAGCGTTTTGCTTATAGTCGATAATCGTCGCGAGGTATGTGATTCTTTCTATACTCTTGAGCATGAATATATAGTACGGTAGACGTACGTGTGTTAACAGAACGTAGTTGTACGGCAATGTCTTTTGACTTAAGCCTGAATAATAAGAACCTTGTATGTATTTCAAAAATATTAAGAAACCATTTTGAAAGAAGAGTAACACTTGGTTTTAAAAGGTTTTAAAAAGAGTTATACTAGCTTTATGGGGGGTTAGGTATAACGTCTTAAGAGAGGTAAAGAAAATGGTTTACTGATTTTAGAAGTTAAGAGACTTGATCTTATAAGATAAGAGACTTAACTTAAATGAATTAATATGGATTTTGTGTGAAACCTCATTCGTGAGTAATGAGTACTTGGTTTTTAAAAGGAATAATGTTTCTGATTTCGAAATCGAATGTGTATCGACAAACCAACGCAGCGTTAATAAAGGAAAATGTATTGAATAATTAAGTATTACTAAAACCGATAAACCTCCATCCGCATAAGCTAAGATGACAAAATGATATTACATTTTCTAGATCATGGTGCTTAATAAGATTGATTATGAACAAGAATAACCTACTACTTTATGGCATATGTTACTCAATTGTTTTAAAAAGAGATTAAGACATTGAACTATGAAACTTTTCTAAAAAGAGACTTGCGTAATTGAAATTAGGCAAACTGGAACTTTTAGGGAAAAGAAAGGCATTGTGTTGTCTTAAAATGGTTTAAAACATAAAGTGTTATAACAGCTTTATGGGAAGTTGGTTATAACGACTTTATGAAAACAAAAGAAGGGTTTTATCATTTGTTTAATGTGGTAACTTGACTTTTAAAAGAGAAGTATTTTGGTCCAAAAAGAAGGCATGGTATTGCCTTAATTTGGTTTTAAAAAGGAAAGTATGAAAGTTGTTTTGGTTTACTTAAAAGATATAAGTCACTCATTTTTTTACTACGGGTATCGGGTGACTTTTATAAAAGGAATGAATCTCTTAAAAGGAATTTAACGTACGTAGTACTTTAGGGTTAAAACCCGGACTTTGTCATAAAATGAAAGTACTTTAAGTTGTGTGTAACTTGCTTATGTTTGCGTGTGATAGACTTGTTGTGCAAGGAATGTATTTCACTCGACTACCGTGTTCATGGGATGAACCGGGAATGTATTTCACTCGACTACCGTGTTCATGAGATGAACCGGGAATGTATTTCACTCGACTACCGCGTTCATGGGATGAACCGGGAATGTATTTCACTCGACTACCGCGTTCATGGGATGAACCGGGAATGTATTTCACTCGACTACCGCGTTCATGAGATGAACCGGGAATGTATTCCACACGTTTCTATACTGGGTCCATGAGATGGGCCGAGACATGTTATACGTATCACATGATTTGTACCTAGATCCGCAGGCAGGAAGGAGTTCCACGCATGAGGATGACTTTGAGGCGTGAGTCACGACTTGACATGATCGCTTTTATGTTGTGAATCGTAGTTTGGTTATCATACATGTCTCCGCTTATATAGACTATTATGATTTCATTTACAGTGTTTAAGCACATACTTGGTACTGCAGATCGACCTCCTTCGGGGGGCTGCGTTCATGCCGCAGGTAGAAGTACATCGGCTGTCGATCCCCGCTTTTAGGATCACCTTTCAGCGTATTGGGAAGCTCCGTTCCTTCGGAGGCTTATCTTCGGTATGTTACCCTGAGTCTGTAGGTTCTTGTACATTCAGGGGTATGGCGGGGCCCTGTCCCGTCATAGTTGTTGTAAAAATCTTAGAGGTCCAGAGCTTGTTGTGGGAAGGGTTGTAAGGATTGTAACTGTTCAAATGTTTATATATATATATGTTGAAAGGCAACCGTTTTGGTTGGCCTGTTTTCTTTCATCTTAATCCATGTCTATTTACATGTTCAAGTTTTATTTCCGCTGGTTTTCTCTGATGTTGTATCACTAGGGTGCCCGGGGTAAGACACCAGTCACGGGCCCGGGTTCGGGTCGTGACAAAGTGGATGGACACATGGCTCTTTGTTGTGGTGGACATATGTTCCAATGTTGTGGTGGACATATGTCCCAATATTGTGGTGGACACTTAGTGGAAGACTCCACTCACACAAGCTACTTAATCTACACCCTCCATTTGTTTTAATCTTGGCCATTGAAGGTTCTATAAATACCCCCCTCAAGTGCAAGACTTCTTCATCCACAAAAACAATTTCCAAGTCTCCAAAAACTCCCTCTACCTTGTTGTAGTTCTCGTCCCAACTCCCTCCCCCCTTTTCCCTAGCTCCCGTCGAAAATACCCCTCCCCCCATTTCCTAGTTGTTTCGTCCGAAAGTCCCCCCCCCCCCTTGGTAGAGAAATTGTCTTCAAGTATAGTTACTATTCCAAAATACCTTAGCCTAAATCCCTTGTAATTTTCCTAAGTTACCTCTACACTAAGAGCCCAGAAATACTACTTTATTTCCTTTAGTCACAAAAAGAAACCCTAGGAAAATCTTCATTGTTGGTTGAAGTATTAAGTAGAAGTTGTGTAGAAACTTCTAAGGGTTTCTTGGAGCGGATTGGAGCGTACAGAATATGAGCTAAACGTTGCTCAGGATCGACTTATAAACTTGGATAATTTTGGGCTTATCGAGGTAATGGTCTTTATCCCCCTATTGTAATTGGAAATTACATATTGTAGTAATGTATAGTTGAAGTATACTATATGTAGAATGAATATGGATAAGAATTGAACTGTATTTACATAGGACTGTATTCTGATGAGACTTAGTATTATTGTGGAGTAGAATTTTACACGTACGGATAGCCGTGTAACCCCCCCTGGGATGGTTGGTTTGGTCGCAGGCCTAGTTAGAGGAGGAGATTTATGTGGTTGCGGGAGGAGGAGTCGCGAAATTTCCGTAGAATAGGAACCTTGTACTTGGAATTATGCTACAAAGAGATCGAGAAATTGTTAGACGTTTTGAGGCCTTTATAGGTTGAGATACTACGAGTAGCGTATTCAACTTGAAGGGTGGAAAAGGCTAGCAGGGTTACAGTACTTTGGAGCTATTTGCTAATTGTCGATAATCGTCGCGAGGTATGTGAACCTCTTCCTATCTTTTCTAGCATGATTGTTGTGAACTATGTAGTACGGTAGACGTACGTGTGCTAACGAGTTTTGGTTGGTTTAAAACATAAGGTGTTATAATAGCTTTATGGGAAGTTAGTTATAACGACTTTATGTAGGTAAAATAATGGTTTATTGATTTATGAAGTTAAGAGACTTAACTTATAAATGACGTTTTATGAAATGTTAAGGACTTGAATTTTGTTAAAAAGTTTGTGAAGCCTCATTCGTGAGTAATGAGTACTTGGTTTTTAAAGAATAAGGTTTTACTAATTTCGGAAATGAGAATAAGTAGCGAACAAACCACTGCAGCGTTAATAAAGGAAAATGTATTGACAAATAATTAATTATATTAAAACCAGTAGAAACCTCCATCTGCATAGAAGCTAAGATAAGACAAAATTGTATTACATTTTCTAGATCATGACTGCTTTAATAAGATTGTTATAAACAAGAAAAACTACTCACACATAAGGCATATGTTACTCAATTGTTTTAAAAAGAGATTACGTTATTTGATTAAGACTATGAACTATGCAATCTTTCGAAAATAAAAGACTTGAGTATTTGAAATTAGGCAACTTGAACTTTTGGAAAAGAATGTTGTTACTTGATTTTAAAAAGGAAAGTGTTTTGATTTAAAAGGAAAGTATGATATTATCTTAATCTGTCTTAAAAGAGAGTTTAAATGTTATGTACGATCCGACACCGGTTGCCATGACGGGTAGAATGTGACCATACGATCCGACACCGTTGCCGAGATGGGCCGAATGTGACCATATGATCCGACACGGCCATGGCGATGACGGGCCGAATGTGACCAAACGATCCGACACCGGTTGCCGTGAGATGGGCCGAATGCGACCATACGATCCGACACCGGCCGTGAGACGGGCCGGGAATGTGACCATACGATCCGACACCGGTTGCCATGAGATGGGCCGGGAATGTGACCATACGATCCGACACCGGTTGCCATGAGATGGGCCGGGAATGTGACCATACGATCCGACACCGGTTGCCATGACGGGCCGAATGTGACCATACGATCCGACACCGCTGCCATGGACGGGCCGAATGTGACCATACGATTCCACCTCGAGTCCTACGGGATGGGCCATGTTATACGATTACACGGTTTATACCTAGATGCCGGCGATGAGAAAGGAGTTCCACGGGCATGAGGATGACTTTGAGGCGTGAGTCCACGACTTGACAAGATCGCTTTTATGTTGGAATCGTAGTTTGGTTATCATACATGTCTCTGCTTTATATAAGCGTCATGATTTCATTCACGATTTTCGATTTCCACATACTGCAATTGTTATCGACTCTCCTTCGGGTTTGCGTTCATGTCACGACCAACCCGGCCCGTGATCGTGCCTTACCTGCACCCTAGTGATACAACATCAGAGAAAATCTGCGGAACATAAAACAAGACATGAAATATCAAGAAGTGTAAAACAGTTATCTGAGAAAACTTGCCTTTCGGCATATATATATAAAACTTTAATCCGAACATTTACATCCCATACAACTCTGCCCACAACAGTACTACAGACCTCTAAGAATGTTTTGACAACAATGACGGGACAGGGCCCCGCCATACCACGAATGTAAGTACTACAACGACAGGACTATACCATCGATAAGCCTCCGAGAAACGGAGCTTCCAAGAGTCGAATCGTGACCCTAAGAGCGAGGATCAACGATCGGTGTACCTTTACTGCGGATGAACGCACTTCGGCCCGAGGTCGATAACAGTACCAAGTATGTGAAATCAAAAATATCAGTAAATGAAATCATAGTAGTCTATATAAAGCAGAGACATGTATGGTAACCAAACTACAATTCACAATAAATAGCGGTATGTCAAGTCGTGACTCACGCCTCAAGTCATCACTCAAATATAACTATGGGTCTCACGCCCACAACATCAATCATGCCCGTGGAATACCTTCCTCACCGCCAGCCTATGATATAAAAGCATCAAGGAATACACATGAACACCGTGTCCCACCTGTGTCCTAATAAAACCGCAGGGTAAGGCACGAAGGCATAGCCGACTACTAAAACCCACAGCACTAACAAGGTCATAAATCAGATCATGAGATCTGTCAGACCGTCACATGATCAAAGCCGCCACTCGCCCGCAGATCTAATGTGCGTAGCCCCGAACTCCGCAGCCGCATAGGCCAAACTCATAGGCCCGCATGAGGTATTCCCGCATCGAGGGTAGCTACTCCCGACTACCGACTTCGCACCGCATGGCCACATGCACCGCATGACCATAAAGGCCGCACACTAACTCGAACTCTCGTAGCTCGCGTAGCCCCCGACCCGAATGAGGTATGTCACACCCGAATCCGGCCCGTGGATCGTGCCTTACCCGCACCCTAGTGATCCAACATCGAGAAACCGGCGGAAATAAAAACTTTAAACATGAAATGAGAGACATATAAATAAACAGCCAACCAAAACAGCTTTTCGCTATATACATAAAACACGAACAGCTTTAATCTTTTACAACCCCGCCTACAACAAGATTACTGCACTTAAGATTTACACGACTATGACGGACAGGCCCGCCATACCCACGAATGTACAAGAACCTACAACTCGTGGAAACACATACCAAAAGATAAGCCTCCGAGAAACGGAGCTTCCCAATACGCCGAATCGTGATCCTAAGAGCGGATCCACGATCGATGTACTTCTACTGCAAGATGAACGCAGCTCGGGCGGGGTCGCATGCAATGTACCAAGTATGTGAAATCAGAAAAATATCAGAAATAAAATCATACTAGTTTATATAAAGCAGGAGACATGTATGATAACCAACTACAGTTCACAACATAAAAGCAGTCAAGTCAGGGACTCACGCCCTCAAGGTCACCACTCAAATATAACTATGGGTCTCACGCCCACAACATCCATCATGTTCGCATCATGGCCGCATGCCCCTAATCTCGTGACGGTAGACATGTCCATGATGCAACAATAATAACAAGGTCGCGTGGCCACGTGCCCCGGACATCGTGACGCGTAGACATGCCCATGTAACCTCAATAACAATATCTTGGGTGGTCAACTCGCCGCACGCCACATGCCCCGGAATCTGACGGCAGTAGACACGTCCATGTTGCAAGAATAACCATATATCGGTAATCAACCCGCCGCACGGCCGCATGCCCGGAATCAGACGGTGTAGACATGTCCATGTGACATCAACAACAAGACAGTAATCAAAATGGGAACATACCCGTGGAATTCTCCATCACTGCCAGCACGTCCAAGTAAGTTCTCAACAAGTCAACCGCCTCTATCGAGAGACGCAGAATACGTAAACACCACACTTGCACAACAAAGGCTATCATCACAAGCATAGGCAAGTTTCACAACAACAAGCATAGGCAAGTTTCACAACAACAAGCATAGGCAAGTTTCACCCCAACAAACATAGGCAAGTTTCACCACAACTCAAAGTACTTTCATTTTATACCCAAGTCCGGGTTTTAACCCTAAAGTACTACGTACGTTAAATTCTTTAAAAGAGATCCATTACTTTTATAAAAGTCACCCGATACCCGTAGTATTAGAATGACCAACCCACATTCCCTTTTCAAAATCAAGTAACAACATTCTTTTCCTAAGTTCCAGTTTGCCTAGTTTCAATTACTCAAGCTTCTCATTTTCAAATGGTTTCATAGTTCCCAAACTTAATCACTTGATTACTTTTTAGAACAATTGAGTAATATATGTCTCACGTGAGAGTAGGTTATTCTTGTTTACAACATTCTTATTACAGCAGCCATGATCTAGAAAATGTATATCATTTTGTCTCATCTTAGTTTCTATGCAGATGGAGGTTTCTACTGGTTTTAATACAATTCATCATTCTTCAATACATTTTCCTTTATTAACGCTGCAGTGGTCTGTCGATACACATTCTGATTTCAAATCAAGAAACATTATCCCTTTAAATAAAACCAAGTACTCATTACTCACGAATGAGGTTTCACACAAACATTCACATTAAAACAAATAAGTTAAGTCTCTTATCTTATAAGATCAAGTCTCTTAAGACATTATACCTAACTCCCCATAAAGCTAGTATAACTCTTTTTAAAACCTTTTAAAACTAAGTGTTACTCTCCCTTCCAAAACGATTTATAAATCTTTTGAAATACATCAAGTTCTTTATTATAACTAGCCAGTTATAATTTACATCAGTTACCTTTTAAAACCACAAAGTATTTTCTTACCTACATAAAGCTGTTATAACCAACTTCCCATAAAGCCGTTATAACACTTTATGTTTTAAGAACAATCAAACACTGCTAACACGTACGCTCACCGCACTACATAGTTCACACATATCATGCTAGAAGAGATAGGAAGAGGTTCACATACCTCGCGACGATTTATCGACAATAAGCAAAATGCTCCAAGTACTACAACCTTGCTAGCCCTTTCCACTCCTCGAGTAGAATACGCTACTCTTAGTACTTTCACCTAAAAAGGTCACAACCGTCCATTAACCCCAAAACACAAGTTTCTATCTTTCTACAGAAAATTGCAGACTCTCCGCAACAACAGAAATCTCCTCCTCTATCGAGGCCGCCATCAAGCCAACCAGTGGGTTAAAACATCTAACCGGACGAGTACAATTCTTCAACACAGTAATGCTACACAAGTCTACTGTAATACAGTCCTATGTAATTACAGTTCAGTTTAGTTCTTCAGGCTTAAGTCAAAAGACATTGCCACAATACAATGTTTAGTTCTATATATAGCATACTTCAACTATATAATCAACCACAGGTAATTTCCAATTACAATAGGGGGACAAGATTATTTACCTCGATAAGCCCAAAATTATCCGAGATAAAAGTCGATCCTGAGCAAGGTTTAGCTCCTACTCCGTGCGCTCCAATCCGCTCCAAACAACCCTTAGAAGTTCTAACCAACTCCTACTCAAATCCTTCAACTAACAATGAAGATTTCCTTAGGGTTTTGGTTTGAGACTAAAAGGACAAAAGGTAGTATTTAGGACTCACGTATAGAGGTAACTTTGGAATACTACAAGGTATAAGGCTAAGGTATTTTGGGCATTATAACAATACTTGGAGGAGTATTTCAATACCACAAAGGGGGGTGTATAATACGAAACAACTAGGCTAGTGGGTACCCACGGCTAGACCTCACAAGGGGGAGAGGGAGACCTCTCGGCCAAAGGCCACTTTCAAGGGAGAGGGCTCTGACGAGAGTCAACAAGAGGAGGAGGGGTTTCCAAGACTTGTAAGATTTGGATGAATGAATTCTTCAAAGAGAGTGGGGGTATTTATAGGAAAGCCAAAGGCCAACCAATGGCCAAGATCAAGCCATGTGCAAGGCAAGTGTAAGGCCTTGATCAAGCCAAGTGCACCCTAACCCCTACTCCACAAAACATGGCACAAAACAAGCCACAAAACAAGGCCAAAACAAGGCACAAAACAAGGAACCAATAGGACCAAAAACGTGAGCCAAAAGATCAAGCCAATTCGTGAACCACATCGTCCACTTGGACGCCCACAAGCTTCCAATGTGAGGGTGACACATGTCACCCTCCCGTTGGTCCAAAATGTTTCGTTTCTCGGAAAAATCCGCAAAAATTAAAAAGGACATAGCCGGAATTTTCCCTACGAAAGCTGTGGAAACGCTTTCACTGAAAAACGACTCTAGTCGGCACTTGTGCCCAAATTTCGAACCAAAGCCTAACTTAAGGCTCAAATTATCATACGTATGCCCTCACGTACATACTCTGGAAATACGGGGTATAACATTCTTCCCCCCTTAGAAACATTCGTCCCGAATGTTCCTTCAAGGTCTCAAAACGAACGCGCGCCAGTATAGTCTTCACTACTATACTTACGAGAATCAAACATGCCACACCTGGCCACAAAATAACATGCGCGCAAAACCCAAATCCACGCCAACGAGGAACCACCTCAGTTAGCACAGAAGTCCCCACCAAGGTCTAAAATATACTCCCTTCGCACCTACATTTCACAAAAGAAACGATCACACACGTTCACTTCTCCCCTATCTCGTTGTACCCTTCTCGAACACTCGAACTCTTTCTAGTTTCCGTACCACACTTCCGTCAATGCTTTTGTTTCCAAAACCTTGGAGTCACTACCTCCAAACTTGGTCATCTCACTAGCCTCGATCTCCCTTAAGGCCATTCCCGGCCTTCACGAACCGATTCTGGTAGAACGTATCCACGAACTCATACGATGGTCATCAAAACTTGGGCCTAACACCCTGGTGACCCTACCTCCTGGCGGGACCACCCAGAGCTGACCCTACCTCAATCCGGGCTACGGGTTGACACGCAACACGCCCTCAACCCGACCCTCCGTCACGCCAACTCTCTAGTTTCTTGATCCGAACAATCTTACCTCTACAGGTCATGAAAGCTACCACTTCCATTTCACACTACCCAGGACTTACCCTTTTCACTAACTGGGTTTCTAAATCACATTTTAGCACAAAGCTATCCAAACATAACATTAAACACATCAACAACATCGATACATACAAAACTCTAGAGGGTTAAGGATATACCTGAAACTAGGCGGTTCAAGGACCGCTAAAACTGGGAACTCCCACCGCGACCTCTACCGTGGCCCGCAATCGCTCTAGTAGTCTGCGGCTATCCTACCGCTACCCGTCGGACAGCTTCGTCATATGGCCCCGCTGGCCGCAAGAATAACAAGCTCCTCGTACTACGACACTCCCGAAATGCGGTCTACTACATCGACCACACCGAGGTAGGGTGATCGTGATCCGCCAACACCCCTACTCCCCTGAACATCTGAAACCCGGGAGCCCTGACCTGCTCCTGAATATCCCAAGGGTCCCGGCGCGGAGGACCACTGCAATGGCGGAGGTACATAACTAGTCCGGCCGAGGCGGTCCGCCTCGAAAGTCGCCAAAATATCCGGCCGTCTTGGCCTTCTTCTGCTGAAAGCGGTCCACCCGTCGATCTCTGCGCTCCTCGCACCCAAGTGCATGAGCCTGAATGCGGGCAATGTTGTTATACCCCGTATTTCCAGAGTATGTACGTAAGGGAATACGTACGAAAGTCTTGCCTTAAAGATAAGCCTTGGACGTTTTATTTTGTACACAACTCACTAAAAGAATCGTTTTCCGACGAAACGTTTCCACAGCTTTCGTAGAGTAAATTCCGGCTATGCCATTTCTTATTTTTGCGGATTTTTCCGAGAGACGAAACATTTTGGACCAACGGGAGGGCAACACTTGGCACCCTCCCATTGATGGACTTGAATCGTCCATGGACGAAATTGGATAGCCAAGGCACGTTTTTTGTGCCTTGTGCACAAGTCAAGGGTTGGTAGGATATTTGTGTTTAGTTAATCCTCACCCTACACTTGCCTTGCACTTGTCTTCATCTTGGCCATTGCTGGCCAAGGCTTGACCTATAAATACCCCTTAGAGATGAAGAGTTCTTCATCCACAAATCTTCCAAGTCTTGAAAAATCCTCTCCTCTCCCTTTGTAGTCTTCTCCCAAAACACCTCCTCCCCTTGTGAAGGCCCTGGCCGAATACCCCCTCTAGCCTAGTAGTAGTTTGGCCGAGGCCCCCCTAGCCTAGCCAAAGATCTACCCCCCCTCCCTTGGTAGAAAAGTTACCTTCTTGTATCGTTATAATGCCCAAAATACCCTAGCCCAAATACCTTAGTACTTAGTGGAAGTTGTGAAGAACTTCTAAGGTTCTTGGAGCATACAACTTAGGAGCAAAACCTTGCTCAGGGCGACTTTTCTAGGATATTATTGGGCTTACCGAGGTAACTAATCCTAACCCTCTTTTGAATTAGAGAATACTTACTGTTGTAGTATAAGAATAAGTATAAATACTTAGAAGTATATCACAGAATAGAATTGAACTGTTATCACAGTAGAAGGGTTTAAAAGAAGAATAATTGAACTGTACTCACATAGGACTGTTTTCACAAAGAGACTTATATAGCTCACCGTAGGGTTGTACGCCCGACTTTCCGTAATTGTGAACCCTCTGCTTAGAATGACCTTGAGTAGTCTTTGATAGATATCCGTGACTATTATGGTCGACTCTGCGCGACATATTCAACTCGCGGTGGTTTTCACGAGAAGGTATGTGATTCTTCCTAAAGCATGATATTTTACAATATATATATAGTACGGTAGACGCATACGTGTTAATCGAATAATAACTACGGCAAATGTCTTTGACTTAAGCTCGAATAACACTTACTAATGCCTCACGGCTTAAGCCCGAATAACACTTACTTGAATGCCTCACGCTTAAGCCCAATAATAAAGATTCAAAGCATTTCAAAAGAATATCAATCTTTTAAAGAGAACTAATTGGTTTTAAAATGAAGCTTAAGAGTTATACTAGCTTTATGGGAAGTTAAGTATAACCACTTAAGATTGATAAAAGAAACAAGTTTGCCTATGTGTTTATAATGCACTTATATTGTGAAAAGAATAATAAGATGGTTTGATAAGTAGACATGATATGATGCTATGTGTGTTAGTATCTTGTAACGTTTGTATAGCGAGTATCCTTGTTGTGCTTATGTTGTTTAAAGATAAGTTGTTATGTTAGTATACTATCACCACCTCTTGAGATGATACCGGGTTGTCGCCTCCGACGCGGGTAGACTCAGCGGTCCGGGACCATGATTCGAGAATACCTCACGCGGTCCAGGGGCCTATGCGAGCTACGAGTTCGAGTTAGTATGCGGGGTTATGCCTCACGCGGTCTATGTGGCCATGCGACAATGAGTCGGGGACGACGCCGAGGAGTAGCACCCTCGACGCGGGTTATACCTCACGCGCCCACGCGAGTGGCCTATGCGACTCGAGTTCAGGATTAGGCTTGCGACGATGATGTGGCGAGTGGCCTGCTTTCGATCATTCGCAGCCTAGACAAGACTTATTACGATTACCTATTGTTGCTCTTGTTTGTGATGTGGCACTATGCGGTTTCCTTGGTTGTTTCACACATATTTGTAAACCGGTTTTATAAATGATATGTTTTCATTTAAGTACTTTCTGATTTCACATACTTAGTACTGTCAGATCGACTCCTTCGGGCTGCGCTCATGCCGCAGTGGGCAAGCAGTGCTAGATCCGCATCCTTAGGATCTCTACGTTGGTGCCGGAGCTCCATCTCTTCCGAGGCTCTACTTTTGGTATGATCTCCCGTTGTAGATAGTTTTGCAGACAGTGGTATGGGCCCCGTCCCGCCATAGTTGTATCTTTCCTCAGAGGTCTGTAGTCATGTATGCGATGTCGGATGTAATCGCTAAACCATGATTATATATATATGCCGAAAGGCGATGTTTTCTCACATAAATTGTGTCTTATTTTATAAACTGCTTCATGTCTTGCTTTATATTTCCGCCGACACTGATGTATGACTACTGGGTGCCGTGAGGCACGACCACGCCCCGAACGGGTCGTGACAAAAGTGGTATCGTGAGCGCTTAATCCTCTGGAAAGTGTCTACGCATCGTATCTAGTAGTCTTGATTATCGGTGTGTTGTGCACCACACCAATAATCGTGAGGCTATAGGATATTTAGGATTGTTTCCATTCTTCTCATTCCGAGATCGTGCTTTAGAGTCAGTTATAGGTCGACCTCTAACGTATTCCTTTCCTCGTAATGCTTATGCTCCACGTAAGGCAACCCGCCCGGCGGCAAGGCAAATGAGGAGTCGCTAGCAGACACCCAGAGTTACGAGGGCTCGTGCCCGTTTATACCGAGACGGCGAGTTCTATGACGCCGCCAGCCCCAGCAGAGACCACAGTACCCACACCTCCTGTCCCACAGCCTGGGGCGGAGGAGTTAGGGTACAAGGAGATGGCCCAGCTTTGGCTAAAGTTGTGGCCCGATACGAGGAGAGGCTGGACGCGCAGCCTGGCCCAGCCTCCACCCATTCGCATCTGTTCACCCGAGGCAGAGCCTGAGGCCACGAGACTTCGAGTCAGAGTCCGCCGGAGTTTTACGGGTCCAGGCCTGAGGATGATCCACATGAGTTCATCCGTCGCCTTCAGAGGATTTTGAGAGTGATCGTGCCGAGACCGAGTCCGTGATCTTTGGTTCACATAGGTCGCGTGATACCGCAATGATTGGTTTGATTCATGGGAGTTATCCCGGAGAGCACGCGTCCCGCCTACTGGGATGAGTTTTGAGGCTTTCTCACTCACTTCTTGCCTCCACGGATGGCGAGGGCGCGGCCGATAGATTTTTATCACCGAGGCGCAGGACGACCGCCGTGGAGTACAATGTCGAGTTTGATTCATTGGCTCGATATGTCCCAAAGATTGGTAGCAGATATGAGGATAGGGTACACCGCTATGTCACCGGCTAGACGACTATATGGCCGAGTCATGTGCGGGGTTTCTCTCCACCGGTATGGACATTACCCGCACGCAGCTCACGCCTTGGATGCGGCGAGCGCAGAGGTCGACGAGCCGACGACAGCAGTGCAAGGCCGTGGACGGAGGGTCTTCCGGTGGTTATCGTGGGGGCGGCCTCAGAAGCAGTCTAGATTCGCACCACGGCACCAGAGCACTCTGCACCGCCCTCAAAGACCCAGAGTTTTCGAGGGCGCACTGTGGCCCTGTGGCTTCGCACGCCCGTAGCAGAGGTATCGCCGACGACCACCCCCCAGTGTGGCCGATGCGGTAGATCCCATTACGGGAAGTGTGGTACTACTTATGGATCTTGTTACAGTTGTGGCCAGCAGGGTCACTTTGCGAGGGACTGTCGGACCGGGGCAACGGTGGTAGGCTCACCTTCAGTTCTGTGGCCGCCATCATCTCCCATAGCTACTCGCCGAGGCGTGGTACTCATGGGTCAGCAGGTCGCGGCAGAGGTCGTGGCTCGGGTCCCAGGTCTAGCGGTCCTCAGAACCGCATTTATGCTTTGTCCAGCCGACAGGATCAGGAGGCCTCACCTGATGTCGTCACAGGTACCTTATCAGTTTCTGGGTTTGATGTTTATGCCTTGATAGATCCGGGTTCTACTCTGTCCTATATATCTCCCTTGTTGCTAGTAGGATAGTGATAGAGCCTGAGTAAATAGAACCTTTCGAGGTAGCTACGCCTGGGTGATCTGGTAGCTCGGCGTATATAGGGCTTGTCCGTGACCATTTACAACGCCGACCCTAGCCGACTTGATAGAGTTGGAGATGATTGACTTCGACGTGATTATGGGGATGGATTGGCTAGCTTCTATGCCAATGTAGACCGCAGAGAGTAGTACGGTTCCGCTTTCGAGGAGCCATTGTTGAGTGGGAGGAGCACAGATCGCCGAGGGTAGGTTTATTTCCTACCTCAAAGTCGTTATACCGTATTTCCGCAGTATGTACGTGGGGACGTACGTAGAAATTTTCGAACTACAAAGTGGCTTGGCCGAATTAATTTTGCTCACAACACCCGATTAGAGTCGTTTTTCGACGAAACGGTTTCACAGCTTTCGTAGGGGAATTTCCGGCTATGTCATTTCTAATTTTTGCGGATTTTTCCGAGAGACGAAACATTTTGGACCAACGGGAGGGCGACACTTGGCACCCTCCCATTGGTGGACTTGAACGTCCATTTGGACGAGAATGAACAAGGTTGGCACGTTTTTGTTGCCTTGACAAAGTCAAGGTTAGGTAGGATATTTGTGTTTGGTAAATCCTAGCCCTACACTTGCCTAACACATGGGTTGATCTTGGCCATTGGTTGGCCATTCCTTGACCTATAAATACCCCCCTTGTTGAAGAGTTATTTCATCCTAAACTTGAGCAATCTTTCTAAGTCTCAAATTCTCCCTCCCTCTTGTCTTGCTTCGTCCAAAACCCCCTCCCCCTTTGAGAAAGGCCCTAGCCGAGAGTCCCTCCCCCCTTGAGTGACCCTTGGCCGAGAGCAACCCTCCCCTTAGAGGTGTCTAGCTGGTACCCCCTAGCCTAGTTGTTTTCGGATAATACCCCCTTTTGTGGTATAGAAATACTCTCCTAGTATTGTTATTATGTCCAAATACCTTGGCCCAAATACCTTGTAGTATTCCAAGGTTGTACTTATACAAAAGCCCGTAAAATACCATTATACTTCCTCTACAAAAACAAAACCCTACGGAAAACCTTCATAGTCGGTCAAGTGTTAAGTAGAAGGCGTAGAACTTCTAAGGGTTGTTAGTGCGGATTGGAGCACTGAGTAGAGCTAAACTTTGCTCAAAGCGACATTATACTCGGATAATTTTGGGCTTATCGAGGTAAACACTACTGTCCTTCTATTGTAATTGGAAAATTACATGTTGTTGAATATATAGTCAAGTATACTATATATAGAACTATACTTAAGGCATCGTGGGCAATGTCTTTTGACTTAAGCTCAAGAATTAAGAATGAATCGTAATTACATAGATCGTGTTACAAAGAGACTTGTTTAGTATTACTGAGTAGTAGAGTTGTGCACGTCCGTTTTGACGTGTAAACCCCGGTTGGCTTGATAGCCTACCGATAGGAAGAGATTTACGTGTGTGGTGTCGCGAATTTTCCAGAGAGATATAACTTGTGTTTTGGGGTTAATAGACGTTTGTGACTTTATAGGTGAAAGTACTAAGGGTAGCGTATTCTACTCGAGGAGTGGAAAGGACTAGCACGGTTGTAGTACTTGGAGCTTTTTGCTTAGTGTCGATAATCGTCGCGAGGTATGTGAACCTCTTCCTATCTCTTCTAGCATGATATGTGTGAACTATGTAGTACGGTAGACGTACATGTGTTAACTGTGTTTGATTGTTTTAAAACATAAAGTGTTATAACGGCTTTATGGGAAGTTGGTTATAACGGCTTTATGTAGGTAAGGAAATGGGTTGTGGTTTCCGAAAGGTAACTGATTTGATTATAACTGGCTTGTTATGTGTTAATAAAGAACTTGATGTATTTCAAAGATTTGTGAATCGCTTTTGAAAAAGGAGTAATATTTGGGTTTTGAAAACTTAAGAGTTATACTAGCTTTGTGGGAAGTTAGGTATAACGCTTAAGAATGTTTTATCGATTTCTAAATCGGGATGTGTATCGACAAACCATCGCAATGCGTTAATAAAGGAAAATGTATTGACTAATAAAGTTGTATTATTAAAACCAAGAGAAACCTCCATCCGCATAGAAACTAAGATGACAAAATGATATTACATTTTCTAGATCATGGTCATATAGTAAGAATGTTATAAACCGAATAAACTACTCACATGTTAGGCATATGTTTTAAGGATTAAAACTATGAACTATGAAACCTTTCTAAAGTAAAGAGGCTTGAGTAATTGAAAGTAGGCAAACCGAACTTAGGAAAAGAATGTTGTTACTTGATTTTAAAAGGGAAGTGTTCGGTTTACTTAATAATGTGAATCACTCTAGTTTTATACTACGGGTGACTTTTATAAAAGGATATCTCTTTTAAAACCCGACTTTGATATAAACGACTTATCGTGACTTAGTAAGAACGGACTTTGATATAAAATGGTAATTTGCCTATGCTTGTTGAGATAGCATTTGACTTGTTGATAAAGAATGAAACGGATCTTTTAATGAAAGTTTAGAAGTATGGTAATTTGCTCGAGCTTGCGTGATAGCCTGCTGCGTGATATATTGTTATTACGGTCACATGGACATGTCTACACCGACGCCGTATTCAGGGCATCGTGGCTACGCGCGTTGACTCACCCAAGATATTGTTGTCGAGGTTACACGGGCATGCCTACACCGGCGTCGTATTCCGGGGGTACGCGCCTTGTTATTATTGTTGTATCATGGACGTGTCTACACCGATGTTGTATTCCGGGGGCATGCGGCCATGATGCGAACATGATGGTGACTTTGAGGGCGTGAGTCCTCGACTTGATCGCTTTATGTCACAGATCAGATTTTGGTTATCATACATGTCTCTGCGTTATAGCTATTATGATTTCATTTACGATTTTACGATTCACATACTTGGTACTGTCAGATCGACTCTCTCGGCCGCGCTCATGACGCAGTAGAGGTACATCGGTCGTTGATCCCCGCCTAGGATCACCGCTCAGATTGGGAGCTCCGCTTTCCGAGGCTTATCTTTCGTATGTTTCCGAGTCGTAGGTTCTTGTACATTCAGGTGGTATGGCCCCGC
This sequence comes from Przewalskia tangutica, assembly GCA_029844215.1. NCBI lineage: Eukaryota > Viridiplantae > Streptophyta > Magnoliopsida > Solanales > Solanaceae > Przewalskia > Przewalskia tangutica. The sequence continues at coordinate 41,550,262 of CM056732.1, forward strand.
CCGTCATAGTTGTTGTATAAATCTTAGAGGTCTCAGAACCGCTGTGGCGTGGTTTGTAAAAGGATAATCGTCGCTTTTATATATATATACCGGGGCAACTGTTCAGTTGGCCTGCTTATCTAGTATGTCTCTCATTTCATGTTTAAAGTTTTTATTTCCGCTGGTTTTCTCGATGTTGATCACTAGGGTGCCCGGTAAGGCACCACCACGCCCTGGGGGTGTGACAAAAAGTGGTATCGTGAGCGATTAATCCTCTAAGGTGTCTGCACCGTGTCTAGTAGAGTCTTGATTATCGGTGTGTTGCGCACCACATCTATAATCGTGAGGTCGCAGGACATTTAGGATTGGTTTCCATTCTTCTCATTCGAGATCGTGCCTGAGCCGTGTTGTAAGTTGGACCCTCCGACGTATCTCGCTTTTACCGCCATGCCTCCGCGCAAGGCAACCCGCCCGTAGGGCAAGACAAACAGAGAGACGCGAGTAGAAGCGCAGCCTCTACAGAGACCGCAGCACTGAGCCTCCCGTCCCCACACCGAACGGAGACGGGTCAGCGAGATGGCCCGCTTATCGCCGGTCGTGGGCGACATGGCGACAGCCGATGCGGCGCCAGCTTCCAAAGACTCGTGGTGCACCCAGAGCGTATAGTTCGAGGCTACGAGATTTTCTCGAGTTGTAGCCCGCCAGAGTTTTACTGGTCGAGGCCGAGGATGATCCGCAGGAGTTCATCCGGCAGCTACAATGATCACGAGAGTGATCAAGGCACGGAGACCGAGTCATGGTCCTAGGTTCGCATCGGCCGCGTGATACCGCAATGATTGGTTTGATTCGCGGGAGCTTTCGGGAGAGTACACTCCGCAGTATGGGATGAGTTTTCAGGGCTTTTCACGCACTTCGCCTCCGCAGATGAGGAGGGCACGCCGGCGCATTTTTGTTACTAAGACAGAGAGGCGACCGTAAGGAGTACAATGTCGAGTTCGATTCTTTGGCTCGATATGTCCCTCGCGCTTAGTTGCAGAGCATGGAAGATAGGTGCATCGCCACGCCACCGGCTAGACGATTATATGGCCGAAGTCTTGCGTGTTTCTCTTCACCGCACGGACATTGCCCGCATTCGTGCCTGCGACTGAGGTGCGAGCGCAGAAATCGACGGGTGGACCGCCACAGGAAGGCCAAGACGGCCGGATATTTTATGACCTTCGAGGCGGACCGCCTCAAGAAGATACTAGTTTGGTACTCCGCCATTACAGTGGTCCTCCGCAGCCTTTCGGGACCTCTTGGGAGATTCAGAGCGTGTCGTGGCTCCTGCTCGATGTTCTGGGGAGTAGGTGTTGGCTGACGCAACCCCTACCTCGCGTGGTCGATGGGTAGACCGCATTTCGGGAGTGTCGAGTACCAAGGAGCTTGTTATTCTGCGCCGTGGCCATGTAAAGAGAGATCGCTTATAAGAGAGGTTCAGCAAAGACGACTCACCTTCGTGATCGATGGTACGGTTCATCACCTTCATAGCTTATACTGCAGGCGTGCCTATGATTAGAGTGGAGCGGTAGCTTGTATATCCTTAATCCTCTAGAGTCTTGGTACGTTATGATGATCTCATTATTACGTGCTATGTGCGAATAGCGCCAGGTAAATTGTGAGTTAGAAAACATGGTTAGTTGGGAGGTTAAGTACGGGTCATGGTAAGTGTGAACCCTAGACTATGTCACGATTGAGACCTTACGCGAGGTCGCTCGAGTAAAAGATCTATTTTATGTTTGACCTTTATCGAGTGCGAGTGCGCGGGATATATATTTGTGTGATCACCGGTAATGTGAGACGGAAGTGGTAGCTTTCATGACTTGAATAGGTAAGATTGTTCGGATCGGGAACAAGGGTTCGACGCGATCATGGGTCGGGTTGTGGACGGTCGCGGGTCAACCTGAACCCGGATTGAGGTAGGGTCAGTTCTGGGTGGTCCCGCCAGGTGGTAGGGTCACGAGGGTGCTAGGCCCGAGTTTAGAAGACCAGCGTACGAGTTCGTGGATGCGTTCGACCAGTGGTCGGGCCGATGGGGGCAGCCTATCGTGTTCTTCGGTCCGTGGTCGCTCCTGGGCAGTTGTTGATGTTGTCAAAGGTTGTAAGGCTGCACGGTGCCTACCTTCACCTTATGACAGCATGAAGCCAGCGGTGGCTATTTTCGCTTTCTAAGAATTTTACCAGCAGGTTGTGAGCTCGTGAGTCTCGTAATCGCATTCATCCCCGCCGTTGTTTTGATTCCGGGGTACCGTGAGGATCGCTCTCGCTGGGAAGTGTGTTGTAGCTACCAGTCGATTGGTTCGATGTTGGCAAGGTTCAGATAGTTGGTTCAGGCTTGTTCCAGCAGACTGTGGTTAGGGTGTGGCGAGTTTTGGAGAACAGAGGAACTTAGCCCGAGTTACTTTGGGCCTTTTGAGTTCATGTGAAGAATAGGCCGGTTGCCTATATGTTAGCAATTGCCGTCCGACTTAGAGGCAAGACGCTCGGTTTTTCTTATTGATACGTTCGGGAGAGTATCGGAAATCCATCCAGAGTGTTCCCAGTTAATGATGACCACGTAAGAGATAGTGACCCCGAGTTTTGGAAACTGGAGCAGTAACAAAAACGTGGAAAAGTTGTGAGTAAGAGTCGAGTGCACGACACCTCGAATCGCACGCATCGGCATTTGTTGGGTCGCTCGAGAAGGTTTATGCCAGCAAAGTGACAAAAGATCATTTCTTTTGTAAAGAGAAGGTCGGGCGAAGTATATTTGGACCCGGAGAGTAGTTGCGTGATGTTAGAGGTGTTTCTCGTGGACTTGACGTAAGTATTTTGAGTGGTGTTTCGTGGCCGACGTGGCGTGTTTGTTCTCGTAAGTATAGTAGTGAAGACTATATCGCGCCGCTTGTTTTGAGTTAAGGAACATTCGACGCAATGTTTCGGCGAGGAGAATGTTATACCGTATTTCCGCAGTATGTACGTGGGGACGACGAGAAATTTTCGAACTACAAAGTTGGCTTGGCGAATTAATTTTGCTCACAACACCCGATTAGAGTCGCCGACGAAACGGTTTCACACTTTCGTAGGGGAATTTCCGCTATGTCATTTCTAATTTTTATGATTTTTCCGAGAGACGAAACATTTTCGACCAACGGAGGGCGACACTTGGCACCCTCCCATTGGTGGACTCAACGCCCATTTGACGAATGAACAAGGTTGGCACGTTTTGTTGCCTTGACAAAGTCAAGGTTAGGTAGGATATTTGTGTTTGCAAATCCTAGCCCTACACGTGCCTAACACATGGGTTGATCTTGGCCATTGGTTGGCCATTCCTTGTCCTATAAATCCCCCCCTGGTGGATGAGTTGTTGCTTCCTACAGTTGAGCAATCTGTCTAAGTCTCAAATTCTCCTCCTCTTGTCTTGCTTCGCCCAAAACCCCTCCCCTTTGAGAAAGGCCCCAGCCGAGTCCTCCCCTGAGTGACCCTTGGCCGAGCAACCCCTCCCCCTTAGAGGTGTCTAGCCGTGGTACCCCAGCCTAGTTGTTTCGTGATAATACCCCCTTTGTGGTATAGAAATACTCTCCTAGTATTGTTATAATGTCCAAATACCTTGGCCCAAATACCTTGTAGTATTCCAAGGTTGTACTTATACAAAGCCCGTAAAATACCATTATACTTCCTCACCACAAAAACAAAACCCTACGGAAAACCTTCATAGTCGGTTGAAGTGTTAAGTAGAAGTTGCGTAGAACTTCTAAGGGTTGTTGCGGATCGAGCACTGAGTAGAGCTAAACTTTGCTCAGCGCCGACATTATACTCGGATAATTTTGGGCTTATCGAGGTAAACACTCATCGCCTTCTATTGTAATTGGAAAATTACATGTTGTTGAATATATAGTCAAGTATACTATATAGAACTATACTTAAGTATCGTGGCAATGTCTTTTGACTTAAGCTCAAGAATTAAGAATCGAATCGTAATTACATAGACCGTTACAAAGAGACTTGTGTAGTATTACTGAGTAGTAGAGTTGTGCACGTCCGGTTAGACGTAAACCCTCCGGTTGGCTTGATAGCCTCGATAGGAAGAGATTTACGCCGTGGCGGGTGAGGTGTCGCGAATTTTCAGAGAGATAGAACTTGTGTTTGGGGTTAATAGACGTTTGTGACCTTTATAGGTGAAAGTACTAAGGGTAGCGTATTCTACTCGAGGAGTGGAAAGGACTAGCACCTTGTAGTACTTCGAGCTTTTGCTTAGTGTCGATAATCGTCGCGAGGTATGTGAACCTCTTCCTATCTCTTCTAGCATGATATGTGTGAACTATGTAGTACGGCAGACGCATACGTGTTAATCAGGTTTGATTGTTTTAAAACATAAAGTGTTATAACCGCTTTATGGGAAGTTGGTTATAACGGCTTTATGAGGTAAGGAAATGGGTTGTGGTTTTAAAGGTAATCGATTTGATTATAACCGCTTGTTATGTGTGTTAATAAAGAACTTGATGTATTTCAAAAGATTTGTGAATCGTTTTGAAAAAGGAGTAATATTTGGTTTTGAAAACTTAAGAGTTATACTAGCTTTTGGGAAGTTAGGTATAACGCTTAAGAATGTTTTATCGATTTGGAAATCGTGGATGTGTATCGACAAACCATCGCATTAATAAAGGAAAATGTATTGACTAATAAAGTTGTATTATTAAAACCGTAGAAACCTCCATCCGCATAGAAACTAAGATGAGACAAAATGATATTACATTTTCTAGATCATGGTCGCTATAGTAAGAATGTTATAAACCAGAATAAACTACTCACATGTTAGGCATATGTTTTAAGGGATTAAAACTATGAACTATGAAACCTTTCTAAAGTAAGAGGCTTGAGTAATTGAAAGTAGGCAAACTGGAACTTAGGAAAAGAATGTTGTTACTTGATTTTAAAAGGGAAGTGTTCTGGTTTACTTAATAATGTGAATCACTCTAGTTTTATACTACGGGTATCGGGTGACTTTTATAAAAGGAATGTATCTCTTTTAAAAGGACTTAACGTACGTAGTACTTAGGGTTAAAACCCGGACTTTGATATAAAATGGAAGTACCTTGTTGTTGTGTAACTTGCCTATGCTTGTTGTTGTGTAATTTGCCTATGCTTGTTGTTGTGTAGCTCGCCTATGCTTGTTGAGATAGCATTTGTTGTGCAAGTGTTGATATCGTGACTTCGAGAAAGAACGGATCTTTTAATGAAAGTTTGAAGTATGGTAATTTGCTCGAGTCATTGTGATAGCCCGGTTGCGTGATATATTGTTATTACGGTCACATGGATATGCCTACACCGACGTCAGATTCCGGGCACGTGGCTACGCGTCGTTGATTACCCGATATATGGTTATTATCGCTCCATGGACGTGTCTACACCGACATCAGATTCCGGCACGTGGCCACGCGCAGGTTGACCACCCAAAGATATTGTTGTTGAGGTTACACGGGCATGTCTACACCGATGTCAGATTCCGGTGTGGCCACGCCTTGTTATTATTGTCGATCATGGACACGCCTACACCGATGTCAGATTCCGGTACGCGCCACGATGCGAACACGATGGTGACTTTGAGGGCGTGAGTCCCCGACTTGACCGCTTTATGTCACAGATCAGATTTTGGTTATCATACATGTCTCGCGTTATAGGCTATTATGATTTCATTTACGATTTTACGATTCACATACTGTACTCAGATCGACCTCTTCGGGCCGTTCATGCCGCAGTAGAGGTACATCGGCCGCCGATCCCCGCTCTTAGATCACCGCTCAGATTGGGAGCTCCGCTTTCTCCGAGGCTTATCTTTTGGTATGTTTCCCGAGTCGTAGGTTCTTGTACATTCGTGGTATGGCGGGCCCCGTCCGCCATAGTTGTTGTATAAATCTTAGAGGTGCAGAGTAATCGTTGGGGCGTGGTTTGTAAAAAGGATAACCGTCGCTTTTATATATATATATACCGAAGGCAACCGCTTTGGTTGGCCTGCTTATCTAGTATGTCTCTCATTTCATGTTTAAAGTTTTTATTTCGCTGGTTTTCTCTGTTGATCACTAGGGTGCTCGGTAAGGCACTACCACGCCCGATTTCGGGTGTGACAAGTCGTGGCTCAGTCCCATTCTAGCGGTCCTCGAATCGCATTTATGCTTTGTCCACCGACAGATCGTGAGGAGGCCTCACCGATGTCGCCACTGTACCTTATCGCTTCGGGTTTGATGTTTATGCCTCGATAGATCCGGTTCTACTGGCCCTATATATCTCCCTTGTTGCTAGTAGGATGTGGATAGAGCACGAGTCCATAGACCCTTTCGAGGTAGCTACGCCAGCGGGTGATTTGGTAGCTCGGCGGTATATAGGGCTTGTCCCGTGACCATTTATCGCCGGACCAGCCGACTTGATAGAGTCGAGATGATTGACTTCGACGTGATTATGGGGACGGATTGGCTAGCTTCGCTATGCCAATGTAGACCGCAGAGAGAGTAGTACGGTTCCAGCTTCGGCGAGCCATTGTTGAGTGGGAGGAGCACGGTGACGCCGGTGGTAGGTTTATTTCCTACCTCAAAGCTAGGAAGATGGTGCAGGGGTATATCTACCATCTAGTTCGAGTGTTTGATATCGAGGTCGCGTACCAGATTTTCGGCCTCCGTAGTCACGAAGTTCCCAGACGTGTTCCTGCACGACCTCGGGTATCCTCCCGAGAGGGAGATTGAGTTTTGTATTGACATATTGCGATACTCGCCTATTTCCATTCCGCCATACGTAACGGCACCGCCGAATTGAGAGAGTCAAGGATCACCTTAGGGATTTGCTAGAAGCGGCTTCATTAGCCCGGTGTTTCTCCTCGGGGCGCCGTATTGTTCGTGAAGAAGAAGGGACGGACGCCGCTGCATGTGTGTTGATTACGACGGTGAACAAGGTGACCATTAAGAATGATACCCTCCCCGTGATTGATGATTTGTTCGACCATTGCAGTGCGAGATGTTTCTCCAAGATTGATCTGCGATCGCTATCATCAAGTAGTCGAGAGGTGGATGTCCCTAGATCGCATTCCGACCCAGACGCATTATGAGTTCGTGGTCATGTCTTGGGTTGACCAATGCTCGCAGATTCATGGATTTGATGAACCGAGTGTTCAAACCATTTTTGGACACGCTTGTGATAGTGTTCATTGATGATATCTTGGTTTATTCTCGCCAGAGAGCGAGCACGCGAGCATTTCGGCGACCGTACGGCTAGCTTCTCCAGACCAGCTTGTACGCCAAGTTTTCCAAATGTGAGTTTTGCTGACTTCATGGCGTTTCTTGGGCATATTGCTCGGCCGATGGCATTCGAGTTGATACGCCAAGATCGAGGCGATCAGACTTGGCCGAGACCTACTACTCGGCGCAGGTTCGCAGATCGGGCCTCGCAGTTATTATCGGCGGTTCGTGGAGAAGTTTGCTTCTATCTCGCATCATTGACTAGCCGACTCGTGGCCCAAGTTTGATGGGATCGATGCTTGTGGCGTGGTTTCCGCTTTGAAAGAGAGACCGACGACCGCCCCGCTTACTCTTCCGCAGGTCCAGACGGTTATGTCGGTATTGTGACGCGTCGGGCATCGGGTTGGGATGTATTGATGCGCAGCGGGGTTATAGCATATGATCCCGACACCAAGAAACACGAGGAACTACCCCACCCATGATTTGGAGTCGGTACCGTGATTCACGCCAAGATCCGAGGCACTATTTGTATGGGGTTCACGTGGATATTTATACGAACCACAAGAGCCTCCAGATATCTTCACCAGAGGAGTGAACTTACGGCGAGACGGTGGTTAGAGTTGCTTAAGGATTACGATGTTGATATCCTATACCACCCGGGAAGGCCAACGTCAGGCGTATGCTCTTAGTCGTAGGTCACGGGGAGCCTATCGGATGTGCACAGAGAGGAGGGACATGGTTCGTGATTTGCATCGATTAGCGAGCCTCGTGTCCGCTTGATTGATTCTCGATAGCAATGGGGTTAGAGTTCGTGAGGTTGCCGAGTCTTCCATCGCCGGCGAGGTGAAGAGGCAACAGCCGAGGATCCACTTTGATTCGATATCGTGATACGCCTCTTTGTGAGGCGCGGTCCTTTGAGGTAGCACCATGGGTGCTAAGGTTTGAGGGCGCATGTGTTCCAGATGTTTCGTGACTTCGGCGGGTTCTCGGGAAGCACACAGCGCGTTACTCTATCCATCCGGTCGATCAAGATGTACCACGACCTTAGATCCGTGTATCGGGATGGTCAAGAGGACGCTGCGCAGTTCGTAGTTCGCCGCCCGTGTTGTCGCAGTGAAGGTAGAGCACCGCAGGCCCGGTGGTTTGTTACGCATTTATCGAGATCCCGACTGGAAGTGGAGGTAATCAACACGGACTTCATCACAGGATTACCTCGCACTCGGAGGAGACATGATTCTATATGGGTTATCGCCGATGGTCGACTAAATCAGCCCACTTTCTTCCGTCAGACGACTTTTTCTACCGAGGATTATGCCAGACTTTACATCCGAGAGATCGCCGATCGCATGGAGTCCCTACTTCGATCATATCGGACAGGAGCCCGCCACGCTAACTTCGGAGGTCGCTCCAGAGGTTTAGGGACGCAGTGAGCCTCGAGCACGCATTTCATCCACGCACAGACGGACAGCAGAGCGCACCATCCGCACTTCGAGGATATCCGCGAGCCCGTGTTATCGACTTCAGTGGTAGTTGGAGGATCATTTGCCTCTAGTGGAGTTCGCGATAATAATAGCTACCACTCCAGTATTCGGATGGCGCCATGAGGCCTTGTATGGGAGGAAGTGCAGATCGCCTATAGGTTGGTTCGATGTGGCGAATGCCTTATGGGACCGCTTTTGGTGCAGCAGTGGATAAGGTGAAGCTTATCCGAGAGCGGCTATTAACTTTCGTAGTCGGCGTAAGTCGATGCAGATCATCGCCGCCGCATCTTGAGTTCGAGGTTCATGATTGGGTTTTCCTAGCGCGCCACCCACGGCGGTGTGATGAGATTCGGAAGAAGGAAGCTCACCCAAGGTACATCGGGCCGTTTCAGATTGTCCGCAGGTAGGCAAGGTTGCCTACGAGTTGATCCGCCGTCCGATCCGGAGGCGTGCATCCGTGTTTCACGATCTATGCCGAGAGATGTATCGGGATCCATCTAGGGTGCACCCGATTGACGATGTCCAGTGACCGAGGGTTATCGATGAGAGATTCCCATAGCGATAGTCGATCGTCGTGTTAGCGTCTGCGACGGCGGACGGGCTTCCACAAAGTCTTGTGGCGAACGAGCTCGGGAGGAGATGACATGGGAAGCCGGGAGGACATGAGGCGGAAGTATCCTCACCTATTCCCTACACCTCCGGTAAATTCACGCTCCTACTTGTAAATTTTCGTTATCGTTTCGCCTATGTGTTGCTCGCGGGCCGTGTGGCATTTACAATCGCTTAAGCTTCTTCGATAATCGTTTGGGAAGGAACATTCGACGAATGTTTCTGGCGAGGGGAGAATGTTATACCGTATTTCCAGTATGTACGTAAGGGGAATACGTGACGAAAGTCTTGCCTTAAAGATAAGCCTTGACGCTTTATTTTGTACACAACTCACTAAAAGAATCGCTTCCGACGAAACGCTTCCACGACTTTAGAGTAAATTCCGGCTATGCCATTTCTTATTTTTATGATTTTTCCGAGAGACGAAACATTTTGGACCAACGGGAGGGCAACACTTGGCACCTCCCATTGATGGACTCAATCGCCCATGGACGAAATTGATAGCCAAGGCACGCTTTTTGTGCCTTGTGCACAAGTCAAGGGTTGGTAGGATATTTGTGTTTAGTTAATCCTCACCCTACACTTGCCTTGCACTTGTCTTCATCTTGGCCATTGGTTTGCCAAGGCTTGACCTATAAATACCCCCCGTAGAGATGAAGAGTTCTTCATCCACAAATCTTCCAATTCTTGAAAAATCCTCTCCTCTCCCTTTGTAGTCTTCGTCCAAAACACCTCCCTCCTCATAAGGCCCTCGGCCGAATACCCCCTCTAGCCTAGTCGTTTGGCCGAGGCCCCCCCCTAGCCTAGCCAAAAAAATCTACCCCCCCTCCCTGGGTAGAAACGTTACCTTCTTGTATCGTTATAATGCCCAAAATACCCTAGCCCAAATCCCTTAGTACTTAGTAGAAGTTGTGAAGAACTTCTAAGGTTCTTGAGCATACAACTTAGGAGCAAAACCTTGCTCGGTGCGACTTTTCTAGGATATTATTGGGCTTACCGAGGTAACTAATCCTAACCCTCTTTTGAATTAGAGAATACTTATCGTTGTAGTATAAGAATAAGTATAAATACTTAGAAGTATATCACGTAATAGAATTGAATCATATCACAAGAGAAGGGTTTAAAAGAAGAATAATTGAATCAGTACTCACATAGACTGCTTTCACAATGAGACTTATATAGCTCACCGTAGGGTTGTCGCCCGACTTTCCGTAGAATTGTGAACCCTCTGCTTAGAATGACCTTCAGAGTAGTCTTTGATAGATATCCGTGACTATTATAGGTGACTCTGCGCGCGACATATTCAACTCAAGGTGGTTTTCACGGTAAGGTATGTGATTCTTCCTAAAGCATGATATTTTACAATATATATAGTACGGTGACGATACGTGTTAATCGAATAATAACTACGGCAATGTCTTTGACTTAAGCCTGAATAACACTTACGCAATGCCTCACGCTTAAGCGAATAACACTTACTGAATGCCTCACGCTTAAGCCTCAATAATAAAGATCGAAAGCATTTCAAAAGAATACCGAATCTTTTAAAGAGAACTAATTGGTTTTAAATGTAAGCTTAAGAGTTATACTAGCTTTATGGGAAGTTAAGTATAACCACTTAAGATTGATAAAAGAAACAAGTTTGCTATGTGTTTATAATGCACTTATATTGTGAAAAGAATAATAAGATGGTTTGATAAGTAGACGTGATATGATGCTACGTGTGTTAGTATCTTGTAACGCTTGTATAGGTGAGTATCCTTGTTGTGCTTATGTTGTTTAAAGATAAGTTGTTATGTTAGTATACTATCACTCACCTCGAGATGATACCGGGGTTAAAACGCCTCCGACGCGGATAGACTCGCGGTCCGGGACCATGATTCGAGAATACCTACGCGGTCCAGGGCCTATGCGCGAGCTACGAGTTCCGTGTTAGTATGCGGGGTTATGCCTCACGCGTCTATGTGGCTACGCGACAATGAGTCCAGTGACGACGCCGAGAGTAGCTACCCTCGACGCGGGTTATACCTCACGCGCCCACGCGAGTGGCCTATGCGGACCGAGTCCGGGATTAGGCTTGCACGATGATGTGGGCGAGTGGCCCTGTTTCGATCATTCGCAGCCTAGACAAGACTTATTACACTTACCTATTGTTGCTCTTGTTTGTGATGTGGCACTATGTGCGGGTTTCCTTGGTTGTTTCACACATATTTGTAAACCGGTTTTATAAATGATATGTTTTCATTTAAGTACTTTACAGCTTTCATACTTAGTAATTACATCGACGGGCCGGGGCTGCGTCATGCCGCAGGCGGCGGCAGCAGTGCTAGATCCGCATCCTTAGGATCTCTACGTTGGTGTCTGAGCTCCATCTCTTCCCGAGGCTCTACTTTTGGTATGATCTCCTCGTAGATAGTTTTGTACAGGTATGGCGGGCCCCTGTCCCGCCATAGTCAGATCTTTCAGAGGTCTGTAGTCATGTTATGCGTTGCCTGATGTAACTGCAAAACCATGATTTTATATATATACGCCGAAAGGCGATGTTTTCTCACATAAATTGTGTCTTATTTTATAAACTGTTTCATGTCTTGCTTTATATTTCCGCTGATTACTCTGATGTATGACTACTTGGGTGCCCCGGTAAGGCACCAGTCACGGGCCCCGGAACGGGTCGTGACAAATGTCCATGCCCGGCTGAAGAGAAACACCCGAACAACTCTCTGCTAGGTAATCATCGAGCCTCAGAATATACTTGCACTCGATCCTCCATACTAGCTACTAATGCGGGAACATACCGCCAACGAGTCGAACTCACATTGTACTCGAATCAGACGCCGCTCGCCTCAACATCAAAAATCGTTTACCGAGCCCTCCTCATCCGTGAGGCAAGAAATGCGCCGAAGGCCCCAAAAACTCGCCCCAAACGGCCGGAAGTGCATGCTCTCCCGAAAGCTCCCACGAAGTCAAACCAATCGATCGCGGTATCACGCACCGATGCGAACTAAATGTCACGATCTCAAGCCTTGATCACCCGTGACGATCCTTCGCAGAATCGACGGATGAACTCGCGGATCATCCTCCGGCCTCGACCAGAAAACTCAAAGCGGGCGAAACTAAGGAAATCCCGTAGCCTCAAATCGCTCGCCTGCGCACTCATGTGCCGCCATTGAATCGAATCGGCCAAGGCCCACTTATCTCATATTCGCCACAACCTTGGCCAATAATCGCCATCTCTCGTGACCCATCTCCCCGCTCCGCATCGTGGACCTGAGGCTCGTATCAGAGTCTCCAGCCATCGCCGCGGCTCTAAACTCGCAGGTCGGGCGGCGTCGCAAAACTCGCTGTCAAGCACTACTCAGTATCGACCGCTCGCGCTCGTACTCCTCAATCCCACTAGCAGCTCCTCCGCTTTGCCTTCCAGGCCTCGGTTTTCGCAGGCATAATCGGTAAAAACGAAACACGCCGAGGGTCCAACTTACAACATGCCTTCTAAGGCACGATCTCGTAATGAGAAGAATAGAAACCAATCCTAAATGTCCTATAGCCTCGATTATAGATGTGGTGCACAACACACCGATAATCAAGACTTTACTGCATACACGGTCAGTAGACACTTTCCGAGGACTAATCGCTCGATACCACTATGTCACACTCGAATTCCGCCCGTGATCGTACCTTACCCGCACCCTAGTGATCCAACATCGAGAAAACCAGGAAATAAAAACTTTAAACATGAAATGAGACATATAAATAAACAAAGCAACCAAAATGGGCCGCTTTGATTATATACATAAAACTCAAACGCTTTAATCCTTTTACAACCACGCCACAACAGCATTACTGTACTCTAATATTTACACGACTATGACGGGACAGGGCCCCGCCATACCCCTGAATGTACAAGAACCTACAACTCAGGGAAACACATACCAAAAGATAAGCCTCCGGAGAAACGGAGCATCCCAATACGCTGAACTGTGATCCTAAGAGCGGGGATCCACGACCGATGTATTTACCGCTGCATGAACGCAATTTCCGGGCGGGGTCGAGACAACAGTACCAAGTATGTGAAATCAGAAAATATCGTAAATAAAATCATACTAGTCTATATAAAGCAGGAGACATGTATGATAACCAACTACAGTTCACAACATAAAAGCAGTCAAGTCAGGGACTCACGCCCTCAAGGTCACCACTCAAATATAACTATGGGTCTCACGCCCACAACATCCATCATGTTCGCATCATGGCCGCATGCCCTAACATCTGCGTCGGTGTATACATGTCCATGATGCAACACACAATAAGGCCGCACGGCCACACGCCGAATCGTGCATCGGTGTAGACATGCCCATGTAACCTCAATAACAATATCGGGTGGTCAACCTCGCCGCATGGCCACATGCCCCGGAATCAGACGGTAGACATCGCCCATGTTGCAAGAATAACCATATATCGGTAATCAACCCGCCGCACGGCCGCGTGCCCGAATATCAGACGGCAGATACGCCCACGTGACATCAACAACAAGACAAGAATCAAAATGAAACATACCCGCGGAATTCTCCATCACCGCCAAAGACGTCCAAGTAAGTTCTCAACAAGTCAACCTACTCTATCGAGAGACGGAATACGTAAAACACCACACTTGCACAACAAAGGCTATCATCACAAGCATAGGCAAGTTTCACAACAACAAGCATAGGCAAGTTTCACCCCAACAAACATAGGCAAGTTTCACCACAACTCAAAGTACTTTCATTTTATACCCAAGTCCGGGTTTTAACCCTAAAGTACTACGTACGTTAAATTCTTTAAAAGAGATCCATTACTTTTATAAAAGTCACCCGATACCCGTAGTATTAGAATGACCAACCCACATTCCCTTTTCAAAATCAAGTAACAACATTCTTTTCCTAAGTTCCGCTTGCCTAGTTTCAATTACTCAAGCTTCTCATTTTCAAATGGTTTCATAGTTCCCAAACTTAATCACTGATTACTTTTTAGAACAATCGAGTAATATATGTCTCACGCGAGAGTAGGTTATTCTTGTTTACAACATTCTTATTACATGCCATGATCTAGAAAATGTATATCATTTTGTCTCATCTTAGTTTCTATGCAGATGGAGGTTTCTACTGGTTTTAATACAATTCATCATTCTTCAATACATTTTCCTTTATTAACGCTGCAGTGGTCTGTCGATACACATTACGATTTCCAAATCATGAAACATTATCCCTTTAAATAAAACCAAGTACTCATTACTCACGAATGAGGTTTCACACAAACATTCACATTAAAACAAATAAGTTAAGTCTCTTATCTTATAAGATCAAGTCTCTAGACATTATACCTAACTCCCATAAAGCTAGTATAACTCTTTTAAAACCTTTTAAAACTAAGTGTTACTCTCCTTCCAAAACGATTTATAAATCTTTTGAAATACATCAAGTTCTTTATTATAACTAGCCGCTTATAATTTACATGATTACCTTTAAAACCACAAAGTATTTTCTTACCTACATAAAGTCATATAACTAACTTCCCATAAAGCCGTTATAACACTTTATGTTTTAAGAACAATCAAACACGATTAACACACGTACGCTCACCGCACTACATAGTTCACACATATCATGCTAGAAGAGATAGAAGAGGTTCACATACCTCGCGACGATTTATCGACAATAAGCAAAATGCTCCAAGTACTACAACGCTAGCCCTTTCCACTCCTCGAGTAGAATACGCTACTCTTAGTACTTTCACCTAAAAGGTCACAAACTGGCCCATTAACCCCAAAACACAAGTTTCTATCTTTCTACAGAAAATTCAAAGACCTCCCGCAACAACAGTAAATCTCCTCCTCTATCGAGGCCGCCATCAAGCCAACCAGGGGGTTAACACATCTAACCTGACGAGTACAATTCTTCAACACAAGAATGCTACACAAGTCCATCAGTATACACCCATGTAATTACAGTTCAGTTTAGTTCTTCAGGCTTAAGTCAAAAGACATTGCCACAATACAATGTTTAGTTCTATATATAGCATACTTCAACTATATAATCAACCACAGGTAATTTCCAATTACAATAGGGGGACAAGATTATTTACCTCGATAAGCCCAAAATTATCCGAGATAAAAGTCGATCCTGAGCAAGGTTTAGCTCCTACCCGCGCCCAATCCGCTCCAAACAACCCTTAGAAGTTCTAACCAACTCCTACTCAAATCCTTCAACTAACAATGAAGATTTCCTTAGGGTTTTGGTTTGAGACTAAAAGGACAAAAGGTAGTATTTCCGGACTCTACGTATAGAGGTAACTTTGGAATACTACAAGGTATAAGGCTAAGGTATTTTGGGCATTATAACAATACTTGGAGGAGTATTTCAATACCACAAAGGGGGGTGTATAATACGAAACAACTAGGCTAGGGGTACCTCACGTTAGACCTCACAAGGGAGAGGGAGACCTCTACCAAAGGCCACTTTCAAGGGAGAGGGCTCTGACGAGAGTCAACAAGAGGGAGGAGGGGTTTCAAGACTTGGAAGATTTGGATGAATGAAGTCTTCAAAGAGAGGGGGGGTATTTATAGGAAAGCCAAAGGCCAACCAATGGCCAAGATCAAGCCATGTGCAAGGCAAGTGTAAGGCCTTGATCAAGCCAAGTGCACCCTAACCCCTACTCCACAAAACATGGCACAAAACAAGCCACAAAACAAGGCCAAAACAAGGCACAAAACAAGGAACCAATAGGACCAAAAACGTGAGCCAAAAGATCAAGCCAATTCGTGAACCACATCGTCCACTTGGACGCCCACAAGCTTCCAATGTGAGGGTGACACATGTCACCCTCCCGTTGGTCCAAAATGTTTCGTTTCTCGGAAAAATCCGAAAAAATTAAAAAGTACATAGCCGGAATGTTCACAACGAAAGCTGTGGAAACGTTTCGTCGGAAAACGACTCTAGTCGGCACTTGTGCCCAAATTTCGAACCAAAGCCTAACTTAAGGCTCAAATTATCATACGTACGCCCTCACGTACATACTCTGGAAATACGGGGTATAACAAGGTATTCTCGAATCATAGGTCACACAGACTACCGAGTCTACCCCGCGGAGGCGACTTTAACCTCGGAAACAAGTCAAGGTGAGTGGTATAATACCAACATAACGGCTGACGTTAAACAACTTAAGCGCAATCGAGGGAAAACCCCTTTACACAAACATCACAAGATAATAACACACGTAGCATCCTAGCATGTTTACTTATCAAATCAACAAGAAAGTATTACAAGGCTATCACAAACCAACACAATCAAGTTATACACACAAGGTACTTTCTACCATATGTCAACAAGTTTGGGTTTTTATCCCCAAAGTACTTCATACATTAACTCTTTAAGAGATCTGTTTCTTTCACAAAAGTCACACAATACCCGTAGTATAAAATAGAGTGACTATCTTTTTAAAGTAAATCAAATACTTCTCTTTGTAGAATCAAGTAACAACATTCTTTTCCAAACGTTCAAGTTTGCCTAATTTCAACTACTCAAGTTTCTCATTTTTCGAAAGGTTTTCATAGTTCATAGTTTTAATCCTTTAAAACATTTTGAGAAACATATGCCTTATGTGTGAGTCGGTTATTCTTGTTCATAACAATCTTATTACAGCAGCCATGATCTAGGAAATGTAATATCATTTTGTCTCATCTTAGCTACATGCAAATGGAAGTTTCTTAGTTTTAATAATACTTTATTAGTCAAAACATTTCTTTATTAGCGCTGTGGTTTGTTCGATACTTATTCGATTTCAAATCAAGAAACATTATTGCTTTTAAAAACCAAGTACTCATTTCTCACGAATGAGGTTTCACACAAAATTCATATTAATTAATTAAGTCAAGTCTCTTATCTTTTAAGATCAAGTCTCTTATCTTTTAAGATCAAGTCTCTTAACTTCTAAAATCAATAAATCATTCATTTTATCTCTCTTAAGCCGTTATACCTAACTTTCCATAAAGCTAGTATAACTCTTAAGCTTTTAAAACTTTTAAAACCAAGTGTTACTCTTCTTTCAAAAAGGTTACTTAATTCTTCTGAAATACTTGATTCTTTTATTCGTGCTTAAGTCAAAAGACATTGCCGTAAAACTACGTTCAGTTAACACACGTACGTCTACCGTACTATATATATTCTTTAAAATATCATGCTCAAGAGTATAGGAAGAATCACATACCTCGCGACGATTATCGACTACTAGCAAAACGCCCACGGCTTATAACCCGGCTAGCCTTGTCCACCTTTCAAGTAGCACATGCTACTTACAGAACATTCAACCTATAAAGGTTATACAGTCTATCAATGTCTAGACTACTCGGTAGAATAAATCTAGATACAAGTTTCTAAGGAAAATTGGGCAGCCATTCCCTACCCACAAACTTCACAAGTCTCAGAATACATCCCATGTAAATGATTCATTTCCTTCTTATATACTCCTGTATATACTTAGACTTATTCTTATCTTCCATAGTATGCAAACTCTAATTACAAAAGGGAGACAAGATAATTACCTCGATAAGCCCATAATTATCCAAGTTAAATGTCGATCCTGAGCAACGCTTAGCTCCTACTCTGGGCGCTCCAACCCGCTCCAAACAACCCCTAGAAGTTCTACGCAACTTCTACTTAATACTTCAACCGGCTATGAAGATTTTCCTTAGGGTTTCGGTTTGAGACAAAAGGACATAAGGTAGTATTTCCTGCTCACGTATAGAGGTATCTTTGGAATACTACAAGGTATACGACTAAGGTAATTTGGGTATAATAACAATACTATGGAGAGTATTTCTACCAAGAGGGGTATTTATACGAGACAACACCACAAGGGGGTGTGTACCCTCGCCAACCCCACTAGGAGGAACTCTCGGCAGGGAGGGCTCTCGGCCAAGGGCCTCACAAGGGGAAGGGAAGGCAGGGGCGAACACAAGGAGAGGGGATGATTTTAGACTTAGGAAAGTTTTGGATGAAGAAGTCTTCAAAGGGAGGGGTATTTATAGGGAAATCAGGGCCATGATCTAGCCAAGTGGGGAAGGGAGGGCCAAGATGTGCCCAAGTGCCCCTAGTCCCTACTCCAAAACCCTCACAAATATCCTACCAACCCTTATCTTAAAATCGTCCCATGTGCCGCCCAACAACGCTTCAATATGAGGGTGACACTTGTCACCTCCGTTGGTCCAAAGTGTTGCCTCGGAAAAATCCGCAAAAATTAAAAATGACATAGCGAATTTTCCTTCGCAAGTTATGTAAAACGCTTTTAAAAAACGACTCTAATCGGGTGTTGTGCACAAAATAATTCGTCCAAGCCAACTTTAAAGTTCAAACTTTTCTACGTACGTCCCTACGTACATACTCTGGAAATACGGGGTATAACAGTTCATGCCGCAGGTAGAGGTACACCGGTTGTTGATCCTCGCTCATAGGATCACCGTTCAGCGTTTTGGGAAGCTCCGTTTCTCCGGAGGCTTATCTTTTGGTATGATTCCCTGAGTTTGTAGGTTCTGGTACATTCAGGGGTATGGCGGGGCCCTGTCCCGTCATAGTTGCTATAAAATTCGTAGAGGTCTGTAGTACTGTTTGTGGGCAGGGTTTTTAAGGGATTTAACTGTTCAATTTTGATATATATATATTTGCAGAAAGGTAACCGTTTTGGTTAGCCTGTTTCTTATTTTATCTTGTTTCATCTTTAAGTTTTTATTTCCGTTGATTTTCTCTGATGTTGTATCACTAGGGTGCCCGGTAAGGCATCCACGCCCGAGGTCGTGACAAAAGTGGTATCGAGCGCTTAGTCCTGGAAAGTGTCTACGCATCGTGTCTAGTAGAGTCTTGATTATCGGTGTGTTGTGCACCACATCTATAATCAGGAGGCTGCAGGACATTTAGGATTGGTTTTTATTCTTCTCACTCTGAGATCGTGCCTTAGAGCTGTATTATAAGTTTGACCCCTCTGACGTATTTCGTTTTTACCAGTTATGCCTCCGAAGCAAACCGGCCTGAAGAAAGGCAAAGCGAGGGAGCCGCTAGTAGGATACAGAGGAGTACGAGGCGCGAGCCGGGCCATTACACGAAATAGTGCTTCAGACGGCGAAGTTTTGCGACGCCGCCAAATTTCAAGAGCGCAGAGTGCAGCAGGGCTCCCGAGACCACGGCACTGAGCCTCCTTCACCAGATCAGGAGACGGGTTACAAGGAGATGGCGATTACTAGCCGTGATCGTGGCAGCAGGATAGGCCGGATGCAGCCAGCCCAATAGCACCTATGGTTCACCCGAGATCGGGCGATTTGAGACTACGGGATTTTGAAGCCAGAGCCCGTGAGTTTTATGGGTCGAGGCACGAGGATGATCCGCGGGAGTTCATCCGATTCTGAATGATCGTAAAGTGATCAAGGCTTCAAGACCGAGTCGGTGGACTTAGGTTCGCATCGGCCGCGTAATCGCGCCGATCGTTTGATTCATGGAGCGGTCCCGGCAGAGTATGCACTTCCAGTATGGACGAAGTTCTCGTGGGCATTTCTTACATTTCTTGCCTCCACACGATGCGAGGCTCGGGCCGATAGATTTTTGACGCAAGCGCACCGCGCATTCGGGAGTCTGATGTGGAGTTTGACTCATTAGCTCGACGCCCCGCTTTAGTGGCGCATACATGAGGATAGAGTGCACCGCTATGTCACAAGCTCGACAATTATTTAGCAGAGTTGCTGGTGTGGCTCTTCACCGGGCATGGACATTGCCGCATACTGAGCCTATGCACTTGGTGTGAGAGCGGAGGTCGGCAAGAATGACCGAGATCGCGAAGAAGGCGAGCAGCGAACAGGTCCTTTGGCGACTTTCGTGGCGGATCGCCTCGGCAGCAGGCTAGTTATGCGCCTCCGCCAGTACAGAGTGGTCCTCGCGCCTTCGGGCGTTATTCGAGCCGTCGAGCTCGTGGCTTACGGTTCACATATATACATGGGTTCTAGCCAGCGGGATTCATGTCCCCCTCAGTGTGCACGATGTGGCAGGCGTCATCCCGGGGAATGTCGTCTTTTTACTGGTGCTTGTTTCACCTGCGGCCGTGTAGCCATGTGACGGCATCGCCCTAGTAGGAGAATGCAGCGAATGACGACCTACGGTCGATGGCGAGTTCATCATCTTCTATTTATCGGCAGGCAAGATTATGATTAGGCGACAATGGGAAAGAAGCGGTAGAGTGTGTATATCCTTAACCCTCTAGAGACTAGTATGCATGATATGTTGATCTTATGTTTAAATGTTATGTTTGGATAGCATTGTTGTTACACCCCGGAAATTTCCAGGATAGGTTTATAAGAACGTACGTAAGAACTCAAAAATGTTAAGGTTTGAGACGAGTAAATTAATCGAAATTATGAAATTGTCGGAAAACGAAATACTGCGGTGAATGGGAGGGCGACACGTGTCACCCCCCCTTAATGGCCTTGGGCGAAAATGACATGGAGGAAATGGTCATTTGACCATAATTTAAAAGACCAAGTCTTGCAAAGACAATTAGCTTGACATTGTTGACTAAGTCAAATGCCACTTGGCGATCCTGTGAAATGCATCCAAACCACCCATTTGTTCTAATCTTGACCCTCATTTATTTATATAAGCTTACTAGTGCAAGACAAGGCTTAACACTTAGCAAATTTTCAAGAAAAACTTGATGGAAACTTGAGGAAGCTTCCACAAGGCTAGGGTTTCAAGGAAATTTTTCAATTGTTGTCCAATAATCCCCACTTTAAACCAAGGTACCTAAGGGTATTGTAAGTGTATCTCAATAGAAAGATCCGGAAAAATGGTGTTTTCGTATTAGTCGCAAGGCGGAAGCTAAAGGAGTTCTTCAACTTTGAAGTTGGAACTTGAAGATAAGTTCTTCATAAGTTTCTAAGGGTTGCTTTGAATGGATTGGAACGTCGAAAAGAGGAGCTAAAGTTGCTAAGGATCGACTTGTAAACTTGGATCATATTTGGGCTAAATGAGGTATAATATTCGTCTTACTTTTGTAATTGAAGGTTCCATGTTATTATAAGTTAGAATTGATCATGTGATATGTGTTATGAAGTTTGATAAGTGTTATGGGAATTTGGAAGCTCAAATCCGAAAATGACATGTTAAGCCATTTGAAATTGAAATACAATTTGGTAGATAATTAGAATCGTCGCATGTTTACCCACTTGAGGATTGTAGTAGTTATAACCAATTGTGGCTAGATAACATGTT
Organism: Przewalskia tangutica; assembly: GCA_029844215.1. Taxonomy (NCBI): domain Eukaryota; kingdom Viridiplantae; phylum Streptophyta; class Magnoliopsida; order Solanales; family Solanaceae; genus Przewalskia; species Przewalskia tangutica. The sequence continues at coordinate 41,571,850 of CM056732.1, forward strand.
ATATTAAACCACTTGGATTGAAAAGAAATTGGAAGAAGAATTGGTATTGTTGCCCTAATTTCCGAATTGACATTGTAGTTTAGACTAGTTTGTTTTGTATTGTGGGGCGGAATTTTACATGTCTTGATTAAGCGTGTAATCCCCTATTGTTAACTACTTTGTTGGGCCTTAAATGTGGCGTGTTTGGTTATTGAATTCGGCCTTGAAAAAGGTGGCAAAGTATGTAGAAACAAAGGAAGTGTTGTCCGATTTTCCGTAGAATTTAGTGACCTTGCACTTAGAATATTCTACGGTTGAAGTAAGAAGTTAATAGGCGATTATGGTCATTATAGGTTGACATACTACGTGCGGTGAATTGGACTTAGCAAGTGGATTTAACCAAGAGGTATGTGGAACTTTCTTATCTCTTGAGCATGAATAAGTTGTAAATGTATAGTGCGGTGAGCGTCAAGATTTTGACAATCTAGTCCATTTGATATCCTTGTCTTATTTTAAGAATGTTCGTTGGTTGAGTTAGGGAATTAACTCACTTGTGTAAATATTAAGGATATCTTGGTTTTCAAAAGTTAAGAGACTTTAAGTATGTTGAAAGTATTTTTGATACTTGTTTTGTTGGAAAGTTTAAGTCTCTTGGTTATAAAGAAGAATGTAAGTTTCTAAGGTATAAAGCTAGTATAACGACTTTATGGGAAGTTGGTTATAATAGCTTTATGGAAGGTTAAAAGAGTGATTTACTCTAAGTAATTTAAGTATGATAAATGACTTGAAATAATGAAAGGCAAATTGATTTAAAGGCATCAATTGCTTAAAGTTTTAAAAGAAAGAAGTCACTTGATTTAGAAGCCTATAATTTTATTTCTAAAAGGTATTGTGACTTGTCTTGAAAAGTAGTTATGACTTGATACTATGGTTATTAGTGTCTTGGAAGTTTTGTATGAAAAAGAGTCATTTTAAAAGAGTAGAAGTATGTAGTACTTTGGGTTAAATTCCCGGATTTTTTATAAAAGACATGTTAGTGCCTTAAGTAAACTAAAATGAGAGTGTACATGAACAAGAATAATAAGAAGTTAGGGGATTTCTTAACTTGCTTATTTATTGTATGACGGCCGGTTGAGATAGGGTAAGAGTATAAATGAGGGGTAAACCCCCAAGACGTTATACCACCTTCTCCAGGGTAAGAGTATAAATGAGGGGTAAACCCCCAAGACGTTATACCACCTGCTTTACCACCTTCTCCAAGGTAAGAGTATAAATGAGGGGTAAACCCCCAAGACGTTATACCACCTGCTTCAGGGTAAGAGTATAAATGAGGGGTAAACCCCCAAGACGTTATACCACCTGTTTCCATGGGTTCGCTACCCATGATATGATCGTGAGTCTCCTATTTTTATGTTGTAAGTATACTCTTATTTACTCTCATTGTTAGTAAGGCACAGTGTACTGCTAATTGAGTTATCATACCTGTCTCCAGTTTTATTATAGACTTATGATTTCATTACAGTAATTTCAGTTTCACATATTTGGTACATGTTGTCGACCTCGCCCGCTGCGCTCACGCCGCAGGTAGAGTACATGTTGTTGATCCTCGCCTTAGGATCACTGCTCACCGCTGAGAAACCCTTTATTAGGAGGCTTATCCTGGTATGGTCGGTTGTTGTACATTCGGGGTATGGCGGGGCCTGCCCCTTGAGTTGTTATTCTTAGAGTGCTGTAGTCACATTTGTGGATTGGGTTGTAAGAAAAAAATGTCTGTTTTATTTGTATGGTTTACGGAAGGTGGCCTTATCGGCTGCTTGTTGTTATTTTATGTTTAAGCTTTTATGATTGTGTATGTTCCGCTATTCTCCGATGTATCTGAAAGGGTGCCTGGGTAGGGCACGATCGCGGGCCCGGTCGGGTCGTGACAAAGTGGTATCGAAGCGATTAGTCCTCGGAAAGTGTCTACAGAGTGTCTAGTAGAGTCTTGATTATCGGTGTGTTGTGCACCACATCTATAATCGAGGAGGCTGCAGGACATTTAGGATTGGTTTCATTCTTCTCACTCGAGATCGTGCGATAGAGTTTGTATGGTTAGGTCGTCTCTCCTAACAAGTTATGTTGTTCTGCCAATTTCGAGAAAGCGTGATGACGAGAAAAGATTATGTGAATTGCGTATCCAGGTTGGAAATGTTTGTAGTATAGTTGGTATTGGGACATACAACTATACGGGTTTATGTATGAGGGTCAGACGCGTGTTGCCTAGAATGATTTTAGATTACCAGGACTTGGTAAGGACTAAAAATACCGGGAAGGTATGAACAGTTAAAGAACTCTCATCAAAGTTTTACGTGCTAATTTGAGATAATTAGGTGATGATGAGTTGTGTGAGAATGTAATGGACCCTTAAGAGGTTATAATTGAGGGACTAAATGGAAGACTATGTTAATAGGTTAAGCTACGTGGTATGATAAAGAGAATGGTACGGGTGAGATCCGTATGGAGTAAGTATGGTTGTTATGGTCAAGACAACACGATTATAGTATATTGAGAAGTTTTTGCACCCGTCTACGGGGGGACTGATAAGTTAGGCTTGGAGCATGGAAATTGTGAGCCTAGGAATGTTGATAACCACCAAGACCTTAGATATAAGGCCTTCTCGGGTAGTAAAGTTAAGATAGACCAAGGAAAAGAGTTAAATACGACGCCGAGTCGGGTTGGGGATCTATTAAGGGTCGCCCCATAGCTTGAAATGAAATGGGATCAGTTGGTAGTAGTCCCGCTATGTGACAGGGTCACGAGGGTGCAAGGCCTAAGTCTAGTTAATCGTTTTACGGGTTCGTGGATGCATTCCACCGGAACCAGGTTGTGAGAGCCGGAACTGGCCTTATGTTGTTTAGAATAGTAACTCCAAAGATTGGAGGCCCGAATCAGTATGAAGGCTATGTATGTACGCTACAATAAGTTTGGAAGTAAGGGAAGAGTACAACCAGTAAGAAAGAGAGCAACCAAGTGTAAAGAAATGGAACCGGAATCCATGAGGACATTTCGAGGTGACTACACCCGTGAGTGTTGGGTGGTAGCTGAGCGGTTAGATAATAATTGCCGGTAACGATACAGTCGTTGGACCCTAGCGCACTAGCAGAACTGGCAGTTATGTGACGTTGAGGTCATTATAGTGCGAACTAGTTGGCCTCTTGTTATGCCAACGTGGACTCTGAGAGAGAATTGATTCGATACGGTTTCCGTGGCGGTTATCAAGTGGAAAGGAAGAAAAGTGGGGGTAACCAGTGAATTATCCTTCCTTCTTTGACATTGTTGTTTTTAATAAGTCTGTGTGACTTGTTCACTTGAGGTAATTGATGCAGAAAATAAGAAATACTCGAATTTGAAGGAATTTATGCTAAGTGCCCTTGGATGTACTTGGAGTTGGTTTGGTGTGGCGGTCAGGGCCACGACCTTCCGGATAAGTTCAGGATAGCGTAAGCAAGAATAAGATAAGTACGAGTGTGTGCGGAAAATAGAAGACATCGTTGGTAGATTTTGAAAATCTATACGTTTAAGGTGGCGCTTGATGATTTAGATTTTGATAGAGATAAGTTCTCTCCCCTCGTAAAGGGCAGTTTCGTATTATGGGGTTGCGTGTACCCATGTTGTTAGACGAGGATATGAGGCTGGTAGGTCTTGGTATCGTCGTACCATAGGTTACTGATTGTAGATACTTAGTGGGAAAAGTGTTGTGTTGGAAATTAAGAACGACGCTCCAAGAAGTCGAGGAAGTGTCGTGAGGACAAAAATGCAGGTAGTACATATATGAAACTGTACGATTATGAATCAAGATAGAAATACTTTCGCTGATAATAAGCCTAAGGTAAGGATATGGCCAGAATGATAAATGAAAATACGACTATGGTTATGTAAGTTGCACGAGGTATGACTACCCGGACTAGTGTAAAGACTATTAGTAAATAATGGAAGTAAGAACATTTCGAGGAAATGTGGTAAACCTAGCTATAGGCTCTACAAATTGGGAAAGGAAAAATCGGGTTACTCTTTTACAAGATCGAAATCCCCCAGATTGTGATTGATAGGGAGTCTTAGCCAGGAGGCAAGCAAAAAGATCAAATCTAAGTTAGTGACCAAGTTTGGTTGCAACAGAGAAAGGCTTTCAGTTATTGGAAGATAAGTTGACCACGACTACAGTTCTAACCCCTCCTGTGAGACTAGAGGGTTAGGTTTTTATGATAACACGTTGGGTGTTGGGCTAGGTTGTGTCTTTGACGCACCCGATAAGGATAGAGCCTATGTTTTTCCGGTAGTTAGGAAGCGAGAAAGAAATTACGCCACTCACGATTTAGAGTGGCGGCGGTTAAATCATGCCTTGAAGATTTAGGGGCATAGCGTATATCTGCACTTCATGTGGATATTTGTGCAGACCACAAAGCCTCGGTATATCTGCGGTGAGGCGGTAGAATTTGCGACGGCGATGGTGGTTAGAGTTACTCAAGGATTGTGATATTGATATCTATACCATCCGGGAAAGCCAAGACGATTCTGTATACTCTTTGTCGAGGATCATGGGTGATGCGCGGATGGGCAGCGGATAGGCGGGGCGTGGTCAGTGAGATTCATCGACTCTGAGCCAGGGTTCGATTATTTGTTTCAAGGTTAATGAAGTTTAGATCAGAGAGGTTGCCGAGTCTTCGTCGTTGGGAGGTAAAGAGCGACAATATGAGGATCAGTGATGATCTGATATCGAATCGGCTCTCAGAAGAGAAGAGCTGTTTGAGTAGCAGGATGGGGTCTTTGTGATATGAGATAGATTGTGTGTGCCGGTCTTTGCAGACTAGTCAGCAGGTTTTAGGGGAGGCATACAGTGCTTATTGTTATAATTGTTCGGGGTCGACTACGTTGTGTTGTGACCTCAGATATATGTATGGGTAAGATGACCGGAAAAGGGACATAGCGGAGTTTACTGCTTAGTGTCCGAGTTAGTAGCAGGTCATGGTGGAGCACCAGAAGCCCAGTGGGCTATTGCGAAGATTGAAATCCCAACCTAGATATGAGAGGTATTTAATATGGATATTGTTCTGGGTGGCATCGTACTCGGAGGAAGTGCGATTCCACAGGGGTCATAGTAAATAAGTGTGAAACCAGTAGTGTTCTTCAGTTAGGACCACTTACTCGGTGAGGTTTATGCTAGCTTGTATAGCGAGAGAGATTGTGAGGCGCACGGGGTTCCTACGTTTATGATATCGAGCAGATGAGCTCGATTACGAGATAACTTGGAGGTTTTTGAAGGGTTTTAGGGACACGGTGAGTCTCGGTGTTGCATTACACCCTCGGCCAAGCGGACGGGCGGCGTACTATCCGAGCACTTAGAATGAGTTGCGGGCTGTGTTCTTGATTCGGATATAGCGGGAGGTTAATTGCCTCTTGTTGTGTTACGACGATAACGATACCCTTCAGTATTGAGATGGCCTGTATGAGGCCTTGTATGTAGAAAGTGTAGATCGCCGGTTGGATGGTTCGACATAGGCGAGGTTCGATTATTTGGTCTAGACTTGATTGGCGGTGTGGATAAAGCGAAGCTTATCAGGAAAGATTATTAGTAAGCTTAGAGTCGTGAAGCGTTATGCAGATAATCGACGTTGACACATGGGGGTTCAGGTTGACTTTTTTATGCGAGCATTGTTATGTGGCCACGTGTGGCATTATTGGTCTGTAGGGGTTGTAAGGAGACGTTATGGCTATCTTTAAGTTTGACTCGAAGAACATTCGGGGGCGAATGTTTCTAAGGGAAGAATGTTACACCGGAAATTTCGGGATAGGTTTATAAGAACGTACGTAAGAACTCAAATGCTAAGATTTGAGACGAGTAAAAATTTATCGGAATTTTGGAATTTGTCGAAAAATGAAATATTGCGACGAACGGGAGGGCGACACGTGTCACCCCCCCTTAATGGCCTTGGACGAAAATGACATGGAGGAAATGGTCATTTGACCATAATTTAAAAGACCAAGTCTTGCAAAGACAATTAGCTTGACATTGTTGACTAAGTCAAATGCCACTTGGCTTGATCCTTGTGAAATGCATCCAAACCACCCATTTGTTCTAATCTTGACCCTCCATTTATTTATATAAACTAGTGCAAGACAAGGCTTAACACTTAGCAAATTTTCAAGAAAAACTTGATGGAAACTTGAGGAAGCTCTCGGCCAAGGCTAGGGTTTCAAGGAAATTTTTTCAATTGTTGTCCAATAATCCCCCCACTTTAAACCAAGGTACCTAAGGGTATTGTAAGTGTATCTCAATAGAAAGATCCCGGAAAAATGGTGTTTTATTATTAGTCGCAAGGCGGAAGCTAAAGGAGTTCTTCACTTTGAAGTTGGAACTTGAAGATAAGTTCTTCATAAGTTTCTAAGGGTTGCTTTGAATGGATTGGGCGTCGAAAGAGGAGCTAAAGTTGCTAAGGATCGACTTGTAAACTTGGATCATATTTGGGCTAAATGAGGTATAATCTTCGTCTTACTTTTGTAATTGAAGGTTCCATGTTATTATAAGTTAGAATTGATCATGTGATATGTGTTATGAAGTTTGATAAGTGTTATGGGAATTTGGAAGCTCAAATCCGAAAATGACATGTTAAGCCATTTGAAATTGAAATACAATTTGGTAGATAATTAGAATCGTCGCATGTTTACCTACTTGAGGATTGTAGTAGTTATAACCAATTGTGGCTAGATAACATGTTATATTAAACCACTTGGATTGAAAAGAAATTGGAAGAAGAATTGGTATTGTTGCCCTAATTGCCGAATTGACATTGTAGTTTAGACTAGTTTGTTTTGTATTGTGGGGCGGAATTTTACATGTCTTGATTAAGCGTGTAATCTATTGTTAACTACTTTGTTGGGCCTTAAATGTGGCGTGTTTGGTTATTGAATTCGGCCTTGAAAAAGGTGGCAAAGTATGTAGAAACAAAGGAAGTCTTTGTCAGATTTTCCGTAGAATTTAGTGACCTTGCACTTAGAATATTCGACGGTTGAAGTAAGAAGTTAATAGACGTATTATGGTCATTATAGGTTGACATACTACGTACGGTGAATTGGACTTAGCAAGTGGATTTAACCGAAGAGGTATGTGGAACTTTCTTATCTCTTGAGCATGAATAAGTTGTAAATGTATAATGCGGCAGGCGTCTGAGATTTTGACAATCTAGTCCATTTGATATCCTTGGCTTATTTTAAGAATGTTCAAGTTGGTTGAGTTAGGAATTAACTCACTTGTGTAAATATTAAGGATATCTTGGTTTTCAAAAGTTAAGAGACTTTAAGTATGTTGAAAGTATTTTTGATACTTGTTTTGTTGGAAAGTTTAAGTCTCTTGGTTATAAAGAAGAATGTAAGTTTCTAAGGTATAAAGCTAGTATAACGACTTTATGGGAAGTTGGTTATAATAGCTTTATGGAAGGTTAAAAAGAGTGATTTACTCTAAGTAATTTAAGTATGATAAATGACTTGAAATAATGAAAGGCAAATTGATTTAAAGGCATCAATTGCTTAAAGTTTTAAAAGAAAGAAGTCACTTGATTTAGAAGCCTATAATTTTATTTCTAAAAGGTATTGTGACTTGTCTTGAAAAGTAGTTATGACTTGATACTATGGTTATTAGTGTCTTGGAAGTTTTGTATGAAAAAGAGTCATTTTAAAAGAGTAGAAGTATGTAGTACTTTGGGTTAAATTCCCGGATTTTTATAAAAGACATGTTAGTGCCTTAAGTAAACTAAAATGAGAGTGTACATGAACAAGAATAATAAGAAGTTAGGGGATTTCTTAACTTGCTTATTTATTGTATGACGGCCGGATGAGATAGGGTAAGAGTATAAATGAGGGGTAAACCCCCAAGACGTTATACCACCTTCTCCAGGGTAAGAGTATAAATGAGGGGTAAACCCCCAAGACGTTATACCACCTGCTTTACAACCTTCTCCAAGGTAAGAGTATAAATGAGGGGTAAACCCCCAAGACGTTATACCACCTGCTTCAGGGTAAGAGTATAAATGAGGGGTAAACCCCCAAGACGTTATACCACCTGTTTCCATGGGTTCGCTACCCATGATATGATCGTGAGTCTCCTATTTTTATGTTGTAAGTATACTCTTATTTACTCTCATTGTTAGTAAGGCACAGTGTACTGTTAATTGAGTTATCATACCTGTCTCCAGTTTTATTATAGACTTATGATTTCATTACAGTACTTTCAGTTTCACATATTTGGTACATGTTGTACTGACCTCCTTGAGGCTGCGTCATCTGCGCAGTAGAGTACATGTTGTTGATCCTCACTCTAGGATCACTGTTCACTGTTGAGAAGCCCTTTATTCGGGAGGCTTATCACTGTATGGTCGGTTGTTGTACATTCAGGATATGGCGGGGCCTGTCACTTGAGTTGTTATTCTTAAGTGCAGTAGTCACATTTGTGGATTGGGTTGTAAGAAAAAAAAATGTACTGTTTTATTTGTATGGTTTACGGAAGGTGGCCTTATCGGCTAGCCTGTTGTTATTTTATGTTTAAGCTTTTATGATTGTGTATGTTCATTGCTATTCTCGATGTATACGAAAGGGTGCCTGGTAGGGCACGATCGCGAGCCGTCGGTCGTGACAATTGTATAATTTATGATATAGATAAGTATGGGGACACGGAAGGTGTGAACCTTAGAACATTATACGTTGAGACCTTAGATGTAAGGCTGTCTTGAGTAAAAGATTTTACGGTTAGTTTTTGTCGAAATACTTGGTATGCGTGAAATGCATCGTGGGATAATTCCTTGGGTTGTGTAAGATAAAGGTGGTAGCTTTCAGGACTTGAATAGATAATTCCATCGGGTGTTCTAGAAGGGTACGACGAGTAAGGAAGGAAGTGAACATGCGCTGAGAGATGGGAGTGATCATTTTTGTGAAGTGAAGGTGCGAAGGGAGTATCCTTTGGACCAGGAGCGAGAGTTGGTGTTGTTTTACATCTTCGAGGTGATTCCTCGATGACTTGGATTTGGGCGCGTATGTTATATTATGGCAATATGTGACATAGTTGGTTTCGTAAGTATAGTAGTGAAGACTATACCGGCGCACATATGTATAGAGGCTTAGAAGGAACATTCGGGACGAATGTTTCTAAGGGGGGAAGAATGTTATACTCCGTATTTCCAGAGTATGTATGTGAGGACGTACGTACAATTGTTTAAGCCCTAATTAGGTTTTGGATGAAATTGTGAACTTTCGACGGAAAAGATTCCGAACCTTGTGAAGGAAATTTTACGTTTTTAATATTTTAACCGATTGGAGTTTTTAGAGACGAAATATTTTGGACGATAGGAGGCGACATGTGTCACCCTTAGGTGGCATGGTTGGACGAAATGGTGGGCTAGTGGACAAGTCAAATAGTCAAGTCTTGCAAGATTTTTTTTGGGATAGTGGGGGTAGGTAGTGGACGGTTTTGGAGGGGCAAGTGGATGGCCACATGGCTCTTTGTTGTGGTGGACATATGTTACAATGTTGTGGTGGACATATGTCCCAATATTGTGGTGGACACTTGGTGGAAGACTCCACTCACACAAGCTACTTAATCTACACCCTCCATTTGTTTTAATCTTGGCCATTGAAGGTTCTATAAATACCCCGCCAGTCTGAGACTTCTTCGTCCACAAAACAATTTCCAAGTCTCCAAAAACTCCTCTCACTTGTTGTAGTTCTCGTCCCAACTCCCTCCCCTTTTCCCTAGCTCCGTCGAAATACCCTCCCCATTTCCTAGTTGTTTTGTCAAAGCCCCACTTGGTAGAAATTGTTTTCAAGTATAGTTACTATTCCAAAATACCTTAGCCTAAATCCTTGTAATTTTCCTAAGTTACCTACACTAGAGCAGGAAATACTACTTTATTTCCTTTAGTCACAAAAAGAAACCCTAGGAAAATCTTCATTGTTGGTTGAAGTATTAAGTAAAAGTTGTGTAGAAACTTCTAAGGGTTTCTTGGAGCGGATTAGAGCGTACAGAATAGGAGCTAAACGTTGCTCAGGATCGACTTATAAACTTGGATATTTTGGGCTTATCGATGTAATGGTCTTTATCCCCCTATTGTAATTGGAAATTACATGTTGTAGTAATGTATAGTTGAAGTATACTATATGTAGAATGAATATGGATAAGAATTGAACTGTATTTACAGTATACTTGTAGTATTATTGTGGAGTAGAATTGTACCGTCAGGTTAGGCGTGTAACCCCAGGATGGTTGGTTTGCAGCGTGCCTCGCTAGAGAGGAGATTTATGTGGTTGCGGGGAGAGTCTTCTTAGAAATTTCCGTAGAATAGGAACCTTGTACTTGGAATTGTGCTACAAAGAGATCGAGAAATTGATAGACGTTTTGTGGCTTTTATAGGTTGAGATACTACGAGTAGCGTATTCTACTTGAAGGGTGGAAAAGGCTAGCAGGGTTACAGTACTTTGGAGCTATTTTCTAATTGTCGATAATCGTCGCGAGGTATGTGAACCTCTTCCTATCTTTTCTAGCATGATTGTTGTGAACTATGTAGTACGGTAGACGTACGTGTGCTAACGAGTTTTGGTTGGTTTAAAACATAAGGTGTTATAATAGCTTTATGGGAAGTTAGTTATAACGACTTTATGTAGGTAAAAGAATGGTTTATTGATTTTAGAAGTTAAGAGACTTAACTTATAAATGACGTTTTATGAAATGTTAAGGACTTGAATTTTGTTAAAAAGTTTGTGAAACCTCATTCGTGAGTAATGAGTACTTGGTTTTTAAAGAATAAGGTTTCTTGATTTGGAAATGAGAATAAGTAGCGAACAAACCAACTGCAGCGTTAATAAAGGAAAATGTATTGACAAATAATTAATTATATTAAAACCGATGAAACCTCCATCATAGAAGCTCAGATAACACAAAATTGTATTACATTAACTAGATAATGGTTGTGGTAATAAGAAAGTTATAAAAAAGAAAAACTACTCACATAACGCATATGTTACTCAATTGTTTTAAAAAGAGATTACGTTATTTGATTAAGACTATGAACTATGCAATCTTTCGAAAATAAAAGACTTGAGTATTTGAAATTAGGCAACTTGAACTTTTGGAAAAGAATGTTGTTACTTGATTTTAAAAAGGAAAGTGTTTTGATTTAAAAGGAAAGTATGGTATTATCTTAATCTGTCTTAAAAGAGAGTTTAAATGTTATGTACGATCCGACACCGGTTGCCATGAGATGGGCTGGGAATGGGACCATACGATCCAACACCGGTTGCCATGAGATGGGCCGGGAATGTGACCATACGATCCGACACCGGTTGCCATGAGATGGGCCGGGAATGTGACCATACGATCCGACACCGGTTGCCATGAGATGGGCCGGGAATGTGACCATACGATCCGACACCGGTTGCCATGAGATGGGCCGGGAATGTGACCATACGATCCGACACCGGTTGCCATGAGATGGGCCGGGAATGTGACCATACGATCCGACACCGGTTGTGTCACGACCCGATCTCGGGCTCGCGACTGGTGCCTTACCCCGGGCACCCTAGTGATAACGACATCAGAGAAAATCAGCGGAAATAAAATTTAAACAGGAAACAAGAGACAACATAATAAAACAGGCTAACAAAAAACGGTTACCTTCATGTATATACATAAAACCGAACAGTTACAATCCTTTACAAACCGCCTACAACAAGACTACGGACCTCTAAGAATGTAACAACAACTATGACGGAGACGGGGCCTCGCCATACCACGAATGTACAAGTATCTACAATGACGAGGACTATACCAAAAGATAAGCCTCAGAAAGCGGAGCTTCCCAGCTGAATCTGCGATCCTATGAGCGAGGATCAACAAGCGGTGTACCTACTGCGGCATGAACGCGGCCGAGAAGTCGATAAGGTACCAAGTATGTGGCGAAAAAAATGCGTAATGAAATCTCATTTCATCATTTTATAAAACCATTTTGCGATAAGTAGCGATTATGTCAAGTAAGGGCGCGTGCCCCAAAATAATCACTCGCACATAATTATGGGTCTCACGCCCGTAATATCAATCATGCGTGGAACTTCATTCTCACTGCCGGCGATACATGATGTAAAACAACACGATATGTGAACACGAACACTAGATCCACTGCGTCGTCAAACCGATCGGGCCAAGTAGAATAGCCAAGTACGGTTAAAAGCTAGTCATAAAACTTCACGGCAAAGTACGAAAGCCAACTACGGATCAAAAGCTAGCCACGCGGCGGCGAGCAAGTACCATAAGCTAACATACCATAGCCTACCGTCTCACGAGATATGGCCGAGGCAAGTATCTTAAGCTATCTACGAGCACGCGATACACGAGAAATGACCAGGACAAGTATTTAAAGTGTGCACGAACCACGTGTACAAATCAAGCCGTGATCGCCGTCCGCGCGGCAAGCTTCATGGATTAGCGGTCCATGGACTAATAACAAAACACTCACAATGACCGCTAGCCCCGGCATCTTAGCTCTGAAAGCATGGCCATGAAACCATCCTATGGGCGCATGCGTGGACCATCCATCGTGTCGGCGTGTCCAAAGAAATAACAAGATAATACCCAAAGTGGGCGTACTGCGTGGACCATCCAGCGTGTCGGTATGTCGAAAAGAAATAACGAGATAATACTCGATAGTGGGCGCATACTCGTGGACCATCCAAGCGTGTCGGTATGTACAAGCAATCAATCGGATAGGCCTCCCGAGAACCGCGGTAGCACACAATCAAACACTTGCACAACAAAGGCTATCACAACAAGCATAGGCAAGTTCAACGTACTTTCATTTTATGTCAACAATACGGGTTTCAAACCCAAAAATAATACCTACTTTCATTCTTTCAAAAAGACCTCTTTTTACGTAAAAGATACTAATACTCGTAGTATCAAAAACACATTTCCTTTTCAAACCAAATTACTTTACTTTCGTAAAAACCTTTACAAGACTTTTAAAATCAAGTACTGTATACTTTTTAAACCAAGTGCCTTTCTTTTAAAACAACATCAAGTATACTCTTTAAAACTCAAATACTTACTCTTTTCAAAACAAGTAACCTATACTTAAATCAAGTTACTTCTCTTTTTCTGAAATCAAGTTGTTTATAAGTCAAGTCTCTTATCCTTTAAAACCAGTCGTTTATCTTTCAAAATCAAATCTTTCTTTTATCTTCATAAAGTCGTTATAACTAACTTCCCATAAAGCCATTATAACACTTTATGTTTTAAACAACAAAATTCATTTCACACACGTACGTCTACCGTACTATATAGTTCACAACAATCATGCTCAAGAGTATAGGAAGAATCACATACCTTTTTAGCTTAAAACACAAGCCAAGTCAAGTATGTCGCGCGAAGATCCACCTATAATAATCACAACAATCTATCAACCTCTAATTCTCTTCGTAGTATAATCTAAGTAAACAGTTCCCTTTTCTATGGAAAATTCGGCAGCACCTCCCATGAACACATAAATAACCTCCCCAACAAGGCTCGCTACCAAGCCAACAACTCGAGGATTACACGTCTAAATGCGTGTTCAAATCGCTTCACAATAATGCTACACAAGTCTCAGTAAATCGGTCAATGTAAATTCTGATTCAATCCTTTATAATCATCCTTCCAATAAATCTAATACTCAGTTCTAAACTACTACAATATGTAATATCCAATTACAATAGGGGGACATAGATCATTACCTCGATAAGCCCAAAATTTTCCAAGATTATAAGTCGATCCTGAGCAACGTTTAGCTCCAAATCCTTAGGCTCCAACCCGCTCAAAGCGACCCTTAGAAGTTTCTAAACAACTTCTCTAAACACTTCAACCAAGCTATGAAGATTTTTCTAGGGTTTCGTTTTGCGACTATTGGAGTAAAGTAGTATTTCCGGGCTCCTAGTATTGAAATAACTTTGGAATACAACTAGGGATACTAGGCTAAGGTATTTGGGATTATACCACAATACTTAGAGTATTTTCTACACAAGTGGGGGGGGAGGGACGAAAATACAAGCTAAAGGGAGGGAAATTTTTGCCTTGGAAAGCTTCAAGTGTGGGATGAAATTACTCTTGCACTAAGGGGGTATTTATAGAGAATTCAAGGGTTAAGATCATAGCAAGTGGGTGGTCAAGATTGGGCCATGTGTGTGTGGGTCCCACCACACCACATGGCCAACAAAAAACAAGACAAGTGGCTTGCCACTTGGAAGGCCATTTCGGCCAAGGGACAAGTGGCTAGACACTTGTCCCTCCAATTCGGCCAAGGTGCCACATGGGGGTGACACGTGTCGCCCCCCTACTCGTCCAAAATATTTCGTCTTCCGAAAATATCCAAAATATCGAAAATCCCGAAAACAAAGCGGGCCCAAATCAGTAAATTTCTCAGTGAACCCACGTGACCATTTCAAATAAAATCCCAAAATTCTAATATAATCCAAGAAGTCCAAATACCAAATCTGGGAATCCAATTCCATTAACGAACCTTTTACTTTACAAAATCCGGAAACTTTTAGTGAAAAATCACATCTTTCTTTCTTCCCAAAATTCATCGTATTCTTGCGTGCGTCCTCACATACATACCACGGAACTACGGGTATAACATTCTTCCTCAGCGAAACATTCGTCGAATGTTCCTTCTAAGTCTCCAAACGTACTTGCGCCGGTATAGTCTCCACTACTACACTTACAAAACCGATCATGCCACCAATGGCCAGAATATAACATGTGCGCAAAACTCAAATCCAAGCCAACGAGGAATCACCTCTAACATCACAAAAAGCTCCCACTCACGGTCTAAAGGATACTCCCTTCGCATTTTCACTTTTCAAAAGAAATGATCACTTCTGTTTTCATAACACGCGTCCGCTTCTTTTCTTACTTGTCGTACCCTTCTCGTACACCCGAAATCTCTATAGTACACGTTCCATACTTCAGTTACCGCTTCAATTTCCACAACCCTGGAGTTACTACCTCCAAACTTGGTCATCTTACTAGTTTCAATTTCCTCTAAGGCCAATCCGGCCTTGCGATCCGATTCTGGTCGAACGCATCCACAAACCTATACGATGGTTACCTAAACTTGGGCCTAGCACCCTCGTGACCCTATCACACAGCGGGACTACCACAAATTGACCCCACCCCAAACCGGGCTGCGGGTTGACGCGACCTTGCCTCGGCCGACCCATTTACGCGCAAGATCTTGTTCCCCGATCCGGAACAATCTCACTAATCAAGTCACGAAAACCTAGTGGTCTTCTTATCTCAACTACCCTCTTATAATTCACACCACTCAGGGACTTATCACACAATTACCCCACGTATACTATGCACTCCGACAA
The DNA here is from genome assembly GCA_029844215.1 of Przewalskia tangutica. Lineage (NCBI taxonomy): Eukaryota > Viridiplantae > Streptophyta > Magnoliopsida > Solanales > Solanaceae > Przewalskia > Przewalskia tangutica. Next base: position 41,587,249 of record CM056732.1, read on the forward strand.
AGGTCAAATCGTAAACAAAATCTTTTACTTCAGACGGTCTCGCCTCTAAGGTCTCCACGTATAATATTCTAAGGCTCACAATCTCTATGTACCTAACTTCCCTTTTACTAACCAGGCCTCTAAATCACAATTTAACATAATACCTAGCACATCATCATATCATCAATACGTACTAGTCTCTAGAGGGTGAAGGATATACCTGAAATCAAATAGGCGGTTCCAAGGACCGCTAGAACTGGGAACTTCCACCACCCACCTCGCAGCTGCCGGTGTATGAACACCCTGTCTAGCTATCGAAGGCGAAGAACCCGCAACAGATCCCGAAGGCCGAGTCTCAACATCCGCGCTACCTTTGGTCGGACAATTCCTCGCTAAATGGCCCTGCTGGCCGCATGTAAAACAACCTCTCTGAATACCGTGACACTTCCCCGCATGGGTTTTACCACACTGGCCACACCGAGGTTGGGCGGCCATCCGCCAACACTCCCGCTCCTCAAAACTCAGAACCACAGGAGCCACGACCGCCTCAAGGCGTAGAGGACCACTCTGTACTGGCGGAGGCGCATAACTAGTCTGCTGCTGCGGCGGTCCGCCTCGAAAGTTACCAAAGGACCCTGCCGTCCTGGCCTTCTTCGCCGGTATTGGTTAATCCGTCGGCCTCTCGCTCTCACACCCAGTGCATAAGCTGCGCATGCGGGCAATGTCCATGCCCGGCTGAAGAGCTACACCCGAGCAAGCCTCTGCCAAGTAGTCATCGAGCCCCGTGACGTAGCGGTGCACTCTGTCCTCCATATCTGCCACTAACGCGGGGACATATCGAGCCAACGAGTCGAACTCCACGTTGTACTCCCGAACCGTACGCCCTCTCTGTCAAAGATCGTAAATCATGCGCGTGCTCTCTCAATCTGCGGAGGTAAGAAATGGTGAGAAATGCCTCCGAGAACTTCGTCCCAATAGCGGAGGCGCGTGCTCCCTCGGGACAGCTCACGAATCAAACGATCATCGCAGATCACGCGGCCGATGCGAACCTAAGACCACCGACTCGGTCTCGAAGCCTTGATCACTCTCGATCCGTATGGCGCCGGATGAACTCCTGCGGATCATCCTCAGGCCTCGACCCATAGAACTCAGGTGGGCTGCAGCTCACCAAGTCCTGTAGTCTCAAACTATCTGATCTGGGGTGAACTACGGGTGCTACCGATCTGGAATTGCTGCGTCGGCTTATCGCGTGCCTTGCCACTATCCTGGCCAATAATTGGGCCATCTCCTTATAACCCATCTCCTCTGCTCCGGTGTGGGATGGAGGCTCGGTCTTGTGGCCTCGGTGAGGCTGCCGTTGCTTACTCGCAGACTCCTCTCGCCACGCCGCCGGCTCTGGTTGCCTTTCGTGAGGCATAGCGGCGTAAAAGAATACGCCGGAAGAGTCCAACTTACGACACGTTCTAAGGAACGATCTCAGTGAGAAGAAATAGAAACCAATCCTAGATATCCATAGCCTCACGATTATAGGGGTGGTGCATGACACGCCGATAATCAAGACTACTAGATACGATGTAGACACTTTCCAGGATTAAGCGCTCGATACCACTTTTGTCACGACCGATCTCGGGCGTGGTAGTGCCTTACCGGGCACCCTAGTGATAACGACATCGAGAGAAAATCGTGGAAATAAAATTTAAACAGAAACAAGACAACATAATAAAAGCAGGCTAAAAGCGGTTACCCATGTATATACATAAACGACGATTACAATCCTTTACAAACACCGCCTGGCGGTACTACAGACCTCACAGAATGTAACAACAACTATGACGGACGGGGCCCGCCATACCACGAATGTACAAGTATCTACAATGACGGGGACTATACTAAAAGATAAGCCTCAGAAAGCGGAGCTTCCCAATGACTGCGATCCTATGAGCGAGGATCAACAAGCTGGTGTACCTCTACCGCGGCATGAACGCAGCCCGAAGGAGGTCGAGACAACAGTACAAGTATGTGAAACTGAAAAATCGTAATGAAATCTCATTTCATCATTTTATAAAACCATTTTGCGATAAGTAGCGGTTATGTCAAGTAAGGACGCGTGCCCTCAAAATAATCACTCACACATAACTATGGGTCTCACGCCCGTAATATCAATCATTCAGTGGAACTCATTCCTCACTGCGGCGTACATGATGTAAAACAACACCCGTATGTGAACACGAACACTAGATCACGCTGCGTCGTCAAACCGATCGGGCGAGTAGAATAGCCAATTACGGTTCAAAAGCTAGTCATAAAACTTCACGGGCAAAGTACGAAGCCAACTACGGATCAAAAGCTAGCCACGAATCGCTGGCGAGGCAAGTACCATAAGCTAACGTGCCATAGCCTATCGTCTCACGAGATATGGCCGAGGCAAGTATCTTAAGCTATCTACGAGCTGCCCGATACGAGAAATAACCGGGACAAGTATCTAAAGTGTGCACGAACCACATGTACAAATCAAGCCCGTGATCGCTCGTCACGCGGTAAGCTTCGTGGATTAGCGGTCCGTGGACTAATAACAAAACCCTCGCATGACCGCATGCCGGCATCTTACCTCGAAAGCATGGCCATGAAACCATCCTATCGGGCGCGTGCGTGGACCATCCATCGTGTCGGCATGTCGAAAGGAAATAACAAGATAATACCCAAAGTGGGCGCGTACCGTGGACCATCCAGCGTGTCGGTATGTCCAAAAGAAATAACGGATAATACTCAGATAGTGGACGCGTACTCGTGGACCATCCAGCGTGTCGGTATGTCCAAGCAATCAATCGGATATGGCCCTCCCGAGAACACGGTAGCACACAATCAAACACTTGCACAACAAAGGCTATCACAACAAGCATAGGCAAGTTCAACGTACTTTCATTTTATGTCAACAATACGGGGTTCAAACCCAAAAATAATACCTACTTTCATTCTTTCAAAAAAACCTCTTTTTACGTAAAAGATACTAATACTCGTAGTATCAAAAACACATTTCCTTTTCAAACCAAATTACTTTACTTTCGTAAAAACCTTTACAAGACTTTTAAAATCAAGTACTCTATACTTTTTAAACCAAGTGCCTTTCTTTTAAAACAACATCAAGTATACTCTTTAAAACTCAAATACTTACTCTTTTCAAAACAAGTAACCTATACTTAAATCAAGTTACTTCTCTTTTTCTGAAATCAAGTTGTTTATAAGTCAAGTCTCTTATCCTTTAAAACCAGTCGTTTATCTTTCAAAATCAAATCTTTCTTTTATCTTCATAAAGTCGTTATAACTAACTTCCCATAAAGCCATTATAACACTTTATGTTTTAAACAACAAAATTCATTTCACACACGTACGTCTACCGTACTATATAGTTCACAACAATCATGCTCAAGAGTATAGGAAGAATCACATACCTTTTTAGCTTAAACCACAAGCCAAGTCAAGTATACCGCGCGTAGAAGATCCACCTATAATAATCACAACAATCTATCAACCTCTAATTCTCTTCGTAGTATAATCTAAATGCAGTTCCTTTTCTACGGAAAATTCGGCACCTCCCCATGAAACACATAAATAACCTCCACAACAAGGCACGCTGCAGCCAACAACTCGAGGGATTACACGTCTAACGGGCGTGTTCAAATCTGCTTCACAATAATGCTACACAAGTCTCGTAAATACGGTCCAATGTAAATCTGATTCAATCCTTTATAATCATCCTTCCAATAAATCTAATACTCAGTTCTAAACTACTCTGATATGTAATATCCAATTACAATAGGGGGCATAGATCATTACCTCGATAAGCCCAAAATTTTCCAAGATTATAAGTCGATCACGAGCAACGTTTAGCTCCAAATCCTTAGGTTCCAACCCGCTCCAAGCGACCCTTAGAAGTTTCTAAACATCTTCTCTAAACACTTCAACCAAGCTATGAAGATTTTTCTAGGGTTTCGTTTTGAGACTATTGGAGTAAAGTAGTATTTCCGGGCTCCTAGTATTGAAATAACTTTGGAATACAACTAGGGATACTAGGCTAAGGTCTTTGGGATTATACCACAATACTTAGAGTATTTTCTACACAAGTGGGGGGAGGGACGAAAATACAAGCTACAGGGAGGGAAATATTTGCCTTGGAAAGCTTAGTGTGGGATGAAATTACTCTTGCACTAAGGGGTATTTATAGAGAATTCAAGGGTTAAGATCATAGCAAGTGGGTGGTCAAGATTGGGCCATGTGTGTGTGGGTCCACCACACCACATGGCCAACAAAACAAGACAAGTGGCTTGCCACTTGGAAACCATTCGGCCAAGGGACAAGTGGCTAGACACTTGTCCCTCCAATTCGACAAGGTGCCACATGGGGTGACACGTGTCGCCCCTACTAAATCAAAATATTTCGTCTTAGAAAATATCCAAAATATCGAAAATCCCAAAACAAAGCGGGCCCACAAAAGCAGTAAATTTCTCCGTGAGCCCAGTGACCATTTCCAAAATAAAATCCCAAAATTCTAATATAATCCAAGAAGTCCAAATACCAAATCTGGGAATCCAATTCCCATTAACGAACCTTTTTCCTTTACAAAATCAGGAAACTTTTAGTGAAAAATCACATCTTTCTTTCTTCCCAAAATTACTGTCGTATTCTTGCACGTACGTCCTCACATACATACCCTGGAACTACGGGGTATAACAGGTTGCCATGGGATGGGTCGGTAATGTGACCATACGATTCCACCTCGAGTCACATGGGATGGGCCATGTTATACGTATCATACGGTTTATACCTAGACTGCCGGCAGTGAGGAAGGAGTTCCACGGGCATGAGGGATGAATTTGAGGGCGTGAGTCCCTGACTTGACAAGACTGCTTTTATGTTGTGAACTATAGTTTGGTTATCATACATGTCTCCTGTTTTATATAAACTGTCATGATTTCATTCACAGTATTTTCAGTTTCACATACTTGGTACCTGTTGTACTGACCTCGCTTGAAGTGCGTTCATCTGCAGTAGAGGTACACCGGTTGTTGATCCTCGCTCATAGGATCACCGTTCAGCGTTTTGGGAAGCTCCGTTTCTCCGGAGGCTTATCTTTTGGTATGATTCCCTGAGTTTGTAGGTTATTGTACATTCAGGGTATGGCGGGCCTGTCGTCACGATTGCTATAAAATTCGTAGAGAGTGCAGTAATCTTGTTTGTGGGCGGGGTTTTAAGGGATTTAAGCTGTTCAATTTTGATATATATATATTTGCGAAAGGTAGCAGTTTTGGTTGCTTTGTTTCTTATTTTATCTTGTTTCATGTTTAAGTTTTTATTTCCGTTGATTTTCTCTGATGTTGTATCACTAGGGTGCCCGGGGTAAGGCACCAGTCACGGGCCCGAGGTCGGGTCGTGACACGTTTACGGGGGGACTGATAAGGTAGGCGTAGAGCATGGAAATTGCAAGCCTAAAAATGTTGATAACCATCGAGACCTTAGGTATATAAGGCCTTTTCATGTAGTAAAGGTTAAAACGGACCAAGGATAAGAGTTAAGTGCGGCGCCGAGTCGAGTTAAGGACCTATTAAGGTCGCCCATAGCTTGAAATGGAATGAGATCGGTTGGTAGTAGTCACGCTACGTGGCGAGTCACGAGTGCAAGGCAGAGTCTAATGTCGTTCTACGGGTTCGTGGGCGCATTCCACCGGAACGAGGTTGTGAGCGGAAATGGCCTTATGTTGTTTAGAATAGTAACTCCAAAGATTGGAGGCCGAATCGATATGAAGGCTATGTCGTGCGCTAGAATAAGTTTGGAAATGCGGAAGAAATGCGACGATGAAAGAGAGCAACCAAGTGTAAAGAAATGGAACTGAATCCATGAGGACCTTTCGAGGTGACTACACCGTGAGTGTTGGGTGGTAGTGGCGGGTAGATGATAATTGCGGTAACGATACGATCGTTGTACCTAGAAGACCTAGCAGCTGTTATGAAACGAGCGTTGAGGTCATTATGAGTGCGGGCTAGTTGGCCTCTTGTTATGCCAGCGTGGACTCTGAGAAAGATTGATTCGGTACAGTTTCCGTGGCGGTTATCGAGTGGAAAGGAAGAAGTGGTGGTAACGGTGAATTATCCTTCCTTCTTTGACATTGATGATTTTAATAAGTCTGTGTGACTTGTTCATTTGAGGTAAATTAATGCAGACAATAAGTAATACTCAAATTTGAAGGAATTTATGCTAAGTGCCCTTGGATGTACTTGGAGTTGGTTTGGTGTGGAGGTCAGGGCCACGACCTTCCGGATAAGTTCAGGATAGCGCGCAAGCAAGAATAAGATAAATGCGAGTGCTGCCTACGGAAAAGCGAAGACATCTTTGATAGGATTTGAAAATCTACACGACATAAAGGCGGTGCGTGATGATTATATTTTTTACGGGACCCAAGAGGACCTGTGATTAGGGTTGTGACTCGAGGAAAGTTTATTTAATGGAGATAAGTTCTCTCCCCCATGTAAGGACAGTTTTACGTATTATGGGGTTATGTGTACCCACGTTGTTAGACGAAGGATAGGATACTGGTAAGGTCTTCAGTATCATCATGCCATAGGTTACAGTTTTAGATAACCGTGGGAAAAGTATTGTGTAGGGGTCATTAAGAACGACATTATGAAATGGTCGAGGGAGTGTCGTAGGGATAAAAATGCAGTGAAATGCGCATATATGAAGCTGCGATTATGAATCAAGATAGAAATACTTTTTGCTAATAATAAGCATAAGGTAAGGTTATGACCAGAATGATAAAAGAGAATGCAACTATGGTTATGTAAGTTGCACGAGATATGATTACCCCAGACTGGTGTAAAGACCATTAGTAAATAATGGGCAGTAAGAACACCTCGAGGGAAGGTGGTAGCATCTGTACTGACGAGAAAGATAGTAAGAAAATACGGAGGGGTAAGGGACCCCAGAACAACTTGAAATATCTTATAAAGGAAAGACGAGTAGACACTCGAACGATAAGGTTAGCGCCTATGTTTTCCCGGCGGTTAGAGAAGCATGAAAGGAATTACGCTACTCATGATTTAGAGTCGGCGGCGATTATTATCTTGAAGATTGGAGGCATTCCTTATAGAGATTTCATGTGGATATATGGCGAGCCACAAAGCCTCGGTATACCTTGGACATAGGTAGTAGAATTTGCGGCAGCTTGATGGTTAGAGTTATTCAAGGATTGTGATATCGATATCCTATACCACAGGAAAGCGAGGCGATTCTGAGCGCTCTTAGTCGTGGATTTATGGGTAGTTTACCGGATGGGCAGCGGATACACGGGCGTGGTCGTGAAATTCATCATTCTGGCGAGGGTTCGATTATTTGTTTCAAGGTGAATGAAGTTTGGATCAGAGGTTGCGAATCTTCCGTCGTTGAGGAAGTAAAAAGCGACAGTATGAGGATCCAATTATGATCTGATATCGAGATACGGCTCTCAGAGAAGAGAAGAGCTGTTTGAGTAACACGGATAAGTCTTTGTGACATGAGGATAGATGTGTCTACGATGCTGCGGGACTTGTCAGCGAGTTTTAGGGAGAGCCTGCGGTGCTTATTGCTCTAATTGTTCGGGGGTCGACTAGGTTGGTCGTGACCTCAGATGTTTATATTGGTAAGATGGCCTGAAGAGGGGCGTAGCGGAGTTGTTGCATAATGTCCGAATTAGTAGCAGGTCAAAGTTGAACACCAGAAGCCCAGTGGGCTATTACAGGCGATTGAAATCCCAACCTAGATATGAGAGGTAATTAATATGGATCTTGTTACAGGGTGGCATCATACTCAGAGGAAGTGCGACTCCCTGGGGGTCATGGTAAATAGGCTGGCGAAACCAGCCGTGTTCTTCCGGTTAGGACCACTTACTCGGCTGAGGATTATGCTAGCTTTTATAGTAGGGAGATTGTGAGACTTCACGGGGTGCCTACATTTATGATGTCAGGCATATGAGTTCAGTCTACGGCTGACTTCTGGAGGTTTTCCAGAAGGTATTAGGGACACAGGTGAGTCTCAGTGTGACATTTGACATTTCACCCTCAGACCGACGGGCGAGCGTCTTATCCGAGGCACGAGGATGAGTGGCGGGCCTATGTTTTTGATTTCAGAGATAGTCGGGAGGGTTATTTGCCTCTTATTGAGTTACGTACGATAACAGATAACCTTCCAGTATTCAGATGGCCCTGTATGAGGCCTTGTATGTAAGAAAGTGTAGATCGCCGGTTGGTTGGTTCGACGTAGGCGAGTGTTATACCCTGTAGTTCCGGAATATGTATGTAAGGACGTACATACAAATGTATAAACCCTAATTAGGGTAAGAATGAAAGAATTGTTTTCCGACGGAAAATATTTCGAACCTTGTGAAGGAAATTTTACGTTTTCAATTTTTTTTTTCCAATTATGAAATTTTTCCGAGAGATAAAATATTTTGGACCAATGGGAGGGCGACATGTGTCACCCCAAGAGCCATGTTGGACGTTTTTTTCAAGACAAGTGGACAAGGCAAGTGGCCAAAAGTCTTGCATGGCATTTGCATGGCAATGGGACGTTTTTTTTGAAGTTAGTGGGCAAGTCAAATGGTCAAAGTCTTGCATGACATTTGTGGGACAAGTGGAGAAAGGAACCTACACAAACAATCTATACCATACACATGTTTCAATCCTAACCCTTGGTTGTCCTATATAAACACCTCTAGTTGATGAAATCTTCCACACTTAGAACATTTCAAGACTTGAAAATATTTCCCTCTCCTCCCTAGATGCTCTCGTCCCACCCCCCTCTTTCTTGAGCAAATGTTGTCCAAAAATTCTGAAACTTATAAGTGTTCTTCCTTAATGTATTAGGAAGATTATTAACCAAGAGTTAGACAAGATTTCACACCCTTAGCCTCAAAAACCCTCACAAAGCCGAGAGTGGACAGATTTGGAACTTTAGTGTTCTTCACTTTTTGGAGTTAATTCTTGAATAGAAGTTGGTTAGAAACTTCGAAGGGTGACTTGTGGTGGTTTGGAACACAAATATTTGGAGCTAAAACTTGCTTAGGAACGACTTTAAGTTCTTGGATATTTTTGGGCTAAATTGAGGTAATGAACCTTAACCTCTTTGTGAAGTTGATTATTATGTATATTGGATATTATACATATATTGGAAGTATATTATGAAGTATGAGACATAAGGAAAGATTTGGATCTTGTTAAGATGTTAAAAGGAGAATTGGCATATTAGCCATTAAAATGTTAAAATCTATCCATTACTTACTAAGAAGTTAACAACAAAGAAACTATAACTTATATAAAGATTGGAATATAAGTTGAAGGATTAATGAAGTAATTGGATAAGTAAAATTGTAAAAGTTGGCCAAGGACCCCAACTTAAGGACTGTATTTACTTTGGACTGTATTTACATTGTTGTTAAGGGGAAGATTGTTAATCGCGTTCCGTTTGGGCGTGTGATCCCCTTCTTTAATTATTGTTGTTGTTAAGGGGAAGATTGTTAATCGTGTTCCGTTTGGGCGTGTGATCCCTTAATTATTGTTGTTGTTAAGGGAAGATTGTTAATCGCGTTAGTTTGGGCGTGTGATCCTTCTTTAAGTTTGAATTATTGCGCCTTATTTATGGCATGTTGGTTACTATTATCGGGCCTTGAAAAGGTGGAGAATTGAGTAGAAGCGGGGAGGTCTTGCCCAATTTTTAGTAGACAAAGAGAATTCTTACTTAGAAGAAATCCACGAAAAACTAGAAGTTGATAGGCGTGTTTTGACTATTATAGGTTGACACTCTGCGCGCGACATATCCGACTTGGCAAGTGGATTTAGCCGAGGAGGTATGTGATTCTTCCTATCCTCTTGAGCATGATATTTGTGAACTATATATAGTACGGTAGACGTACGCGTGTTAACTAAATTTGGTTTCACTTTGATGCCTTTTGACTTGAGTTTTAATTAATAAGAATCTTGAATATTTCAAAAAGAGCTATGAATCATTTTTGGAAGAAAAGTAATACTTGGTTTTTAAATAAAACTTAAGTGTTATACTAGCTTTATGGGAAGTTAGGTATAACGACTTAAGAAGGTTAAAAGGAACGATTTACTTATTTGTTTATAAAAGCCTTGTAATGATTTCTGAAGGTGTGGTAAGTTGGTTTGATAAATAAACATGTTATGATGCTAAGTGTGTTAGTATCTTGTGACTTGTGTAAGGAGAGTTATTCTTGTTGTGCTTATGTTGTTTAACGATAAGCCGTTGTGTTAGTATTATATCACTCACCCTCACGACTTGTTACGATGCGTGGGTTAGCCGCCCCGTGCGAGGAATACCTCATGCGGGTCCATGGGACCTATGCGGGCTGCGGGAGTTCGGGATGATCACTCCGGTGTATTACGCCGTCACGAGAATACCTCATGCGGTCTATGTGGCCATGCGGTGCGGGAGTCGAGATGATCAGGGTTAGCTACCCCGTCACGAGAATACCTCATGCGGGCCTAGGGGGCCTATGCGGACTGCGGGAGTTCCAGGATTAGGCTCGCATAATGATAATATGGGCGATTGGCCTTGCTTCGATCATTAGCGGCCTAGAAAAGACCAGTTACATTATATCTATTTTTTTTGCTCTTGTTTATGATGTGGCACGATGTGCGGTTAACTTGGTTGTTTCGTACATATTTGTGAATTGGTTTTTAAAATGTTATGATTATATATATATAAGTACTTTACAGTTTCACATACTTGGTACCTGTTGTACTGACCTCCTTCGGGGGGCTGCGTTCATGCCGCAGGTAGAGGTACTCCTGTTGTTGATCCCCGCTCCTAGGATCACCGTTTCTGCTTTTGGGAAAGCCCCGTTTCTCCGGAGGCTTATCGTTTGGGTATGATCTCCCTGTCATTATAGCTTTATGTACATTCAGGGTATGGCGGGGCCCTGTCCCGCCATAGTTATTTACATTCCTAGAGGTATGTAGTCCTGTTGTAAGTTGGGATATAACTGTTCACTCTTGATGTATATATACATGCCGAAAGGCAATCTTTTCTTGGATAAACTGTGTCTCTTTTTACATATGTTTCATGTCTTGTTTTTATATTTCGCTGGTTACTCTGATGTATGTCTACTTGGGTGCCCGGGTAAGGCACCAGTCTCGGGACCGGGATCGGGTCGTGACAAAAGTGGTATCAGAGCATTTAATCCTCGGAAAGTGTCTACAGACCGTATCTAGTAGAGTCTTGATTATCGGTGTGTTGTGCACCACACCAATAATCAGGAGGCTGCAGGATATTTAGGATTGGTTTCTATTCTTCTCACTCTGAGATCGTGCCTTAGAGTTGTGTTATAAGTTGGAACCCTCTGACGAATTTCTTTTGTTTACGATTATGCCTCCATGAGCAACCCGGTCGAGAAGGGCAAGGAAGGAGGAGGCTGCTAGTAGGACACGAGGGTCACGAGGCGAGCCCAACCTTTACGGTGATACCCACGGCGAGTTCCACGCGCCGCCCCAGCGAGGTTTAGAGCGCGGCGGTGGCTCACGAGGCCACGACACGAGCCTCGGTCCGCGGCACAGGCGAGGAGATGGGTTACAAGGAGATGGCGTGATTAGCCAAGGTCGTGGCGAGGCACGAGATGAGGCGATGCATCGATTCGATTCGGTGGTACCGTGGTTCACAGGTCGGATAGTTTGAGACCGGGACTTTACGATTTCGCCCGCGAGTTACATGGGTCGAGGCACGAGGATGATCGCGGGAGTTCATCAAGCGATTCTGCGGATCATGAGAGTGATCAAGCCGGAGACCGAGTCGATGGTCTTAGGGTCACATCGGCTGCGTGATCTGCGATCGTGGTTTGATTCATGGAGCTGTCGGGGAGCATGCGCCTCGGTATTTGGGGCGAGTTCTCGAGGCATTTCTCACTCACTTCTTGCCTCCGCGAATGAGGAAACGAGCCGACATATTTTTGATCTTTGGCGAAGCAGGCGCCTGATTCGGGAGTACAACGTGAAGTTCGACTCGTTGGCTCGGTATGTCCGCGTTAGTGGGCTGATATGGAGGGCGAGTGCAGCTACGTCCGCGAGGCTTGATGACTACTTGGCGAGTCTTGCTCGGGTGTAGCTTTCAGCGGGCATGGACATTGCGCGTGCGAGCTCGTGCGCAGGTGTGAGGCGTAGAGGCCGGCAGGTTGGCGATTATCGCGAGAAGAAGGCGGCAGCGAGTCTTTTGGTAGCTCTCGGGGTGGACGATCTTAGCAGCAGACTAGATTTGCACCTCAGCCAGCTCAGATCACTCCTACACCGTCTTGAGCGGCGAGGTATTTGGGGCGGTCGGGGCCCCAAGACTTGACTTCGAGTAGCGAGGTGCTAACCGATCGAGACCACCTTCCTCTCAGTGTGTTCGATGTGGTAGATCCCATTACGGGATTTGTGGTACTACTGCGGGAGCTTGTTACACTTGCGGCCAGCAGGGTCACATTGTGAGAGACTGTCCGACCAAGGGCAGCGCAGATGGTAGGGTTCAACCTACAGGGTCTTTAGCTGGGTCTTCATCTCCTACAGTTACTCGCCCCGGGCGAGGTGCTCGTGGGCCAGCAGTCGGCAGGTCGTGGCAAGGGTCTAGTTCAGCGGTCCTCGAACGCATTTATGCCATGTCGGCCGCCAGACCGGGAGGCGTCACGGATGTCATCACGGGTACTTTATCGGTTTCTTGTTGTGGCGTATATGCCTTGATAGATCCAGGTTCTACCTTGTCCTATATATCTCCCATATTGCTAGTAGGATAGGGATAGAGCACGAGTCCATAGACCACGAGGTAGCTACGCGGTGGGGTTCGGTGGTAGGCGGCGGGTATATATGTCACGACGACCGAGGGGCCGTGGCCGTACCTTACCGGGCACCCTAGTGATACAACATCAGAGAAAATCAGCGGAAATAAAAACATGAACATGAAACAAGAGATATGATAAAAAAACAGGCCAACCAAAACAGTTGCCTTCTTGCATATATACAGAATCTGAACAGTTACATCCTTTACAACCCTGCCCACAACAGTACTACAGACCTCTAAGAAAGTGACAACAACTATGATGGGACAGGGCCCGCCATACCCCTGAATGTACAAGAACCTCTGGACTCGGGGTAACATACCACAAGATAAGCCTCGGAGAAGCGGGGCTTCCAATCTGTTGACTGTGATCCTATGGCGAGGATCCACAACCGATGTACCTCTACTGCGGCATGACGCGGCCGAAGGTCGATGTGGTACCAAGTATGTGAAATCAAATCGTAAATGAAATCATGACAGTCTATAAAACAGGAGACATGTATGATAGCCAAACTACAGTTTACAACATAAAAGTAGTCATGTCAAGTCAGGGACTCACACCCTTGAAGTCATCCCTCATGCCCGTGGAACTCCTTCCTCACTGCCGGCAGTCTAGGTATAAATCGTATGATACGTATAACATGTCTCGGCCCATCCCATGGGACTCGAGGTGGAATCGTGTGGAATACATGTCTCGGACCATCCCATGGGACTCGATAAGAATCGTGTGGAATACATGTCTCGGCCCATCTCATGGGACTCGATAAGAATCGTGTGGAATACATGTCTCGGCCCATCTCATGGGACTCGATAGGAATCGTATGGAATACATGTCTCGGCCCGTCTCGTGGGACTCGATGAGAATCGTTTGGAATACATGTCTCGGCCCGTCTCGTGGGACTCGATAGGACACGTTCACAACACATCAGCCGGCCCTCCATCGAGACGGCGGTATAAATCTGATACTTGCACAACAAGGCTATCACACGCAAACATAGGCAAGTTACACACAACTCAAGGTACTTTCATTTTATGTCAAAGTCCGGGTTTTAACCCCAAAGTACTACATACGTTAAATTCTTTTAAAAGATCCATTTCTTTTACAAAGGTCACCCGATACCCGTAGTATTAACATAGAGTGACTAACATTTATAAGTAAACCAAAACACTTTCCTTATTAAAATCAAGTAACAACATTCTTTTCCAAAAGTTCAAGTTTGCCTAATTTCAAATGCTCAAGTCTCTTATTTTCGAAAGATTCCATAGATCATAGTCTTAATCACTTAACGTAATCTCCTTTTAAAACAATTGAGTAGCATATGCCTTATGTGTGAGTAGCTTATTCTTGTTTATAACCATCTCATTAAAGCAGCCATGATCTAGGAAATGTAATACAATTTTGTCTTATCTTAGCTTACATGCGGATGGAGGTTTCTCTTTGGTTTTAATATAATTAATTAGTCAATACATTTCCTTTATTAACGACTGATGGTTTGTTCGATACTTATTCTCATTTCAAATCGATAAAACATTATTCTTTAAAAGCCAAGTACTCATTACTCACGAATGAGGTTTCACAACTTTTTAACAAAATTCATAGTCCTTAACATTTCATAAAACGTCATTTATAAGTTAAGTCTCTTATCTTTTAAGATCAAGTCTCTTAACTTCTAAAATCAATAAACCATTCTTTTACCTACATAAAGTCGTTATAACTAACTTCCCATAAAGCTATTATAACACCTTATGTTTTAAACCAACCAAAACTCGTTTAGCACACGTACGTCTACCGTACTACATAGTTCACAACAATCATTCTAGAAAAGATAGGAAGAGGTTCACATACCTCGCGACGATTATCGACAAAAAGCAAAACGCTCCAAGTACTTCAACCCGTCGGCTACTCCTTAAGCCAAGTAGATCACGCCACACGTAGTACTCCACTCCTAAAATGGTCATAGTACTTCTATCAAACCTTTCTTACCATTGAAGACTTATACGATAAAAACCCTCTACAATTACGAAAAATTGGCGACTTCCCGTTTTACTTACTTTTCCATCTTTCTCCAAGGCCCGAATAACCGTAATTGTTATACCCCGTAGTTCCAGGGTATGTATGTGAGGACGTACGTACGAGAATACGACATAAATTTTGGAAAGAAAGGAAGATGTGATTTTTCGACGGAAAAGTTTCCGGTTTTTGTGAAGAAAAAGGTTCGTTAATGGGAATTGGATTCCCAGATTTGGTATTTGGGCTTCTTGGATTATATTAGAATTTTGAGATTTTATTTTCGGAAATGGTCACGTGGGGCCCACGGGAGAAATTTACGGTTTTGTGGGGCCCGCTTTGTTTTTGAGATTTTCGATATTTTCGGAAGACGAAATATTTTGGACGAGTCGGGGGGCGACACGTGTCACCCCCATGTGGCACCTTGGCCGAAAAGGTGGGACAAGTGGCTAAACAACGTCCGCTTGGCGAAAATGGCTAACAAGTGGCAAGCCAGCATGCAGCAATTTCGTTGGCCATGTGGTGTGGTGGGACCCACACACACATGGCCCAATCTTGACCATACACTTGATAAGATCTTGGCCCTTAATGCCTCTATAATCCCCCTTAAGGTTGAAGAGTATTTCATCCACACTTGAAGATTTTCCATAGCAAATACTCCCTCCCTTTAGCCCTATTTCGTCCCCCTCCCCCACTTGTGTAGAAATACTTGGAGTATTATTGTATAATCCCAAATACATTGGCCTAGTATCCCTAGTAGTATTCCAAAGTT
The DNA here is from genome assembly GCA_029844215.1 of Przewalskia tangutica. NCBI lineage: Eukaryota > Viridiplantae > Streptophyta > Magnoliopsida > Solanales > Solanaceae > Przewalskia > Przewalskia tangutica. The sequence goes on from CM056732.1 coordinate 41,602,857, forward strand.
ATTTCAATACTAGGAGCCCGGAAATACTACTTTATTCCAATAGCCGTAAAGTGAAATCCTAGAAAAATCTTCATAGCTTGGTTGAAGTATTTAGAGAAGTTGTTTGGAAACTTCTAAAGGTCGCTTGGAGCGGGTTGGAGCGTAAGGAATTGGAGCTAAACGTTGCTCAGGATCGACTTATAAACTTGGATAATTTTGGGCTTATCGAGGTAATGATCTATGTCCCCCTATTGTAATTGGATATTACATATTTTAGTAATGTATAGTTGAGTATACTATATATAGAATGAATATTGGTAAGGATTTAACGGTATTTACATTGGACTGTACTTACAGTAGACTTGTGTAGTATTATTGTGTAGCAGAATTGAACACGTCCGGTTAGACGTGTAGTCCACAGGAGTTGTTGGCACAGTAGCGGGCCTTGTTGAGGGGAGGAGATTTATGAGATAGCGGGAGTCTTGCCGTTTTACGTAGAATAAGGAATATTGTATTTAGAATATTCTCTGAAGAGAGCTAGAAGTTGATCGATGTAGTGTGGTTATTATAGGTGGTTCTTCTACGCGTGGCATACTTGACTTGGCTTGTGGTTTAAGCTAAAAAGGTATGTGATTCTTCCTATACTCTTGAGCATGATTGTTGTGAACTATATAGTACGGTAGACGTACGTGAGTGAAATGAATTTTGTTTGTTTAAAACATAAAGTGTTATAATGGCTTTATGGGAAGTTAGTTATAACGACTTTATGATGATAAAAGAAAGATTTGGTTTGTGATCAAAAACGACTTGATTTTGAAAGTTAAGAGACTTGATCTTGAAAGATAAGAGACTTGACTTATAACGACTTGTTTTGGAAAAGGAGAAGTAACTTGATTTAAGTATAGGTTACTTGTTTTGAAAAGAGTAAGTTAGTTGGGTTTTAAAAGAGTATACTTGATGTTGTTCTAAAAGAAAAGCACTTGGTTTAAAAGTATAGAGTACTTGATTGTAAAAGCTTTGTAAAGATTTTCTGAAGGTGAAGTAATTTGGTTTTAAAAGTAAAATGTGTTTTCTTTATATACTACGAGTATTAGTATCATGTGGCTTTTACGTAACAAGAGGTCTTTTGAAAGAATGAAAGTATGTAGTATTTGGATTGTTGATATAAAATGAAAGTACATTAAACTTGCCTATGCTTGTTGTGATAGCCTTGTTGTGCAAGTGTTGTGATTCTACTACGTGTCTGGGGAGGACCGATTATCGATTGATTGTTGGACATCTTGGCGCGTTGGATTTTCCACGAGTATCGTCCACTATTGAGTATTATCTGGTTATTTCTTTTGGACATCTTGTGGCGTTGGATTTTCCACGAGTATCGTCCACTTTGAGTATTATCTTGTTATTCCTTTGGACATCTTGTGCGATGGATGGTCGCGAGCATCGTCGAGTAGGATGGTTTCATGGCCATGACTTCCGAGGTGAGATCGGGGCATGCGGTCATTGTGAGGTTGGGTTGTTAGTCCGTGGACCGCTAATCCATGAAGCTTGCGCGGTGACGGCGATCACGGGCTTGATTTATGCGTGTGGTTGGGCACACTTTAGATACTGTTACGGTCATTTTCTGTGTCTGGTAGCCTCTGGTAGATAGCTTAAGATACTTGCCTCGGTCATATCTTGTGAGACGGTAGGCTATTGTATGTTAGCTTAAGATACTTGCCTCGACCAGTTGCGTGGCTAGCTTTTGGATTGGTAGTTGGCTTCCGTACCTTGCCCGTGATGGGATATGACTAGCTTTTGGGTGGTAGTTGGCTATTCTACTTGGCGTCGGTTTTGATAGCCTTGACGAGATCTAGTGTTCGAGTTCACATATGGGTGTTGTTTTACATCGTATCTTCTTGTGATGAGAATGAGTTCCACGGGCATGAGTGATATTATGGGTGTGAGACCTATAGTTATGTGTGAGTGATTATTCTAGGGATATGTGTCCCCTTACTTGACATAACTGTTTACTTATTGCGAAATGGTTTTATAAAATGATGAAATGTGATTTCATTCTGATATTTTGATTTCACATACTTGGTACTGTTATCTTGACCTCGCCCGAGCTGCTTTCATCTGCAGTAAAGTACACCGATTGTTGATCCTCGCTCATGGATCATGATTCAGCGTTAGGAAGCTCAGTTCCTCGGAGGCTTATCTTTTAGTATAGTCCACTGTCATTGCAGTACTTGTACATTGAGGTATGGCGGGGCCACTGTCCGTCATAGATGTTGTTACATTCTTAAGTACATGTAATCTTGTTGTGGCGAGTTTGTAAAAAGGATAATTATTCGGGTTTTTATGTATATATCTGAAGGCAAGCTATTGTTTTGGTTGCTTTGTTTATTTATCATATCTCTTGTTTCATGTTTATGTTTTATTTCCGCTGATTTTCTCGATGTTGTATCACTAGGGTGCCGGGGTAAGGCACGATCACGGGCCGAGTTGGTCGTGACAAAAGTGGTATCAAGCGATTAATCCTCGGAAAGTGTCTGACCGTGTCTAGTAAGTCTTGATTATCGGTGTGTTGTGCACCGTCTATAATCGGAGGCTGCGAGACATTTAGGATTGGTTTCCATTCTTCTCACTCTGAGATCGTGCCTTAGAGGCGTGTTATAAGTTGGACTCCCCGGGCGTATTCGTTTGTACGATTATGCCTGCGAAAAACGGGCCCGAGAAGGGCAAAGCGGCGAAGGCTGCGAGCAATTCTGAGAGGAATACGAGCGCGAGCGGTCATTACGAGATAGTACTTGACGGCGAGTTTTATAGCGCGCTAGCCCGTGAGTTTAGCGGCGGCGATTTCTACGAGGCCACGATACTGAGCCTCGAGATCCACGGCGGGGCCGAGGATATGAGTTCAGAGATAGCCCGATTACTAGCTAGGTGGTGGTGGGAATGAGAACAGACGGAGGTGGTGGTTCGGCGATGCGATGGTTCACCACAGATCCGATAGTGCGAGACTTGGGATTTCTTGAGTTGCGATTCGCGAGTTCTATGGATAGAGAGTGAGGATGATCCTCGAGTGTCGTGCTAGTTTGGGAGATTATTATACCTATGGGCGTCGGGGCCGTGTGATGGGAGGATGTCCTAGTAGGAGGATATAGGTAGGAGGACTCGACCATCCGGGTTAGTTCATGGTTGGTGGTTCGGAGAGGAAGGGGTGTTAGCGGAGAGGCCACCCCACCGGTGTGGCCGTTATGATAGACGTCATGGTGGGAGTGTCGTCTTGCTTGGCGGCTTGTATGCTTACGGCAGCGGGGCCATTTGGTGAGAGTTTGTCAGGCCAGGTATACAGATGTAGAGACTCGGCGCCGGGATCGATGGCTGGTTCATCGCCTTATATAGCTAGGCGCCTGCGGTGAGGATTATGGTTAGGCGACAAAGGGAAAGTGAGCGTAGTTGCGAGAGATATCTTTAGCCCTTAAGAGACTTGTTTATGTTGTTATGGTGGAGTACATGTTAGGTGCTTTATGCGGATAGCATTGTGTTAAGTGTGAATTAGAAAACATGGGCGGTTGAGAAAGAGTAAGTGCAGGCAGGCGATTATGATCATTAGAATTTATAACAGTTAGGACCTTGGGTGCAAGGCCGTCTTGGGTAAAAGATTTTGTTTACGATTTGATCTTTGTCAGAGTACATTGTATACGTGGAGTATAATTGTGTGATAAGTCCCTGAGTGGTGTGAGTTATAAGAGGGTAGTTGAGCTAAGAAGACCACTAGGTTTTCGTGACTTGATTAGTGAGATTGTTCCGGATCGGGGAACAAGAGTTTGGCGCGACGAATGGGTCGGGTTGAGGCAAGGTCGCGGGTCAACCCGCAGCCCGGAATGAGGTGGGGTCAGTTCGAGGTGGTCCCGCCAGGTGGTAGGGTCACGAGGGTGCTAGGCCCAAGTTTAGGTAACCATCGTATGAGTTCGTGGATGTGTTCGACTAGAATCGGATCGTGAAGGCCGGGAATGGCCTTAGAGGAAATTGAAGCTAGTGAGATGACCAAGTTTGGGGGTAGTGGCCCCAAAGTTTTGGAAACTGAAGCGATGACTGAAGTGTGGTACGTGTACTAGAAAGAGTTCGAGTGTCGAGAAGGGTACGACGAGAAAGGAGAGAAGCGAACAATGTGTTATGAGAACGGAAGTGATCATTTCTTTTGTGAAGTAAAGATGGGAAGGGAGTATCCTTTAGACCATGGGTGTGAGCTTTTTGTGATGTTAGAGGTGTTTCCTCGTTGGCTTGGATTTGAGTTTTGCGCACATGTTATATTCTGGCCGTTGATGGCGTGATTGGTTTCGTAAGTATAGTAGTGAAGACTATACCGACACACGTTTGATTAGAGGCTTAGAAGGAACATTCGGGACGAATGTTTCTAAGGGGGGAAGAATGTTATACCCCGTAGTTCCAGGGTATGTATGTAAGGATGTACGTACGAGAATACGACAGAAATTTTGGAAAGAAAGAAAGACGTGATTTTTCGACGGAAAAGTTTCCGGTTTTTATGAAGAAAAAGGTTCGTTAATGGGAATTGGATTCCCAGATTTGGTATTCGGGCTTCTTGGATTATTTTAGAATTATGAGATTTTATTTTCGGAAATGGTCACGTGGGGCCCACGGGAGAAATTCTGGTTTTGTAGCAGCTTTGTTTTGAGATTTTCGATATTTTGGATATTTTCGGAAGACGAAATATTTTGGGCCAGTCGGGGCGACACGTGTCACCCCGTGTGGCACCTTGGCGAAAAGGTGGGACAGTGGCTGACAACTTGTCCTCGGCGAAATGGCCTAACAGTGGCAAGCCACTTGTCTAGCAATTTCGTTGGCCATGTGGTGTGGTGGGACCCACACACACATGGCCCAATCTTGACCATACACTTGATAAGATCTTGGCCCTTAATGCCTCTATAAATACCCCCTTAAGGTTGAAGAGTATCCACACTTGAAGATTTTCCATAGCAAATACTCCCTCCCTTTAGCCCTATTTCGTCCCCCTCCCCCACTTGTGTAGAAATACTTGGAGTATTATTGTATAATCCCAAAAACATTGGCCTAGTATCCCTAGTAGTATTCCAAAGTTATTTCAATACTAGGAGCCCGGAAATACTACTTTATTCCAATAGCCGTAAAGTGAAATCCTAGAAAAATCTTCCTAGCTTGGTTGAAGTATTTAGAGAAGTTGTTTGGAAACTTCTAAAGGTCTCTTGGAGCGGGTTGGAGCGTAAGGAATTGGAGCTAAACGTTGCTCAGGATCGACTTATAAACTTGGATAATTTTGGGCTTATCGAGGTAATGATCTATGTCCCCCTATTGTAATTGGATATTACATATTTTAGTAATGTATAGTTGAATATACTATATATAGAATGAATATTGGTAAGGATTGAACTGTATTTACATTGGACTGTACTTACAGTAGACTTGTGTAGTATTATTGTGTAGCAGAATTGAACACGTCCGGTTAGGCGTGTAGTCCACAGGAGTTGTTGGCACAGTAACGGCCTTGTTGAGGAGGAGATTTATGATATAGCGGGGAGGTCTTTGCGTTTTTACGTAGAATAAGGAATCTTGTATTTAGAATATTCTCGAAGAGAGCTAGAAGTTGATAGATGTATTGTGGTTATTATAGGTGGATCTTCTGCGCGGCATACTGGACTTGGCTTGTGGTTTAAGCTAAAAAGGTATGTGATTCTTCCTATACTCTTGAGCATGATTGTTGTGAACTATATAGTACGGTAGACGTACGTGAGTGAAATGAATTTTGTTTGTTTAAAACATAAAGTGTTATAATGGCTTTATGGGAAGTTAGTTATAACGACTTTATGAAGATAAAAGAAAGATTTGGTTTTGACAGTAAAACGACTTGATTTTGAAAGTTAAGAGACTTGATCTTGAAAGATAAGAGACTTGACTTATAACGACTTGTTTTCGGAAAAGGAGAAGTAACTTGATTTAAGTATAGGTTACTTGTTTTGAAAGAGTAAGTTAGTTGGGTTTTAAAAAGTATACTTGATGTTGTTCTAAAAGAAAAGCACTTGGTTTAAAAGTATAGAGTACTTGATTGTAAAAGCCTTGTAAAGATTTTCTGAAGGTGAAGTAATTTGGTTTTAAAAGTAAAATGTGTTTTCTTTATATACTACAGTATTAGTATCGTGTGGCTTTTACGTAACAAGAGGTCTTTTGAAAGAATGAAAGTATGTAGTATTTCGGATTGTTGATATAAAATGAAAGTACATTAAACTTGCCTATGCTTGTTGTGATAGCCTTGTTGTGCAAGTGTTGTGATTACGTACTCTGAGTGTCTCTCGGGAGGACCGGTTATCGATTGATTGTTGGACATCTTGTGGCGTTGGATTTTCCACGGTATCGTCCACTATTGAGTATTATCTGGTTATTTCTTTTGGACATCTTGGCGTTGGATTTTCCACGGTATCGTCAGCTTTGAGTATTATCTTGTTATTCCTTTGGACATCTTGGCGCGATGGATGGTCGCGAGCATGCGTCGATGGGGATGGTTTCATGGCCATGACTTGAGGTGAGATGCGGGGCATGCGGTCATTGTGAGGTTCAGGTTGTTAGTCCATGGACCGCTAATCCATGAAGCTTGCGCGGTGACGGCGATCACGGGCTTGATTTATGCGTGTGGTTGAGCACGCTTTAGATACTTGTTACGGTCATTTTCGTGTACCGGTAGCCTGGTAGATAGCTTAAGATACTTGCCTCGGTCATATTTTGTGAGGCGGTAGGCTGTTATGCGTTAACTTAAGATACTTGCCTCGGCGATTCGTGGCTAGCTTTTGGGTAGTAGTTGGCTTAGTACCTTGCAGTGATGGGATATGACTAGCTTTTGGGTGGTAGTTTGCTATTCTACTTGGCCCGTCGGTTTTGATAGCAGGCGGGATCTAGTGTTGAGTTCACATATGGGTGTTGTTTTACATCATGTACTACCGCGGTGAGAATGAGTTCCACGGGCATGAGTGATATTATGGGCGTGAGACCCATAGTTATGTGTGAGTGATTATTACGAGGATATGTGTCCCTTACTTGACATAATCTTGTTTACTTATTGCGAAATGGTTTTATAAAATGATGAAATGTGATTTCATTACTGATATTTTCAGTTTCACATACTTGGTACTGTTATCTTGACCTCCCCGAAGTGCGTTCATCTGCGCAGGTAGATGTACACCAGTTGTTGATCCTCGCTCATAGGATCGCAGTTCAGCGTTGGGAAGCTCCGTTCCTCCGTAGGCTTATCTTTTGGTATTGTCCCCTGTCATTGTAGGTACTTGTACATTCAGGGGTATGGCGGGGCCCTATCCCGTCATAGATGTTGTTACATTCTTAAGTGCAGTAATCTTGTTGTGGCGAGTTTGTAAAAGGATAAGCTGTTGGGTTTTTATGTATATGTCTGAGCAAGCTGTTTTGGTTGACTTTGTTTATTTATCATATCTCTTGTTTCATGTTTATGTTTTATTTCCGCTGATTTTCTCTGATGTTGTATCACTAGGGTGCCCGGGGTAAGGCACCAGTCACGGGCCCGGGTTCGGGTCGTGACAGTAATTATATGCCATATATAAGGCGTAATAATTTAAACAACATAAAGAAGGGGATTACACGCCCAAACGGTAACGCGGTTTACTATCACGCCTTCATAATAACAATAAGTAAAAGAAGGGGATTACGCGCCCAACCGGTAACGCGGTTTACTATCACGCCTTCAGAACAATACAATAATTAAAAAGGGGATCACACGCCCAAACGGAACGCGATTGAACAATCTTCCCCTTAACAGAAATGTAAATCTGATCCAATGTAAATACTGATCCAAAGTAAATCTGATCCTTAAGTTGGGGTCCTTGGCCAACTTTTCCATTTACTTATCCACTTACTTTATTAGTCATCCAACTTATATTCCATCTTAATATAAGTTATAGTTACTTTGTTATTAGCTTCTTAGCAAGTAAGATACGTTTTTACCATTTTGTGGCTTTCTTGCCAATTTCCATTTTAGCAACTTAACAAGATCCAAATCCTTCCAAACTTTACTCCATATATTATATAATCCATAATATACTTATAATATATGTATAATAACAATTCACAAAGAGGTTTAAGTTTCACTACCTCAAAAGCCCAAGAATATCCAAGTTCTTAAAGTCGCTCCAAGCAAGTCTTAGCTCCAAATCTTTACGTTCCAATCCGCTACAAGCAACCCATGAAGCTCACAACCAACTTATCTTGAGAACTGACTCAAAAGTGAAGAACACTTAGGTTTCAAAGATGACAACTTTCGGCCAAGGCAACAAATAGAGGTTAGGGGTGTGAAATCTTTTCCAACTCTTGGTACACAATCTTCCTAACACCTTAGGGAAGAACACTTGAGAGTTTAAGAATTGTTGGACAAATTTAGGTCAAGATGAGGGCCCAGCGTGAGCAACAATGAAGGGAGAGGAGGGTTTTCAAGTCTTGAAATGGTTAAGTGTGGAAGATTTCATAAACTAGTAGTGTATATATAGGAAAACCAAGGGCTAGGATGAAGGCAAGTGTGTGGTTGAGATTGGGGACAAGTGTGTGTGGGTCCCACAAGCCACTTGTCCACACTAAAATATCTTGCAAGACAAGGCCACTTGTCTTGCCACTTGGCACATAATTTCGGCCACAAGGCCACCTAGGGGTGACACGTGTCGCCCTCTGCTAAATCAAAATATTTCATCGCCCGAAAATATCCATAATGGCCAAAATCTCGAAAACAAAGTGGGCCCCACAAAACCGTAAATTTCTCCCGTGGGCCCCACGTGACCAATTCCGGACATAAAATTCCATAATTCTCTAATATTCCAAGAAGTCCGAATACCAAATCTGGGAATCCAATTCCCATTAACGAACCTTTTTCCTTCACGAAATCCGGAAACTTTTCCGTCGAAAAATCACATCTTTCTTCCTTTCCAATTTTTAATGTCGTATTCTCGTATGTACGTCCTCGCATACATACCCTGGAACTACGGGGTATAACATTCTTCCCCCCTTAGAAACATTCGTCCCGAATGTTCCTTCTAAGTCTCCAAACGTACTTGCGTCGGTATAGTCTCCACTACTATACTTACAAACCGATCATGCCACCAATGGCGAGAATATAACATGTCGCAAAACTCAAATCCAAGCCAACGAGGAATCACCTCGACGATGTAAAAACACCAACTCTCGCTCACGGTCCAAAGGATACTTCCTTCGCACCTTCACTTCAAAAATGATCACTTCCATCTCTTAGCACACGTTCACTTCTTTCGCTTACTTGTCGTACACTTCTCGAACACGAACTCTTTCGAATCGCACCACACTTCATCGCCGGATTTCCAAAACCTTGAGTCACTACCTCCAAACTTGGTCATCTCACTAGTTTCAATTCCCACAAGGCCATCCGGCCTTGCGATCCGATCTGGTCGAACGCGTCCACGAACCGTATGATAGTTACCTAAACCTGGGCCTAGCGCCCTCGTGACCCTACCACCTGGCGGGACCACCTCGAACTGACCCCACCACATTCCGGGCTACGGGTTGACCCGCGAATGGTCCTCAACCCGACCCATAACCGCGCCAAACTCTTGTTTCCCCCGATCCGGAGCAATCTCACTAATCAAGTCACGAAAACCTAGTGGTCTTCTTAGCTCAACTACCCTCTTATAATTCACACCACTCAGGGACTTATCACACAATTTTACCCCTCGTATACTATGCTCTCCGACAAAGGTCAATCGTAAACAAAATCTTTTACCCAACTTCCCCTTTACTAACCAGGCCTCTAAATCATAATTTAACAAAACGCTATCGGAACATAATACTTAGCACATCATCATATCAACAACGCATACCAGTCTCTAGAGGGGTAAGAATATACCTGTATCAACTGCTTCATTTCCCTTCGTCGCTCTAATCATAATCCTGCCCTGCCGGGCGCATAGCTATAGAAGGCGAGGAACCTGCCACTGACCCGGTAGGCTGCGTCATTCTACTTGTATCTCTCTTCCTAGGACAGTCTCTCGTCACATGGCCACGGCGCAGTGAAACAAGCACCCGATAAAAAGCGACACTCCCGGGATGGCGCTTGCGCATCGTGCACCGAGGAAACATGAACGTGGCTAGAACCCGTGTATACTGAACGGAAGCCACGAGCTCGATCGGCTCTGAATACCGAGCGTCTGAAGGCGCGGAGGACCACTGCATCTTGGCGGAGGTGCATAACTAACTGCTTTGGCGGCTGCCTCGAAGTTACCAAAGGACCTGCTGTTACGGCCCTCTTCTGGCGATCTCGGTCATTCCGTCGACCCATCCGCTCCTCGCATCCGAGTGCATAAGCTGCGTGCGGGCAATGTCCATGCCGTCAAGAGCTACACCCGAACAAGCCTCGCCAGTAGTCATCGAGCGGTGGCGTGGCGGTGCACTCTGTCCTCCATATCAGCTACTAACGCAGGGACATACCGAGCCAATGAGTCGAACTCCACGTTGTATTCGAACCGCACGCCTCTCTCTCAAAGCGTAATCTGTCCCGCGTCCTCGCCATCTGCGGAGGCAAGAATTGGCCGAGAAATGCCTCGAGAACTCGTCCCAAATAGTTTGGGCGCATGCTCCCGGGGCAGCTCGCGAATCAAACGATCGGCTGCGGTATCACGCAGCCGATGCGAACCTAAGACCACTGACTCGGTCTCCGAAACCTTGATCACTCTCATGATCCGCTGTAACTGTCGGATGAACTCCTGCGGATCATCCTCAGGCCTCGACCCATAAAACTCTGGCGGGCTGCAACTCAGAAAGTCCCGCAGTCTCAAACTATCCGATCGCGGGTGAACTGCGGGTACTACCGGTACCGGAATTGCTGCATCCAGCCTATCCTCGTGCCTTGCCACTATCCTGGCCAATAAATGGGCCATCTCGCGTAACCCATCTCCTCTGTTCGCTTGTCGGTGCGGCGTCTCGAATGCGTAGCCTCGATGAGACGCGCTACTGCTACTCGCGCCTGCTGCGCTTGCCTCTCCAGGCCACGGCGCGCTTGCGTAGAGGCATAACTGGCACATAAGAATACGTCAGAGGGAGTCCAACTTACAACACAACTCTAAGGCACGATCTCAGAGTGAGAAGAATAGAAACCAATCCTAAATATCCTGCGGCCTCACGATTATAGATGTGGTGCACAACAGCGCGATAATCAAGACTACTAGACACGATGCGTAGACACTTTCAGAGGATTAGCGCTCACGATACCACTATTGTCACGACCGACGGGGCGTGGATCGTGCCTTACCCCGGGCACCCTAGTGATACAACATCAGAGAAAATCAGCGGAAATAAAAACATGAACATGAAACAAGGGATATGATAAAAAAATAGGCCAACCAAAACAATTGCCTTCTTGCATATATACAGAATCTGAACAGTTACATCCTTTACAACCCTGCCCACAACAGTACTACAGACCTCTAAGAAAGTGACAACAACTATGATGGGACAGGGCCCCGCCATACCCCTGAATGTACAAGAACCTACAGACTCAGGGTAACATACCACAAGATAAGCCTCCGGAGAAACGGGGCTTCCCAATCTGTTGAATTGTGATCACATGGCGAGGATCCTGACCGATGTACCTACCTGCGGCATGACGCGGCCACGAAGGAGGTCGTAACAGTACCAAGTATGTGAAACTGAAATACTGTAAATGAAATCATGACAGTCTATATAAAACATGAGACATGTATGATAGCCAAACTACAGTTTACAACATAAAAGTAGTCATTTCAAGTCAGGGACTCACACCGCGAAGTCATCCCTCATGCGTGGAACTCCTTCCGCCAGCCGATCTAGGTATAAATCGTATGATATGTATAACATGTCTCGGCCCATCCGTGGGACTCGAGGTGGAATCGTGTGGAATACATGTCTCGGCCCATCCCGTGGGACTCGATAAGAATCGTGTGGAATACATGTCTCGGCCCGTCTCATGGGACTCGATAGAATCGTATGGAATACATGTCTCGGCCCATCTCATGGGACTCGATAGGAATCGTATGGAATACATGTCTCGGTCCATCTCGTGGGACTCGATAGGAATCGTATGGAATACATGTCTCGCCCGTCTCATGGGACTCGATAGGAATCGTTCACAACGATCAATGACCCTCCATCGAGAGGCGGCGGTATAGAAATACGATGCTTGCACAACAAGGCTATCACACGCAAACATAGGCAAGTTACACCTGACTCAAGGTACTTTCATTTTATGTCAAAGTCCGGGTTTTAACACCAAAGTACTACATACGTTAAATTCTTTTAAAAGATCCATTTCTTTTACAAAGGTCACCCGATACCCGTAGTATTAACATAGAGTGACTAACATTTATAAGTAAACCAAAACACTTTCCTTATTAAAATCAAGTAACAACATTCTTTTCCAAAAGTTTAAGTTTGCCTAATTTCAAATGCTCAAGTCTCTTATTTTCGAAAGATTCCATAGATCATAGTCTTAATCACTTAACGTAATCACCTTTTAAAACAATTGAGTAACATATGCCTTATGTGTGAGTAGCTTGTTCTTGTTTATAACCATCTCATTAAAGCAGCCATGATCTAGGAAATGTAATACAATTTTGTCTTATCTTAGCTTCTATGCAGATGGAGGTTTCTACTGGTTTTAATATAATTAATTAGTCAATACATTTCCTTTATTAACGCTGCAATGGTTTGTTCGATACTTATTCTCATTTCCAAAATCAGTAAAACATTATTCTTTAAAAGCCAAGTACTCATTACTCACGAATGAGGTTTCACAACTTTTTAACAAAATTCATAGTCCTTAACATTTCATAAAACGTCATTTATAAGTTAAGTCTCTTATCTTTTAAGATCAAGTCTCTTAACTTCTAAAATCAATAAACCATTCTTTTACCTACATAAAGTCGTTATAACTAACTTCCCATAAAGCTATTATAACACCTTATGTTTTAAACCAACCAAAACTCGTTTAGCACACGTACGTCTACCGTACTACATAGTTCACAACAATCATGCTAGAAAAGATAGGAAGAGGTTCACATACCTCGCGACGATTATCGACAAATAGCAAAACGCTCCAAGTACTTCAACTCGTCGGCTACTCCTTAAGCCAAGTAGATCACGCCACACGTAGTACTCCACTCCTAAAATGGTCTATGTACTTCTATCAAACCTTTCTTACCATTGAGGACTTATACCAATAAAAAGCCCTCTAATTCTACGGAAAATTAGGCAGCACTTCCCCCGTTTTTACTTACTTTTCCATCTTTCTCCAAGGCCCGAATAACCGTAATTATATGCCATATATATGGCGTAATAATTTAAACAACATAAAGAAGGGGATTACACGCCCAAACGGTAACGCGGTTTACTATCACGCCTTCATAATAACAATAAGTAAAAGAAGGGGATTACGCTGGCCGTGTAACGCGGTTTACTATCACGCTTCATAACAATACAATAATTAAAAAGGGATCACACGCCCAAGACGCGATTGAACAATCTTCCCTTAATGTAAATGTAAATACACCAATGTAAATACGATCCAAGTAAATCTGATCCAAAGTAAATCTGATCCTTAAGTTGGGGTCCTGGCCAACTTTTTCCATTTTACTTATCCACTTACTTTATTAGTCATCCAACTTATATTCCATCTTAATATAAGTTATAGTTACTTTGTTATTAGCTTAGCAAGTAAGATACGTTTTACCATTTTGTGGCTTTCTTGCCAATTTCCATTTTAGCAACTTAACAAGATCCAAATCCTTCCAAACTTTACTCCATATATTATATAATCCATAATATACTTATAATATATGTATAATAACCAATTCACAAAGAGGTTTAAGTTTCACTACCTCAAAAAGCCCAAGAATATCCAAGTTCTTAAAGTCGCTCCAAGCAAGTCTTAGCTCCAAATCTTTACGTTCCAATCCGCTACAAGCAACCCATAGAAGCTCCTAACCAACTTCTCTTCAAGAACCAACTCCAAAAAGTGAAGAACACTTAGGTTTCAAAGATGACAACTTTCGGCCAAGGCAACAAATAGAGGTTAGGGGTGTGAAATCTTTTCCAACTCTTGGTACACAATCTTCCTAACACCTTAGGGAAGAACACTTGAGAGTTTAAGAATTGTTGGACAAATTTAGGTCAAGATGAGGGCCCAAAAACGTGAGCAACAATGAAGGGAGAGGGAGGGTTTTTCAAGTCTTGAAATGGTTAAGTGTGGAAGATTTCATCAACTAGTAGTGTATATATAGGACAACCAAGGGCTAGGATGAAGGCAAGTGTGTGGTTGAGATTGGGGACAAGTGTGTGTGGGTCCCACAAGCCACTTGTCCACACTAAAATATCTTGCAAGACAAGGCCACTTGTCTTGCCACTTGGCACATAATTTCGGCCACAAGGCCACCTAGGGGGGTGACACGTGTCACCCTCCTACTCGTCCAAAATATTTCATCGCCCGAAAATATCCATAATGGCCAAAATCTCGAAAACAAAGTGGGCCCCACAAAACCATAAATTTCTCCCGTGGGTGTCACGACCCGATCCCGGGCCCGTGACTGGTGCCTTACCCCGGGCACCCTAGTGATACAACATCAGAGAAAATCAGCGGAAATAAAACTTAAACATGAAATAAGGGATAAGATCATACAACAGGCCAACCAAACGGTTACCTTCCAATAACATATATGTACAAATCTTTCAAACCGAACAGTTTAATCCTTTTTACAAACCACGCCACAACAAGATTTCATGCACTCTAAGAGTTTTTATACAACATGACGGGACAGGGCCGCCATACCACGAATGTACAAGAACCTACAACTGGGGTAACATACCAAAGATAAGCCTCCGAGAAGCGGAGCTTCCAACGCTGAATCGTGATCCTAAGGCGAGGATCGCAATCGATGTACCTCTACCGCGGCATGAACGCGGCCGAAGGAGGTCGATACACAGTACCAAGTATATGAACGAAAATATCAGAAATGAAATCATAGCGCTATATAAAGCGGGAGACATGTATGATAACCAAACTACGATTCACAATAAATAGCGATCATGTAAGTCGTGACTCACGCCTCGAGTCATCACTCAAATATAACTATGGGTCTCACGCCCGCAACATCAATCGTGCGTGGAATACCTTCCTCACCGCGCCTATGATATAATAACACCACGAGTACACATGAACACCAAGTCGTACTAACAATACTATACAACCAAACCACGAAAGGCGACACGGCAAGTCAAAGGCGACTACGGATACCAAGGCGTGTGTCACTTAGGCGCGGCAAGTACGAGGCTAACTACTGTGTACCAGGCGTATCACGAGACTTCCACTACTCGAACGGGCAAGTGCGAGGGCTAACTACGGTACCAAGGCCGAATCAGCCACGAGGAGCAAGTCGAAAGCCACCACCGGATACCAAGGCGAATCGAAGAAACCTCATGGAGAGCTAGTCCATGGAATAACACTATCACAGGGAAACGAACCCTCATCATGGCCGCATACCCGTGGACCATCCATCGAGTCAGTATGCCCATGAACTATCATAATGGAAGCATACCCGTGGGCCACCCATCGTGTCAGTATGTCCAAAATGATAAAGAATAACACGATCGGCCCTCCACCGAGAGACGCGGTAACATAAGAATACAACACTTGTACAACAAGGCTACCACACACAAACATAGGAAAGTTACACACAACTCAAAGTACTTTCATTTTATGCCAAAGTCCAAATTTTTAACCCCAAAGTACTACGTATGTTAAACTCTTTTTATAGGATCCATTTCTTTTACAAAGGTCACGATACATGAGATAGAGTGACTAACATCTTTTAAGTAAACCAAAACAACTTCCATACTTTCCTTTTTAAAACCAAAATTAAGGCAATACCATGCCTTCTTTTTAGACCAAAACACTTCTCCTTTTAAAGTCAAGTTACCACTTTAATACTCCTTAAATCTGATTTCATCTTTGATTTCATGAGATTGTTCGTTTGTTCATCTTACTTGAATTTGATACGAAGTTGTTTGAGTTTATCAACTTGTTCACAGATTGCTACGAAGATACTCCAACTTGATTAAAGATTGCTCAAGATTTGCATTATCTTCCTTCTAGCCATGAGAAAGAATACAAAGATTTCAGCCAAAAGAATGAAAGAGATTATTTTGATTGTTCAAGATTACAAGATTCAGGATATGAATTTGAAGTTTGATTTTCCGGGGGGGGCAACTTCGGTGGCCGCTTGCTTCTCCGATATTGGGGTATTCAGGAAAGGCGGGTGGTGCTGGGTTGTTAGCAGGCCAGGAGGATGATCTTGGTGTGCAAGAGGGTCTTGTTGGTGATCTTGGGTTGAGGTTTCAACACTTTGATTCTCCCAACCTCCCGGCAGGCACCTTGGGCGTCGGTAAGGCAGCTGCGTTTCCGGTGGGCACTCCTGACTCCGGGGAGATTGCGGATCTTGATAGGGATCCCGGGTCGAAAGTGGGTATGGAGGGTGGATGCGGGTTGCAGGTGGGTGGTGTTGATGTTCAGGGTTTGTGGTTTGAACCCTTGGGTCTCCGATCCTTGGCTTCTGAGTGCATTGAGACTTTTCCGGCGGCCACTTTTGATACCAAGGTGACTGCGGGTCTAGAGGTTGGTCACAGGTTGATTTCGGGTCAGGGGGGTGGGCATGGGTCTTGGGGAAAGTCCATGGGTCACCAGCCTTTGGATGTTGAGTTCGAGAATGTTTCTTTTCCAATTGGCCTAGGAAATGCTAAGGTTTTGGAAGTCGAGGGTTTTTTTATCCAAAAGAGGTCTAGGAATTTGATGCATTCAATGGGTGCGGATGTCAATGGCACGCCTCATTCAATTGCTGCGGTTGTCAATGACACGCCTCATTCATTAGGTGCAACTTTCGGAGTTGAGGTTGTTGGGAATTCAAGTGTTGCGGTTTCCGAAACGTCACCCCCTCTCGAGGGGTTGACGGGTAGCATGGGTGGGCACGGGTCATTGGCGTTTCTTGAGGGTGGTTACGGGTTGAAGGAGGGTCAGACGGGTGGTCATGGGATGCTGATTGGTCTTTTTGGTGGTCGCGGGTCAAGACTGAAGCCCAAGGGTCATCGGTTCAAGATTGTAGGGTCGGAAGTTGGTTCACTTTCCATGGCTCTTGGTATTGCAAACAGTGCGGAAGTTGAACAGCCTACTCTTCAAACGAGACTTGGTAACTTGGGCAATTTAATTGCTGAGAAAACCAAGGAAGGATCTCATTCAATGGGACATCGTAAATTGATAAGGGTGGGAACCGAAGTGTCACCTCTTCTAATGAGTTCAATGGTTGTGGAAATCAAAGGGGCAGCCCGTCCAAAAAGGTTTGGAAACTTGATGGCTACGGGAACCGAAGGGTCTACTCTTCAAATGAGTCTTGGAAGATCAACTTATGTGGAATTCGAAGGGTCATTCTTTTCCAAGACACCTAAGAATTGTTATTTGGTTTCGGCCAATGTAGCATTCAATGCCGAGGGACATAAGCCATTTATGGCAACCATTCCCAATGATGCACAAGTCTTGATATCCCCACGATTCAACTATTGCACCTAATGAGCGCAAATGATAATCGATTAATTAAATGAAGATACTATCTTGGAATGCACGGATAGTAAGAATTTAATTTTCATGATTTAATCTCCCATTGTAACGTCTCCTTCGCAGGCGCCCATCCCTCCTCTGTTTCATTTCTTGTTTATTGCTTACGTTGAGGATTGAGAACCCTCGACGAATGATTGTAGCTACCTGTTTTTTCGTTTTTCTTTTATAATATTAGCATTTACCTAAAAAAAAAAAGTTACCACTTTAAAACCAATGATAAAACCATTCTTTCGTTTTCATAAGGTCGTTATAACTAACTTCCCATAAAGCTGTTATAACACTTTATGTTTTAAACCAATTTTAATACAAAACAATGCCTTTCTTTTAAACCAAAAACTCTTTAATTTCCTCAAGTCTCTTTTAGAAATCAAGTTCCTTACTTATTCTCATTTCCGAAATCAGTAAAACATTATTCTTTAAAAACCAAGTACTCATTACTCACGAATGAGGTTTCACACTTCTTAACAACTTTCACATCAATTCAATTAAGTCAAATCTCTTATCTTTTAAGATCAAGTCTCTTAACTTTTAAAAAGCAATAAACCATTCTTTTTATCTCTCTTAAGTCGTTATACCTAACTTCCCATAAAGCTAGTATAACTCTTAAGCTTTCAAACCAAGTATTATTCTTCTTTCAAAAAGGATTCTTAATTCTTTTGAAATACTTCAAGATTCTTATTATTCAGGCTTAAGTCAAAAGACATTGCCGTAAAACTATATTCAGTTAACACACGTATGTCTACCGTACTATATATATATTCTTGTAAAATACTTCCAGATTCTTATTATTCAGGCTTAAGTCAAAAGACATTGCCACACGTACGTCTACCGTACTATATATATATTCTTGTAAAATACTTCCAGATTCTTATTATTCAGGCTTAAGTCAAAAGACATTGCCGTAAAACTATATATACTCCTTTAAAATATCATGCTCAAGAGTATAGGAAAAATCACATACCTCGCGACGATTATCGACTATTAGCAAAAAGCTCCAAAGTACTGTAGTCTTGTTAGCCTTTTCCACCCTTCGAGTAGAATTCGCTACTCGCAGTACTTCAACCTATAACGGTTATACAAGTCTATCAATGTCTAGACTACTCGGTAGAATAAATCTAGATACAAGATTCTTACGGAAAATTGGGCAGCACTTCCTACCACAAACTTCACAAGTCTCATCAGAGATACAGTCTATGTAAGTCAGTTCAATTCTCTTCTTATATACCTTCCTTGTATATAACTTATACTTAAATCTTATACTTCAACAGTATGTAAACTCTAATTACAAAAGAAGGTCAAGCGTATTTACCTCGATAAGCCCAAAATTATCCAAGTTATAATGTCGATCCTGAGCAACGTTTAGCTCCTACTCTGGGCGCTCCAACCCGCTCCAAACAACCCTTAGAAGTTCTACGCAACTTCTACTTAATACTTCAACTAGCTATGAAGATTTCCTTAGGGTTTCGGTTTGAGACAAAAGGGACATAAGGTAGTATTTTCGGGCTCTACGTATAGAGGTAACTTTTGGAATACTACAAGGTATAAGGCTAAGGTATTTTGGTATAGTAACAATACTTGGAGAGTATTTCTACCAAGAGGGGGTATTTTACGAGAACAATACTCAAGAGGGGTATACTCCGGCCAAGGGCCTTACTAGGGAGGAAGACTCTCGGCCAAGGGCCTCACAAAGGGGGAGGGGTGCTCAAGGACGAGAGCATCATGAAGAGGGGGGGAGGATTTTAAGACTTGGAACACATTTGTGGATGAAGAAGTCTTCAACAAGGGAGAGGTATTTATAGGACAACCAAGGGCCAAGATCAAGCCAAGTGGGGGGCAAGTGGAGGGCCAAGATTTGCCCAAGTGCCCCTAACCCTACTCCTCAAATCCCTCACAAAACATTGACCCATGAATTAGGCCTCAAATTCGTCCAAATCGTGAAAGCCAAAGGCCACTTGACCGTCCACTTGAGGGTGACAAGTGTCGCCCTCTCGTTGGTCCAAAATATTTCATCTCTCGGAAAAATCCGCAAAAATAATAAATGACATAGCCGGAATTTTCCCTTCGCAAGTTCTGTAAAACGTTTCGTCGAAAAACGACTCTTTACGGGGGTTGTGCACAAATTTCGAATCTTGCCTAACTTTAAGGCTCAAACTTTCTACGTACGCCCACACGTACATACTCTGGAAATACGGGGTATAACATTCTCCCCTCCTTAGAAACATTCGTCCCGAATGTTCCTTCTCAAAACAGATAATGATCAGTTCCTCATAACTTAAGCCAGTTGCCCATGCCACACCTGGCCACAAAATAACACATGCTCAAATATTTAATCCAAGTCCACGAGAATTCACCTCAAGCATAACAAAAGCTTCCACCCTGGTCTAAAGGATACTTCCTTCGCAACAAAATTATCACTTCTATGCTCTCAACACATGCTCGCTTCTTCCCTTACTCGTCGTACTCTTCTCGAACACTTGAACTCTTCTAGTATACGTACCATACTTCAGTCATTACTTCAGTTCCCAAAATTTCTGGAGCCACTACCTCCAAACTTGGTCATCTTACTAGCCTCGATCTTCTTTAAGGCCATTCCCGGCCTTCACGATCCGCTCAGTCGAACAAATCCACGAACTCATACGATGGTCATCTAAACTTGGGCCTAGCACCCTCGTGACCCTACCATCCGGGACCACCTAATCGACCCACCTAAAGCCGCACTCTGGTTGACCCGCACACGCCCTCAACCCGACCCTCCGTCGCGCCAACTCTTGCTCCTCGATACGGAACAATCTTACTAATTCACATCATGAAAGCTACCACTTTCATTTTACACAACTCACGGAATTATCCCACAATACATTTATACGCAAACCAAGTATTTCGACAAAGACTAACCGTAAAATCTTTTATTCAAACTGGCCTTACATCTAAGGTCTCAACGTGTAATATTCTAAGGTTCATACCTTCCCCGTCCCCACACTTATTCTTTCAACTATCCCTGTCTCTAAACCATAATACACACAAAGCTATCTGTACGTAGCACTCAACATACAATCATCGCATCACGCATGCTAAACTCTAGAGGGTCAAGGATATACCTGAAAAGATAGGCGGTTCAAAGGACCGCTAAAATTGGGAACTTCCACCGCGACCTCTGCCGTGGCCTGCCGGTGTATGATCATCCTGCCTAGCTATGGAAGGTGAAGAACCCGCCGATCGATCTCGTGCTATCCTACCGATGCTACCACTCGGCCTGACGGTCTCGCCAGATGGCCTCGTTGGCCGCAAGAATAACAATCTCCCAAGTTAGTACGACACTCTCCTTATGAAGTTTTCCACGACGCCACACCGAGACAAGGGCGACCTCATCCGCGAGCACTTACTCCCGAAAATCTGAAACTGGAGCCCCGACCGCCTCGAACATCCCGGCGTCCCAAGGTGTGGAGGACCACTCAGATCGGGCGGAGGTACATAACTAGTTCGCCGAGGCGGTCCGCCTCGAAAGTTATCAAAGGACCACTGCTGTTCTGGCCCTCTTCTGCTGATCTTGGTCATTCCGTCGACCTCTACGCTCCTCACATCCAAGTGCATAAGCCTGCATGCGGGCAATGTCCATGCCTGGCTGAAGAGCTACACCCGAACAAGCCTCAACCAAGTAGTCATCGAGCCCGGTGACGTAGCGGTGCACTCTGTCCTCCATACTGGCTACTAACGCGGGGACATACCGAGCCAATGAGTCGAACTCCACATTGTACTCCCGAACCAGATGCCCGCCCGCTCAACACCAAAAATCTTTACCGAGCCCTCCTCGCTTGTGGAGGCAAGAAATGTGCAAGAAATGCCTCTGAGAACTCGTTCCACATGGCTGGAAGTGCATGCTCTCCCCGGGACAGCTCCCATGAATCAAACCCGATCATTGCAGATCACGCACCGACGCGAACCCAAGACCACCGACTCGGTCTCCAAGCCTTGATCACTCATGATCGTCAGAATCGCTTCGGATGAACTCCCGCGATCATCCTCGTGCCTCGACCGTAGAACTGCGGCGGCTACAACTCGTAAAGTCCCGTAGCCTCAAACTATCCGATCTCGGGTGAACCACGGTGCTATCTGGGCTGCTGCGTCGGCCTATCCTCCGTTCGCCACGATCACGCAAGTAATCGCCATCTCTTTGTAACCCATCTCTCCGCTTCCAGCCGTGGACCGAGGCTCAGTCTTGTTGTCTCATCACCCACCGCTGCGCTCTAAACTCTGCTGGGCCGTGGCGTCGCAAAACTCGCCGTCTCAAGCACTATCTCAGTCACTCGGGCTGCGCCTGCATTCTCTATATCTCACTAGCGACTCCTCGCCTTGCCCACTGCCCGGGTTGCACTGCGGAGGCATAACTGTAAAACGAGAGATACGTCAGAGGGGTCCAACTTACAACACCGCTCTAAGGCACGATCTCAGAATGAGAAGAAGGGAAACCAATCCTAAATGTCCTGCAGCCTCCTGATTATAGATGTGGTGCACAACACACCGATAATCAAGACTCTACTAGACACGGTCTGTAGACACTTTCCGAGGATTAACTGCTCTGATACCACTTTTGTCACGACCCGATCCCGGGCCTGTGACTGGTGTATTACCCCGGGCACCCTAGTGATACAACATCAGAGAAAATCAGCGGAAATAAAACTTAAACATGAAATAAGGGATAAGATCATACAACAGGCCAACCAAACGGTTACCTTCCAATAACATATATGTACAAATCTTTCAAACCGAACAGTTTAATCCTTTTTACAAACCCTGCCCACAACAGTACTACAGACCTCTAAGAGTTTTTTTTTATACAACATGACGGGACAGGGCCCCGCCATACCCCTGAATGTACAAGAACCTACAACTCAGGGTAACATACCAAAGATAAGCCTCCGGAGAAACGGAGCTTCCCAACGCTGAACTGTTATCCTAAGATCGAGGATCAGCAATCGATGTACCTCTACCTGCGGCATGAACGCAGCCCCCCGAAGGAGGTCAGTACAACATGTACCAAGTATATGAAATCAAAATATCAGAATGAAATCATAGCGATCTATATAAAGCGAGACATGTATGATAACCAAACTACAGTTCACAATAAATAAGCAGTCATGTAAGTCAGGGACTCACGCCCTCAGAGTCATCACTCAAATATAACTATGGGTCTCACGCCCGCAACATCAATCATGCCCGTGGAATACCTTCCTCACTGCCGGCAGTCTATGATATAATAACACCACAGAGTACACATGAACACCAAGTCTGTACTAACAATACTATACAACCAAACCACGAAGCTGACACGGGGCAAGTACGAAAGCCGACTACCAGATACCAAGGCCGTGTCACGTAGCTGACCGGGGCAAGTACGAGGGCTAACTACGGTGTACCAAGGTCAGATCACGAGACTTCGTCACTACATCGAGCGGCAAGCGAGGGCTAACTACCCAGTACGAAGGCCGAATCAGCCACGAGACGGGCAAGTACGAAAGCCGACCAGATACCAAGGCCGAATCAGTAAGAAACCTCATGGAGAGCTAGTCCATGGAATAACACTATCACAGGGAAACGAACCCTCATCATGGCCGCATACCCGTGGACCATCCATCGAGTCAGTATGCCCATGAACTATCATAATGGAAGCATACCCGTGGGCCACCCATCGTGTCAGTATGTCCAAAATGATAAAGAATAACACGACCGGCCCTCCACCGAGAGACGCGGTAACATAAGAATACAACACTTGTACAACAAGGCTACCACACACAAACATAGGAAAGTTACACACAACTCAAAGTACTTTCATTTTATGCCAAAGTCCAAGTTTTTAACCCCAAAGTACTACGTATGTTAAACTCTTTTTATAGGATCCATTTCTTTTACAAAGGTCACCCGATACCCGCAGTATAGAGTGACTAACATCTTTTATGTAAACCAAAACAACTTCCATACTTTCCTTTTTAAAACCAAAATTAAGGCAATACCATGCCTTCTTTTTAGACCAAAACACTTCTCCTTTTAAAGTCAAGTTACCACTTTAAAACCAATGATAAAACCATTCTTTCGTTTTCATAAGGTCGTTATAACTAACTTCCCATAAAGCTGTTATAACACTTTATGTTTTAAACCAATTTTAAGACAAAACAATGCCTTTCTTTTAAACCAAAAACTCTTTAATTTCCTCAAGTCTCTTTTAGAAATCAAGTTCCTTACTTATTCTCATTTCCGAAATCAGTAAAACATTATTCTTTAAAAACAAAGTACTCATTACTCACGAATGAGGTTTCACACTTCTTAACAACTTTCACATCAATTCAATTAAGTCAAATCTCTTATCTTTTAAGATCAAGTCTCTTAACTTTTAAAAAGCAATAAACCATTCTTTTTATCTCTCTCAAGTCGTTATACCTAACTTCCCATAAAGCTAGTATAACTCTTAAGCTTTCAAACCAAGTATTATTCTTCTTTCAAAAAGGATTCTTAATTCTTTTGAAATACTTCAAGATTCTTATTATTCAGGCTTAAGTCAAAAGACATTGCCGTAAAACTATATTCAGTTAACACACGTACGTCTACCGTACTATATATATATTCTTGTAAAATACTTCCAGATTCTTATTATTCAGGCTTAAGTCAAAAGACATTGCCACACGTACGTCTACCGTACTATATATATATTCTTGTAAAATACTTCCAGATTCTTATTATTCAGGCTTAAGTCAAAAGACAATGCCGTAAAACTATATATACTCCTTTAAAATATCATGCTCAAGAGTATAGGAAGAATCACATACCTCGCGACGATTATCGACTATTAGCAAAAAGCTCCAAAAATCAGTAGTCTGTTAGCCTTTTCCACCCTTCGAGTAGAATTCGCTACTCGCGATTTCAACCTATAACGGTTATACAAGTCTATCAATGTCTAGACTACTGTAGAATAAATCTAGATACAAGATTCTTAAAATCAAGGAAGACTTCCCTACCCGTCAAACTTCACAAGTCTACTGTAGATACAGTCCTATGTAAGTACAGTTCAATTCTCTTCTTATATACCTTCCTTGTATATAACTTATACTTAAATCTTATACTTCAACAGTATGTAAACTCTAATTACAAAAGAAGGTCAAGCGTATTTACCTCGATAAGCCCAAAATTATCCAAGTTATAATGTCGATCCTGAGCAACGTTTAGCTCCTACTCTGGGCGCTCCAACCCGCTCCAAACAACCCTTAGAAGTTCTACGCAACTTCTACTTAATACTTCAACTAGCTATGAAGATTTTCTTAGGGTTTCGGTTTGAGACAAAAGGGACATAAGGTAGTATTTTCGGGCTCTACGTATAGAGGTAACTTTTGGAATACTACAAGGTATAAGGCTAAGGTATTTTGGTATAGTAACAATACTTGGAGAGTATTTCTCTACCAAAAAGGGGGTATTTTACGAGAACAATACTCAAGAGGGGGGGGGTATACTCTCGGCCAAGGGGCCTTACTAGGGAGGGGGGAAGACTCTCGGCCAAGGGGCCTCACAAAGGGGGAGGGGTGCTCGGGGAGAGCATCATGAAGAGGGGGGAGGATTTTAAGACTTGGAACACATTTGTGGATGAAGAAGTCTTCAACAAGGGAGGGGTATTTATAGGACAACCAAGGGCCAAGATCAAGCCAAGTGGGGGGCAAGTGGAGGGCCAAGATTTGCCCAAGTGCCCCTAACCCTACTCCTCAAATCCCTCACAAAACATTGACCCATGAATTAGGCCTCAAATTCGTCCAAACCGTGAAAGCCAAAGGCCACTTGACCGTCCACTTGAGGGTGACAAGTGTCGCCCTCTCGTTGGTCCAAAATATTTCATCTCTCGGAAAAATCCGCAAAAATAATAAATGACATAGCCGGAATTTTCCCTTCGCAAGTTCTGTAAAACGTTTCGTCGAAAAACGACTCTTTACGGGGGTTGTGCACAAATTTCGAATCTTGCCTAACTTTAAGGCTCAAACTTTCTACGTACGCCCACACGTACATACTCTGGAAATACGGGGTATAACAGTGGGCCCCACGTGACCAATTCCGGAAATAAAATTCCATAATTCTCAAATATTCCAAGAAGTCCGAATACCAAATCTGGGAATCCAATTCCCATTAACGAACCTTTTTCCTTCACGAAATCTGGAAACTTTTCCGTCGAAAAATCACATCTTTCTTCCTTTCCAATTTTTAATGTCGTATTCTCGTATGTACGTCCTCGCATACATACCCTGGAACTACGGGGTATAACAATATAGGGCTTGCCCAGTGACTATATGCAGTCGTCAGACCCTAGCCGACTTGATAGAGTTGGATATGACCGATTTTGATGTGATCATGGGTATGGATTGGTTAGCTTCTTGCTACGCCAATGTAGACTGTAGGAAGCGGTTGGTACGGTTCCAGTTTCCTGGGGAGCCGGTTATCGAGTGGGAGGGGAACACTGTGTCGCCGAGGGGTAAGTTTATTTCTTACCTCAAGGCCAGGAAGATGGTTCAGAAGGGGTATATCTACCATCTCATTCGGGTATTTGATACTGAGGCGGTGACACCAGACCTTCAGTCAGTTCCAGTAGTCAGAGAGTTTCCAGATGTGTTCCCAGACGACCTCCCGGGTATCCCTCCTGAGAGGGAGATAGAGTTTTGCATTGATATTCTGCCTGATACTCGACCTATATCCATTCCGCCATACAGAATGGCACCTGCCGAGTTGAGAGAGTTGAAGGACCAGCTGAGAGATTTGCTGGAGAAGGGCTTTATCAGGCCTAGTGTTTCTCCCTGGGGAGCGCCGGTATTGTTTGTGAAGAAGAAGGATGGGACGCTGCGCATGTGTGTCGATTACAGGCAGCTGAACAAGGTGACTATTAAGAACAGATACCCCCTTCCCAGGATTGATGACTTGTTCGACCAGTTGCAGGGTGCGAGGTGTTTCTCCAAGATAGACCTACGATCTGGTTACCATCAGGTGCGAGTTAGGGAGACGGATGTCCCTAGGACTGCATTCCGGACCCGGTACGGGCACTATGAGTTCAGGGTCATGTCTTTCGGCTTGACCAATGCTCCGACAGTATTTATGGATTTGATGAACCGAGTGTTCAAGCCATTTTTGGATACGTTTGTGATAGTATTCATTGATGACATCTTGATTTATTCTCGCTCGGAGCAGGAGCATGCGGAGCATTTGAGGGCCAGTCTTTGAGAGTTCTCGACCACGGTTGTGTGCCAAGTTTTGAAGTGTGAGTTTTGGTTGGCCGGTGGCGTTTACGGGGCACATTGTCGGGCCGATGGTATTCGGGTGGATACGGCAAAGATCGAGGCGATGAGTTGGCCTAGACCTACTACCGACAGCAGTGCGCAACTTTTGGGCCTTGGGTTACTACGAGAGGTTTGTGGAGAAGTTTGCTTCTATTTCAAAGACTTTGACCAAGTCGACTCGAGCGGCTAAATTTGATGGACGGATGCTTGTGAGGAGGGCTTCCGATTCTTGAAGGAGAGGTTGACAACCGCCCAGCTTCTTACTCTTCCGGAGGTCCAGACGGCTATGTGGTTTATTGTGATGCGTCGGGCATCGGGCTTGGATGTGTGTTGATGCAGCAGGGCAAGGTTATAGCTTACGCATCTCGACAACTCAAGAAGCATGAGAAGAACTACCCCACACATGACTTAGAGTTGGCAGCAGTGATTCACGCCTTGAAGATCTGGAGACATTATTTGTATGGAGTTCATGTGGATATTTACACAGACCACAAGAGCCTCCGATATCTTGGCGGAGGAGTGAACTTTGCGGCAGGCGGTGGTTAGAGCTACTCAAGGATTATGATGTCGATATCCTATACCACCCAGGGAAGGCCAATGTAGTGGCAGATGCCCTTAGTCGTAGGTCGATGGGTAGTCTATCAGGTGTGCAGCCAGAGAGGAGGGGCATGGTCCGCGAGTTACATCAGCTAGCGAGCCTTGGAGTCTGATTGATTGATTCTGATAGTAGTGGGGTTCGGGTTCGAGAGGTTTCCGAATCTTCCATCGTTGAGGAGGTGAAGAGGCGACAGTATGAGGATCCGATTATGACACGATATCGAGATACGGCTCTTCGTGAGGGGAAGGGTCGAGGTAGCACCGATGGGTGCTAAGGTTTGAGGCGTTGTGTGTTCCGGATATTGCAGGACTTCGGCGAGTTCTAGGGGAAGCACACGCGTTACTCTATCCATCCGGTCGACAAAGATGTACCACGACCTCGATCTGTATTGGTGGGACGGCTGAAGAGGACGTTGCGAGTTTTTGCTCGCCCGAGTTGTCGCAGGTCAGGTGGAGCACCGAGGCCCGTGGGTTGTTGCAGGCTATAGAGATTCCGGCATGGAAGTGGGAGGTAATCAATATGAACTTTATTACAGGGTTACCTCGCACTCAGAGGAAGCATGATTCCATCTGGGTTATCGTCGACAGGCTGACGAAATCCGCCCACTTTCTTCCTGTCAGGACGACTTTTTCGGCCGAGGATTACGCTAGACTTTACATTCGAGAGATCGTGAGTCTGCATGGTGTCCCTATATCTATCATATCGACAGGAGCCAGCCATTTACTAACTTCGAGGTCTTTCCGAAAGGGATTAGGACGCAGTGAGCCTTAGTATCGCATTCCATCCTCGACCGACGGACGGTGAGCGTACTATCCGACACTCGAGGATATCTGCGAGCTGTGTTATTGATTTCGTGGTATTGGGAGGATCATTTGCCGCTAGTAGAGTTTGCGTATAACAACGGCTACCACTCCAAAGATTCACCGGCGCCTTATGAGGCCTTATATGGGAGGAAGTGCGCAGTCACCGATAGCTGGTTTGATGTGGGTGAGGTGCGATTAGTCGGGCGGACTTGGTTCACAGCGGTGGATAAGGTGAAGCTTATCCAGAGCGGTTATTGATGACTCGAGTCGGCAAGTCGATGCAGATCATCGGCGTCGACATTTGGAGTTCGAGTTCTTGATTGGGTTTTCTGAAGGTGTCACCCATGAAGGGTGTGATGAGGTTTGGGAAGAAGGGAAGCTCATTGAGGTAAATTGGGCCTTATCGATTGTCCGTAGGGTAGGCAAGGTTGCCTATGAGTTGGATCCGCCGTCCGATATGGAGGCGACATCCGGTTTTCATGTTTCTACGCCTTTGAGAGATGTATCGAGATCCGTCTAGAGTGCACCCGATTGATGATGTCCAGTGTGAGAGGGTTATCGTATGAGGAGATTCCCATAGATACTCGATCGTCAAGTTAGCGGCGGACAAAGGATGTGGCTTCCGTCAAGGTCTTATGGCGGAATGAGAACAGAGAGGAGATGACGTGGGAAACAGAGGAGGACATAAGGCAGAAGTATCCTCATTTATTCCCCACACCTCCAGGTAACTCACTTTCCTACTGGTTAATTTAAATTGTCATATGTACTTAAGTGTTCTATTGTGGCCATATGTGGCATTTTGCAAATTGTTCAAGTTATGAGGGACTATGCCGTTATCTGAGTTAATTGAATCTTGAAGGAACATTCGGGACGAATGTTTCTAAGGGGGGGAGAATGTTATACCCCGTAGTTCCGGAATATGTATGTAAGGACGTACGTACGAATGTATAAACCCTAATTAGGGTAAGAATGAAAGAATTGTTTTCCGACGGAAAATATTCCGAACCTTGTGAAGGAAATTTTACGTTTTCAATATTTTTTTTCCAATTATGAAATTTTTCCGAGAGATAAAATATTTTGGACCAATGGGAGGGCGACATGTGTCACCCCAAGAGCCATGTTGGACGTTTTTTTCAAGACAAGTGGACAAGACAAGTGGCCAAAAGTCTTGCATGGCAATGGGACGTTTTTTTTAAGTTAGTGGGCAAGTCAAATGGTCAAAGTCTTGCATGACATTTGTGGGACAAGTGGAGAAAGGAACCTACACAAACAATCTATACCATACACATGTTTCAATCCTAACCCTTGGTTGTCCTATATAAACACCTCTAGTTGATGAAATCTTCCACACTTAGAACATTTCAAGACTTGAAAATATTTTCCTCTCCTCCCTAGTTACTCTCGTCCCACCCCCCTCTTTCTTGAGCAAATGTTGTCCAAAAATTCTTAAAATTATAAGTGTTCTTCCTTAATGTATTAGGAAAATTATTAACCAAGAGTTAGACAAGATTTCACACCCCTAGCCTCAAAAACCCTCACAAAGCCGAGAGTGGACAGATTTGGAACTTTAGTGTTCTTCACTTTTTGGAGTTAATTCTTGAATAGAAGTTGGTTAGAAACTTCTAAGGGTGACTTGTGGTGGTTTGGAACACAAAGATTTGGAGCTAAAACTTGCTTAGGAACGACTTTAAGTTCTTGGATATTTTTGGGCTAAATTGAGGTAATGAACCTTAACCTCTTTGTGAAGTTTATTATTATGTATATTGGATATTATACATATATTGGAAGTATATTATAAAGTATGAGACATAAGGAAAGATTTGGATCTTGTTAAGATGTTAAAAGGAGAATTGGCATATTATCCATTAAAATGGTAAAAATGTATCCATTACTTACTAAGAAGTTAACAACAAAGAAACTATAACTTATATAAAGATTGGAATATAAGTTGAAGTATTAATGAAGTAATTGGATAAGTAAAATTGTAAAAGTTGGCCAAGGACCCCAACTTAAGGACTGTATTTACTTTGGACTGTATTTACTTTGGACTGTATTTACATTGTTGTTAAGGGGAAGATTGTTAATCGCGTTCCGTTTGGGCGTGTGATCCCCTTCTTTAATTATTGTTGTTGTTAAGGGGAAGATTGTTAATCGCGTTCCGTTTGGGCGTGTGATCCCCTTCTTTAATTATTGTTGTTGTTAAGGGGAAGATTGTTAATCGCGTTCCGTTTGGGCGTGTGATCCCCTTCTTTAAGTTTCGGAATTATTGCGCCTTATTTATGACATGTTGGTTACTATTATCGGGCCTTGAAAAAGGTGGAGAATTGAGTAGAAACGGGGGAGGTGCTGCCCAATTTTTCGTAGACTAAGAGAAATCTTACTTAGAAGAATCCCACGTAAAACTAGAAGTTGATAGGCGTGTTTTGACTATTATAGGTTGACACTCTGCGCGCGACATATCCGACTTGGCAAGTGGATTTAGCCGAGGAGGTATGTGATTCTTCCTATCCTCTTGAGCATGATATTTGTGAACTATATTGTCACGACCCGAACCCGGGCCCGTGACTGGTGCCTTACCCCGGGCACCCAAGTAGACATACATCAGAGTAATCAGCGGAATATAAAACAAGACATAAAATAATATGAATGAGAAACAGTTTAACTGAGAAAGATTGCCCTTCGGCATATATATAAAAACATGAATCCGAACAGTTACATCCCTTTTACAAACTCTGCCCACAACAGTACTACAGACCTCTAAGAATGATATGACAACAATGGCGGGACAGGGCCCCGCCATACCCCTGAATGTAAGTACCTACAACGACAGGGGACTATACCAAGATAAGCCTCCGGAGAAACGGAGCTTTCCCAAACGCTGAACTGTGACCCTAAGAGCGAGGATCAGCGACTGGTGTACTCCTCTGGCTAACACCCCTTCCTCCCGAACTCACGAATCCGCGAATCGATCGGTAGTGAGTCCTCCTACTTGCATCCCTCCTAATAGGACACCCTTTCGACACATGGTCCTGACTGCCGCAGGTAAAACAAGTACCAACAAAAGACGACATTCCCGATGACGCCGCACACCGTGAATACCGAGGAAACAATGAATCGGTGGCTAGAACCTACGTGTATCTGCGGAACGAATCCTCGAGCTCACCAACTCCGGCATACTCAACGTCCCGAACCACGGAGGACCACTGCATTGGTGGAGTGCATATCTAATCTTCTTGAGGCGGTTCGCCACGAAAGTTACCAAAGGATCCCGCCGATCGGGCCTCTTCGCCGCCTGATTAACTGTCAATCTCTACGCCTTCTCTCGCCGCGCATAAGCCCGTACGCAGGCCATGCTCATGCCTGACTGAAGAGCTATTCTTACACAACCTTCTCTTAGATATTCATCAAGGCCCGCGATAAATCGGTACATCATATACCTACGGTAGCTTAAATCCCTAGCTAGTATGCGGTCGTCTCTTTGCAATCTATATTCTCTGTTCCTGGTCGTGGAACTGAAGGCTCATATATCATGGCCGCAGTAGGAACTGCTGCCGCTGTGCTAAACTCTGTTGTGGCTGGCGACGTTGCAGAACTCCCTGAATGAAGCACCACCCCAGGTGATGATTGGGCCTGTGCCCTCGTAACCCTCTGTGCTCTACTCGCAGCTCCCTCGGCTGCCTTGCCTTCTTCGTGCGGTTGCCTTACGCGAGGCATAATGGTAAGGGAAAGAAGTACATTTAGAGGGTCCATTTATAACTGACTCTAAGGCACGATCTTAGAGTGAGAAGAATGGAAACCAATCCTAAATATCCTATAGCCTCACGATTATTGGTGTGGTGCACAACACACCGATAATCAAGAACTACTAGATACGGTCAGTAGACACTTTCCGAGGATTAATCGCGCTCGATACCACTTTTGTCACGACCAACCTGCGTGATCGTGCCTTACCGGCACCCAAGTAGACATACATCGAGTAATCTGGAATATAAAACAAGACATAAAATAATATGAATGAGAAAGCTTTAAGCGAGAAAGATTGCCTTCGATATATATAAAAACATGAATCGACGATTACATCCTTTACAAACTCGCCACAACAAGAGTAATGCACCTAAGAATGATATGACAACAATGGCGGGACAGGGCCCCGCCATACCCCTGAATGTAAGTACCTACAACGACAGGGGACTATACCACTGATAAGCCTCCGGAGAAACGGAGCTTCCCAAACGCTGAATTGTGACCCTATGAGCGAGGATCAACACTGGTGTACCTCTACCTGCGGCATGAACGCAGCCCCCCGAAGGAGGTCAGTACAACAGGTACCAAGTATGTGAAACTGAAAATACTGTAAATGAAATCATAGTAGTCTATATATAAAGCAGGAGACATGTATGATAACCAAACTACAGTTCACAATAAATAAGCCATGTCAAGTCGTGGACTCACGCCTCAAAGTCATCACTCAAATATAACTATGGGTCTCACGCCCACAACATCAATCATGCGTGGAATACCTTCCTCACCGCCGATCCATGATATAAACACACTAAGGAATACACATGAACACGAGTCCCACTGTGTCATAATAAAACCGTCACGGTGGTAATGCGAAGGCATAGCCGACTACTAAAACCTACGCATCAACAAGGTCATAAATCGTATCATGAAATCTGTCTAGACCGCCACATGATCGGCCGCCACTCGCCCGCAGATCTAATGCGCGTCTAGTCCTGAACTTCCGCAACTCCGCATAGGCCACTCACATAGGCCCGCATGAGGTATTCCCCGCATCGAGGGTAGCTACTCCCCGGCATCGTCCTGGACTCGCAGTCCGCATGGCCACATAGACCGCATGACCACAAAGGCCGCACACTAACCTGGAACTCTCGTAGCTCCGCATAGGTCCCCTGGACCCGCATGAGGTAGTCTCGAATCATGGTCCCAGACCGCCTGAGCTATACCCCGCATCGGAGGGCAGCTTAACCCCCGGGATCAAGTCAAGGTGAGTGATATAATACTAACATAACAGCTTATCGTTAAACAACATAAGCACAATGAAGGGAAACCCCCTTACACAACATTACAAGACACTAACACACGTAGCATCCTAACATGTTTACTTATCAAATCAACAAGAAAGTATTACAAGGCTATCACAAACCAACACAATCAAGTTATTCACACAAGGTACTTTCTACTTTATGTTAACAAGTTCGGGTTTTTATCCCCAAAGTACTTCATACATTAACTCTTTAAAAGATCCGTTTCCCTCACAAAAGTCACACAATACCCGTAGTATAAAAATAGAGTGACTATCTTTTTAAGTAAACCAACACAATTTACCTTTTTAAAGACAAGTAACAACCTTCTGTTCCAAACGTTGAAGTTTGCCTAATTTCAAATGCTCAAGTTTCTCATTATCGAAAGGTTTCGTAGTTCATAGCCTTAATCACTTAAGAATATAATTCTCTTTTAAAACAATTTGAGAAACATATGCCTTATGTGTGAGTAGGTTATTCTTGTTCATAACAATCTTATTAAAGCAGCCATGATCTAGGAAATATCATTTTGTCTTATCTTAGCTCCTATGCAGATGGAGGTTTCTACTGGTTTTAATAATACTTTATTAGTCAATACATTTCCCTTTATTAGTGCTACTGTGGTTTGTTCGATACTTATTCACATTCCCGAAATCAGTAAAACATTATTCCTTTTAAAAACCAAGTACTCATTACTCACGAATGAGGTTTCACACTCCTTAACAAAATTCAATTAAGTCAAGTCTCCTATCTTTTAAGATCAAGTCTCTTAACTTCTTAAAAACAATAAACCGTTCTTTTTATCTCTCTTAAGCCGTTATACCCAACTTCCCATAAAGCTAGTATAACTCTTAAGCTTTCAAACCAAGTATTACTCTTCTTTCAAAAAGGTTTCTTAATTCTTTTGAAATACTTCAAGATTCTTATTATTCAGGCTTAAGTCAAAAGACATTGCCGTAAAACTACGTTCAGTTAACACACGTACGTTTACCGTACTATATGTATATTTTCTTTTAAAATATCATGCTCAAGAGGATAGGAAGAATCACATACCTCGCGACGATTATCGACAATTAGCAAAACGCTCCACGGCTATATAACCCGGCTAGCCTTGTCCACCTTTCAAGTAGATCATGCTACTCGCAGTACTTCAACCTATAACTGTTATACAAGTCTATCAATGTTTACTACTCTGTAGAACATTCTAAGAAGAGGCTTCTCTATTCTACGGAAAATCGGGCAGCACTTCCCTACCCGTTAAGCTACACAAGTCATCAGAAATACATCTATGTAAGTACTGATTTTAATCCTCTTCTTTAATATTCTTACGATGTGATTCTGATTCAATTCTCTTACAGAATATCCTTCTATGAATCTTATATTCATTTCTATACAACTACAGTATGTAATTTCCAATTACAATAGAAGGTCAAAAGTATTTACCTCGATAAGCCCAAAATTATCCAAGTTTTAATGTCGATCCTGAGCAACGTTTAGCTCTACTGGGCGCCCAACCCGCCCAAACAACCCTTAGAAGTTCTATAACTTCTTCTTAATACTCAACCGACTATGAAGATTTTCCTTAGGGTTTCATTTTTGTGACTGAAGGGAAGTATAATAGTATTTCTGGGCTTTTAGTATAGGTGTAACCTTGGAATACTACAAGGTATTTGGGCCAAGGTATTTTGGAATAGTAACAATACTTGGAGAATACTTTTCTACCAAGGGGGTGTGTTTTACGAGACAACTCAAGGTAGGGGTGTGTGTCTCGGCGAGGCCACTCAAAGGGGAGGAAGGCTTCGGACGAGAGCTTACAAGAGGGGAGGATTTTCTAGACTTAGAAACAATTTGTGGATGAAGAAGTCTTCAACTAAGAGGGGTATTTATAGGCCAACCAATGGCCAAGATCAAGACAAGTGGTGGGCAAGTGTAGGGTGAGGATTTGGACAAGTGTGTGTGGGTCCCACCTTATCCATCTACCACACAAAAATATCCTACCAACTCCAAGCTTCAATTCGTCCAATTGACGCCCAAGAATCCGCCAATTAGAGGGTGACAAGTGTCGCCCTCTCGTTGGTCCAAAATATTTCATCTCTCGGAAAAATCCGCAAAAATTATAAATGACATAGCCGGAATTTTCCCTTCGCAAGTTTTGTAAAACGTTTCGTCGAAAAACGATTCCTTTCGGGGGTTGTGCACAAAATTTTCGGTCCTTGCCTAACTTAAGGCTTAAACTTTTATACGTACGCCCTCACGTACATACTCTAGAAATACAGGGTATAACATTCTTCCCTCCTTAGAAACATTCATCCCGAATGTTCCTTCTCAAGACAGATAACGATCAAGTTCCTCATAGCTTAACCAGTTTGCCAATGCCACACATGGCCATAGAAAACACCCGCGCAAATACTTACATCCAAGTCCACGAGGAATCACCTCTAACATCACAAAAACTCCCACCCGAGGTCTAAAATATACTCCCTTCGCACCCTTACTTCACAAAAGTAATGATCACATCTATGTTCTCAACATATGCTCGCTTCTTCCCTTACTCGTCGTACCCTTCTCGCACACTCGAACTCTTTCTCATAACTTACCACATTCATTCTTCGCTTGGTTCCAAAACTACGGGTTACTACCCCCAACTTGGTCATCATTAACTGGGAACACTCTGGATGGATCTCCGATATTTTCTGATCATAGTAACACGAAAAGATCGGACATACTGCCTCCTACATCGGACGACAATGCTAACCTATAGGCAACTTGGCCTATTTTCCAAATGATCTGAAAAGGCCCAAAGTAACTCGGGCTAAGTTCCCTCTGTTTTCCAAAACTTCGTCACACTTTCCGGTGGTACCTTCAAGAAGACCCAGTCAACACGAACTCCAATCGCCGATTATCCGCATCGACTTCTTTTGACTCGAGCTGCCAATAACCTCTTACGGATAAGCTTCACCGCTATCCATAACCCGAAACAAGTATGAACCAACTATCGAACCTTGCCAACATCGAACCAATCGGCCGGCACTTACACTTCCGCCTACCTGGCGTCATAAGCGATATCCGAATCGATATGGCAGTTATTATAATACACACTCAACCAAGAGGCGAATAATCCTTACAGCTACCTTTGAAATCAAAAACACCGGCCCGAGGGTGAATGCAATACTGAGACTCACCTGAGTTTCTAACCTGCACGTAATACTTCGGAAAAGAAAGCGGTAAAGCTGGGCTCCACCGCTGTCGTAAGGTGAAAGTAGGCACCTCGTGCAGCCTTACAACCTTCCGATATAACATCTCGCATAACCTCTCGCGAGTAAACGGTCCCGACTAGGAGACAAGATGGTGACCTCATCGGCCCGACCATCGTCGAACGCATCCACGAACTCGTACGATGGTTAACTAAACTTGGGCCTAACACCCTCGTGACCCCACCACCTGGCGGGACCACCACAATCTGACCCCACCACCAAACAGGCCGCGAGTTGACCCGCAATCGGTCCTCAACCCGACCCGCTATCGTGCCAAACTCTTGTTCCCCCATCCGGAACAATCTCACAATCAAGTTACGAAAACCTAGCGGTCTTCTTAGCTCAACTACCCTCTTTCATTTCATGCCACTCCGGTACTTATCACACAGATATATCTCACGTATACTGTGCACTCTGATAAGGGTCAAACATAAAAATATAAATCCTTTACTCGAGATGGCCTTACCTCTAAGGTCTCCACGTATAAAACTCTAAGGCTCACACTTTCCCTATCCCCAATCTTACCCTTTAACTAATCATGATTTCTAATCACAATTAACACTATGTTATCTGAACATAACACTTAAGATATACTCATCTTATCACACGTACAAATCTCTAGAGGGTTAAGGATATACCTGTATCTACTGCTTCGCTTCCCTCTGTCGTTCTAATCAATCCTGCCCGGCTGGGCGCATAGCAAAACAAGCTGTCGAAGAAGTATGACACTCCCCACAATGACACTTACCACAACGGCCACACCGAGGTGGGGGTGGCCTCCTCTGGCTAACACCCCTTCCTCCCCGAACCATCAACCCGAATCGATCGGTAGGCTGAGTCCTCCTACTTGCATCCCTCCTAATAGGACACCCTTTCGACACATGGTCCTGACTGCCGCAGGTAAAACAAGTACCAACAAAAAGACGACATTCCCCGGGATG
The DNA here is from genome assembly GCA_029844215.1 of Przewalskia tangutica. NCBI lineage: Eukaryota > Viridiplantae > Streptophyta > Magnoliopsida > Solanales > Solanaceae > Przewalskia > Przewalskia tangutica. The sequence continues at coordinate 41,640,477 of CM056732.1, forward strand.
ACGCCTGCCACACTGTGAATACTGAGGAAACAACTGAATCCGGCTGGCTAGAACCTACGTGTATCTGTGAACCAGAATCCTCGAGCTCACCAACTCCGGCATACTCAACGCCCCGAACCTGTGGAGGACCACTGCGCCTTGGTGGAGGTGCATATCTAATTCTTGAGGCGGTTCGCTCGAAAGTTACCAAAGGATCCGCCGATCGGGCCTCTTCTTCGCCGCCCTGATTAATGTCAATCTCTACGCCTCTCGCCTGCGCATAAGCCCGTCGCAGCCATGCTCACGCTCGATGAAGAGCTATTCTTACACAACCTTCTCTTAGATATTCATCAAGGCCCGCGATAAATCGGTACATCATATACCCTCTGGTAGCTTAAATCCCTAGCTAGTAACAGGGTCGTCTCTTTGCAATCTATATTCTCTGTTCCTGGTCGTGGAACTGAAGGCTCATATATCATGGCCGCAGTAGGAACTGCTGCCGCTGTGCTAAACTCTGTTGTGGCTGGCGACGTTGCAGAACTCCCTGAATGAAGCACCACCCCAGGTGATGATTGGGCCTGTGCCCTCGTAACCTCTGCGTTTACTCGCGACTCCTCCGCTTTGCGCCTTCGTGCCGGGTTGCCTTACGCGGAGGCATAATGGTAAGGGAAAGAAGTACATTTAGAGGGGTCCAATTTATAACACAGCTCTAAGGCACGATCTTAGAGTGAGAAGAATGGAAACCAATCCTAAATATCCTATAGCCTCCTGATTATTGGTGTGGTGCACAACACACCGATAATCAAGACTCTACTAGATACGATGCGTAGACACTTTCAGAGATTAATCGCCTGATACCACTTTTGTCACGACGAACCGGGCGTGTGATCGTGCCTACCGGGCACCCAAGTAGACATACATCGAGTAATCGGAATATAAAACAAGACATAAAATAATATGAATGAAGCAGTTTAGCGAGAAAGATTGCCGCCGGCATATATATAAAAACATGAATCCGAGCGTTACATCCTTTTACAAACTCGCCACAACAAGATATGCACCTCTAAGAATGATATGACAACAATGGCGGCTGGTTCCGCCATACCCCGAATGTAAGTACCTACAACGACGGGACTATACCATCGATAAGCCTCGAGAAACGGAGCTTCCCAAACTGAATCGTGACCTATGGCGAGGATCAACGGTGTACCTCTACTGCAGATGAGCGCAGAAGGAGGTCGATACAGGTACCAAGTATGTGGCCGAAAATCAGTAAATGAAATCATAGTAGTCTATATATAAAGCGGGAGACATGTATGATAACCAAACTACGATTCACAATAAATAAGCCATCGTCAAGTCGTGGACTCACGCCTCAAAGTCATCACTAAATATAACTATGGGTCTCACGCCCACAACATCAATCATGCGTGGAATACCTTCCCATCGCGGCGACCCATGATATAAACACACTAAGGAATACACATGAACACGGGTCCCACGTGTCATAATAAAACCGTCACGGGTAAATGCGAAGGCATAGCCGATTACTAAAACCCACAGTGCAACAAGGTCATAAATCGTATCATGAAATCTGTCTGTGCCGCGCATGATCGTTCGCCACTCGCTCGCGATATCTAATGCGCGTCTAGTCCGAACTTCCGCGACTCGCATAGGCCACTCACATAGGCCCGCATGAGGTATTCCCGCATCGAGGTAGCTACTCCCGACATCGCCCCGACTCGCGATCCGCATGGCCACATAGACGCGCATGACCACAAAGGCCGCACACTAACACGGAACTCGTAGCTCCGCATAGGTCCCCTGGACCCGCATGAGGTAGTCTCGAATCATGGTCCCAGACCGCCTGAGCTATACCCCGCATCGGAGGGCAGCTTAACCCCCGGGATCAAGTCAAGGTGAGTGATATAATACTAACATAACAGCTTATTGTTAAACAACATAAGCACAATCAAGGGAAACCCCCTTACACAACATTACAAGACACTAACACACGTAGCATCCTAACATGTTTACTTATCAAATCAACAAGAAAGTATTACAAGGCTATCACAAACCAACACAATCAAGTTATTCACACAAGGTACTTTCTACTTTATGTTAACAAGTTCGGGTTTTTATCCCCAAAGTACTTCATACATTAACTCTTTAAAAGATCCGTTTCCCTCACAAAAGTCACACAATACCCGTAGTATAAAAATAGAGTGACTATCTTTTTAAGTAAACCAACACAATTTACCTTTTTAAAGACAAGTAACAACCTTCTGTTCCAAACGTTGAAGTTTGCCTAATTTCAAATGCTCCAGTTTCTCATTATCGAAAGGTTTCGTAGTTCATAGCCTTAATCACTTAATAATATAATTCTCTTTTAAAACAATTTGAGAAACATATGACTTATGTGTGAGTAGGTTATTCTTGTTCATAACAATCTTATTAAAGCAGCCATGATCTAGGAAATATCATTTTGTCTTATCTTAGCTCCTATGCAGATGGAGGTTTCTACTGGTTTTAATAATACTTTATTAGTCAATACATTTCCCTTTATTAGCGTTGCTGTGGTTTGTTCGATACTTATTCACATTCCCGAAATCAGTAAAACATTATTCCTTTTAAAAACCAAGTACTCATTACTCACGAATGAGGTTTCACACTCTTTAACAAAATTCAATTAAGTCAAGTCTCTTATCTTTTAAGATCAAGTCTCTTAACTTCTTAAAAACAATAAACCGTTCTTTTTATCTCTCTTAAGCCGTTATACCTAACTTCCCATAAAGCTAGTATAACTCCTAAGCTTTCAAACCAAGTATTATTCTTCTTTAAAAAAGGATTCTTAATTCTTTTGAAATTGTTATACCCCGTATTTTCAGAGTATGTACGTGAGGGCGTACGTATTATAATTTGAGCCTTAAAGTTGGCTAGTTTCGAAATTTGTACACAACACCCGATTAGAGTCGTTTTTTTTAAACGTTTCATGACTTTCGTAGGGAAAATTAGGCTATGTCATTAATAATTTTGCGGATTTTTAGAGGCGAAACATTTTGGACCAACGAGAGGGCGACACTTGTCACCCTCTAATTGGAAGGAGTGGGCGGCATTTTGGACGAAAATGGTGAGTGGGGTTAGGTAGGATATTTTGTGCATGTTGTTGTGGTAGATGGATAAGGTGAACTTGGCTTAAATCGAGCCCTACACTTGCAAAGACACTTGTCTTCATCTTGGCCATTGGTTGGCCTTCACTTGACCTATAAATACCTCTAAGTTGATGAACTTCTTCATCCTAAATTGTTCTAAGTGTTAAAAATCCTCCCCTCTTAGCTTGAGCTTTTCGTCCCTCTCCTCCTACTGAGCTTGGCGAGAGCCACCACACCCTCCCTCATGAAGCCTTGGCCGAGGGTACCCCTAGCCTAGTTGTTTTTAGTATAATACCCCTTTGTTGTGGTATAGAAATACTTTCCTAGTATTGTTGTAATGCCCAAATACCTTGCCCAAATACCTTGTAGTATTCCCAAGGTTACACTTATACAAAAGCCCAAATACTATTATACTTCCTTTAGCCACTAAACGAAACCCTAAGGAAAACCTTCATAGTCGGTTGAAGTGTTAAGAAGTTGCGTAGAACTTAGGGTTGTTTGGAGCAAATTGGAGCACTCGGAGTAGAGCTAAACCTTGCTCGGGATCGGCATATAAACTCGGATAATTTTGGGCTTATCGAGGTAAACATTCTTGACCTTCATTGTAATTGGAAATTACATGTTGTAGGAGTATATAGTTAAGTATACTATATATAGAACTGAACATAGTTGTGCGGCAATGTCTTTTGACTTAAGCTGAATAATACTTACAGCGATGTCTTGCGACTTAAGCATGAATTTAAAGAAGAGAATGGAACTTTGATTACATAGGACTGTTTTACATTATACTTGTGTATCATTTTTGTGTAGTAGAATTGTACACGTCCGGTTAGGCGTGTTAACCTACCGGTTGGCTTGGTAGCCGCCGATATAGGAGGAGATTTACGTCATGCGGGGAGGTGCCGAATTTTCTATAGAATATTCTACGTTGAGATCTAGAATGTTAATAGGCGCCTTGTGGCCTCTATAGGTTGAAGTACTACGTATGGCGTGATCTACTTGGCTTAAGGAGTAGCCGACGGTTTGAGGTACTTGGTTTTTTTGCTATTTAGTCGATAATCGTCGCGAGGTATGTGAACCTCTTCCTATCTCTTCTAGCATGATATGTGTGAACTATGTAGTACGGTGAGCATACGTGCTAAATGTATTTGATTGGTTTAAAACATAAAGTTTTATAACCGCTTTATGGGAAGTCGGTTATAATAGCTTTATGTGGATAAGCAAATACTTTGTGGTTTTTAAAAGGTAACTGATTTGAATAATAACTGGCTTGATATGTGTTAATAAAGAACTTGAAGTATTTCAAAAGATTTATGAATCGTTTTGAAAGAATGAGTAATACTTGGGTTTTGAAAGCTTAAGAGTTATACTAGCTTTATGGGAAGTTAGGTATAACGGCTTAAGAATGTTTCTTGATTTGAAATCGAATGTGTATCGACAAACCACCGCAGGCGTTAATAAAGGAAAATGTATTGATTAATGAAGTATTATTAAAACGAGAAACCTCCATCTGCATAGAAGCTAAGATGAGACAAAATGATATTACATTTCCTAGATCATGGCTGCTTAATAAGATTGATTATAAACAAGAATAACCTACTCACATATAAGGCATATGTTTCTCAAATCGTTTAAAAGAGAATTATGTTTTAAAGGATTAAAGACTATGAACTACGAAACCTTTTCTAAAATGAGAAACTTGAGCATTTGTAATTAGGCAAACCGGAACTTTAGGAAAAGAATGTTGGTACTTGATTTTAAAAAGAAAGTGTTCTGGTTTACTTAATAATGTGAATCACTCTAGTTTTATACTACGGGTATCGGGTGACTTTTATAAAAGGAATGTATCTCTTTTAAAAGGACTTAACGTACGTAGTACTTTAGGGTTAAAAATCCGGACTTTGGCATAAAATGAAAGTACCTTGAGTTGTGTGTAACTTGCTTATGCTTGTTGTTATGAAACTTGACCATGTTACGTGTGATAGCCTTGTTGTGCAAGTACTGTGTTCACTCGACTACCGGTTCATCCGGGAATGTATCTCACTCGACTACCGGTTCATCCGGGAATGTATCTCACTTGATTACCGGTTCATCCGGGAATGTATCTCACTTGACACGGTCATCCGGAATGTATCTCACTCGACACGGTTCATCCGGAATGTATCTCACTTGATTACGGTTCATCAGAATGTATCTCACTTGATTACCGGTTCATCCGGGAATGTATCTCACTTGATTACCGGTTCATCCGGGAATGTATTTCACTGGACTACCGGTTCACCCGGGAATGTATTTCACTCGACTACCGGTTCATCCGGGAATGTATTCCACACATTTCTATACTTGGTCCATGAGATGGGCCGAGACATGTTGTACGTATCACCTAATTTGTACCTAGACTGCCGGCAGTGAGGAAGGAGTTCCACGGGCATGAGGGATGACTTGAGGGCGTGAGTCCCTGACTTGACATGACTGCTTTTATGTTGTGAACTGTAGTTTGGTTATCATACATGTCTCCTGCTTTATATAGACTATTATGATTTCATTTACAGTATTTTACAGTTTCACATACTTGGTACCTGTTGTACTGACCTCCTTCGGGGGGCTGCGTTCATGCCGCAGGTAAAGGTACATCGGCTGTCGATCCCCGCGTTTAGGATCTCATTTCGCCAGGGAAGCTCCGTTCCGTCGAGGCTTATCTTTGGTATGTTACCCCAGTCATGTAAGTTCTCAGACGTTCGGGTATGGCGGGGCCCTGTCCGTCATAGTTGTTGTATAAACTCTTAGAGTGCATGCTGTTGTGGGCGGGGTTTGTAAAAAGGATAAGCGTCGGTATTTATGTATATATGAAGGCAAATCGTTTGGTTGCTTATTTATCTTTTCTCTTAATTCATGTTCATGTTTTTATTTCCGATTTTCTCGATGTTGTATCACTAGGGTGCGGGGTAAGGCACGATCACGCCCGGTTCGGCCGTGACAAAAGTGGTATCGAGCGATTAGTCCTCGGAAAGTGTCTACTGCACGTGTCTAGTAGAGTCTTGATTATCGGTGTGTTGTGCACCACATCTATAATCGTGAGGTGCAGGACATTTAGGATTGGTTTCATTCTTCTCATTACGAGATCGTGCCTTAGAGTGTGATAAATTGGACCCTCCGACGTATTCCTTTCCTTTACCGATTATGCCTCCGCGTAGGCAACCCAGCCAGATGGGCAAAGCGATCGAGGAGTCGTTAGCGAGATACGAGGAGTACGAGGCGCGCAGTCCCACAAGACTGAGCAGTTTCCGACGGGCGGGTTTAGCGACACCGCCAAAGACCACAGAGTTTAGAGCGCGGCGGTGGGCCGAGACTCTGATACTGAGCCTCCACCCCACACCTGGAGCCGATGAGATGGGTACAAGGAGATGGCGATTCTTGGCGGTCGTGGCGATATGAGGATAAATTGACGCAGATTCCAGCCAGAGCACCGTAGTTCACCCCGAGCGGATTTGAGGCTACGTGACTTTACGAGTTGTAGCCCGCCGATGTTCTATGGATCGAGAGGCGAGGCGACCGCCGAGTTTATCCGACAGCTACCGGATCATGAGAGTGATCGAGCCTCGAGGCGAGTCGGTGGTATTGGTTCGCATCACCGCGTGATCTGCAGATTGGTAGGTTTGATTCGTGGGCTGTCGGGAAGAGCATGCACTTCCAGCAGATTTGGGACGAGTTCTCGAGGCATTTCTTGCACATTTCTTGCCTCCACGGATGAGGAGGGCTCGGGCCGACAGATTTTTGACGTTGAGGCAGGACGGGCGGACGGTTAGAGAGTACAATGTGGAGTTCGACTCATTAGCTCGGTATGTTCCCGCTGTGGTAGCTGATATGGAGGACAGAGTACACCGCTACGTCACCAGGCCGACGATTACTTGGCGAGAGGCTTGTACGGTGTAGCTCTTCACCGCATGGACATTGCCCGCATGCAAGCTCGTGCACTAGGCGAGGCACGGAGAGGTCGACGGAATGACCGAGATCGCAGAAAGAGGCGCAATGTACAGGTCCTTTGGTAACTTTCGAGGCGGACCGCCTCAGCAGCAGTCTAGTTATGTACCTCCACCAGTACAGAGTGGTCCCCGCGATCGTCGGGGCGTTCGTGGTATTCGAGCTGGTCGAGCTCGGGCTTCGTTCACGGTATACGTGAGTGCTAGCCGGATTCATGTCCCCTCCGGTGTGCACGATGTGGCAAACATCATCCCGGGAATGTCGTCTTTATCGGGTGCTTGTTTCACTGCGGCGTCGAGGGCCATGTGACGAGCGTGCTTATAGGAGGTACGGCGCTTGGCTCACCCTAGGGTCGATGCAGGTTCATCGCTTTCATGCGCCTGCAGGCAGTATGTGCCTTTGATTAGAGTGGAGCGATAGAGTCAGGTATATCCTTAACCTACAGAGATTTGTATGTATGATATGATGACCTTATTATTGTGTGCTACGTTCGGATAAGCGTTATGTTGGTTATGAGTTAGAGAGCTTGGTTTGTTGAAAGGTTATGTATGGGGGCATGGAAAGTGTGAACCTTAGAATATTTCATGTTGAGATCCTAGATGTAAGGTCATCTTGAATAAAAGATTTTACGGTTAGTCTTTGTTGAAATACGGTGTTGCGTATGAATGTATCGTGTGATAAGTCCCTGGGTTGGGTAAATGAAAGTGGTATCTTTCATGGTGTGATTTAGCAAGATTGTTCCGGTCGCGAGCAAGAGTTGGCGCGACAGATGGGTCGGGTTGGGGCCATGTTGCGGGCCAACCCGCACTGCTTCGGTGGGTCAGCTGCAGGTGGTCCCGCCAGGTGGTAGGGTCACGAGGGTGCTAGGCCCAAGTTTAGTTGACCACCGTATGTGTTCGTGGGTATTTCGACCAGCAGCAGATCGTGAAGGCCGGGAATGGCCTTAAGGAAGATTAAGGCTAGTAAGATAACCAAGTTGGAGGTGGTGACTCCAAGGGCTGGAAAATAGAAATGTGACGGAAGTGTGGTACGGATACTAGAAAGAGTTCGAGTGTTCGAGAAGGGTACAACGAGATAGGGGAGAAGTGAACGTGTGTGATCATTTCTTGTAAAGGGAGAAGGTGCGAAGGAGGTATATTATTTTTTGACCTCAGGGATCGCATGCGATGCACCGGGTACCATATGTTGGGTCGCCGGAGTGACACTAGAACCTCGCGGCAAAGTGACAAAAGTTTGTGATATTAGAGGTGTTTCCTCGTGGACTTGGATATAAGTATTTGCGTGCATGTGTTATTTTCGTGGCCAGTTGTGGCGTTGGCAACTTGTTAGAAGAACTTTATCGTTATCCGTCTTGAGAAGGAACATTCGGGACGAATGTTTCTAAGGAGGGGAGAATGTTATACCCCGTATTTTCAGAGTATGTACGTGAGGGCATACGTATTATAATTTGAGCCTTAAAGTTGGCTAGTTTCGAAATTTGTACACAACACCCGATTAGAGTCGTTTTTTAAACGCTTTCCTGACTTTCGTAGGGAAAATTCGGCTATGTCATTAATAATTTTATGATTTTTCCGAGAGACGAAACATTTTGGATCAACGAGAGGCGACACTTGTCACCCTCAATTGGAAGGAGTGGGCGGCATTTTGAAAAATGGTGAGTGGGGTTAGGTAGGATATTTTGTGCAAGTTGTTGTGGTAGATGGATAAGGTGCACTTGGCTTAAATATAGCCCTACACTTGCACCACACTTGTCTTCATCTTGGGCATTGGTTGGCCTTCACTTGACCTATAAATACCCCTCTAAGTTGATGAACTTCTTCATCCTAAATTGTTCTAAGTGTTAAAAATCCTCCCCCCCCTCTTAGCTTGAGCTTCGTCCCTCTCCTCCTCCTAGTTGAGCTTGGCCGAGAGCCACCACACCCTCCCCCTTGTGAAGCCTTGGCCGAGGGGTACCCCCCCCCTAGCCTAGTTGTTTTTCGTATAATACCCCTTGTTGTGGTATAGAAATACTTTCCTAGTATTGTTGTAATGCCCAAATACCTTGGCCCAAATACCTTGTAGTATTCCCAAGGTTACACTTATACAAAAGCCCAAATACTATTATACTTCCTTTAGCCACTAAACGAAACCCTAAGGAAAACCTTCATAGTCAGTTGAAGTGTTAAGTAGAAGTTGCGTAGAACTTCTAAGGGGTTTTAGGAGAAAATTGGAGCACTCTGATTAGGAGCTAAACCTTGCTCAGGATCGACATATAAACTCGGATAATTTTGGGCTTATCGAGGTAAACATTCTTGACCTTCTGTTGTAATTGGAAATTACATGTTGTATGAGTATATAGTTAAGTATACTATATATAGAACTGAACATAGTTGTGCGGCAATGTCTTTTGACTTAAGCATGAATAATACTTACGGCAATGTCTTGCGACTTAAGCCTGAATTTAAAGAAGAGAATCAATCGTAATTACATGTGTATCAGACATGAGACTTGTGTAGCATTCTTGTGTAGTAGAATTGTACACGCCCGGTTAGGCGTGTTAACCCCCCGGTTGGCTTGGCCGGCCTCGATATAGGAGAGATTTACGCTGCATGCGGGGAGGTCTTCTTGAATTTTCTATAGAATATTCTACGTTGAGATCTAGAATGTTAATAGGCGCCTTGTGGCCTCTATAGGTTGAAGTACTACGTATGGCGTGATCTACTTGGCTTAAGGAGTAGCCGACGGTTTGAGGTACTTGGAGCATTTTGCTATTTAGTCGATAATCGTCGCGAGGTATGTGAACCTCTTCCTATCTCTTCTAGCATGATATGTGTGAACTATGTAGTACGGTAGACGTACATGTGCTAAATGTATTTGATTGGTTTAAAACATAAAGTGTTATAACGGCTTTATGGGAAGTCGGTTATAACAGCTTTATGTGGATAAGCAAATACTTTGTGGTTTCTAAAAGGTAACTGATTTGAATAATAACTGGCTTGATATGTGTTAATAAAGAACTTGAAGTATTTCAAAAGATTTATGAATCGTTTTGAAAGAATGAGTAGTACTTGGGTTTTGAAAGCTTAAGAGTTATACTAGCTTTATGGGAAGTTAGGTATAACGGCTTAAGAATGTTTTACTGATTTCGGAAATCAGAATGTGTATCGACAAACCACTGCAGCGTTAATAAAGGAAAATGTATTGATTAATGAAGTATTATTAAAACCAGTAGAAACCTCCATCTGCATAGAAGCTAAGATGAGACAAAATGATATTACATTTCCTAGATCATGGCTGCTTAATAAGATTGATTATAAACAAGAATAACCTACTCACATATAAGGCATATATTTCTCAAATCGTTTAAAAGAGAATTATGTTTTAAAGGATTAAAGACTATGAACTACGAAACCTTTTCTAAAATGAGAAACTTGAGCATTTGTAATTAGGCAAACCGGAACTTTAGGAAAAGAATGTTGGTACTTGATTTTAAAAAGAAAGTGTTCTGGTTTACTTAATAATGTGAATCACTCTAGTTTTATACTACGGGTATCGGGTGACTTTTATAAAAGGAATGTATCTCTTTTAAAAGGACTTAACGTCATTAGTACTTTAGGTTAAAAATCCGGAATTTGGCATAAAATGAAAGTACCTTGAGTTGTGTGTAACTTGCTTATGCTTGTTGTTATGAAACTTGACCATGTTACGTGTGATAGCCTTGTTGTGCAAGTACTGTGTTCACTCGACTACCGGTTCATCCGGGAATGTATCTCACTCGACTACCGGTTCATCCGGGAATGTATCTCACTTGATTACCGGTTCATCCGGGAATGTATCTCACTTGATTACCGGTTCATCCGGGAATGTATCTCACTCGACTACCGGTTCATCCGGGAATGTATCTCACTTGATTACGGCTCATCCGGAATGTATCTCACTTGATTACGGTTCATCCGAATGTATCTCACTTGATTACGGTCATCCGGAATGTATTTCATCGACTACTGGTTCACCCGGGAATGTATTTCACTCGACCACGGTTCATCCGAATGTATTCCACACATTTCTATACTTGGTCCATGAGATGGGCCGAGACATGTTGTACGTATCACCTAATTTGTACCTAGACTGCCGGCAGTGAGGAAGGAGTTCCACGGGCATGAGGGATGACTTGAGGGCGTGAGTCCCTGACTTGACATGATCGCTTATGTTGTGAATCGTAGTTTGGTTATCATACATGTCTCCGCTTTATATAGACTATTATGATTTCATTCTGATATTTCTGATTTCACATACTTGGTACTGTTATGCGACCTCCCGGGATGCGTTCATGCCGCAGTAAAGGTACATCGGTTATCGATCCTCGTTTAGGATCTCATTTCAACAGATTGGAAGCTCCGTTCACGGAGGCTTATCTTTGGTATGTTACTCGAGTCCGTAAGTTCTCACGCTCGTTGGTATGGGCCTCGCCCGGCCATAGTTGTTGTATAAACTCTTAGAGGTCATGCTTATTTGTTGGCGGGGTTTGTAAAAGGATAAATCGTCGGGTATTTATGTATATATGATGAAGGCAACTGTTTGGTTGGCCTGTTTATTTATCTTTTCTCTTAATTAATGTTCATGTTTTTATTTCCGCTGATTTTCTCTGATGTTTTATCACTAGGGTGCCCGGTAGGCACGACCACCAGGTTCGGTCGTGATGTAAATACTTCAAGATTCTTATTATTCAGGCTTAAATCAAAAGACATTGCCGTAAAACTACGTTCAGTTAACACACGTACGTCTACCGTACTATATATATATTTTCTTTTAAAATATCATGCTCAAGAGGATAGGAAGAATCACATACCTCGCGACGATTATCGACAATTAGCAAAACGCTCCACGGCTATAACCCGGCTAGCCTTGTCCACCTTTCAAGTAGATCATGCTACTCGCAGTACTTCAACCTATAACGGTTATACAAGTCTATCAATGTTTACTACTCTGTAGAACATTCTAAGAAGAGGCTTCTCTATTCTACGGAAAATCGGGCAGCACTTCCCTACCCGTTAAGCTACACAAGTCTACTGTAAATACAGTCCTATGTAAGTACAGATTTTAATCCTCTTCTTTAATATTCTTCTGATGTGATTACAGTTCAATTCTCTTCTGTAATATCCTTCTATGAATCTTATATTCATTTCTATACAACTACAGTATGTAATTTCCAATTACAATAGAAGGTCAAGAGTATTTACCTCGATAAGCCCAAAATTATCCAAGTTTTAATGTCGATCCTGAGCAACGTTTAGCTCCTACTGGCGCCAACCCGCTCCAAACAACCCTTAGAAGTTCTACGCAACTTCTTCTTAATACTTCAACCGACTATGAAGATTTTCCTTAGGGTTTCGTTTTTGTGACTGAAGGGAAGTATAATAGTATTTCTGGGCTTTTAGTATAGGTGTAACCTTGGAATACTACAAGGTATTTGGGCCAAGGTATTTTGGAATAGTAACAATACTTGGAGAATACTTTTCTACCAAGGGGGGTATTTATACGAGACAACTCAAGGTAGGGGGGGGGGTGTGTCTCGGCCAAGGGCCACTCAAAGGGGAGGAAGGCTTCACTGGAGAGCTTCTACAAGAGGGGGGGGAGGATTTTCTAGACTTAGGAACAATTTGTGGATGAAGAAGTCTTCAACTAAGAGGGGTATTTATAGGCCAACCAATGGCCAAGATCAAGACAAGTGGTGGGCAAGTGTAGGGTGAGGATTTGGACAAGTGTGTGTGGGTCCCACCTTATCCATCTACCACACAAAAATATCCTACCAACTCCAAGCTTCAATCCGGGTCTCCAATCTTTGGAGTTACTAAATTAAACAATACAAGGCCCATTCCGGCTCTCGCAACATGGTTCCGGTGGAATGAGTCCACGAACCCATAAAACGGTTAACTAGACTTGGGCCTTACACCGCCGTGACTCACGCGAATGGGACTACTACCAACTAATCCCATTTCATTTCAAGCTATGGGCGACCCTTAATAGGTCCTCAACTCGACTTCGGCGTCGCACTTAACTCTTACCCGGTCTGACTTAACTTTACTACCCGAGAAGGCCCTATATACCTAAGGTCTCGACGGTTATCACATTCTCAGGCTCGCAATTTCCATGCTCCAAGCCTAACTTATCAGCCCCCCGTAACCGGGTACAAAAACTTCTCGTAAAATCATAGTCGTGTTGTCTTGACCACAACAACCATACTTTCTTCGTCCGATCTCGCGCATAAATTCCTTTAAGCATACCACGTAGCTTAAGTTGCTAACATAGTCTTCCACTTAGTCTCTTAATTAACTTCTAAGGGTCCATTACATTCTCACACATCTCATCATCACCTAATTATCTCAAATTAGCACGTAAAACCTTGATGAGAGTTCCTTAACCGCTTCATACCTTCCGGTATTTATTTAGTCCTTACCCAATCACGGTAATCTAAAATCATCCTAGGCAACACACATGTGACCCCAAACATAAATCAGTATAGTTGTATGTCACAATACCAACTATACTACAAACATTACCAACCCGATACGCAATCCACATAATCCTTCCGGTCATGCCGCTTTCTCGTAGTGCAAACAATCATAACTTGTTAGGGAGATACGACCCTAACCATACAGCTCTATCGCACGATCTTAGAGTGAGAAGAATGGAAACTAATCCTAAATGTCCTGCGACCTCACGATTATAGATGTGGTGCACAACACACCGATAATCAAGACTTACTAGACACGGTCAGAGACACTTTACGAGGACTAATCGCTGCGATACCACTTTTGTCACGACTCGACCGGGCGCGATCGTGCCATACAGGCACCCTTTCGTAAACATCGAGAATAGCAATGGAACATACACACAAAAAAAATACTTAAACATAAATTAACAACAAAGTTAGCCGATAAGGCCACCTTCCGTAAAAATATACTCAATCCGTAAATAGAATAAAGACATTTTTTTTCTTTACAACCCATCCACAATGTGACTACGCACTTAAGAATAACAACTCAAGTGGCGGGGCCCGCCATACCCCGAATGTACAATAACATAATACCAGGGATAAGCCTCGGAATAAAGGAGCTTCTCAACAACAAAGGTGATCCTAAGAGTGAGGATCAGAACTGCATTTTACTGCGGCATTTAACGCACTTCGGCGAGGTCATAACATGTACCAAATATGTGAAACTGAAATCAGAATGAAATCATAAGTCTAATAATAAACCGGAGACATGTATGATACTCAATTAATAATTAATCGTGCCTTACTAGCAATGAGAGTAAATAGGTGTATACTTACAATATAAAGTAGGGCTCACCATCAAAACAGACCACTTGCCGCAGATCATTAAGCAATCCTATTCCCGGACTATTTCACTGCGTAGATCGCGTGGACCCGCATGAGGTATTCCTCGCATGGGACTATTTCACCGCGATAGGCCCTCACGACTCGCATGAGGTATTCTCGATAGGCTGGACCCACCCGCATGGGACTATTTCACCCGCATAAGCCCTACGGACTCGCATGAGGTATTCCTCGCATCGTGGGTAGCAAATCCACGGAAAAATGCAATGCCACAAACCCGGGAAATGACCCCGCAATTATTACTGAACTACTAGCACAAATCCGGCTATCACATGACATAAGCACTACCGCTTATCATACAATATATAAGCAAGTTAAGCAATCCCTAACTTCTTATTATTCTGTTTCATATACACTCTCATTTTAGTTTACTTAAGGCACTAACATGTTCTTTATAAAAAATCCGGGAATTTAACCCAAAGTACTACGTACTTCTATTCTTTCAAAATGACTCATTTCATTATAAAACTTCCAAGATACTAATAACCGTAGTATCAAGTTACAATTTCTTGTTCAAGACAAGTCACAATACTTTTAGAAATAAAATTAGGCTTCAAATCAAGTTGACTTCTTTTCTCAGAAAAGCCTTAGGCAATTGATGCCTTTAAATCAAATTGCCTTTCAAATAAATCAAGCCATTTATCTTTCCATAAAGCCAATATAACCAACTCCCCATAAAGTCGTTATATTCACTTTATACCTAAGTCAAGTACAATTTCCTATCCAAGGGACTTATACGTTTAAAACGAAACAAGTGTCACATTCTTTAAAACTCTTCAAGTCCCTTAACATGCTTAAATTACTTAAGAGTAAACCATTCTCTTATTAACTTTCCATAAAGCTATTATAACCAACTTCCCATAAAGCCGTTATACTAGCTTTATACATTAGCAACTTACATACTTCTTTTTAACCAAGAGACTTAAACTTTCCAACAAAACAAGTATCAAAATACTTTCAACATACTTAAAGTCTCTTAACTTTTGAAAACCAAGATATCCTTAATAATTAAACAAGTGAGTTAATTCCCTAACTCAAACAACTTGGGCATTCTTAAAATAAGCCAAGGATATCAAATAGACTAGATTGTCAAAATCTTGTACGTCTACCGTACTATACATTTACAACTTAATCATGCTCAAGAGATAAGAAAGTTCCACATACCTCTTCGGTTTAATCCACTTGCTAAGTCCAATCGCCGTACGTAGTATGTGTTATACCCCGTATTTCCAGAGTATGTACGCGAGGACGTACGTAGGAAATTTCGAACTTCAAGTAAGGCTTGGCCGATTTTCACTTTGTGCACAACACCCGGTTAGAGTCGTTTTAACGAAACGCTTCCACGCTCGTAGGGAATTTGGCCATGTCATTTCAAATTTTTGCGGATTTTTCCGAGAGAAACGTGTTGGATCATCAAGAGGCGCCACTTGGCACCCTCTCATTGGTGGACTTCAAATCGTCCATTTGGACGAAATGGACAAGGTAAGGCACGTTTTTTGTGCCTTGACAAAGTCAAGGGTAGGTAGGATATTTGTGTTTGGTAAATCCTAGCCCCACACTTGCCTAACACATGGATTGATCTTGGCCATTGGTTGGCCAAGGCTTGGCTATAAATACCCATCCTCAAGACTTATTCATCCATTCCTAAATGTTTCTAAGTGTTAAATCTTCTCCTCCTTTATGTTGAGTTCACAAGAGGCCTCCCTCTCAGAGGCTCTGGCCGGCGGGTACACCCTCTCCTAAGTGTGGCCTGGGGTACCCCTAGCCTAGTTGCTTTCGTATAATACCCCTTTGGTGTAGAAATACTCAAAAGTATTGTTATAATGCCCAAATTACCTTAGCCAGATACCTTGTCAGATTCTAAGGTTATACCTATACTAAGCCCGTAAATACTATTATACTTCATCTGTCCATTACAACAAAACCGAAACCCAAGGAAAACTCCATAGTTAGTTGGAGTACTATGTAGAAGTTGGTTAGAACTTCTAAGGGTTGTTTGAGCGGTTGGAGCACTGAGTAGGAGCGAAACTTTGCTAAGGATCGACATTAAACTCTGATAATTATGGGCTTATCGAGGTAATTATCTTGTCCTCTATTGTAATTGGAAATTACATAATGTTAGTATATATAGTTGAAGTATACTATATAGTATCAACTTAATGTTGTGGCAATGTCCTGGACTTAAGCTCAAGAATCTGAATCGAAATGTAATTACATGGGATCAGACATGTAGACTTGTAGTCGACGGTAGGGGGCGGTTGCCCAATTTCCCGTAGGATCTTGCATCTAGATTTATTCTACCGAGTAGTCTAGACTTTGATAGATTTGTATAACTGTATAGGTTGAATGTTCGCAGTAGCATGTGCTACTTGAGAAGTGGACCAAAGCAAGGGTTATACATGAGCGATTTGCTAATAATGATAATCATCGCGGTATGTGAACCTCTTCCTATCTCTTCTAGCATGATGTGTGTATAACTATGTAGTACGGTAGACGTCGTGTGTTAATTGAACGTAGTTATGGCAATGTCTTTTGACTTAAGCCGAATAATAATAATCTTCAAGTAGTTCAGAGAATTAAGAACTGCTTTTTAAAAGAGTAATACTTGGTTTTAAAAGCTTAAGAGTTATACTAGCTTTATGGGAAGTTAGGTATAATGGCTTAAGAGAGATAAACGAATGATTTATTTATTTAGAAGTTAAGAGACTTGATCTTGTAAGATAAGAGACTTAACTTAAATAAATTATATGAATTTTGTGAAACCTCATTCGTGAGTAATGAGTACTTGATTTTTAAAAGGGATAATGTTTTACCGATTTGGAAATCGTAAATGTGTACCGACAAACCATCGCAGCGTTAATAAAGGAAAATGTATTGAATAATTAAGTATTATTAAAACAAAGTAGAAACTTCCATCCGCATGTGTCTAAGATGAGACAAAATGATATTTCCTAGATCATGGTCAGTAATAAGATTGTTATAAACAAGAATATCCTACTCACATATAAGGCTTATGTTTCTTAAACGGTTTAAAAGAGAATTATATTCTTAAATGAATAAGGCTATGAACTACGAAA
Source organism: Przewalskia tangutica (assembly GCA_029844215.1). NCBI lineage: Eukaryota > Viridiplantae > Streptophyta > Magnoliopsida > Solanales > Solanaceae > Przewalskia > Przewalskia tangutica. The sequence continues at coordinate 41,658,044 of CM056732.1, forward strand.
CCTTTCTAAAATAAGAAACGTGAACATTTGAAATTAGGCAAACTTGGACGTTTGGAAAATAATGTTGTTACTTGATTTTACAAAGGTAAGTGTTTTGGTTTACTTAAAAAGACAGTCACTCTATTTTTATACTACGGGTATTGCGTGACTTATGTGGAAGAAACGGATCTTTTAAAGATTTAATGTGTGAAGTACTTTGGGGATAGATGCAGAACTTGTTAGTAAAGTACCTTGTGGAATAACCCGATTGTATTGGTTTGTGATAGCCTTGTAATACTTTCTTGTTGATTTGATAAAGTAAACATGTTAGGATGCTACGTGTGTTAGTATCTTGTGATGTTGTGTAAAGGGTCATTCTTGTTGTGCTTACGTTGTTAAACGTTAAGCCCGTTGTACTATTATTGTATCACATACCCCTTTGACTTATTATACCGAGGGCTTGCCACCCTTGATGCGGGTCTCTACGGCCTATGCGGTCCTTGTGACTATGCGGAGTGCGGTAGCTCCAGGATTGATCATTCCGGGTGTTTAGCCTGATGCGGGGGATTCTACGCGGTGCTGAGACTACGCGTCTTTTGAGACTATGCGGTTGCGGAGCCTGGCGATACCGGGGTTGCTCGCCTCGATGCGGGTATACCAGCGGTGCAGGACCATGATTCGAGGAATACCTCGCGGGTCCGTGTGTGACCTATGCGGAGTCGCGAGAGTTCCAGAATAGACGCGCAGCGATGTAATCTGCGCGGTGGCCGCCTTCGATTACATGCGGTCTAGAAAGACCTCGTGATACGCTTTATGGCATTTGTGGTACTGGGTCTTAGTAGTCGGCTATGCCTTCGCATTTCACCCGCACGGTTTTATTGTGATGACTTTGAGGCGTGAGTCCGACTTGACATGATCGCTTATCAGAATCGTAGTTTGGTTATCATACATGTCTCTGCTTTATAGACTACTATGATTTCATTTACTGATTTATTTTCGATTTCACATACTCTGCACTTGTTATCGACCTCCTTCGGGGCGCGCTCATGCCGCAGTAAGGTACACCGCCGTTGATCCTCGCTCTTAGGGTCACAGTCAGCGTTGGGAAAGCTCCGCTTCTCGGAGGCTTATTCGTATAGTCCCCTTGTCAGGTGCTTACATTCAGGTATGGCGACGGCCCCGTCGCTTGTTGTCGTATCATTTCTTAGGTGCAGTAATCGTTGAGCAGGGTTTGTAAAAGGATTAAACTGCTCATTTGTAAGAGTTGTTATTTATATATATGCCAAAGGCAAGTTTTCCTCAGACATCTGCTTTGTACTTCATTTGTTTCATGTATGTGTTTATGTTCCATTGACACTGATGTTGTATCACTAGGTGCCGGTAAGGCACCAACACGGCCGAGTTCGGTCGTGACAGTATGCCAACCTATAATGACCATAGTACGTCTATTAACTTCTAGTTTCAAACGTAGAATATTCCAAGTGCAAGTCACTAAATTCTACGGAAAATCGGACAGCACTTCCTTTGTTTTTACTAACTTTGCCACCTTTTTCAAGGCCGAATACAATAACCAAACAGCCCCAATTGGCTCACCACAAACGATAACAAACTAGTCTAAACTATAATGTCAATTCGGCAATTAGGCAACAATACAAATCGTTTCCAATTCCTTTTTAATCCAAGTGGTTTAGTATAACATGATATCAAGCCGCAATCGATTACAACTACTACAATCCTCAAGTAGGTAAACATGCGACGATTCTAATAAACGACCAAAATTGTATTTCAATTTCAAAAGGCTAAATCATGTCCTTTTCGGTTCTAGGCTTCTACAATCCATGTCACTTATCAAACTTCATAACACAAATCACATGATCACTTATAACTTATCATTACATGAAATCTTCAATTACAAAAGTAAAACGAAGATTATACCTCAATTAGCCTAATTATGATCCAAGATCACAAGTCGCTTCCTTAGCAACTTTAGCTCCTCCTTTCGACGCCCAATCCACTCCAAGCAACCCAGAAGCTTATAAAAGACTCATCTTCAAGTTTCAACTTCAAAGTTGAATAACCCTTTAGGTTTTCGCCTTGACTAATACTAAAACACCACATTTCCGGATCTTTTATTGAGAAACACTTACTATACCCTTAGGTACCTTGGTTTAAAGTGGGGGAATTATTGGACAACAATTGAAAATTTTCATCTTGAAAATCCCCTCAAAACCGAGAGCTTCCTTGTGCTCTTCAAGGTTTTCTTGAAAATTTAACTAAGTGTTAAAAAGCCTTGTCTTGCTACTAGCACACATATATAATACTATGGAGGGTCAAGATCTACACAATTGGTTGGCCTAGATGAGTTTCACATGGATCCTAGCCAAGTGGCCCTTGGACTTTTAGTCAACAATGTCAAGCTAAGCCATTTGCAAGACTTGGTCTTTTAAATTATGGTCAAATGACCATTTCCTCCATCATAATTTCGTCCAAGACCATTAAGGGGGGGTGACACGTGTCGCCCTCCCATTCGTCGCAATATTTCGTTTTCCGACAAATTCCAAAATTCCGATAAGTTTTTACTCGTCAAACCTTAACATTGTTGAGTTCTTACGTACGTTCTTATAAACATAACCTGAAATTCCGGGGTGTAACATTCTTCCCCCCTTAGAAACATTCATCCCCGAATGTTCTCTCGGGAGTCAAACTTAAGATAGCGACATAGTCTCCTTACAACCCCTACATGCCAATCATCGGTTATCTGCATAAAGCTTCTGCGGACTCTAAGCTTACTACAATCTTCCCCGGATAAGCTTCGCCTTATCCATAGCCCGCTGAATCAAGTCTGGACCAAATAACTGAACCTCGCCTATGTCGAACCATCCGACCGGCGATCTACACTTCCTTACATACAAGGCCTCGTACCGGGCCACCTGAAAACTGGAAGGGTATCTGTTATCGTACGTAACAAGACAAGAGGCAATTAACCTTCCCGGCTATTTCTGAAATCAAAACACAGGCCCGCAACCTATCCTCGCGCTCGGATAGTACGCTCTTCGACCGCGGTCCGAGGTGTAATGCAACACTTAGACTCACCTGTGTCCCTAATCCTTTCTGGAAAAAAAAAACCTCCAGAAGTTATCCGCAACTGAGCTCATCTATCTGTAATCATAAACGTAGGAACCTCGCGCCTCACAATCTCTCGCTATACAAGCTAATATAAACCTCACCAGTAAGTGGTCCTAATCCAAAGAACACACTTGGTTTCGCCACTAATTACTATGACCCTGTGGAGTCGCACTTCCTCCGAGCACGATGCCACCCCAGAACAAGATCCATAATAATTACCTCTCATATCTAGGTTGGGATTTCAATCGCTCGCAATAGCCCATCGGGCTTCGGTACACAACCATGACTGCTACTAACTTCGGACACTAAGCAAGAAACTCCGCTATGTCTCTCTTCCGGTCATCTTACCCATACATACATCTCGAGGCCACGACACGACTTAGTCGGCCCCAAACAATTAGAGCAATAAGATCGCGTGCCTCCTAGAACTCCGGCGACTAGTCCTGCAAAGACCGGTACACGCAATCTATCCTCATCTCATAGCACCCCATCTGGTTCTACTCAAACAGTCTCTTCTCTCCTCGGAGAGTCGTAACTCGATATCAGATCATAACCGGATCCTTCATCGCCTCTTTACTTCCCCAACGATGGAAGACTTGGCAACCTCCCGGATCAGAACTTCATTAACCTTGGAAACAAATAATCGAACCCCCTAGGCTTGGTAACTGAAGAATCTTACAGACTACATCCTGTCTATCTGGCTGCCCATCCGCGACTACCCCAGTCCACCACAAGAGTATCTCAGAATCGCTGGCTTTCCCCGGATGGTATAGGATATCAATACACAATCCTTGAGTAACTCTAACCACCATCGGTGTCTCAAATTCTACTGCCTCAGTCTGCAGATATACCGGAGGCTTTTGTGGTCTGCACAAGTATCCACATGAAGTCTGTATATACGTCATGCCCCCCAAATCTTCAAGGCCTGATTTAACTGCCGCCAGCTTTAAATCGTGAGTGGCGCAATTTCTTCTCCTGCTTCCCTAACTACTGGGAAAACATAGGCTCTATCCTTATCGGGTCAGACAAGACACAACCTAGCCTAACACCCAACGTGTTATCATAATAACCTAACCTCTAGTCTCACAGAGGGTTAGAACTGTAGTCGTGGTCAACTTGTCTTCCAATAATCGAAAGTCTTTCTCATTCCCGCGAAATATTCGGGTATCCTTAATCTCACTTATGGTTCCTGCTCTTTCTCTCGATGCAACCAAACTTGGTCACTAAACTTAGATTTGATTCCTTTGCTTGCCTCACGCTAAGACTTCATCACAATCACATTTTTGTGGGGAGGTTTTGATCTCGTCAAGTAGTAACCCTGCTTTCCTTTCGGCTTGCAGAGCCTATAACTAGGTGTTACCATATTTTCTTGAAATGTTCTTACCGCCCATTATCAACTAATGGTCTTTACACTCGCCCTGGGTAATCATGACTCGTAACTTACATTTATATCTCTACGATACTTCCGACCAATTGCACGTCGCTTCTTATTACTCCAACCCAACACTTTTTCCACGGTTATCCACAATCAGAACCTATGGCATGACGATATCAAGACCTTACGGTCTTATATCCTTCGCCTAACAACATGGGTACACGTAACCCCATAATACGCAAACTGTCTTTACATGGGAGAGAACTTATCTCCTTAATAAACCTTCCTCGAGTCGCAACCCTAATCACAGTGGTCCTCTCGCGTCCAAGAAACATCTAATCATCACGCACCGCCTTAAAGTCGTAGATTTTCAAAACCTACCAAAGATGCCCTCACTTTCCGGCAAAGACTCTGCATTTATTTATTCATGCCTTGCACATTTTCCCGAAATTATACGGAAGGTCATGGCCCCGACCGCCACACCAACCCAACTCCAAGTACTTCCAAGGCATTTAACATAAATTCCTTTAAATTCAATTATTACTACCTTCTGCCTCAATCCACCTCAAATGAACAAATCACACAGACTTATTAAAAACAATTATGCCAAAGAAGGAAGAATAATTCACTGGTTACCACCACTTCTCTTCCTTTCCACTCGATAACCGGCTTATCGAAACCGTACCAAATCAATCTCTCGTAGTCCACGCTGGCATCACAAGAGGCCAACTAGTCCGCACTCATAATGACCTCAACGTGCGTCATAATGTACCGCTAGGTTCATAAGGTCCAACGATCGTATCGTTACCGTAATTATTATCTACTCGCCGCCTACCACCCATCACTACGTGTGATCACCGAAAGGTTCTCATGGATTCAGCTTTATTTCTTTACACTTGTTGCTCTTTTTCATCGGTCGCATTTTTCCGTACTCCCAAACTTATTTTTAGCGCACGCATAGCCTACATATCGATCCGGTCTCCAATTGGAGTTACTAAATTAAACAATACAAGGCCCATTCCGGCTCGCAACACGGTTCCGTGGAATGAGTCCACGAACCCATAAAACGGTTAACTAGACTTGGCCTTACACCGTGACCGCCACGTGGCGGACTACTACCAACTAATCCCATTTCGTTTCAAGCTATGGGGCGACCCTTAATAGGTCCTCAACTCGACTCGGCGTCGCACTTAACTCTTACCCTTGGTCTGACTTAACTTTACTACCCGAGAAGGCCCTATATACCTAAGGTCTCGACGGTTATCACATTCTCAGGCTCGCAATTTCCATGCTCCAAGCCTAACTTATCAGCCAGAATCGTACAAAACTTCTCGTAAAATCATAGTCGTGTTGTCTTGACCACAACAACCATACTTTCTTCGTCCGATCTCGCCTGCATAATTCCTTTAAGCATACCACGAGCTTAAGTTGCTAACATAGTCTTCCACTTAGTCTCTTAATTAACTTCTTAAGGGTCCATTACATTCTCACACATCTCATCATCACCTAATTATCTCAAATTAGCACGTAAAACCTTGATGAGAGTTCCTTAACTGCTTATACCTTCCCAGATTTATTTAGTCCTTACCCAATCCCGGTAATCTAAAATCATCCTAGGCAACACACGTGACCCCAAACATAAATCAGATAGTCAGATGTCACAATACCAACTATACTACAAACATTACCAACCCGGATACGCAATCCACATAATCCTTCCTGGTCATCACGCTTTCTCGTGGCCGCAAACAATCATAACTTGTTAGGGAAAGACGACCCTAACCATACAGCTCTATCGCACGATCTTAGAGTGAGAAGAATGGAAACCAATCCTAAATGTCCTGCAGCCTCCTGATTATAGATGTGGTGCACAACACACCGATAATCAAGACTTACTAGACACGATGCGTCAGACACTTTCCGAGGACTAATCGCTCGATACCACTTTTGTCACGACCCGACCCGCTCGCGATCGTGCCCTACCCGCACCCTTTCAGTAAACATCGAGAATAGCAGTGGAACATACACAACAAAAAAAAATACTTAAACATAAATTAACAACAGACTAGCCGATAAGGCCACCTTCCGTAAAAATATACTCAATCCAGAAATAGAACAGTACATTTTTTTTCTTTACAACCCATCCACAATGTGATTCTGCACTTAAGAATAACAACTCACGTGACGGGCCCCGCCATACCCCGAATGTACAATAACCGACAATACTGTGATAAGCCTCCTAATAAAGGAGCTTCTCAACAAATAACAGTGATCCTAAGAGCGAGGATCAAGAATCTGCATTTACTCATGCAGATGAACGCAGCTCGGCGAGGTCAAGATAACATGTACCAAATATGTGAAACCGAAAGTATTGTAATGAAATCATAAGTCTAATAATAAACCGAGACATGTATGATACTCACCAATTAATCGCGGCCTTACTAGCAATGAGAGTAAATAGGTGTATACTTACAATATAAAGTAGGAAGCTCACGATCAAAACAGACCACTGTCCGCAGATCGTTAAGCAATCCTATTCTGGGACTATTTCACCCGCCTAGATCGCGTGGACCCGCATGAGGTATCCCTCGCATGGGACTATTTCACCCGCATAAGCCCTTACGACTCGCACGAGGTATTCCTCGCATAGGTCGGACCCACCCGCACGGGACTATTTCACCCGCATAAACCCTACGGACTCGCACGAGGTATTCCTCGCATCGTGGTAGCAAATCCACGGAAAAATGCAATGCCACAAACCCGGAAATGACCCGCAATTATTAATGAACTACTAGCACAAATCCGCTATCACACATGACATAAGCACTACCGCTTATCATACAATATATAAGCAAGTTAAGCAATCCTCTAACTTCTTATTATTCTGCTTTCATATACACTCTCATTTTAGTTTACTTAAGGCACTAACATGTTCTTTATAAAAATCCGAATTTAACCCAAAGTACTACGACTTCTATTCTTTCAAAATGACTCATTTCATTATAAAACTTCCAAGATACTAATAACCGTAGTATCAAGTTACAATTTCTTTTCAAGACAAGTCACAATACTTTTAGAAATAAAATTAGGCTTCTAAATCAAGTGACTTCTTTCTCGTAAAGCCTTAGGCAATTGATGCCTTTAAATCAAATTGCCTTTCAAATAAATCAAGCCATTTATCTTTCCATAAAGCCAATATAACCAACTCCCATAAAGTCGTTATATTCACTTTATACCTAAGTCAAGTACAATTTCCTATCCAAGGGACTTATACGCTTAAAACGAAACAAGTGTCACATTCTTTAAAACTCTTCAAGTCCCTTATCATGCTTAAATTACTTAAGAGTAAACCATTCTCTTATTAACTTTCCATAAAGCTATTATAACTAACTTCCCATAAAGCCGTTATACTAGCTTTATACATTAGCAACTTACATACTCCTTTTAACCAAGAGACTTAAACTTTCCAACAAAACAAGTATCAAAATACTTTCAACATACTTAAAGTCTCTTAACTTTTGAAAACCAAGATATCCTTAATAATTAAACAAGTGAGTTAATTCCCTAACTCAAACAACTCGGGCATTCTTAAAATAAGCCAAGGATATCAAATAGACTAGATTGTCAAAATCTCACGCCTACCGCACTATACATTTACAACTTAATCATGCTCAAGAGATAAGAAAGTTCCACATACCTCTTCTGGTTTAATCCACTTGCTAAGTCCAATCGCACGTAGTATGCCAACCTATAATGACCATAAGACGCCTATTAACTTCTAGTTTCAAACGAATATTCCAAGTGCAAGTCACTAAATTCTACGGAAAATCGGACAGACTTCCTTTGTTTTTACTAACTTTGCCACCTTTTCAAGGCCGAATACAATAACCAAACAATTTCCAATTGGCTCACCACAAACGATAACAAACTAGTCTAAACTATAATGTCAATTCGCAATTAGGCAACAATACAAATCGTTTCCAATTCCTTTTTAATCCAAGTGGTTTAGTATAACATGATATCAAGCCGCAATCGATTACAACTACTACAATCCTCAAGTAGGTAAACATGCGACGATATTAATAAACGACCAAAATTGTATTTCAATTTCAAAAGGCTAAATCATGTCCTTTTCGGTTCTAGGCTTCTACAATCCATGTCACTTATCAAACTTCATAACACAAATCACATGATCACTTATAACTTATCATTACATGAAATCTTCAATTACAAAAGTAAAACGAAGATTATACCTCAATTAGCCCAATTATGATCCAAGATCACAAGTTGCTCCTTAGCAACTTTAGCTCCTCCTTTCGACGCCCAATCCACTCCAAGCAACCCTTAGAAGCTTATAAAAGACTATCTTCAAGTTTCAACTTCAAAGTTGAATAACCCTTTAGGTTTTCGCCATGACTAATACGAAAAACACCACATTTCCGGATCTTTTATTGAGAAATACTTACTATACCCTTAGGTACCTTGGTTTAAAGCTGGGGAATTATTGACAACAATTGAAAATTTTCATCTTGAAAATCCCTCAAACCGAGAGCTTCCTTGTGCTCTTCAAGGTTTTCTTGAAAATTTAACTAAGTGTTAAAAGACTTGTCTTGCTACTAGCACATATATAATACTATGGAGGTCAAGATCTACACAATTGGTTGGCCTAGATGAGTTTCACGGATCCCAGCCGTGGCCCTTGGACTTTTAGTCAACAATGTCAAGCTAAGCCATTTGCAAGACTTGGTCTTTTAAATTATGGTCAAATGACCATTTCCTCCATCATAATTTCGTCCAAGACCATTAAGGGGGGGTGACACGTGTCGCCCTCCCGTTCATCGCAATATTTCGTTTTCCGACAAATTCCAAAATTTCGATAAGTTTTTACTCGTCAAACCTTAACATTGTTGAGTTCTTACGTACGTTCTTATAAACATAACTTGAAATTCCGGGGTACAACATGTTCCTTCTCAAGACAGATAACGATCAAGTTCCTCATAGCTTAACCAGTTTGCCAATGCCACACATGGCCATAGAAAACACCCGCGCAAATACTTACATCCAAGTCCACGAGGAATCACCTCTAACATCACAAAAACTCCCACCCGAGGTCTAAAATATACTCCCTTCCACCCTTACTTCACAAAAGTAATGATCACATCTATGTTCTCAACATATGCTCGCTTCTTCCCTTACTCGTCGTACCCTTCTCGCACACTCGAACTCTTTCTCATAATTTACCACATTCCTGTTACTGCTTCAGTTTCCAAAACTCTGGGTTACTACCCCCAACTTGGTCATCATTAACTGGGAACACTCTGTATGGATCTCCGATATTTTCTGATCATAGTAACACGAAAAGACCGGACATACTGCATCCTACATCGGACGGCAATGCTAACTATAGCAACTCGCCTATTTTCCAAATGATCCAAAAGGCCCAAAGTAACTCTGCTAAGTTACCGCTTTTCCAAAACTCGCCATACCTTTCCGGTGGTACTTCAAAGACCCACCGTCAACTCGAACTCCAATCGCTGCGCGATTATCCGCACGACTGCTGACTCGAGCTGCCAATAACCTCTTACTCGATAAGCTTCACCCTATCCATAACTCCGAAAACAAGTATGAACCAGCTATCTGAACCTTGCCAACATCGAACCAATCGACCAGCAGCTTACACTTCCGCCCCTACAAGGCGTCATAAGGCGATATCCGAATACTGATATGGTAGCTATTATAATACACACTCAACCAAGAGGCGAAGAATCCTTACAGCTACCTTTGAAATCAAAAACACCGGCCCGATGGTGAATGCAATACTGAGACTCACCTGAGTTTCTAACCGCTCGTAATACTTCAAAAAAGAAATAGTAAAATGGGCTCCACCGTCATTATAAGGTGAAAGTAGGCACCTCGTGACTTACAACCTTCCGATATAACATCTCGCATAACCTCCGAGTAAACGGTCCGACTAGGAGACAAGATGGGCTGACCATCGCCCGACATCGTCGAACGCATCCACGAACTCGCACGATGGTTAACTAAACTGGGCCTAACACCTCGTGACCCCACCACCGGGACCACCACACTCTGACCCCACCCCCAAACCGGCCGCGGGTTGACCCGTGATCGGTCCTCAACCCGACCCGCTATCGTGCCAAACTCTTGTTCCCCGATCCGGAACAATCTCACAATCAAGTTACGAAAACCTAGCGGTCTTCTTAGCTCAACTACCCTTTCATTTCATGCCACTCGACTTATCACAGACATATCTCACGTATACTGTGCACTCTGATAAGGGTCAAACATAAAAATATAAATCCTTTACTCGAGATGGCCTTACCTCTAAGGTCTCCATGTATAAAGCTCTAAGGCTCACACTTTCCCTATCCCCAATCTTACCCTTTAACTAATCATGATTTCTAATCACAATTAACACTATGTTATCTGAACATAACACTTAAGATATACTCATCTTATCATACGCATAAATCTCTGAGGTTAAGGATATACCTGTATCTACTGCTTCGCTTCCCTCTGTCGTTCTAATCAATCCTGCCCGGCTGGGCGCATAGCAAAACAAGTTGTCGAAGAAGTATGACACTCTCCACAATGACACTTACCACCACGGCCACACCGAGGTGGGGGTGGCCTCTCGCTAACACCTTCCTCCCGACCATCAATCAGAATCGATCGGTAGCCGAGTCCTCCTACTTGCATCCTCCTAATAGACACCCTTTCGACACACGGGTCCGATCGCCGCAGTAAAACAAGTACCAACAAAAAGACGACATTCCCGACGACGCCGCACATCGTGGAATAATGAGGAAACAATCGAATCCGGCCGAACCTACGTGTATCGTGGAACGAAGCCCCGAGCTCGACCACCCGATACTCAACGCCCCGAACCCCGAGGACCACTGACCGCGAGGTGCATATCTAATCTGCCACGAGGCGGTTCGCCTGAAAGTTACCAAGGATCTCCGCCGTCGCCTCTTCTCTGCCTTGATTAACTGCCGATCTCTACGCCTTCTCGCCACGCAGATAAGCCCGCACGCAGCCATGCTCATGCTCGATCAAGAGCTATTCTTACACAACCTTCTCTTAGATATTCATCAAGGCCCGCGATAAATCGGGTACATCATATACCCTCGTAGCTTAAATCCTAGCTAGTAACAGGTCGCTCTTTGCAATCTATATTCTCTGCTTGGCCGTGAATCAAGGCTCATATCATGGCCGCAGAGGAATCGCCGCTGCATAAACTCGCTGGCCGGGCGACGCCAGGTAACTCCTCGAATAAGCACCACCAGTGATGATTGGGCCTGCCCTCAGAACCCTCGTGCTCTACTCGCCTCCTCGCCGCTGCTTCTTCGTGTTCGGTTGCCTTACGCGGAGGCATAACGGTAAGGGAAAAAAGTACGTTTAAAGGGGTCCAATTTATAACACAGCTCTAAGGCACGATCTTAGAGTGAGAAGAATGGAAACCAATCCTAAATATCCTATAGCCTCCTGATTATTGGTGTGGTGCACAACACACCGATAATCAAGACTCTACTAGATACGGTCTGTAGACACTTTCCGAGGATTAATCGCTCGATACCATTTTTGTCACGACCGAACCTCGCCCGGATCGTGCCTTACCTCGGCACCCAAGTAGACATACATCAGAGTAATCAGCGGAATATAAAACAAGACATAAAATAATATGAATGAGAAACAGTTTAACTGAGAAAGTGTCACGACCCGAACCCGGGCCCGTGACTGGTGCCTTACCCCGGGCACCCTAGTGATACAACATCAGAGAAATCAGCGGAACATAACACATCAACATAAAATAACAAGAAGTGTACAACAGTTATCTTTAGAAAACTTGCCTTTCGGCATATATATAAATAACAACTCTTTCAAAATGAACAGTTTAATCCTTTTTACAAACCCCGCCACAACAAGATACATGCACTCTACGAATGATATGACAACAACGACGGACAAGGTTCGCCATACTCGAATGTAAGCACCTACAACAACAGGGACTATACCAAGATAAGCCTCCGAGAAACGGAGCTTCAAACGCAATCGTGACCCTAAGAGCGAGGATCACCGATCGTGTACTTTACTGCAGATGAACGCAGCCGGGCGAGGTCAAGATAACAAAACGAGTATGTGAAATCGAAAATAAATATCAGAAATGAAATCATAGTAGTCTATACAAAGCAGAGACATGTATGATAACCAAACTACGCTCACAATAAATAAGCATGTCAAGTCAGGGACTCACGCCCTCAAGTCATCACTCAAATATAACTATGGGTCTCACGCCCACAATATCAATCATGCCCGTGGAATACCTTCCTCACTGCCGGCAGTCTATGATATAAAGGCATCCAGGAATACACATGAACACCAGGTCCCACCTGTGTCCTAATAAAACTGCATGTAAGTACGAAGGCATAGCCACTACTAAAACCCACGCACCAACAAGGTCATAAATCAGATTATGAGATCTGTCTGCATCACCACATGATCAAAGCCGCCACTCGCGGCAGATCTAATGTCGCGCCTAGCCCCGAACTCTCCGCATTGCATAGGCCAAACTCATAGGCCCGCATGAGGTATAACCCGCATCGAGGATAGCTACTCCCGATCCGCCTCGACTCGCCCGCATGGCCACATGCACCGTATGACCATAAAGGCCGCATACTAACTCGAACTCGTAGCTCGCATAGGCCCGGACCGCATGAGGTATTCTCGAATCATAGGTCACATGCACTACCGAGTCTACCCCGACGGAGGCGCTTAACCTCCTAAACAAGTCGTGAGTGGTACAATACCAACATATCGGTGATAGTGAAACAATTTAAGCGCAATCGGCGGAAACCCTTTACACAAACATCACAAGATACTAACACACGTAGATCCTAGCATGTTTACTTAACAAATCAACAAGAAAGTACTACAAGGCTAACACAACCCAACACAAGTTATACACACAAGGCACTTTCTACTATATGATTAACAAGATCGGGTTTTTATCCCCAAAGTACTTCATACATTAACTCTTTTAAAAGATCGCTTTTTCACATAAGTCACACAATACCCGTAGTATAAAATAGAGGATTCTTTTTAAGTAAACAAAACACTTACCTTTGTAAAATCAAGTAACAACATTATTTTCCAAACGCCCAAGTTTGCCTAATTTCAAATGTTCACGCTTCTTATTTTAGAAAGGTTTCAGTAGTTCATAGTCTTATTCATTTAAGAATATAATTCTCTTTTAAACAACTGAGAAACATAAGCCTTATATGCGAGTAGGATATTCTTGTTTATAACCATCTTATTACAAAGACCATGATCTAGAAATATCATTTTGTCTCATCTTAGCTTCTGCGGATGGAAGTTTCTACTGGTTTTAATAATACTTAATTATTCATTACATTTTCCTTTATTAACGCTGCAGTGGTTTGTCGATACACATTCTGATTTCCGAAATCAGTAAAACATTATTCCTTTTAAAACCAAGTACTCATTACTCACGAATGAGGTTTCACACGAAATTCATATCAATTCATTTAAGTCAAGTCTCTTATCTTTTTTAAGATCAAGTCTCTTAACTTCTATAATCAATAAATCATTCATTTTATCTTTCTTAAGACGTTAAACCTAACTTCCCATAAAGCTAGTATAACTCTTATGTTTTCAAAACCAAGTGTTACTCTTCTTTCAAAACATTCTTAATACTTTTGAAATACTTCAAAATTCTTATCATTCGGGCTTAAGTCAAAAGACATTGCCGTACAACTACGCTCAATTAGCACGCACGCTCACCGTACTATATATTCTTTTAAAATATCATGCTCAAGAAGATAGGAAGAATCACATACCTTGCGACGATTATCGACTATTAGCAAATCGCTCACGCCTTATAACCTGGCTTTGGTCCACCTTCTCAAGAGCACATGCTACTCAGAACATTCAACCTATACAGTTATACAAGTCTATCAAAGTCTAGACTACTCGGTAGAATAAATCTAGATGCAAGATCCTACGGAAAATCAAGACTTCCTATCCACAAACTACACAAGCTCATCAGAATACATACCCCACGTAATTACAGTTGATTCTCTTCTTTAGATTCAGCTTAAGTCCAAAGACATTGCCGCAAAACTATGTTCATTCTATATATAGTATACTTCAACTATATATTCCTACAAATGTATTTTCCAATTATAATAGGGGGACAAGATAATTACCTCGATAAGCCCATAATTATCCAAGTATAGATGTCGATCCTTAGCAACGCTTAGCTCCTACTCCGGGTGCTCCAACCCGCTCCAAACAACCCTTAGAAGTTCTACGAACTTATTAATACTCCAACCAACTATGGAGATTTTCCTTGTGGTTTCGGTTTGAGACAAAAAGGACATACGGTAGTATTTCCGGGCTCTACGTATAGAGGTATCTTTGGAATACTACAAGGTACGGCTAAGGTAATTTTGGGTATAACAACAATACTTTTGAGAGTATTTCTACCAAGAGGGGGGTATTTATACGAGACAACACCACAAGTGTGTATACCCGCCAACCCCACTGGGGGTACTCTCGGCGAGGGGAGGGTGCTCTCCAAGGCCTCACAAGGGGGAGGGACGAACTATAGAGGGAGGGGGAAGAGCTTTCAAGACTTAACACAAATTTTGGATGAAGAAGTTCATCAAAGGGGAGGGGTATTTATAGGTCAAGACATGGCTAACCAATGGCCAAGATCAACCCAAGTGTGGTGCAAGTGTAGGGCTAGGATTCACCCAAGTGTACCTTATCCATCTACCCACAAAATATCCTACCAACTACTTGACAAACCAACCACACTTTCGGCCCTTTACCGCCAAACATCCTCCATTAGAGGGTGACAAGTGTCGCCTCGTTGGTCCAAAATGTTCGTCTCTCGGAAAAATCCGCAAAATTAAAAATGACATAGCCGTAATTTACCCTTCGCAAGTTTAGTAAAGCGCTTCCGAAAAAACGACTCTAACCGGGTGTTGTGCACAAAAAAAATCGTCCAAGCCAACTTTAAAGTTCAAATTTTTCACGCACGCCCCACGCATATACTGAAATACGGTATAACATTCTCCCCTCCTTAGAAACATTCGTCCCGAATGTTCCTTCTAAGTCTCAAAACAAACGCGCGCCAGTATAGTCTTCACTACTATACTTACGAGAACGATCCTGCCACACCTTGCCACAGAAACACCCGCGTAAATACTTATATCCAAGTCCACGAGGAAACACCTCTAACATCACCACAAAACACCTCTCACCGGGGTCTAAAATATACTTCCTTCGCACTTTCTCTTTACAAAAGAAATGATCACATCTATGCTCGCCATACATGCTCGCTTCTTCCTTTACGTGTCGTACCCTTCTTGTACACTCGAACTCTTACCACATTTCTGTTACTGCGTCAGTTTCCAAAACTCGGGGTTACTATCTCTAACGTGGTCATCACCAACTGGGAACACTCTGGATGGATCTTCGATACTTTCCCGAACATAACAATACGAAAGACCGGACGTACTGCCTCCTAAGTCGGACGGCAAATGCTAACATATAGGCAACCTGGCCTATTCTTCACATGAACTCAAAAAGGCCCAAAGTAACTTTGCTAAGTTCACTCGCTTTCCAAAACTCGTCACACCCTATCCACAGTCTGCTGGAACAAGCCTGAACCAACTATCTGAACTTTTGCCAACATCGAACCAATCGATCGGCAACTTACACTTCCGCCCCTACAAGGCTTCATAAGGCGATATCCGAACACTGAAATGGTAGCTTAAACACTCCCTCCACATGAGACAACAATCCCCACAACTACCCCTGAAATCCAAACACTGGCCCGAGGGCGAATGCGATTCTGAGTCTCACCTGAGTTCCTAACCCCGCTCGTAAAACTCTCGAAAGAAAAGAAACAGCGTAACTGGGCCCCACCGCCATAAGGTGAAGGTAGGCACCTGCAGCCTTACAACCTTTACGATAAATCAACATCGCGAGTAAACGGTCCCGACCGAAAACACGACGGCCGCCCCATCGGCCCGACCATCGGGTCGAATGCATCCACGAACTTCGTATCTTTGGTTAACTAAACTTGGGCCTAACACTCGTGACCTACCACCCGGCGGACCACCACAATTGACCCCACCATCAGACATGCCGCGGGTTGACCCGCAACATGGCCTCAACCCGACGCGCAAAACACTAGCTCCCCGAAGGAAAACTCTCACTAATCACGTTATGAAAACCTAGCGGTCTTCTTAGCTCAACTACCCTCTTTCATTCCACACTACTTAGGGACTTATCCCACAAACATAGCTCACGTGCACTATGCACTCCTATAAGGGTCAAACATAAACATACGTCTTTTACTCGAGATGGTCTTACCTCTAAGGTCTCTACGTATAAAACTCTAAGGCTCACACTTTCTCTATCCCCCAAAATCTTACTCGGTTGAACAACCATGATTCCTAATCACAATTTACACAATGCTATCAGAATATAACACTTAAGGTATACTCACCTTATCACACATACTAATCCCTAGAGGGTTAAAGATCTACCTGTATTTACTGCTTCACTCTCCTTAGTCGTTCTAATCAAACACGCCTAGATGGCTTAGCTAAGGAAGGTGACGAACTACCCACCGATCACGGCGTGAGTCCTCTACTTGCATCCTCCTACTAGGACACCTTTCGACACTGCTCGACGGCCGCAGTACAACAACACCAACAACAAGACGACATTCCCGGATGACGTCGCCATGTGAACCGAAGATCCGGAGCTCACCAACTCCGCATACCCCGAACGCCCCGAACCCCGGAGGACCACTGCGACCGGTGGATGTGCATAATCTAATCACTGGTGAGGTGACTCGCCTCGAAAGTTACCAAAGGACTCACTGCTCGCCTCTTCTCGCCTTCGTTAACGTCGATCTACGTTTTCGGCCGCGCATAAGCGCATGCAGGCTATGCTCGCCTAATCAAGAATTACTCTTGCACAACCCTCTCTTAGATATTCATCAAGACTCGCGGTACATCGGTAGACTCTCTGGTAGCCAAATCCATAGCTAGTAATAGGGTCGTGTCACACCCCGAAAATCGGGCCCGTGACTGGTGCCTTACCCCGGGCACCCTAGCGATACATACATCAGAGAAAAATCAGCGGAACATAAAACATGAGTCATTATACAAGAGATATAATAATTAAACAGCAACCAAAGCGGTTGCTTAGATATACATAAAACACGAACAGCTTTAATCCTTTTACAACCCCGCCCACAACGATTACTGCACTTAAGATATACATGACTATGGCGGACAGTGGCCCGCCATACCCCTGAATGTACAAGAACTTACAACTCAGGGAACACCTACCAAAAGATAAGCCTCCGGAGAAACGGAGCTTCAAATGCGCTGAACTGTGATCCTATGAGCGAGGATCCACGGCCAGATGTACCTACTGCAGATGAACGCAGCTCGGGCGAGGTCAAGATAACAGTACCAAGTATGTGAAACTGCATAATGTCAGTAAATGAAATCATACTAGTCTATATAAAGCAGAGACATGTATGATAACTGGACTCTGATCACAACATAAAACGATCATCACTCCAATATAACTATGGGTCTCACGCCCACAACATCAATCGTGGTCGATCACGGCGCATGCCCCGAATCATCGACGGTAGACATGTCCACGTGACTCAACAACAAGACAGCAATCCAGATGGAAGCATACCCGCGCGCTACGCATCGTGTCGGTATGTCCAAAGGGAAACAATAAGACAACTTTCCAAATGGACGATACCCGCGCGCTACGATCGTGTCGGATGTCCAGAGGGAAACAATAGACGGCATTCCAAATGGACGCATACCCGTGCGCTACGATCGTGTCGATGTCCAAAAGGAAATCACAAGGCGATAATCAAAATGGAAACATACCCGCGCGCCACGATCGTGTCGAGATATCCAAAGCGATTTTCCACAAGACCTTAACCAAAATGGAAGATACCCGCGCCACGCATCGTGTCGGTATGTCCAAAGTGATTAACAACAATAATACTATCAGCGAACGCACAGTGGAATTTCTCCGCCACCGCCAAGACGCCCAAGTAAGTTCTCAACAAGTCAACCGACTCCATCGAGACGCCAGAACACAGAAATACAACGCTTTGCACAACAAAGGTTATCACAATAAGCATAGCCAAGCTTCACAACAACAAGCATAGGCAAGTTTCACAACAACATAAAGTACTTTTATTTTATACCAAAGTCCGGGGTTTTAACCCCAAAGTACTACATACGTAAGTTCTTTTAAAAGAGATCCATTTCTTTTATAAAAGTCACCCGATACCCGTAGTATTAGAATGACCAACCCACCTTCCTTTTCAAAACCAAGTAACAACATTCTTTTCCTAAGTTCCAGTTTGCCTAGTTTCAATTACTCAAGCTTCTCATTTTCAAATGGTTTCATAGTTCCCAAACTTAATCACTTGATTCCTTTTTAGAACAATTAAGTAACATATGTCATATACGTGAGTAGTTTATTCTTGTTTATAACGATCTTATTACAGCAGCCATGATCTAGAAAATGTAATATCATTTTGTCTCATCTTAGCTTCTATGCAGATGGAGGTTTCTACTGGTTTTAATACAACACATCATTATTCAATACATTTTCCTTTTATTAACGCTGCAGTGGTCTGTCGATACACATTCGACTCAAATCAAGAAACATTATCCCTTTAAAACCAAGTACTCATTACTCACGAATGAGGTTTCACACAAACATCCACATTAAAACAAATAAGTTAAGTCTCTTATCTTATAAGATCAAGTCTCTTAACTTCTAACATCAGTAAACCATTTTCACCTACATAAGGTCGTTATAACTAACTTCCCATAAAGCTATTATAACACCATATGTTTTAACCCAACCAAATCACTTAGCACATGTACGTCTACCGTACTACATAGTTCACAACAATCATGCTAGAAAAGATAGGAAGAGGTTCACATACCTCGCGACGATTTATCGACAATAAGCAAAATGCTCCAAGTACTACAACCTTGCTAGCCCTTTCCACTCCTCGAGTAGAATACGCTACTCTTAGTACTTTCACCTATAAAGGTCACAAACGTCTATTAACCCCAAAACATAAGTTTATAGAAAATTGGCGACCTCCCATGGCAGCGTAAATCTCTCTCTATCGAGGCTACCAAGCCTTGACGGGGTTTACACGTCTAACGGGACGTGTAGAATTCTAAACAAGCTCTTGCAATCTGATCTATGTAAATACTGTTTAGTTCAGTTCTTAAGTCTTCAGGCTTAAGTCAAAAGACATTGCAGAATTCTAAGTATAGTTCCATATATAGTATACTTTCAACTATATATCCTAACAAACATGTTATTTCCAATTACAATAGAGGGACAAGATAATACCTCGATAAGCCCAAAATTATCCGAGTTTAATGTCGCTCACCGAGGTTTAGCTCATTTCAGTGCGCTCAAACCACTCCAAACAACCCCAGAAGTTCTAACCAACCTACTCAATTACTTGACCAACTATGAAGATTTCCTTAGGGTTTCGGTTTGAGACTAAAAAGGACAAAAGGTAGTATTTAGGACTCTACGTAAAGAGGTATCTTTGGAATACTACAAGGTCTGAGCTAAGGTATTTTGGGCATTATAACAATACTAGGGGAGTATTTCTATACCACAACAAGGGTATTATCACGAAAACAACTAGGCTAGGGGTACCCTACGGCTAGCACCACAGGGAGACCGCTTCTCGGCCAAAGGCCACAAGGAGGAGGGAGGGGAGGCTTGGGACGAGAGCTACTAGAGGAGGAGGATTTCAAGACTTAGACAAAGTGAGGAGTGAATGAATAAGTCTTCACAGGGAGGGTATTTATAGCAAACCCAAGGCCAACGATGGCCAAGATCTAGCCAAGTGCAAGGCAAGTGTAAGGCCAAGATCAAGCCAAGTGCACCCTAGACCCTACTCCTTAAACCTCACAAATATCTACACAAATATCAAGCCCGACTTGCCCTTGTTTGGCCAGTCACGCCCACTTGCCTCGTTGTGAGGGTGACACGTGTCACCCTCCGCTGGTCGAGAATGTTTCGTCTCTCGGAAAAATCCGCAAAAAACAAAGCGACATAGCGGAATTTTCCTTCGCAGTTCTGCAAGCGTTTCGTCAGCGACTCTAGCAGGGTGTTGTGCCCAAATGTAAAATCGGCGGGTGCCACGTGGGGGTGACACGTGTCGCCCCGGTCGCCGAATATTTCGTCTTAGAAAATATCCAATTTACGAAATCTCAAAAACAAAGCGGGCCCTATGGCGTAAATTTCTCCGTGGGCCCGTGACCATTCCGAAAATAAAATTCCATAATTCTCTAATATTCCAGGAAGTCAGAATACCAAAGCTGGGAATCAATTCCCGTTAACGAACCTTTTCCTTCACAAAAACAGGAAACTTTTCCGTGGAAAAATCACCTCTTTCTTCCTTTCCAATCTTTCTGCCGTATTCTCGTACGTACGTCCTCGCATACATACTCTGGAAATACGGGGTATAACAGGTCGCCTCTTTGCAATCTATATTCTCTGTTCCCGGTCGTGGAACTGAAGGTTCAAATATCATGGCGCGGTAGGAGCTGCCGCGTCTTAAACTCTGTGAAATTTAGTGACGTCGCAGAACTCCCCGAATGAAGCACTACCCTAGGTAAAGATTTGGCCTGTGCCCTCGTAACCCTCTGAACTCTACTCGCAGCTCCCTCGGCTGCCTTGCCCTCCTGGGCCCGGGTTGCCCTACGCGGAGGCATAACGTTAAGGGAAAGAAATACGTTAGAGGGTCCAACTTACAACACAACTCACAGCGCGATCTCGAGTGAGAAGAATAGAAACCAATCCTACATATCCTATAGCCTCACGATTATTGGTGTGGTGCACAACACACGATAATCAAGACTTCTTGAATCTGATGCAGTAGACACTTTCAGAGATTAAGCGCTCACGATACCACTTTGTCACGACCGAACGGGCGTGACTGGTGCTACCCGGCACCCTGGTGATACAACATCGAGAAATCGTGAACATAACACATCAACATAAAATAACAAGAAGTGTACAATGCTTATCTTTAGAAAACTTGCCTTTCGATATATATAAATAACAACTCTTTCAAAATGAACAGTTTAATCCTTTTACAAACCCCGCCACAACAAAGATTCATGCACTTCTACGAATGATATGACAACAACGACGGGCGGGGCCGTCATACCACGAATGTAGCACCTACAACAACAGGACTATACGAAGATAAGCCTCGGAGAAGCGGAGCTTTCCCAAACGCAATCGTGGACCCTAAGGCGAGGATCACCGATGGTGTACCTTACTGCGGCATGAACGCACTTCGGCCCAGGAGGTCGATAACAAAAATGCAGTATGTGAAATGAAAATAAATCAGAAATGAAATCATAGTAGTCTATACAAAGCAGAGACATGTATGATAACCAAACTACGATCACAATAAATAAGCAAATATGTCAAGTCGGGACTCACGCTCAAGTCATCGCTCAAATATAACTATGGGTCTCACGCCACAATATCAATCATGCCCGTGGAATACCTTCCTCACCGCCGAGCCATGATATAAAGGCATCCAGAATACACATGAACACGAGTCCCACTGTGTCCTAATAAAACCGTGCAGGTAAATGCGAAGGCATAGCCGACTACTAAAACCCAGCACCAACAAGGTCATAAAGCGTATCATGAGATCTGTCTGCCGTCACATGATCAAAGCCGCCACTCGCCCGCAGATCTAATGCGCGTCTAGCCCCGAACTCTCCGCGATCCGCATAGGCCAAACTTCATAGGCGCGCATGAGGTATAACCACGCATCGGTAGCTACTCCCGATCCGCTCGACTCGCGATCCGCATGGCCACGTAGACCGCGTGACCATAAAGGCCGCATACTAACACGAACTCTCGTAGCTCGCATAGTCCCCGACCCGCATGAGGTATTCTCGAATCATAGGTCACACGGACCGCTGAGTCTACCGCGTGACGGAGGGGCAACCTCCTAAACAAGTCAAGGTGAGTGGTACAATACCAACATATCGGTGATAGTGAAACAATTTAAGCGCAATCGAGGAAACCCCTTTACACAAACATCACAAGATACTAACACACGTAGCATCCTAGCATGTTTACTTAACAAATCAACAAGAAAGTACTACAAGGCTAACACAACCCAACATGATCAAGTTATACACACAAGGCACTTTCTACTATATGATTAACAAGATCGTGTTTTTATCCCCAAAGTACTTCATACATTAACTCTTTTAAAAGATACGTTTCTTTCACATAAGTCACACAATACCCGTAGTATAAAATAGAGTGACTGTCTTTTTAAGTAAACCAAAACACTTACCTTTGTAAAATCAGTAACAACATTATTTTCCAAGCGTCCAAGTTTGCCTAATTTCAAATGTTCACGTTTCTTATTTTAGAAAGGTTTGTAGTTCATAGTCTTATTCATTTAAGAATATAATTCTCTTTTAAACAACTGAGAAACATAAGCCTTATATGAGTAGGATATTCTTGTTTATAACCATCTTATTACAATGCATGATCTAGGAAATATCATTTTGTCTCATCTTAGCTTCATGCAGATGGAAGTTTCTACTGGTTTTAATAATACTTAATTATTCATTACATTTTCCTTTATTAACGCTGCAGTGGTTTGTCGATACACATTCTGATTTCCGAAATCAGTAAAACATTATTCCTTTTAAAACCAAGTACTCATTACTCACGAATGAGGTTTCACATGAAATTCATATCAATTCATTTAAGTCAAGTCTCTTATCTTTTTTAAGATCAAGTCTCTTAACTTCTATAATCAATAAATCATTCATTTTATCTTTCTTAAGACGTTATACCTAACTTCCCATAAAGCTAGTATAACTCTTATGTTTTCAAAACCAAGTGTTACTCTTCTTTCAAAAACAGTTCTTAATACTTTTTGAAATACTTCAAAATTCTTATCATTCAGGCTTAAGTCAAAAGACATTGCCGTACAACTACGTTCAATTAGCACGCGTACGTCTACCGTACTATATATATTCTTTTAAAATATCATGCTCAAGAAGATAGGAAGAATCACATACCTTGCGACGATTATCGACTATTAGCAAATCGCTCCACGGCTATAACCCGGCTAGCCTGGTCCACCTTCTCAAGTAGCACATGCTACTCGCAGAACATTCAACCTATACAGGTTATACAAGTCTATCAAAGTCTAGACTACTCGGTAGAATAAATCTAGATGCAAGATCCTACGGAAAATCAAGCAAAGACTTCCTATCACAAACTACACAAGTCTCATTAATACTGATCCTACGTAATTCTGATTCGTTCTCTTCTTTAGATTCAGGCTTAAGTCCAAAGACATTGCCGCAAAACTATGTTCAGTTCTATATATAGTATACTTCAACTATATATTCCTACAACAGGTATTTTCCAATTATAATAGGGGGACAAGATAATTACCTCGATAAGCCCATAATTATCCAAGTATAGATGTCGATCCTTAGCAACGCTTAGCTCCTACTCCGGGTGCTCCAACCCGCTCCAAACAACCCTTAGAAGTTCTACGCAACTTCTTCTTAATACTCCAACCAACTATGGAGATTTTCCTTAGGGTTTCGGTTTGAGACAAAAAGGACATACGGTAGTATTTCCGGGCTCTACGTATAGAGGTATCTTTGGAATACTACAAGGTACGGCTAAGGTAATTTTGGGTATAACAACAATACTTTTGAGAGTATTTCTACCAAGAGGGGGGTATTTATACGAGACAACACCTGAGGGGGTGTATACCTCGCCAACCCAGTGGGTACTCTCGACGAGGGGAGGGTGCTCTCGGCTAAGGCCTCACAAGGGGGAGGGGGACGAGAACTATAGAGGGAGGGGGAAGAGCTTTCAAGACTTAGCACAAATTTTGGATGAAGAAGTTCATCAAAGGGGAGGGGTATTTATAGGTCAAGCCATGGCTAACCAATGGCCAAGATCAAGCCAAGTGTGGTGCAAGTGTAGGGCTAGGATTCACCCAAGTGTACCTTATCCATCTACCCACAAAATATCCTACCAACTACTTGACAAACCAACCACACTTTCAGCCCCTTTACCGCCCAAACATCCTCCAATTAGAGGGTGACAAGTGTCGCCCTCTCGTTGGTCCAAAATGTTTCGTCTCTCGGAAAAATCCGCAAAAATTAAAAATGACATAGCCGTAATTTACCCTTCGCAAGTTTAGTAAAACGTTTCGTCGAAAAACGACTCTAACCGGGTGTTGTGCACAAAAAAAATAGTCCAAGCCAACTTTAAAATTCAAATTTTTCTACGTACGTCCTTACGTACATACTCTGGAAATACGGGGTATAACAGAAAGATTGCCCTTCGGCATATATATAAAAACATGAATCCGAACAGTTACATCCCTTTTACAAACTCTGCCCACAACAGTAGTACAGACCTCTAAGAATGATATGACAACAATAGCGGGACAGGGCCCCGCCATACCCCTGAATGTAAGTACCTACAATGACAGGGGACTATACCACTGATAAGCCTCCGGAGAAACGTAGTTTCCCAAACGCTGAACTGTGACCCTATGAGCGAGGATCAACACTGGTGTACCTCTACTGCGGATGAACGCGGCCGAAGAGGAGGTCGACAACGGTACCAAGTATGTGGCGAAAATACGTAAATGAAATCATAGTAGTCTATATATAAAGCGGAGACATGTATGATAACCAAACTACGATTCACAATAAATAAGCGATGTCAAGTCGGGGACTCGCGCCTCAAAGTCGTCACTCAAATATAACTATGGGTCTCACGCCACAACATCAATCATGCGTGGAATACCTTCCTGCCGTGATCCATGATATAAACACACTAAGGAATACACATGAACACGGGTCCCACGTGTCATAATAAACCGTGCGGGGTAAGTGCGAAGGCATAGCCGACTACTAAAACCCACGGTACCAACAAGGTCATAAATCGTATCATGAAATCTGTCTAGACCGCCACATGATCGGCCGCCACTCGCGCGATATCTAATGCGCGCGTCTAGTCCTGGAACTTCCGCGACTCGCATAGGCCACTCACATAGGCCCGCGTGAGGTATTCCCGCATCGAGGGTAGCTACTCCCGACATCGCACGGACTCGCGATCGCGTGGCCACGTAGACCGCATGACCACAAAGGCCGCACACTAACCTGGAACTCTCGTAGCTCCGCATAGGTCCTGTGGACCCGCATGAGGTAGTCTCGAATCATGGTCCCAGACCGCCTGAGCTATACCCCGCATCGGAGGGTAGCTTAACCCCCGGGATCAAGTCAAGGTGAGTGATATAATACTAACATAACAGCTTATCGTTAAACAACATAAGCACAATCAAGGGAAACCCCCTTACACAACATTACAAGACACTAACACACGTAGCATCCTAACATGTTTACTTATCAAATCAACAAGAAAGTATTACAAGGCTATCACAAACCAACACAATCAAGTTATTCACACAAGGTACTTTCTACTTTATGTTAACAAGTTCGGGTTTTTATCCCCAAAGTACTTCATACATTAACTCTTTAAAAGATCCGTTTCCCTCACAAAAGTCACACAATACCCGTAGTATAAAAATAGAGTGACTATCTTTTTAAGTAAACCAACACAATTTACCTTTTTAAAGACAAGTAACAACCTTCTGTTCCAAACGTTCAAGTTTGCCTAATTTCAAATGCTCAAGTTTCTCATTATCGAAAGGTTTCGTAGTTCAAAGCCTTAATCACTTAAGAATATAATTCTCTTTTAAAACAATTTGAGAAACATATGCCTTATGTGTGAGTAGGTTATTCTTGTTCATAACAATCTTATTAAAGCAGCCATGATCTAGGAAACATCATTTTGTCTTATCTTAGCTCCTATGCAGATGGAGGTTTCTACTGGTTTTAATAATACTTTATTAGTCAATACATTTCCCTTTATTAGCGTTGCTGTGGTTTGATCGATACTTATTCACATTCCCGAAATCAGTAAAACATTATTCCTTTTAAAAACCAAGTACTCATTACTCACGAATGAGGTTTCACACTCTTTAACAAAATTCAATTAAGTCAAGTCTCTTATCTTTTAAGATCAAGTCTCTTAACTTCTTAAAAACAATAAACCGTTCTTTTTATCTCTCTTAAGCCACTATACCTAACTTCCCATAAAGCTAGTATAACTCCTAAGCTTTCAAACCAAGTATTATTCTTCTTTCAAAAAGGATTCTTAATTCTTTTGAAATACTTCAAGATTCTTATTATTCAGGCTTAAGTCAAAGACATTGCAGTAAAACTACGTTGATTAACACACGACGTCTACCGTACTATATATATATTTTCTTTTAAAATATCATGCTCAAGAGGATAGGAAGAATCACATACCTGCGACGATTATCGACAATTAGCAAAGCGCTCGCGGCTATAACGGCTAGCCTTGTCCACCTTTCAAGTAGATCATGCTACTCGCGACTTGAACCTATAACGGTTATACAAGTCTATCAATGTTTAGACTACTCAGTAGAACATTCTAAGCGAGGCTTCTATTCTACGGAAAATCGGGCAAAGACTTCTCTGCGTTAAGCTACAAGTCTCATGTAAATACGATCATATGTAAGTCTGATTTTTAATCCTCTTCTTTAATATTCTTACGATGTGATTACGATTCAATTCTCTTACGTAATATCCTTCATGAATCTTATATTCATTTCTATACAACTACGGATGTAATTTCCAATTACAATAGAAGGTCAAGAGTATTTACCTCGATAAGCCCAAAATTATCCAAGTTTTAATGTCGATCCCGGCGGCGTTTAGCTCGAACTCTGGCGCTCCAACCCGCTCCAAACAACCCTTAGAAGTTCTACGCAACTTCTTCTTAATACTTCAACCGACTATGAAGATTTTCCTTAGGGTTTCGTTTTTGTAGTGAAGGAAGTATAATAGTATTTGGGCTTTTAGTATAGGTGTAACCTTGGAATACTACAGGTATTTGGGCCAAGGTATTTTGGAATAGTAACAATACTTGGAGAATACTTTTCTACCAAGGGGGTGTGTTTCTGAGACAACTCAAGGTAGGGGTGTGTGTCTCGGCCAAGGGCCACTCAATGGGAGGAGGCTTTTGGACGAGAGCCTGAGAGGGGGAGGATTTTCAAGACTTAGAAACAATTTGTGGATGAAGAAGTCTTCAACTAAGGGGGGTATTTATAGGCCAACCAATGGCCAAGATCATGACAAGTGGTGGGCAAGTGTAGGGTGAGGATTTGGACAAGTGTGTGTGGGTCCCACCTTATCCATCTACCACACAAAAATATCCTACCAACTCCAAACTTCAATTCGTCCAATTGGCGCCAAGAATCCGCCAATTAGAGGTGACAAGTGTAAGCCTCTCGTTGGTCCAAAATATTTCATCTCTCGGAAAAATCCGCAAAAATTATAAATGACATAGCGAATTTTCCTTCCATGAAGTTTTGTAAAGCGTTTGTCGAAAACGATTCCTTTCGGGGGTTGTGCACAAAATTTGCGGTCCTTGCCTAACTTAAGGCTTAAACTTTTATACGTACGCCCTCACGTACATACTCTGGAAATACGGGGTATAACATATATATAGTACGGTAGACGTACGTGAACTATATATAGTACGGTAGACGTACGTGTGTTAACTAAATTTGGTTTCACTTTGATGTCTTTTGACTTGAGTTTTAATTAATAAGAATCTTGAATATTTCAAAAAGAGTTATGAATCATTTTTGGAAGAAAAGTAATACTTGGTTTTTAAATAAAACTTAAGTGTTATACTAGCTTTATGGGAAGTTAGGTATAACGACTTAAGAAGGTTAAAAGGAACGATTTACTTATTTGTTTATAAAAGCCTTGTAATGATTTCTGAAGGTGTGGTAAGTTGGTTTGATAAATAAACATGTTATGATGCTAAGTGTGTTAGTATCTTGTGACGCTTGTGTAAGGAGGTTATTCTTGTTGTGCTTATGTTGTTTAACAATAAGCCGTTGTGTTAGTATTATATCACTCACCTCACGACTTGTTACGATGCAGTGGGTTAGCCGCCCGATGCGAATACCTGCGGGTCCATGGGACCTATGCGGGCTGCGGAGTTCGGGATGATCACTCGGGTGTTACGCCGTCACGAGAATACCTCATGCGTGCATGTGGCGTGCGGTGCGGGAGTCGGGGCGATGCCGAAGGTTAGCTACCCCGTCGCGAGAATACCTCATGCGGGCCTAGGGGCCTATGCGGATCGGGAGTTCGGATTAGGCTCGCTTAATGATACTATAGGCGATTGGCCTTGCTTCGATCATTAGCGGCCTAGAAAAGACCAGTTACATTATATCTATTTTTTTTGCTCTTGTTTATGATGTGGCACGATGTGCGGTTAACTTGGTTGTTTCGTACATATTTGTGAATTGGTTTTTAAAATGTTATGATTATATATATATCGACTTTCTGATTTCACATACTTGGTACTGTTGTCGACCTCTTGAAGTGCGTTCATACGCAGTAAGGGAAAGCGGTGGTGGATTCTCATTCTTAGGATCTTTTCTCAGGTGTCAGGAGCTCCATTTCTCCGGAGGCTCGTCTTTTGCAGTTCTCCCGGTGTTGTAGATGTTTTGTACATTCGGGGTATGGCGGGCCTGTCGTCATAGTGTTTACACCTTCAGAGTCAGTAGTCTGTTGTAATTTTGGGATATGTTCACTTTTGGTATTTATATACATACAGAAGGCAACCTTTTCTTGATATAAGCGTTTCATGTTTGCAAAGTTTATATTCCGTGGTTACTCGATGTATGTCTACTTGGGTGCGGGTAAGGCACGATCGCGAGGCCCGAACGTCGTGTGTGAGGTTCGATTATTTGGTCGGACTTGATTCAGTGGTGTGGATAAAGCGAAGCTTATCCAGAAAGATTATTAGTAAGCTCGAGTCGTGAAGCTTTATGCAGGATAGCAAGCGTTGACACATGGGGGTTTAGGTTGACATTTTAGTATGAGCATTGTTATGTGGCCATGTGTGGCATTATTGGTATGTAGGGGTTGTAAGGAGACTATGTGGCTATCTTTAAGTTTGACTCCCAAAAGAACATTCGGGGACGAATGTTTCTAAGGGGGGAAGAATGTTACACCCCGAAATTTCAGGATATGTTTATAAGAACGTACGTAAGAACTCGAAAATGTTAAGATTTGAGACGAGTAAGAATTTATCGGAATTATGGAAATGTCGGAAAACGAAATATTGCGACGAATGGGAGGGAGACACGTGTCACCCCCCTTAGTGGTCTTGGACGAAAATGGCATGGATAAAATGGTCATTTGACCATAATTTAAATGACCAAGTCTTGCAAAGACAAAGAGCTTGACATTGTTGACTTGTCAAAGGGCCACTTGGCTTGATCCTTGTGAAACTCATCCAAGCCACCCATTTGTTTTAATCTTGACCCTTCCTAGTATTATTTAAGTATACTAGTAGCCAGACTTTGTCATTCTACACTTAGAAAAAAAAATTGAAATCTTGTTCTTGCTCTCTTGGTTGAAGCTCACGGCAATGGCCCATTTCCAAGAGGAAAATTTTCAATTTTTGTCCAATAATCCTCATACTTTAAACCAAGGTTCCTAAGTGTATTGTAAGGGTATCTCTATAGAAAGATCTCGGAAAAAGATTGTTTTCGTATTAGTCGCAAGGTGAAAACCTAGTTGCTTTCCTAGGTTTTGATTGGAAGTTTAAAGGAAAGTTGTTTGTGAGATGCTAAGGGTCTCAAGTGGCGGATTGAAGTGTCAAGAAGAGGCTCTAAGTTGCTAAGGAGCGACTTCGGATCTTGAAGTGGATTAAGGCTCGTTATGGTAACAATCTTGTCCTCTTAAAGTGTTATAAAATTACATATTCTTGTTAGCCTTACATCTTTACTAGCATGAAGTATATTGTGTTGAATATTTATAAGTGATATGGATAGTAGAATGCCTAAAACCGAAAATGACATGTTGAGCCATTTGAAATTGAAATCCAATTTGGTCGATAATTTGAATTGTCGCATGTTACCTACTTGAAGAATGTAGTAGTTATAATCGATTGCGGCTTGATATCATGTTATACTAAACAACTTGAATTGAAAAGGAATTGGAAAGATTGATATGTTGTTACACCTTTGGCCGAGAATGACATTATATGTTGGACTAGTTTGTTATAAATTGTGGGGCGGAATTTTACACGTCTTGTAGACGTGTAATCCCCTATTGATAACTACATTGATTGAGCCTTAAATGTGGCGTGTTTGGTTATTGAATTCGGCCTTGAAAAAGGTGGCAAAGTATGTAGAAACAAAGGAAGTGTTGTGTCACGACCCGACCTCGGGCCCGCGACTGGTGCCTTACCCCGGGCACCCTAGTGATAACAACATCAGAGAAAATCAGCGGAAATAAAATTTAAACAGGAAACAAGAGACAATATAAGAAAACAGGCCAACCAAAACGGTTACCTTCATGTATATACATATAATCGAGCAGTTAAAATCCTTTACAAACCACGCCACAACAAGATTACAGGACCTAAGAATGTAACAACATCTATGACGGACGGGGCCTCCATACCACAGATGTACAAGTACCTACACCGGGCGGACTATACCAAAAGATAAGCCTCGGAGAAGCGGAGCTTCCCAACGCTGACTGCGATCTATGGCGAGGATCAACAAGCTGGTGTACCTACTGCGGCATGAGCGGCCCGGGAGAGGTCGATAACAGTACCAAGTATGTGAACGAAAAATCGTAATGAAATCACATTTCATCATTTATTAAAAACCATTTTGCGATAAGTGCTTGATTATGCCAAGTAAGGGGACGATATCCCGAATAATCACTCGCGCATAACTATGGGTCTCACGCCATAATATCACTCATGCGTGGAACTCATTCTCACCGCCGGCGATACATGATGTAAAACAACACCCATATGTGAACACGAACACTAGATCTGCTGTCGTCAAACCGTCGAGCCAAGTAAGTCGCCATACCGTTCCTAAAAGCTAGTCATATCCCTTCGGGCAAAGTACGAATCCAACTACGGATCCAAAAGCTAGCCACGAATGGCCGAGGCAAGTACCATGTTTAACGTACCATAGTCTACCGTCTCACGAGATATGGCCGAGGCAAGTATCTCGCTATCTACGAGCACGCGATACGAGAAATGACCGGACAAGTATCTAAAGTGTGCACGAACCACGTGTACAAATCAAGCGTGATCGCTCGTCGCGCGGCAAGCCGTGGATTAGCGGTCTATGGACAAATAACAAAACCTCACGATGACCGCGTGCCGGATCTTACCTCGGAAAGCATGGTCGTGAAACCATCCCATCGACGCGCCCGTGGATCATCCATCAGCGTCGGCGTGTCGAAAGGAAATAACAAGATAATACTCAAAGTGGGCGCGTACCGTGGATCATCCAACGCGTCGGTATGTCCAAAAGAAATAACCAGATAATACTCAATAGTAGACGCATACTCGTGGACCATCCAACGTGTCAGTATGTCCAAGCAATCAATCAGATAGCCGGTCCTCCCCGAGAGACACGGTAGCACAGAATCAAAACACTTGCACAACAAAGGCTATCACAACAAGCATAGGCAAGTTCAATGTACTTTCATTTTATATCAACAATCCGGGTTTCAACCCCAAAATACTACATACTTTCATTCTTTCAAAAAGACCCCTTTTCTTTACGTAAAAGCCACATAATACTAATACTCATAGTATTAAAAACACGTTTTCCTTTCAAACCAAATTACTTTACTTTCGTAAAAGACCTTTACAAGACTTCTAAAATCAAGTACTTTTCTTTTAAAACAACATCAAGTATACTCTTTAAAACCCAAAAACTTACTCTTTTCAAAAACAAGTAACCTATACTTAAATCAAGTTACTTCTCCTTTTCCGAAAACAAGTCGTTATAAGTCAAGTCTCTTATCTTTCAAGATCAAGTCTCTTAACTTTCAAAATCAAGTCGTTTTACTGTCAAAATCAAATCTTTCTTTTATCCTCATAAAGTCGTTATAACTAACTTCCCATAAAGCCATTATAACACTTTATGTTTTAAACAAACAAAATTCATTTCACACACGTACGTCTACCGTACTATATAGTTCACAACAATCATGCTCAAGAGTATAGGAAGAATCACATACCTTTTTAGCTTAAACCACAAGCCAAGTCAAGTATGCCGCGCGTAGAAGATCCACCTATAATAACCACAATACATCCATCAACTTCTAGTTCTCTTGAGAATATTCTAAATACAAGATTCCTTATTCTCTGAAAATTCGAAGCACCTCCCCACGCTATCACATAAATCTCCTCCTACCAAGGCCCGTACCGGCCAACAACTCGAGGATTACCGTCTAACCGGACGTGTTCAATTCGCTTCACAATAATACTACAAGTCTACTGTAAATGCCGTCCAATGTAAATACAGTTCAATCCTTTATAATCATCCTTCCAATATAATATACTCAAGTATAACTACTACAACATGTAATATCCAATTACAATAGGGGGATATATATCATTACCTCGATAAGCCCAAAATTATCCAAGTTTATAAGTCGATCCTGAGCAACGTTTAGCTCCAAATCCTTACGCTCCAACCCGCTCCAAGCGACCCTTAGAAGTTTCTAAACAACTTCTCTAAAACTTCAACCAAGCTAGGAAGATTTTTCTAGGGTTTCGTTTGCGACTATTGGAATAAAGTAGTATTTCCGGGCTCCTAGTATGAAATAACTTTGGAATGCTACTAGGGATACTAGGCCAATGTATTTGGGATTATACAATAATACTCCAAGTATTTTCTACACAAGTGGGGGAGGTTGGACGAAATAACTAAAGGGAGGAGTATTTTTGCTATGGAAAATCTTGAAGTGTGGGATGAATTAGTCTTGACCTTAAGGGGTATTTATAGAAGAATCGAGGCGAAGATCAATGTAAGTGTATGGTCAAGATTGGGCCATGTGTGTGTGGGTCCCACCACACCACATGGCCAACGAAAATTGGTGCCAAGTGCCATGGCCATTTCGGCCAAGGGGACAAGTGGCTAGCCACTTGTCCCCACCAATTTCGGCCCACATGGCCACTCAAGGGGGGTGACACGTGTCGCCCCTTACTGCCCAAAATATTTCGTCTTAGAAAATATCCAAAATACCGAAAATCTCAAAACAAAGCGGGCCCACAAAGCCAGTAAATTTCTCAGTGGGCCCCACGTGACCATTCAAAAATAAAATCCCAAAATTCTAATATAATCAGAAGTCCAAATACCAAATCGGGAATCCAATTCCTATTAACGAACCTTTTCCTTCACAAAACCGGAAACTTTTAGTGAAAAATCACGTCTTTATTTCTTTCCAAAATTTACATCCGTATTCTCGCACGTGCGTCCTCACATACATACCACGGAACTACGGGTATAACATTCTTCCTTAGAAACATTCGTCCGAATGTTCCTTCTAAATCTCTAATCAAGCGTGTGTCGGTATAGTCTCCACTACTATACTTACAAGCCGTCGTGCCACGATGGCGAATATAACATGTGCGCAAAACTCAAATCCAAGCCAACGAGGAAATCATTTCTAATCTCACAGCTCCACTAGCTTGAATTTACCTAAGGCCATTCCGGCCTTCACGATCCGACTGGTGACGCGTCCACGAACGCACGATGGTTACCTAAACTTGGGCCTAGCACCCTCGTGACCCTATCACAAAGCGGGACCACCACAAACTGACCCCACCCCAAACCGGGCTGCGGGTTGACACGCAACCTTGCCTCAACCCGACCCATTTCGCACCAAGCTCTTGTTCCCCGGTCCGGAACAATCTCACTAATCAAGTTACGCAAACCTAGTGGTCTTCTTATCATAACTATCCTTTTATAATTCACACCACTCAGGGACTTATCACACAATTATACCCCATGTATACTATGCACTCCAACAACGGTCAAATCATAAACAAAATCTTTCACTCAAGACGGCCTCACCTCTAAGGTCTCCACGTAATATTCTAAGGCTCACAATATCTATGTACCCAACTTCCCCCTTTCTAACCAGGCCTCTAAATCACAATTTAACATAATGCTATCTGAACATAATACTTAGCACATCATCACATCATCAAAGCATACTAGTCTCTAGAGTGTTAAGGATATACCTGAAATCAAAATAGGCGGTTTCCAAGGACCGCTAGAACTGGGAACTTCCACCACGACCCTCGCACGGCTGCCGTGTATGAACACCTGCTAGCTATCGGGCGAAGAACCCGCGAGATCCAGGCGCCGAGTCTCAACATCCGCGCTACCTGGTCGGACAATTCTTTGCTAAATGGCCACTGGTCGCATGTAAAACAAACTCTCGAATACCGCGACACTCACGCATGGGTTTTACCACACAGCCACACCGCGGTTGGGGTGGCCATCCGACCAACACTCCCGCTTCAAAACTGAACCACAGGAGCCACGACTGCTCTCAAGAAGGCAGAGGACCACTGCTGTCGGGCGGAGGCGCATAACTAGTCTGGCTGCTGCGTCCGCCTACGAAAGTTACCAAAGGACCTGCCGTCACGGCCTTCTTCTGGTATTGGTCAATCCGTCGCCTCTGTTCCTCACACAGTGCATAAGCTGCGTGCGGGCAATGTCCATGCGGTGAAGAGCTACACGAGCAAGCCTCGCCAAGTAGTCATCGAGCCAGTGGCGTGGCGGTGCACTCGTCCTCCATATACGCCACTAACGCGGGACATGCTCGAGCCAACGAGTCGAACTCCACGTTATACTCCCGAACCGCACGCCACTCTGTCTCGGCGTAAATCTGCCGGCGTGCCCTCATCTGCGGAGGCAAGAAATGGCCGAGAAATGCCTCGAGAACTCATCCCACTGAGGCGCATGCTCCCAGGGACAGCTCGCGAATCAAACGATCATTGCGGTATCACGCGGCCGATGCGAACCTAAAACCAGCGGCTCGGTCTCCGGCGCGATCACTCTCATGATCCGTAGAATCGTCGGATGAACTCCTGCGGATCATCCTCGAGCCTCGATCCATAAAACTACGCGATTGCGCTTCGAGAAAGTCCCGCGATCTCAAACTATCTCGATCTCGGGTGAACCACGGGTACTCAGGCTGAATCGAATGCGTCGGCCTATCTCGTGTCGCCACGATCACGGCGATGGCGGGCCATCTCCTTGTACCTCACTCTGCTCGGTGTGGGGTGGAGGCTCGAGTGCCGGGTCTCATAGCCACTGCTGCGGCTCTAAACTCTGCTGGGGCTGGCGGCGCCACAAAACTCGCCGTCTGAAGCACTATCTCAGGTAATGTCCGGGCCTGCGCCCTCGTACTCCTCTGTATCCTACTAGCGACTCCTCGTTGCCTTGCCTTCTGGGCGGGTTGCCTTGCGAGGCATAGGTAAAAACGAAATCGTCGAGAGGTCCAACTTATAACACGGCTCTAAGGCGCGATCTCGGAATGAGAAGAATGGAAACCAATCCTAAATGTCCTGCGACCTCACGATTATAGATGTAGTGCACAACACACGATAATCAAGACTCTACTAGACACGGTCTATAGACACTTTCCGAGGATTAATCGCTCGATACCACTTTTGTCACGACCGACCTGGCCCGCGATAGTGCCTTACCGGCACCACAGTGATAACAACATCGAGAAAATCAGCGGAAATAAAATTTAAACAGAAACAAGAGACAATATAAGAAAGCAGTCAACCAAAGCGGTTACCTTCATGTATATACATATAAGCGAGCAGTTAAAATCCTTTACAAACCCCGCCACAGCGATTTACGGACCTCTAAGAATGTAACAACATCTATGGCGGACAGGGGCCCTCCATACCACGAATGTACAAGTACCTACACCGACAGGGACTATACCAAAAGATAAGCCTCGGAGAAGCGGAGCTTCCCAACGCTGACTGCGATCCTATGGCGAGATCAACAAGCGGTGTACCTCTACTGCGGCATGAGCGCGGCCGGGCGAGGTCGATAACAGTACCAAGTATGTGAAACGAAAAATCAGTAATGAAATCACATTTCATCATTTATTAAAACCATTTTGCGATAAGTGATTATGCCAAGTAAGGGACGCATATCCCGAATAATCACTCGCACATAACTATGGGTCTCACGCCCGTAATATCACTCATGCGTGGAACTCATTCTCATCGCGATACATGATGTAAAACAACACCCGTATGTGAACACGAATACTAGATCTGCGTGCGTCGTCAAACCGTCGGGCCAAGTAAGTCGCCCATACCATTCCAAAAGCTAGTCATATCCGCTTCACGCAAAATGCGGAAGCCAACTACGATCCAAAAGCTAGCCACGAATCGCCGAGGCAAGTACCATGTTTAAGCGTGCCATAGTCTCAGTCTCACGAGATATGGCCGAGGCAAGTATCTCGAAGCTATCTACGAGCGCCGATACACGAAATGACCAGGACAAGTATCTAAAGTGTGCACGAACCACGTGTACAAATCAAGCGTGATCGCTCGTCGCGGCAAGCCGTGGATTAGCGGTCCGTGGACAAATAACAAAACCTCACAATGACCGCGTGCCGCATCTTACCGGAAAGCATGGTCATGAAACCATCCCATCGACGCACGTGCGTGGATCGTCCATCGCGTCGGCATGTCCAAAGGAAATAACAAGATAATACTCAAAGTGGGCGATACTCGTGGATCATCCAACACGTCGGTATGTCGAAAAGAAATAACCAAATAATACTCGATAGTGGGCGTACTCGTGGACCATCCAGCGTGTCAGTATGTCCAAGCAATCAATCAGATAGCCGGTCCTCCCCGAGAGACACGGTAGCACAGAATCAAAACACTTGCACAACAAAGGCTATCACAACAAGCATAGGCAAGTTCAATGTACTTTCATTTTATATCAACAATCCGGGTTTCAACCCCAAAATACTACATACTTTCATTCTTTCAAAAAGACCCCTTTTCTTTACGTAAAAGCCACATAATACTAATACTCATAGTATTAAAAACACGTTTTCCTTTCAAACCAAATTACTTTACTTTCGTAAAAGACCTTTACAAGACTTCTAAAATCAAGTACTTTTCTTTTAAAACAACATCAAGTATACTCTTTAAAACCCAAAAACTTACTCTTTTCAAAAACAAGTAACCTATACTTAAATCAAGTTACTTCTCCTTTTCCGAAAACAAGTCGTTATAAGTCAAGTCTCTTAACTTTCAAAATCAAGTCGTTTTACTGTCAAAATCAAATCTTTCTTTTATCCTCATAAAGTCGTTATAACTAACTTCCCATAAAGCCATTATAACACTTTATGTTTTAAACAAACAAAATTCATTTCACACACGTACGTCTACCGTACTATATAGTTCACAACAATCATGCTCAAGAGTATAGGAAGAATCACATACCTTTTTAGCTTATACCACAAGCCAAGTCAAGTATGCCGTGCGTAGAAGATCCACCTATAATAACCACAATACATCCATCAACTTCTAGTTCTCTTCATAGAATATTCTAAATACAAGATTCCTTATTCTACAAAAATTTGGCGACCTCCCCACATTATCACATAAATCTCCTCCCCTACCAAGGCCCGCTACCAGGCCAACAACTCCCAGGGGATTACACGTCTAACCGGACGTGTTCAATTCTCGCTTCACAATAATACTACACAAGTCTCATGTAAATGCACCCAATGTAAATACAGTTCAATCCTTTATAATAATCCTTCCAATATAATATACTCAAGTATAACTACTACAACATGTAATATCCAATTACAATAGGGGGATATAGATCATTACCTCGATAAGCCCAAAATTATCCAAGTTTATAAGTCGATCCTGAGCAACGTTTAGCTCCAACTCCTTACGCTCCAACCCGCTCCAAGAGACCCTTAGAAGTTTCTAAACAACTTCTCTAAAACTTCAACCAAGCTAGGAAGATTTTTCTAGGGTTTCGTTTGCGACTATTGGAATAAAGTAGTATTTTCGGGCTCCTAGTATGAAATAACTTTGGAATGCTACTAGGGATACTAGGACAATGTATTTGGGATTATACAATAATACTCCAAGTATTTTCTACACAAGTGGGGGAGGGTTGGACGAAATAACTAAAGGGAGGGAGTATTTTTGCTATGGAAAATCTTGAGTGTGGGATGAATTAGTCTTGAACCTTAAGGGGTATTTATAGAAGAATCAAGGGCGAAGATCAATGTAAGTGTATGGTCAATATTGGGCCATGTGTGTGTGGGTCCCACGCCACATGGCAGCGAAAATGGTGCTAAGTGCCGTGGCCGTTTCGGCGAGGGACAGTGGCTAGCCACTGTCCCAATTCGGCACGTGGCCACTCGAGGGGTGACACGTGTCGCCTTACTCGTCCAAAATATTTCGTCTTAGAAAATATCCAAAATACCGAAAATCTCAAAAACAAAGCGGGCCCTACAAAACAGTAAATTTCTCCGTGGGCCCACGTGACCATTCAGAAAATAAAATCCCAAAATTCTAATATAATCAGAAGTCCAAATACCAAATCGGGAATCCAATTCCCATTAACGAACCTTTTCCTTCACAAAAGCGGAAACTTTTCCGTCGAAAAATCACATCTTTCTTTCTTTCCAAAATTTCTGTCGTATTCTCGTACGTACGTCCTCACATACATACCCTGGAACTACGGGGTATAACATGTTGTCCGATTTTCCGTAGAATTTAGTGACTTTGCACTTGGAATATTCGTTTGAAGTAAGAAGTTAATAGGCGTCTTATGGTCATTATAGGTTGACATACTACGTACGACATATTGGACTTGGCAAGTGGATTGAACCGAAGAGGTATGTGGAACTTTCTTATCTCTTGAGCATGAATAAGTTATAAATGTATAGTACGGTAGACGTACGCATTTTTGACGAATCTAGTCCATTTGATATCCTTGGTTTATCTTAAGAATGTTCAAGTTGGTTGAGTTAGGGAATTAACTCACTTGTTTAAATATTAAGGATATCTTGGTTTTTAAAAGTTAAGAGACTTTAAGTATGTTGAAAGTATTGTTGATACTTGTTTTGTTGGAAAGTTTAAGTCTCTTGGTTATAAAGAAGAATGTAAGTTTCTAAAGTATAAAGCTAGTATAACGGCTTTATGGGAAGTTGGTTATAATAGCTTTATGGAAAGTTAAAAAGAGTGGTTTACTCTAATTAATATAAGTATGATAAATGACTTGAAATTATGAAAGGCAAATTGATTTAAAGGCATCAATTGCTTAAGGTTTTAAAAGAAAAGAAGTCACTTGATTTAGAAGCCTAAATGTATTTCTAAAAAGTATTGTGACTTGTCTTGAAAAGTAGATACGACCTGATACTACGGTTATTAGTATCTTGGAAGTTTTATATGAAAAAGGAGTCATTTTAAAAGAGTGGAAGTATGTAGTACTTGGGTTAAATTTCCGGATTTTTATAAAGACATGATAGTGCCTTAAGTAAACTAAAATGAGAGTGTATATGAACAAGACTAATAAGAAGTTAGGGGATTTCTTAACTTGCTTATATACTGTATGATAAGCCGGTAGTGCTTGTGTTATGTATGATAAGCCGGTAATGCTTATGTTATGTATGATAAGCCGGTAGTGCTTATGTTATGTATGGTAAGCCGGTAGTGCTTATGTTATGTATGATAGCCGGTTTGTGCTAGTGATATATTATGCATTAAGGGGTCATTCCCCGGGATTGTGGAATTTGCATATTCCGTGGATTTGCTACCCATGATGCGAGGAATACCTCATGCGGGTCTGAAAGGGCTTATGCGGGTGAAATAGTCCCATGCGGGGCGGACCAGTCCTATCGAGGAATACCTCGCGAGGGTCTACCACGATCTATGCGGGCGGATCTGACATCACGAGAATACCTCATGCGGGTCCGCGACCACTTGCGGGTGAAATAGTCCTGGGAGTAGGATTGCTTAATGATCTGCGGGCGGGTGGTCTGCTTTGTCGTGAGCCTCCTATTTTTATGTTGTAAGTATACTCTTATTTACTCTCATTGTTAGTAAGGCACAATGTCTTATTATTTGAGTTATCATACATGTCTCGATTTTATTTTAGACTTACGATTTCACTCTGATGCTGATTTCACATATTTGGTACATGTTATGACCCCGCCGGGCTGCGTTCATGCCGCGGTAGAGTATACTGAGTTCTTGATCCTCACTTACGGGATCAGTTGGTATTGAGAAGATTCATTACTCCGGAGGCTTATCCCTGGTATTGTCGGTTGTTCTACATCAAGGGGTATGACGGGGACCTGTCCTGCCACAGTATTAATTCATAGAGGTCTGTAGTCATGTCTTGTGGATTGGGTTGTAAAGAAAAAAAATGTACTGTTTTATTATGTATATTTTACGGAAGGTGGCCTTATCGGCTAGCCTGTTGATATATTATGTCTAAGTGTTTTTATGAGTTGTGTATGTTCCGCTGCTATTCTCTAATGTATACCTGTAAGGGGTGCCCAGGTAGGGCACCAGTCGCGGGCCCGGGGTCGGGTCGTGACAGTTAGAGTCCCATGACACTATACTATTCCATGGACTAGCTCTCCATGATTTAGGTTCAAATCCCATGTCACTATACATACATATGTGGGTTTGAGTCCCATGATGTTATATACATACATATGCGGGTTCGAGTCGTGATGTTATATTACGAGGCGGTGTCACGATTTTGGCATGACTTTCATATCTTGAAAAGGTACATGTTACACCCCGTAGTTCCAGGGTATGTATGTGAGGACGTACGTACGAGAATACAACATTAAGTTCGAAAAGGAAGAAAGATTTGTTTTTTCGACGGAAAATATTCCGAATCTCGTGAAGGAAAAAGGTTTATTATTGGGAATTGGATTCTCAATTTTGGTATTTGGACTTCTTGGAATATAATGGGATTATGAAATTTTATTTCCAGAATTGGTCACGTGGGGCCCACGAGGAAAAATTTACGGTTTTGTGGGGCCCACATTATTTTCGAGATTTTGGCCATTATGGATGTTTTTGGGAGATGAAAATATTTTGGACGAATAAGGGGCGACACGTGTCACCCCTTAGGTGGCATGTTGGCCGAAATGAGAGGACAAGTGGACAAGCCATGTGTCCCAAGTCTTGTGTTGGACAAGTGGCTTGTGGGACCCACACACTTGTCCCCAATCTCATCCACACACTTGCTTTGATCCTAGCCCTTGGTTATATTATAAATACACCCTTGTAGCAAGACTTCATCCACACTTAGAATAATTTCCAAGGCAAGGAAATACTCCCTCCCTCTTGAGCATGCTCTCGGCCAACACACCCCTAAGGCTTAGAATTTGTGAAATTGTTGTTGATAAATCACAACACTTAAACCAAGTGTCCCTAGTAGTGTTCTAAAGATATCCCAACACAAAAATCCCGGAAATACTACGTTAATCCGATAGTCGCAAAGTGAAACCCTAAGGTGATCTTCATATTTTTGGATGAAGTGTTAAGAGAAGTTGGTTAGGAACTTCTAAGGGTTGCTTGGAGTGGATTGGAACGTAAGGAATTGGAGCTAAAATTCCTAAGGATCGACTTTTAATCATTGGAAAATTTTGGGCTTATCGAGGTAATGATCTTTGTCTTTCTATTGTAATTGGAGATTACATGTTGTAGTAGTATATAATTGAGTATATGATTGTGGAAGGAAGATTGAAAAGAATTGTACCTTAATAAAGTTGTTAAATCAAGAATTGACATGACTGTTTTTACTTTGGACTAATGTACTGTTTTTGTATATTGTGGGGCAGAATTTTAAACGTCCAATTAGGCGTGTAATCCCCTTTAAGTTGTTGATTTATTGCGCCTTAAATGTGGCATGCTGGCTATTGATTTCGGGCCTTGAAAAAGGTGGAAAAGTACGTCGTAACAGGGGAAGTTCTGCCCAATTTTCCGTAGAATAAGAGACCTTATACTTAGAAATATTCTACGAAGAAAACTAGAAGTTGATAGATGTGTTATGGTTATTATAGGTGGATATTCTACGCGCGGCATATTCTGTCACGACCCGAACCCGGGCCCGTGACTGGTGCCTTACCCCGGGCACCCTAGTGATACAACATCAGAGAAAACCAGCGGAAATAAAAACTTAAACATGCAAAATAGACATGGATTAAGATGAAAGAAAATAGGCCAACCAAAACGGTTGCCTTTGACATATATATATAAAAACATTTGAGCGATTTACAATCCTTACAACCACCGCCTGTGATTACTCTGGACCTCTAAGATTTATACAACAACTATGACGGGACAGGGCCCCGCCATACCCCTGAATGTACAAGGACCTACAGACTCAGGGTAACATACCAAAGATAAGCCTCCGAAGGGACGGAGCTTCCCAAGACGCTGAAATGAGATCCTAAACGCGGGGATCGACAGCCGATGTACTTCTACCTGCGGCATGAACGCAGCCCCCCGAAGGAGGTCAGTACAACAGGTACCAAGTATGTGAAACTGTAAAAATGAAATCATAATAGTCTATATAAAGCAGGAGACATGAATGATAACCAAACTACAGTTCACAACATAAGAGCAGTTATGTCAAGTCAGGGACTCACGCCCTCAAAGTCATCCCTCATGCCCGTGGAACTTCTTCCTCACTGCCGGCAGTCTAGGTACAAATCAGGTGATACGTACAACATGTCTCGGCCCATCTCATGGACCAAGTATAGAAACGTGTGGAATACATTCCCGGATGAACCGGTAGTCGAGTGAAATACATTCCCGGATGAACCGGTATTCGAGTGAAATACATTCCCGGATGAACCGGTAGTCGAGTGAAATACATTCCCGGATGAACCGGTATTCGAGTGAAATACATTCCCGGATGAACCGGTAGTCGAGTGAAATACATTCCCGGATGAACCGGTAGTTGAGTAGAGCGATCTTGCACAACAAAGGCTATCACAATAAGCATAGGCAAGTTACCTGACAACAAACATAGGCAAGTTATACACAACTCAAGGTACTTTCATTTTATGTCAAGTCGGGTTTTAACCTAAAGTACTACGTACGTTAAATTCCTTTTAAGAGATCCATTCCTTTTATAAAAGTCACCCGATACCCGTAGTATATAAAAGAGTGACTTATATCTTTTAAGTAAAACAACTTCTCTTATTAAAGCCAAGTTTCCACATTTAAAACCAATGATAAAAACCCTTCTTTTGTTTTCATAAAGTCGTTATAACCAACTTCCCATAAAGCTGTTATAACACTTTAAGTTTTAAACCCTTTTAAGACAACACAATGCCTTTCTTTTCCCTAAAGTTCCAGTTTGCCTAATTTTCATTACTCAAGTCTCTTTTTAGAAAAGTTTCATAGTTCAATGTCTTAACCCCTTTTTAAAACTATTTAGTAACATATGCCTTATATGAGTGTAGGTTATTCTTATTCATAATCAATCTTTTTAAGCAGCAATGATCTAGGAAATATAATATCATTTTGTCTTATCTTAGCTTATGCGGATGGAGGTTTCTCTGGTTTTAATAATACTTCATTAATTAATACATTTTCCTTTATTAGCTGCAGTGGTTTGTCGATACA
Organism: Przewalskia tangutica; assembly: GCA_029844215.1. NCBI lineage: Eukaryota > Viridiplantae > Streptophyta > Magnoliopsida > Solanales > Solanaceae > Przewalskia > Przewalskia tangutica. The sequence goes on from CM056732.1 coordinate 41,702,325, forward strand.
CATTCTGATTTCCGAAATCAGTAAAACATTATTCCTTTTAAAAACCACGTACTCATTACTCACGAATGAGGTTTCACACAAAGACTCATTTTAAGTCATTTAAGTTAAGTCTCTTATCTTATAAGATCAAGTCTCTTAACTTCTAAAATCAGTAAACCATTTACCTCTCTTAAGGCGTTATACCTAACTCCCATAAAGCTAGTATAACTCTTTTTAAAACCTTTTAAAACCAAGTGTTACTCTTAACAAAAATGGTTTCTTAACATTTGAAATACATTCAAGTTCTTATTATTCAGCTTAAGTCAAAGACATTGCCGTACAACTACGTTCAATTAGCACGTCGTCATAGTACTATATATTATTCAGGCTTAAGTCAAAAGACATTGCCGTACTATATATATCTTCCTTTAAAATATCATGCTCAAAGTATAGGAAGAATCACATACCTCGCGACGATTATCGACTATAAGCAAAACGCTCCACGGCTATAACCCGGCTAGCCTGTCCACCTTCTAAGTAGCCCATGCTACTTGCAGAACATTCAACCAATAAAGGTTATCGATCTCTTGTATATACGGTCTATGTAAGTCTGATTAACTTCTACTTATTTTCTTCAAGTGATTTGATTCAAGTCTTTCGTAATATCCTTCTATTACGATTCAATTCTCTTCTATGAATCTTATATTCATTTCTATACTACCATAGTATGTAATTTCCAATTACAATAGAAGGACAGTAGTATTTACCTCGTTGAGCCCAAAATTATCCGAGTTTAAAGTCGCTCCTGAGCAACGCTTAGCTCCTACTCCGAGTGCTCCAATCCGCTCCAAACAACCCTTAGAAGTTCTAACCAACTTCTACTTAAATACTTCAACTATCAATGAAGATTTTCCTTAGGGTTTCGTTTAGTGGCTAAAGAAAGTATAATAGTATTTGGGCTTTTGTATACGTGTAACCTTGGGAATACTACAAGGTATTTGGGCCAAGGTATTTGGGCATTATAACAATACTAGGAGAGTATTTCTATACCACAACAAGGGGTATTATACGAAAACAACTAGGCTAGGGGGGGGGTACCCCACGGCTAACCACTACAAAGGGAGGGAAGCTCTCGCCAAAGGGCCTTCTCAAAGGGGAGGGGTGTGGTGGACGAAAGAACAAGAGGGAGGGAGTATTTTGAGACTTAGATAGATTGCTCAAGTTTTGGATGAAGAATGTCTTCAACTAGAGGGGTATTTATAGGTCAAGCAAAGGCCAACCAAAGGCCAAGATGAAGACAAGTGCCTAGCAAGTGTAAGGCCAAGATTTAGCCATGTGCTAACTTATCCATCTACACAAAATATCCTACCTAACCCTTGACCAAAATTTCAACACAAAAAGCGTGCAAAGGTCTAGCTTTGCCGTCCACTTGCTTCGAATGTGAGGTGACACTTGTCACCCTCCGTTGGTCCAAAATGTTTCGCCTCTCTAAAAATCCGCAAAAATAATAACTGACATCGCCGGAATTTTCCCTACGAAAGCTGTGGAAACGTTTCGTCGAAAAACGACTCCTATCGAGTGTTGTGTACAAATTTCGAAACTTGCCTAACTTAAGGCTCAAATTTAATACGTACGCCCTCACGTACATACTCGGGGTATAACATTCTCCCTTCCTTAGAAACATTCGTCCCGAATGTTCCTTCTCAAGGTGGATTACGAAGAAGATCTTCTAACAAGTTGCCAACGCCACGCCTGGCCACGAACTAACACACGTTCTCTTCCTTCCTTACCCGTCGTGCCTCGCCGAACACTTGAACTCTTCTAGTATACGCACCATACTTCGCCATTGCTTGATTCAATACTTTGGAGTCACCACCTCCAAACTTGGTCATCTTACTAGCCTCAATCTTCCTTAAGGCCATTCCCGGCCTTCACTATCCGCTTATGGTCGAACATATCCACGAACTCATACGATGGTCATCTAGACATGGGCCTAGCACCCTCGTGACCCTACCACCTGGCGGGACCACCCAGAGCTGACCCCACCTCGAAACAGGCCGCGGGTTGGCCCTCAACATGGCCCCAACCCGACCCACGTAACGCATCACGCTCTTGTTCCCGATACGGAACGATCTTACAAAATCACGTCATGAAAGCTACCACTTCCCTCTCACACTACCGGGGACTTATCCTTTCAACAAACCAGTTTCTAAATCACATTTTTGCACAAAGCTATACGATCTTAACTCTAAACTCATCAACAACATCAATACATACAAAACTATATAGGGTTAGGGATATACCTGAATCTACCGCTCCACTCTAATCATAGGCACGCGCAGGCGCATAGCGTAGAAGGTGATGAACACGCCATCGATCCGTGGCTGCGCCAAACCGCGGTACTCTCCTATAAGCACGATCTCGTCACATGGCTCGACGGCCGCAGTGAAACAAGCACCGTAAGAAAGACGACATTCCGGGATGATGTTTGCCACATCGTGCACACCGAGGACATGAATCTCGGCTAGAACTCACGTAAACACAGTGAAACAAGCCTGAGCTCGACCAGCTCCCGAATACCCCGAACGCGAAGGCGCGGAGGACCACTGCATCTTGGCGGAGGTACATAACTAGCTCGCTTTGAGGCGGTCCGCCTTGAAAGTTACCAAAGGACCTGCTGCCCGGCCTCTTCGGCGATCTCGGTCATTCCGTCGACCTCTCCGTGCCTCACATCTAGTGCATGAGCTTGTATGCGGGCAATGTCCATGCCGTGAAGAGCTACACCCGTACAAGCCTCGCCAAGTAATCATCTAACCCGTGGCGTAGCGGTGTACTCGCCTCCATATCGCTACTACAATGGGACATACCGAGCTAATGAGTCGAACTCCACATTGTACTCTCTAACCGTCCGCCCGCCCCGCCTCAGCGTCAAAAATCTGTCGGCCCGAGCCCTCTCATCCGTGAGGCAAGAAGTGTGCAAGAAATGCCTTTGAGAACTCGTCCCCATACACTGGAAGTGCATTCTCTCCCGACGGCTCCCACGAATCAAACCCGATCAGCGGTATCACGCGGCCGATGCGAACCTAGGACCACCGACTCGGTCTCCGATGCCTTGATCACTCTACGACCGTCAGAATCGCCGGATGAACTCCTGCGGATCATCCTCGTGCCTCGACCCATAAAATCGCGGGTTACTCGAAATCCCGTAGTCTCAAATGCCGGTGCTCGGGTGAACTACGGGGCCCAGGCTCGACTGCGTCAGCCTATCCTCATATCGGCCACGACCGCCAAGAATCGCCATCTCCTTGTAATCTCATCTCAGTGTGGGGACCGAAGGCTCGTGTGTAGTCTCAGCGCCTTTGCGGCTCTAAACTTCTGGTCTTTGGCGTCGCGGCGCCCGTCGGAGCACTGTCTCAGTCTTGACGCTCGCGCCTCGTACTCCTCTGTATCTCACTATGACTCGATCGCTTGCCCATCTGGGCACAGGTTGCTTACGGAGGCATAAGCGGTAAAGGAAAGGAATACGTCGGAGGGTCCAACTTATCACACACTACAAGGCACGATCTCGGAATGAGAAGAATGAAACCAATCCTAAATGTCCTATAGCCTCACGATTATAGATGTGGTGCACAACACATCGATAATCAAGACTCTACTAGACACGGTCAGACACCTTTCGAGGACTAAGCGCTCGATACCACTTTGTCACGACCGAACCGGGCGTGATCGTGCCTACCCGCACCCTAGTGATACAACATCGAGAAAACCAGTGAAATAAAAACTTAAACATGCAAAATAGACATGGATTAAGATGAAAGAAAATAGGCCAACCAAAGCGGTTGCCTTTCAACATATATATATAAAAACATTTGAGCAGATAATCCTTACAACCCCGCCACAACAGCATGGACCTCTAAGATTTATACAACAACTATGACGGACAGGGCCCCGCCATACCCCTAAATGTACAAGGACCTACTGCAGTGGTAACATACCAAAGATAAGCCTCAAGGACGGAGCTTCCAAGACGCTGAAATGTGATCCTAAACGCGGGGATCGACAGCCGATGTACTTCTACCTGCGGTATGAACGCAGCCCCCCGAAGGAGGTCAGTACAACAGGTACCAAGTATGTGAAACTGTAAAAATGAAATCATAATAGTCTATATAAAGCAGGAGACATGAATGATAACCAAACTATAGTTCACAACATAAGAGCAGTTATGTCAAGTCAGGGACTCACGCCCTCAAAGTCATCCCTCATGCCCTTGGAACTTCTTCCTCACCGCTGCCTAGGTACAAATCGGTGATACGTCTGGCATGTCTCGGCCATCTCATGGACCAAGTATAGAAACGTGTGGAATACATTCCGATGAACGGTAGTCGAGTGAAATACATTCGGATGAACCGGTATTCGAGTGAAATACATTCGGATGAGCCGTGAGTCGAGTGAAATACATTCGGATGAACCGGTATTCGAGTGAAATACATTCGGATGAACCTAGTCGAGTGAAATACATTCGGATGAACCGTAGTTGAGTAGAGCCGCGACTTGCACAACAAAGGCTATCACAATAAGCATAGGCAAGTTACACAACAACAAACATAGGCAAGTTATACACAACTCAAGGTACTTTCATTTTATGTCAAGTCGGGTTTTAACCTAAAGTACTACGTACGTTAAATTCCTTTTAAGAGATCCATTCCTTTTATAAAAGTCACCCGATACCCGTAGTATATAAAAGAGTGACTTATATCTTTTAAGTAAAACAACTTCTCATATTAAAGCCAAGTTTCCACATTTAAAACCAATGATAAAAACCCTTCTTTTGTTTTCATAAAGTCGTTATAACCAACTTCCCATAAAGTCGTTATAACACTTTAAGTTTTAAACCCTTTTAAGACAACACAATGCCTTTCTTTCCCTAAAGTTCGTTTGCCTAATTTTCATTACTCAAGTCTCTTTTTAGAAAAGTTTCATAGTTCAATGTCTTAACCCCTTTTTAAAACTATTGAGTAACATATGCCTTATATGAGTGTAGGTTATTCTTATTCATAATCAATCTTATTAAGCAGCCATGATCTAGGAAATATAATATCATTTTGTCTTATCTTAGCTTCTATGCAGATGGAGGTTTCTACTGGTTTTAATAATACTTCATTAATTAATACATTTTCCTTTATTAACGCTGCAGTGGTTTGTCGATACACATTCGATTTCGAAATCAAGAAAACATTATTCCTTTTAAAACCACGTACTCATTACTCACGAATGAGGTTTCACACAAAACTCATTTTAAGTCATTTAAGTTAAGTCTCTTATCTTATAAGATCAAGTCTCTTAACTTCTAAAATCGAGAAACCATTTACCTCTCTTAAGACGTTATACCTAACTCCCATAAAGCTAGTATAACTCTTTTTAAAACCTTTTAAAACCAAGTGTTACTCTTCTTTCAAAAATGGTTTCTTAACATTTGAAATACATTCAAGGTTCTTATTATTCAGCTTAAGTCAAAGACATTGCCGTACAACCACGTTCAATTAGCACACGACGCTCACCGTACTATATATTATTCAGCTTAAGTCAAAAGACATTGTCGACTATATATATCTTCCTTTAAAATATCATGCTCAAAGTATAGGAAGAATCACATACCGCGACGATTATCGACTATAAGCAAAACGCCCAGCTTATAACCCGCTTAGCACGGTCCACCTTCTAAGTAGCCCATGCTACTTGCAGAACATTCAACCAATAAAGGTTATCGATCATCAGTATATACGATCTATGTAAGTACAGTTTAACTTCTACTTATTTTCTTCTGAAGTGATTTCAGTTCAAGTCTTTTCTGTAATATCCTTCTATTACAGTTCAATTCTCTTCTATGAATCTTATATTCATTTTTATACTACCATAGTATGTAATTTCCAATTACAATAGAAGGACAGTAGTATTTACCTCGTTGAGCCCAAAATTATCCGAGTTTAAAGTCGCTCCTGAGCAACGCTTAGCTCCTACTCCGAGTGCTCCAATCCGCTCCAAACAACCCTTAGAAGTTCTAACCAACTTCTACTTAAATACTTCAACTATCAATGAAGATTTTCCTTAGGGTTTCGTTTAGTGGCTAAAGAAAGTATAATAGTATTTGGGCTTTTGTATACGTGTAACCTTGGGAATACTACAAGGTATTTGGGCCAAGGTATTTGGGCATTATAACAATACTAGGAGAGTATTTCTATACCACAACAAGGGGTATTATACGAAAACAACTAGGCTAGGGGGGGGTACCCCACGGCTAACCACTACAAAGGGGGAGGGGGAAGCTCTCGGCCAAAGGGCCTTCTCAAAGGGGGAGGGGGGTGTGGTGGACGAAAGAACAAGAGGGAGGGAGTATTTTGAGACTTAGATAGATTGCTCAAGTTTTGGATGAAGAATGTCTTCAACTAGAGGGGTATTTATAGGTCAAGCAAAGGCCAACCAAAGGCCAAGATGAAGACAAGTGCCTAGCAAGTGTAAGGCCAAGATTTAGCCATGTGCTACCTTATCCATCTACACAAAATATCCTACCTAACCCTTGACCAAAATTTCAACACAAAAAACGTGCCAAAGGTCTAGCTTTGCCGTCCACTTGCTTCCAATGTGAGGGTGACACTTGTCACCCTCCCGTTGGTCCAAAATGTTTCGTCTCTCGGAAAAATCCACAAAAATAATAAATGACATAGCCGGAATTTTCCCTACGAAAGTTGTGGAAACGTTTCGTCGAAAAACGACTCCTATCGGGTGTTGTGTACAAATTTCGAAACTTGCCTAACTTAAGGCTCAAATTTAATACGTACGCCCTCACGTACATACTCGGGGTATAACATATTCGACTTGGCAAGTGGATTTAGCCGAGGAGGTATGTGACTCTTCCTATCCTCTTGAGCATGATTTGTTGTGAAATATATAGTACGATAGACGTACGTGTGTTAAATGAATTTGGTTTCATTTTGATGTCCTTGACTTGAGTTTTAAATCTTAAGAGCCTTGAATCATTCTAAAAAGTTGTGAATCATTATTTGGAAAGAATTGATACTTGGTTTTAAAAGAATAAGTTCTCTTGGTTTTTCCAAATGATTGTAGTTGTTTTGAATTACTTGAAAAATAAGTGTTATAATAGCTTTATGGAAAGTTAGTTATAACGACTTGAGGAGGATAAAAGAACGGTTTACTTAATTGATTTTAAAGGCCTTGTAAAGATTTTCTGAAGGTGTAGTAATTTGGTTTGAAAAGAAAACGCGTTTTGATACTACGGGTATTAGTATCGTGTGGCTTTTACGTAAAAAAAGATCTTTTTGAAAGAATTAAAGTATGTAGTGCTTTAAAGTACTACTCAAAGTATGTAGTACTATGAGCGAGGTCTTTTAAAAAGATAAAATGTGATTTCATTATAGTACTTTCAGTTTCACATACTTGGTACCTGTTGTATTGACCTCCTTCGGAGGGCTGCGTTCATGCCGCAGGTAGAGGTACATCGATTGTTGATCCTCGCTCATAGGGTCACAGTTCTGCGCTTTGGAAAGCTCCGTTTCTCCGGAGGTTTATCTTTTGGTATGGTTCCCTGTCATTGTAGGTTCATATACATTCAGGGGTATGGCGGGGCCCTGTCCCGTCATAGTTGTTATAAACTCTTAGAGGTCTGTAGTCCTGTTGTGAGTTGGGTTTTGTAAGGATAAATGTTCCGGTTTTGATTTATATATATGCAGAAAGGCGACCTATCAGTTAGCCCGTTTCTTGTATTACATTGTTACCTGTCTTTGAGTTTTATTCCGCTGGTTTTCTCTGATGTATAATCAATAGGGTGCTCGGGGTAAGGCACCAGTCGCGGGCCCGAGGTCGGGTCGTGACAAAAGTGGTATCAGAGCAGTTAATCCTCGGAAAGTGTCTACAGACCGTATCTAGTAGAGTCTTGATTATCGGCGTGTTGTGCACCACACATATAATCAGGAGGCTACAGGATATTTAGGATTGGTTTCCATTCTTCTCACTCTGAGATCGTGCGATAGAGCTGTGTTATAAGTTGGACTCCCTCTGACGTATTCTTATGTACCAGTTATGCCTCCACGCAAGGCAATCAGGGCCCAGAAGGGCAAGGAAGCAGAGGGAGCTGCTAGTACACAGAGGGCTACGAGGGCACATGCCCAGTCATTACCTGAGGTAGTGCTTCAGACGGCGAGTTCTACGATGCCGCCAGCCCCAGCGGAGTTTAGAGCAGCGGTAGCAGCTACAGAGGCCACGGTACCTGAGTCTCTAGTTCCATGACCAAGAGCCGAGGATATGGGTTACAAAGAGATGGCCCAGTTACTAGCTAGGATCGTGGCAAGGCATGAGGACAGACGGGAGCGGTAGTGCGGTGGCGCGCCCGTAACCGATAGTTTGAGGCTTGGTACTTCTGCGAGTTGATCCACCGAGTTCTATGGATCGAGCGGGAAGATCCTCAGGAGTTTATTCGACAGCTGCAGCGGATCATGAAGGTGATCAAGGCCTCAGAGGCAGAGTCAGTGGTATTGGGTTCTCATCGGCTGCGTGATATTGCAGTCAACTGGTATGATTCATGGGAATTGTCCCGGGGGGAGCATGCGCTTCCAGCTGGTTGGGACGAGTTCTCAGAGGCATTTCTTAACCACTTCTTGCCTCTACAGATAAGGAGAGCCTGGGTGGATAGGTTTATGATGTTGAGACAGAATGGGCAGACGGTTCGGGAGTATAATATAGAGTTCGACTCATTAGCTCGGTATGCCCCCACTCTAGTGGAAGACATGGAGGATAGAGTGCACCGATATGTCACGGGACTTGATGATTATCTAGCGAGAGGTTATGCAGGGAGTAGCTCTTGATCGGGCATGGACATTGCCGCATCTGAGCTTATGCACGGGGGAGGCGAGAACGTAGAGCTCGACGAAATGACCGAGATTAGAATAAGAGGGCCAAGACAGCTGGGTCCTTTGGTAACTTTCGAGGCGGACCGCCTCAACATCAGGCTAGTTATGCGCCTCTGCGCGATCTGATGGTCCTCCGCGATCTTGGGGCGTGGGGTATTTAGGAGCAACTCAGGGCTCCAAGGGTTCAGGTTTTCGGGGGAGTAGGGGTGTTAGCCAGATGAAGCCACCCCTACCTTGGTGTGGCCAATGTGGTAGCCTCAAATGCGAAGTGTCATGGTGCTCGAGAGCTTGTTTTACTGCGTGGCAGGCCATGTTTCTGAGAATTGTCAGGCGGTAGCGCAGATGTTAAGACTCGACGCCGGGATCGATGGTGGTTCATCGCTTCTATAGCTACATGCCTATAGGGCAGGATTATGATTAAAGCGACAAAGGGAAAATGAAGCAATAGTTACAGGTATATCTTTAACCCTTTAGAGACTGTATGTGTTGATAATATGGTTATATGTTAAGTGTTATGTACGGGTAGTTTTGTGTAAATAATGATTTAGAAAACCTGGTTAGTAAAAAGGGTAAGTTTGGGGACATGGAAATTGTGAGCCTTAGAATATTGATAACCATTGAGACATTAGATACAAGGCCTTCTTGAGTGAAAGATTTTACGGTTGATCTTTGTCGAAGTACATTGTATACGTGGAGTATCTTAGTGTGATAATTCCATAGGTGGTGTGATATGAAAGTGGGTAGTCAAGCTAAGAAGACCACTAGGCTTTCATGACTTGAATAGTGAGATTTGTTCCGGACGAGGAATGAGGAGTTAGTGCGTTAATGGGTCGGGTCGAGGACCAATCGCGGGTCAACCCGCAATCCGGAATGAAGTGGGGTCGGTTTGAGGTGGTCCCGCTGGGTGATAGGGTCGTGAAGGTGCAAGGCCCAAGTGCAGTTGTCGTTGTACTGGTTCGTGGAGGCGTTCCACCAGAACCAGGTCGGGAAGGTCGAGGATGGCCTTAAAGGAAATTGAAGCTAGTTTAATGACCAAATTTGAAAGTGGTGACTCCAAGGTTTTGAAAACTGAAGCAATGACTGAAATGTAGTGTGTGTACTAGAAAGAGTTCGGGTGTACTGGAAAGTCACGAGTAAGGAAATAAGCGAATATGTGTTAAAGAATGGAAGTGATGATTATTCATACGGGTGATGAGTGCGAAGAGAGTATCCTTTAGACCATGGGTGAGAGCTAATAGTGATGTTACACTTTAGAGGTGATTCCTCGTCGACTTGGATTTAAGTATTGCGCGGGTGTTATATTATGGCCATTGTGGCCTAATTGGTTTTGTGAGTATAGTAGTGAAGACTATACCAGCGCATGTGTTATTGGAGACTTAGAAGGAACATTCGGGACGAATATTTCTAAGGGGGGAAGAATGTTACACCTCGTAGTTCCAGGGTATGTATGTGAGGACGTACGTACGAGAATACAACATTAAGTTCGAAAAGGAATAAAGATTTGTTTTTCCGACGGAAAATATTCCGAATCTCGTGAAGGAGAAAGGTTTATTAGTGGGAATTGGATTCTCAATTTTGGTATTTGGACTTCTTGGAATATAATAGGATTATGGAATTTTATTTCCAGAATTGGTCACGTGGGGTCCACGGGAAATATTTACGGTTTTGTGGGGCCCACATTATTTTCGAGATTTTGGCCATTATGGATGTTTTTGGGAGATGAAAATATTTTGGACGAATAGGAGGGCGACACGTGTCACCCCTTAGGTGGCATGTTGGCCGAAATGAGAGGACAAGTGGACAAGCCATGTGTCCCAAGTCTTGTGTTGGACAAGTGGCTTGTGGGACTCACACACACTTATCTCCAATCTCATCCACACACTTGCTTTGATCCTAGCCCTTGGTTATCTTATAAATACACCCTTGTAGCAAGACTTCATCCATACTTAGAATAATTTCCAAGGCAAGAAAATACTCCCTCCCTCTTGAGCATGCTCTCGACCAACACACCCCTAAGGCTTAGAATTTGTGAAATTGTTGTTGATAAATCCCAACACTTAAACCAAGTGTCCCTAGTAGTGTTCTGAAGATATCCCAACACAAAAATTCCGGAAATACTACGTTAATCCGATAGTCGCAGTTGAAACCTAAGGTGATCGTCATATGTTTGGAGGAAGTGTTAAGACCACTGTGTTAGGAACTTCTAAGGGTTTCTTGGAGTGGATTGGAACGTAAGGAATTAGAGCTAAGATTCCTAAGGATCAACTTTTAATTATTGGAAAATTTTGGGCTTATCGAGGTAATGATCTTTGTCCTTCTATTGTAATTGGAGATTACATGTTGTTGTAGTATATAATTGAGTATATGATATGTGGAAAGAAGATTGAAAAGAATTGGACCTTAACAAAGTTGTTAAATCAAGAATTGACATGATTGTTTTTACTTTGGACTAATGGACTATTTTTGTATATTGTGGGGCAGAATTTTACACGTCCAGTTAGGCGTGTAATCCCCTTTGAGTTGCTGATTTATTGTGCCTTAAATGTGGCATGTTGGCTATTGATTTTGGGCCTTGAAAAAGGTGGAAAAGTACGTAGAAACAGGGGAAGTGCTGCCTAATTTTCCGTAGAATAAGAGACCTTATACTTAGAAATATTCTATGAAGAAAACTAGAAGTTGATAGATATGTTATGGTTATTATAGGTGGATATTCTACGCGCGGTATATTCGACTTGGCAAGTGGATTTAGCCGAGGAGGTATGTGACTCTTCCTATCCTCTTGAGCATGATTTGTTGTGAAATATATAGTACGGTAGACGTACGTGTGTTAAATGAATTTGGTTTCATTTTGATGTCCTTGACTTGACTTTTAAATCATAAGAGCCTTGAATCATTCTAAAAAGTTGTGAATCATTATTTGGAAAGAATTGATACTTGGTTTTAAAAGAATAAGTTCTCTTGGTTTTTCCAAATGATTGTAGTTGTTTTGAATTACTTGAAAAATAAGTGTTATAATAGCTTTATGCAAAGTTAGATATAACGACTTGAGGAGGATAAAATAACGGTTTACTTACTTGATTTTAAAGGCCTTGTAAAGATTTTCTGAAGGTGTAGTAATTTGGTTTGAAAAGAAAATGTGTTTTGATACTACGGGTATTAGTATCGTGTGACTTTTACGTAAAAAGAGATCTTTTTGAAAGAATTAAAGTATGTAGTACTTTGGGGTTAAAACCCGGATTGTTGGCATAAAATGAAAGTCTAAGAGTATGTTAAACTTGCCTAAGCTAGTTGTGATAGCCTTTGTTTTGCAAGTGTTGTATTTCTATGATACCGCGTCTCTCGATGGAGGGCCGGTTATCTTGTTGTTTACTTGGACATACCGACACTGCTGGATGGTCCACGGGTATGCTTCCACTATGATTGTTATCTTGTTATTTACTTGGACATACCGACACTGTTTGGAGGCCCACGGGTATGTGTTACACCCCGTAGTTCTAGAGTATGTATACGAGGACGTACGTACGAGATTACGACAGTAAAATTGGAAAGGAAGAAAGATGTGATTTTTCGACGGAAAAGATTCCGAACCTTGTGAAGGAAATTTTACATTTTTAATATTTTAACCGATTTCGGATTTTTCCGAGAGATGAAATATTTTGGACCAATAGGAGGGCGACATGTGTCACCCTTAGGTGGCATTGGTTGGACGAAAATGGTGGGCAAGTGGCCAAGTCAATAAGTCAAGTCTTTCAAGATATTTTCTTTGGGATAGTGGGAGTAGGTGGACGTTTTTGTGGGCAAGTGGGGGAGGCCTTGTTGGACGGTTTTCTTGAGCAAGTGGATGGCCACTTGGCTCATTGTTGTGGTGGACATATGTCCCAATGTTGTGGTGGACATATGTCCCAAGGTTAATGGTGGACACGGTGGAAGACTCCACTCACACAAACTATCTAATCTACACCTCCACTTGCTTTAATCTTGGCCATTGAAGGTTCTATAAATACCCTCTAGTGCAAGACTTCTTCATTCACTTAACATTTCCAAGTCACAAAATCCTTCCCTTAGTTGCTAGTTCTCGTCAAAAACCCTCCCCTTTGTCTAGTTGTTTCGTCAAACACCCCCTTCCCCTTCCTTGTTGTTCTCGCGAAATACCCCTTGGTAGAAAAGTTGTCTTCTAGTATTGTTACTATGCCAAAATACCTTAGCCTTGTATCCCTAGTAGTATTCTAAAGTTATCCCAACATAGAGCGGAGGGAATACTACTTTATTCCATTAGTCGCAAAATGAAGCCCTAGAAAATCTTCATAGCTTAGATGAAGTGTTAAGAGAAGTTGTTTGGAAACTTCTAAGGTTGGTTGAGCGGGTTGGAGCGTCAGAATCGAGCTAAACGTTGCTCAGATCGACTTATATCTTGGATACTTTTGGGCTTATCGAGGTAATGATCTTTATCCCCCTATTGTAATTGGAAATTACATGTTGTAGTAGTTAATAATTGAGTATAAGATATATTGGAAGAATCAGTATAAAGAATTGAACTGTATTTCTGATGACTTGTAGTATTATTGTGAGTAGAATTGTACACGTCAGGTTAGACGTGTAACCCCCTCGAGTTGTTGGCTTGGTAGCGTGCCTTGTTGAGAGGAGATTTATGTGGTCATGCGGGAGGTGTCGCCGAATTTTCCGCAGAATAAGGAACCTTGTACTTAGAAATATTCACGAAGGGATCTATAAGTTAATAAACGTTTTATGGCCATTATAGGTCAAATCGCGAGTAGCGTATTCTACTTGAAGGGTGGAAAAGGCTAGCGGATTATAGTCTTGTGGAGCGCTTTGCTAATTGTCGATAATCGTCGCGAGGTATGTGAACCTCTTCCTATCCTTTCTAGCATGATATTTGTGAAATATATTTAGTGCGGTAGACGCGTGTGTTTAAAGGAAATTGATTTTCCTTTTGTGTCCTTGACTTGATTCCAAAGTTAAGTGACTTGTTATGAAATATTAAGGACTTGAATTATGTTAAAAGTTGTAAAACCTCACTCATGAGTAATGGGTGTGGTCTTTTAAAGAATAAAGTTACCTTGATTTGAAAATAAGAATGGTTTTATCATTGGATTTAAAATGATAACTTGACTTATAAACACCTTGATTTTGGGAAAGGAGAAGTAACTTGATTTAAAGGTATAGGTTACTTGTTTTTAAAAGAGTAAGACACTGGGTTTAAAAAGTATATTGCTACTTGACTTTTAAAGGAAAAAGTGCCTTTGTTTTAAAGGAAGGTATGGTTTTGTCTTAAGATTGGTTTAAAAAGAAGGTATGGAAATTGTTTTGGTTTTACTTTGATGTCTTTTGACTTGAGTTTTAAATAATAAGAATCTTGAAGTATTTCAAAAGAGTTACGAATCATTTTTGAAAGAAAAGAAATACTTGGTTTTAAAAGCTTAAGTGTTATACTAGCTTTATGGGAAGTTAGGTATAACGACTTAAGGAAGATAGAAGGAACGGTTTACTTATTTGTTTGTGAAAGTCTTGTATTGATTTCTGGAAAGTGTAGTAAGATGGTTTGATAAGTAAACATGTTACGATGCTACGTGTTAGTGTCTTGTGATGTTTGTGTGAGGGGGTTATTCTTGTTGTGCTTACGTTGTTAAACGATAAGCCCGTTGTACTGCTATTATATCACATACCCCCCTGACTTGTTATGATGCCGAGGACTTGCCACCCTCGATGCGAGGAATACCTCATGCGGGTCTGTGTGACCTATGCGGAGCTGCGGGAGTTCCAGGATTGATTATTCCGGGAGTGTTATCCCGATGCGAGGAATGCCTCATGCGGTCTCATGTGACTACGCGGACTACGGAGTCGAGGAGGATGCCGGGTTAGCTACCCCGATGCGAGAATACCTCATGCGGGTGCTGGGACCTATGCGATGCGTGAGTTCCATGATTAGGCACGCATAATGATACTATGGGCGATTGGCCATGCTTCGATCATTAGCGGCCTAGAAAAGACCAGTTACATTATATTTATTTTGCTCTTGTTTATGCTGTGGCACTATGTGCGGTTGAATTGGTTGTATTTGTAATTGGTTTTAAAGATACTTTGATTTCATTTCGATTTTCTGATTTCACATACTTGGTACTGTTATCGACCTTCGGGCTGCGTTCATGCCGCGGTAGAGGTACACATCGCCGATCCTCGCCATAGGATCACGATTCAACGTTTGGGAAGCTCCGTTTCTCGGAGGCTTATTCGTATAGTCCCCTCGTTGTCAGAGGTACTTACATTCGTGGTATGGGCCTTGTCCGTCGTTGTTGTTATAACATTCGTAGAAGTCAGTAGTACTTGTTGTGGCGAGTTTGTAAAAGGGATGTAACTGTTCGGGTTCAAGTTTATTTATATACTCAGAAAGGTAACCGTTTTGGTTAGCCTGTTTTCTTATTTCATTATTGTATATCTTGTTTCATGTGTATGTTTTTATATTTCGCTGATTTTCTCTGATGTTGTATCACTAGGGTGCCCGGGTAAGGCACCAGTCACGGGCCCGGGTTCGGGTCGTGACAGTATGCGTCCACTAAAATTGTTCCATGGACATGCCTACACCGGCGAGAGATCTGGAGGATGCGCCATGCGCGGTTAAATTCCCGGGTCATGTTATTAGTCCATGGACTAGATATCCATGAAGCTTGTCGCAGTGATGAGTGGTCACGTGCTTGATTTGTACATGTAGTTACAGACGCACTTTAGATACTTGTCCTGGTCATTTCTCGTGTATCGGCAGGCTCTGGTAGATAGCTTAAGATACTTGCCCCGGTCATATCTCGTAATACGGTAGGCTCTGGTACGTTGGCTTAAGATACTTGCCCCTGGCCAACGTGACGCAGTCGATCCGTAGTTGGCTTCGCATTGGCCCGTTAAGTTTTATGATGCAGGATGGATCTGGTATGTCACGACCCGACCTCGGGCCCGCGACTGGTGCCTTACCCCGGGCACCCTAGTGATACAACATCAGAGAAAATCAGCGGAAATAAAAACTCATGAAAGAAAACCAGTGAAATAAGAAAACAAAGCTAACCCAAACGGTTACCTTTTGTACATAAATGAAAACTTGAACGCTATTCTTTACAAACCCCGCCACAACAAAGGCTGCTGCACTCTAAGAATTTTATAACAATAATGACGGACAGTGGCCCCGCCATGCCCCGAATGTACAAAAGTCTACAACTCAGTGGAACTGCATCACGTGACAAGCTTCCGAGATATGGAGCTTCCGAGAATCGAACAACGATCCTAAGAGTGGATCGCAAGCTATGTACCTCAACTCGCGCAGATGAACGCAGCCCCAAGGAGGTCGACAACAGTACCAAGTATGTGAAACGAAAATATCAGAAATGAAATCATAACGATCTATATAAAGCAGAGACATGTATGATAACCAAACTACGATTCACCTTATATATAGCGATCATGTCAAGTCGTGGACTCATGCGTAAAATCATCACTCAAGTACAACCCGAATTTAACGCGACAATGGCGCATGCCGGCATCTCACCTCGGTATAAGCATGGCTCGAACCGTCCTAGTGGGCCCATACGTGGACCATCCAACGTGTCGGTATGCCCAAAGGAGATAACAAGATAATAATCAGCGGAAGCATACCCGGCCACCCAACGTGTCAGTATGTCCAAACAAACAACATGATAATACTCACCGTGGAAGCATACCCGTGGGCCACCCAACGAGTCAGTATGTCCAAACAAACAACATGATAATACTCACCGTGGAAGCATACCCGTGGGCCACCCAACGTGTCAAGATGTCCAAACAAACAACATGATAATACTCACCGTGAAGCATACGTGGGCCACCCAACGTGTCAAGATGTCCATCAATCAAACAGATAGCCGAATTCTCCATCGAGGGACTCTGTGAGCACAAAATCAAACACTTGCACAACAAAGGCTATCACAACAAGCATAGGCAAGTTCAACGTACTTTCATTTTATGTCAACAATCCGGGTTTCAACCCCAAAATACTACATACTTTCATTCTTTAAAACAAATGACTCTTTTTAGCATAAAACTTCCAAGATACTATTAACCGTAGTATTAAGTCGAAATTACGTTTCAAGACAAGTCACAATACCTTTTTAGAAAATACGCTTTTCGGCTTCTAAATCAAGTGACTTCTTTCTTTTAAAACCTTAAGCAATTGATGCTTTTAAATCAATTTGCCTTTCGTTATTTCAAGTCATTTAACATACTTAAATTACTTAGAGTAAACCACTCTTTTTATCTTTCCATAAAGCTATTATAACCAACTTCCCATAAAGCCGTTATACTAGCTTTATACATTAGCAACTTACCTACTTCTTTACAACCAAGAGACCTAAACTTTCCAACAAAACAAGTATCAATAATACTTAAAGTTTCTTAGCCTTTGAAAACCAAGATACCCTTAATATATCACATTAAGTCATTTATAAGCCAAGTCTCTTATCTTTTAAAAACCACAAACCATTTCTTTACCTACATAAAGTTGTTATAACAAACTTCCCATAAAGCCGTTATAACACTTTATGTTTTAAACCAACCAATTACAACTATACGCATTTATGAGACCAAGAGGGCTTATTCTTTAACAACCTAGTATCCATTACTAACGAATAATATTTTACTACTTTTCCACACAATCAAGCCCTTTACACTTCATATCAAGTCAAGGCACAAAAGGGAAATCAAATTCCTTTAACACACGTGCGTCTACCGCACTATATATTTCACAAATAATCATGCTCAAGAGGATAGGAAGAATCACATACCTCGCGACGATTATCGACAAGTAGCAAACTATTCCAAAGTACTATACTCTTGCTAGCCTTTTCCACCCTCCAAGTAGAATATGCTACTCGTAGTACTTCGCCCTATAATGGTCATAATACGTCTATTAGCTCCTAGCTTTAACGTATAATACTCTAATTGCAAAGCCCCTTATTCTATGGAAATTCGGACAACACTTCCTTTGTCTCTACGTACTATGCCACCTTTTTCAAGGCCGAATTCAGTAACCAACCACGCCCCATTTAAGGCTCAACAAAGTAGTTAACAATAGGGGATTACACGCCTACAAGACGTGTAAAATTCTGCCCCACAATACCAACAAGTCTAAACTACAATGTCAATTCGGCACATTTGAGGGACAACAACACAAAGTCTCCTTTCCAATTTCTTTTCAATCCAAGTTATTTAGTATGACATGTAATCAAGCCAAAATCGATTAAAGCTACTACAATCCTCTAGTAGATAACATGCGATGACTTTAGATAACGACCAAATTGTAATTCAAATTCAAATGACTCAATCATGTCAATTTCAGATTTCTAGCCTTCAAAAATCCATAGTACTTACCAATCTCTAATACATGCTTCACGTGGTCTAAATCAACTATAACAAGTATTATAACTTATATCCAAGAGAAGGGGGAAACTTTTACCTTTTGGAATAGCCCACAAAAGCCCTTTTTCTTCAACTTCTTTCCCGTCAAACTCGTCCACCCGCGCTTCCCACAAGTTTACCAACACTTTGCCTTCTTGCCGCCGCTCCAACAATTTTCCCCTTAGGCTAGGTTTTCTTCACAAACTAGAGAGAAAGGGAGAGGAGTTCTTGGAAGGGTTTCCAAGATGAAATGGCCAAGTCTTCCAAGACTTGGCCCTAAAATAGGACCCTTTTATGGTCAAAAGGATGGGAGGGACACTTGTCACCCTCCCATAGGCTTTTAACAAAATATCCCCTATTTTTCGCTCTCACCGCAGAAAAATCCCGCTTGGCGCCATGCCCGCCGCGGGCGCCCACTTCAGAGAATAATTACTGCGTTCCGGCCATGCTCAGATTCGGGCGCGTACGCAACCTCAACCCCAAGATAACTGGCCACACTGGGACCACGAACTGAAACATCGCTTTGGTTCGATCACAAGACCGAACTTGTAACTTCCATAACTTTCGACTCCGATGTCCTATCGCCGAGCGGTTTGGTGCGTTGGGGACGAGATTTAACGGACGACCGACTAGGCTTTTTAAACACCTATCAAATCTTAACAACTGGGGTGCAACACTCCAAGGTAGACTCAAAATCCGGCCCAACACATGTTGTCAACTTATCTTATCTTCTTGAATTTACTGGTGTAACATGGTAGTTGGCTCTCCTACTGGCCCGATCAGTTTTATGACGCACGGATCCGGTGTTCAAGCATATACGGGTGTCATTGTACATCATGGACTGCCGGAAGAGAGAAAGGAATTCCACGGGCATGATTGATATTATGGGCGTGAGACCCATGGTTATATGTAAGTAATGAATTTGAGGGCATGCGTCCCTGACTTGACATGACTGTTTATATATTGTGAAATGGTCTTTTAAAAATATAAAATGTGATTTCATTACGACTTTCAGGCCACATATTTGGTACTGTTATCGACCTCCTTCGCGTCGCTTACGCCGCGGTAGAGGTACATCGATTTGATCCTCGCCATAGGTCACGATTCGCTGGGGAAGCTCCGCTTTCTCGGAGGTTTATCTTTTGGTATGGTTCCTGTCATCAAGTTCATGTACATTCAGGGGTATGGCGGGGCCCTGTCCCATCATAGTTGTTATAAACTCTTAGAGGTTTTTAGTCCTGTTGTGAGTTGGGTTTGTAAAGGATATAACTGTTCGGGTTTTGATTTATATATATGCAGAAAGGCGACCTATCGGTTAGCCTGTTTCTTGTATTACATTGTTACATGTCTTTGAGTTTTATTCCGCTGGTTTTCTCTGATGTATAATCAATAGGGTGCCCGGGGTAAGGCACCAGTCGCGGGCACGAGGTCGGGTCGTGACAAAAGTGGTATTAGAGCAGTTAATCCTCGGAAAGTGTCTACAGACCGTATCTAGTAGAGTCTTGATTATCGGCGGGTTGGGCACCACACCTATAATCAGGAGTCTACAGGATATTTAGGATTAATTTCCATTCTTCTTACTCTGAGATCGTGCGATAGAGCTGTGTTATAAGTTGGACTCCCTCTGACGTATAAGAATGTACCAGTTATGCCTCCACGCAAGGAAACTAGGGCCCAGAAAGGCAAGGCAGCAGAGGGAGCTGCTAGTAGAACATAGAGGGCTACGAGGGCACAGGCCCAGTCATAACCTGAGTTAGTGCTTCAGACGGCGAGTTCTACGACGCCGCCAGCCCCAGAAGAGTTTAGAGCAGCGGTAGCAGCTACAGAGGCCACAGTACCTAAGCCTCTAGTTCCACGACCCGGAGCCGAAGATATGGGTTACAAAGAGATGGCCCAGTTACTAGCTAGGATCGTGGCAAGGCATGAGGACAGACGGAGCCAGAGGTACCGGTATGCACTGTAATCGAGATAGTTTGAGGCTTTGCATTTCTTGAGTCGTACCACCAGTTCTATGGATCGAGAACGAGAAGATCCTCGAGTTTATTCGACACCAATGCGATCACGGGCGTTATACCCGTATTTCCAGAGTATGTATGTGAGGACGCACGCATAAATTGTAAGCCCGAATTATGTTAAGGACGAAATTGTGCACATCCACGAGAAAGATTTGTTTTTCCGACGGAAAATTTTCCGAACCTTGTAAAGGAATTTTACGTTTTCAAGAAAATATTTATTTTGGATTTTTCCGAGAGATGAAATATTTTGGACCAATAGGAGGGTGACATGTGTCACCCTTAGGTGGAAAAGTTGGACGTTTTTGTGGGCAAAGAGAGTGGCACGTTTTTTGTGTTTTAAAGGCCTTAAACATTTGGTCAATGTTTGGCTAGATATTTGTGTAGTAGATGGATAAGTGGGACCCACACACACATGTCCAAATCTTCACCCTCCACTTGCTTTGATCTTGCCATTGATTTCCTATAAATACCCTTGTGTGCAAGACTTATTCTTCATCCACACTTGAGAAATTCCAAGGCAAAAATCCCTCCCTCCCTTTTAGTAGTTCTCGTCCAAGCTCCCCCTCCCCCTTTGTGAAGCCCTCGGCCGAAACACCCCCCCCCCCTTGTAGTATTCCAAAGTCACCTCTATACTAAAAGGGACAGGGCCCCGCCATACCCCTGAATGTACAAGAACCTACAACTCAGGGAAACATATCAAAAGATAAGCCTCCGGAGAAACGGAGCTTCCCAATACGCTGAATTGTGATCCTATGAGCGAGGATCAACAACCGGTGTACCTCTACTCATGCAGATGAACGCAGCCCCGGCGAGGTCGCACAACAGTACCAAGTATGTGAAACTGAAAAATATCAGAATGAAATCATAATCTAAAATAAACAGAGACATGTATGATAACAAAACTACGATCGCAACATAAAAAGCAATATGTCAAGTCGTGGACTCACGCCTCAAAGTCATCCTCACGCGTGGAACTCCTTCCTCACCGGCAGCCTAGGTATAAATCGTGGTGATACGATAACATGTCTCGCCCATCCTACGGGACTCGAGGTGGAATCGTGTGGAATACATGTCTCGCCCATCTCACGGGACTCGACAGAATCGTATGGAATACATGTCTCGGCCATCTCGTGGGACTCGATAGAATCGCACAGGTCTCAGCCCATCTCATGGGACTCGTTAGGTATCGCACATGTCTCGGCCCATCTCATGGGACGCGATAGGGATCGCACAGGTCTCTGGCCATCTCATGGGACTCGATAGGGAGCGCACATGTCTCTGCCCGTCTCACGGGACTCGATAGGTATCGCGACATGTCTCGCCCATCTCACGGGGCTCGATAGGTATCACACATGTCTCGCCCATCTCACGGGACTCGATAGGAATCGTACATGTCTCGGCCCATCTCATGGGACTCGATAGGAATCGTACATGTCTCGGCCCATCTCATGGGACTCGATAGGAATCGTACATGTCTCGGCCCATCTCATGGGACTCGAGGTGGAATCGTATGGAATACATTCCCGGTTCACCCCATGAACGCGGTGTCGTGTGAAATACATTCCCGGTTCATCCCATGAACGCGGTATAGAATTGACCATAACATTTAAACGCTCTTTTAAGACAGATTAAGATAATACCATGTTTTCCTTTTTAAAATCAACTAAGGCAATATTATGCCCTTCTTTTTAAACCAAAACACTTTCCTTCTTAAAGTCAAGTAACAACATTCTTTTCCAAAAGTTCAAGTTTGCCTAATTTCAAATACTCAAGTTTCTCATTTTCGAAAGGTTTCGTAGTTCATAGTCTTAATCACTTAATAACATAATTCTCTTTTAAAACAATTTGAGTAACATATGCCTTATGTGTGAGTAGGTTATTCTTGTTTATAACAATCCTTATTAAAGCAGCCATGATCTAGGAAATGTAATACAATTTTGTCTTATCTTAGCTTCTATGCAGATGGAGGTTTCTACTGGTTTTAATATAATTACTTACTTGTCAATACATTTTCCTTTATTAACGCTGCAGTGGTTCGTTCGATACTTATTCTCATTTCCGAAATCAGTAAAACATTATTCTTTAAAAACCAAGTACTCATTACTCATGAATGAGGTTTCACACTTTTTAACAACATTCATATTAATTCAATTAAGTCAAGTCGCTTATCTTTTAAGATCAAGTCTCTTAACTTCTAAAGTCAATAAACCATTCTTTTTATCTCTCTTAAGTTGTTATACCTAAATTCACATAAAGCTAGTATAAATATTTAAAAAAGTATTACTATTCTTTAAATAGCGATTCTTAATTCTTTTTAAATACTTCAAGACTATTATTATTTAAAACTCAAGTCAAAAGACATCAAGTAAAACCACGTTCGCTTAACACACGCACGTCACCGTACTATATATATATTCTTTTAAAATATCATGCTCAAGAGGATAGGAAGAATCACATACCTCGCGACGATTATCGACTATTAGCAAATAGCTCCAAAGCATCAGAATCCGGCTAGCCCTTTCCACCCTTCGAGTAATACGCTACTTGCGATTTCAACCTATAACGGTCATACAAGTCTATCAACGCCTAGACTACTCAGAGAATAATTCTAGATACGATTCCTTATTCTACGGAAAATTGGGCCGCACCTCCACCCACAAACTACACAATTCTATCAGAAATACACTCCCATGTAAGTACAATCACTTTCTTCTTTAATATTCTTCCGATGTGATTTCGCTTAAATTCTTTCTCAGAATATCCTTCTATTACGCTTCAATTCTCTTCTCAGAATATCCTTCTATGTATCTTATACTCATTCTAAACTACTACGATGTAATTCCCAATTACAATAGAAGGACAAGAGTATTTACCTCGATAAGCCCAAAATTATCCAAGTTTTAATGTCGATCCTGAGCAACGTTTAGCTCCTATTCTGAACGCTCCAACCCGCTCCAAACAACCCTTAGAAGTTCTACGCAACCTCTTCTTAATACTTCAACCCGCTATGAAGATTTCCTTAGGGTTTCGTTTAGTGGCTAAAGGAAGTATAATAGTATTTCTGGGCTTTAGTATAGTGTAACCTTGGAATACTACAAGGTATTTGGGCCAAGGTATTTTGGAATAGTAACAATACTTGGAGAATACTTTTCACCAAGTGGGTATTTTACGAGAACAACTAGGCAAGGGGGTTTCGCCAAGGGCCTCAAAGGGGAGAGGAGCCTGACTAAAAACTACACTAAGGGGAGAGGGTTTTTAGACTTGGAATTTCAAGTGAGGATGAAGAAATAGTCTTGCATTAGATGGGTATTTATAGGACATTCAAAGGCCAAGATTAAGCCAAGTGGTGGGCAAGTGTAGGGTGAAGATTTGGACAAGTGTTGTGTGGGTCCCACTTACTCATCTACCACACAAATATCCTACCAACCATTGACCAAATGTTTAAGGCAAAATAAACACAAAAAACGTGCCAAAGATTTCCCTCACCAACCGTCCACTTGAGGGTGACAAGTGTCGCCCTCTCGTTGGTCCAAAATATTTCATCTCTCGGAAAAATCCGCAAAAATAATAAATGTTGCAACCGTAATTTCCCCTTCGCAAAGTTTGGAAAACGTTTCGTCGGAAAACAATTCTTTTTGGTAGTTGTGCACAAATATTTTCGTTCCTAGCCTAACTTAAGGCCTAAACTTTTGTACGTACGTCCTCACGTACATACTCTGGAAATACGGGGTATAACATTATAACTACTATAATCTCCAAGTAAGTAACATGCGACGATTTCTAATAAACGACCAATTAGTAATCCAACTTCAAGTGGCTAATATAACACTTCGGATTTAAGCTACAAGCAATCCATAATACTTATGAACTTCATGCTAGCAACATGTAAAGCTAACAACAACAATATAAATATAATCTTGTAACACTATTAAGAGACAAGATTATACCTCAACGAATCTCAATCTAACTTCCAAATCCGAAGTCGCTCCTTAGAAACTTAGAGACTCTTCAAGACACTTCAATCCGCTACTTGAGACCCTTAGAACAACACCAACCAATTTCCTTCAATCTTCCACAAAAAACCTAGAAAGACAACTAGGTTTTCGCTTTGCGACTAACCCGAAAACTATCTTTTTCCGAGATTTTTCTATTGAGATACACTCACAATACCCTCATGAACCTTGGTTTAAAGTGTGGAGCTTAAAGAACAAGGAACAAAAATTTTTGTCATGAGAGCTAGCCCAAACCCGAGAGCTCCTAGTGAGAGTTCTTCAAATTTTGTGAAATTTTGGCTAAGTGTTAAGCTTGTCTTGCACTACTAGTATTATATAGTGTAATGGAGGGTCATGATATAAACAAATGGGTCGTCTAGATAAGCTCCTAGCAAATATCAAGCCTTTGTGGGTCCTTTGACTTGGTCAAGATTATCAAGCTTGCTACTTGCAAGACTTAGTCATCCAAGACTATGGTCAATGACCATTTTGGCCATGCCTAATTCGACCAAGGCATCAATAAGGGGGGGTGACACGTGTCGCCCTCCCATTCGTCACAATAGTACGTTTTCCGACAATTTCATAATTCTGATAAATTTTTTACAAGTCTCAAATCTTAACACTTGAGTTCTTACGCACGTTCTAAACATGTCCCAGAAATACGGTGTAACATTCTTCCCCCCTTAGAAACATTCGTCCCCGAATGTTCTTTCGGAGTCAAACTTATAATTAGCGACATAGTTTCCTTTCACAACCCCGACATACCAACAATGCCACACATGGCCCTAATACCTCGCACACACATATCTGTCCATCATAAGCCCAAAAAGGGATTATCTTTTCGTACTTCCAACTCCTTCTAACTTATACACGCCTCAATATAACTGTCATGACACTAAAACATACCACAACTTTATCATGCATACAAGTTTCTAAAGGGCCAAAGACATACCTGAAATCATATAGGTGGTTCAAAGGACCGCTAATACTAGGAACTTCCACCACGACCTCTGTCACGGCCTGCCGGTGTATAAACATCCTGCCTAGCTATGGAAGGTGAAGAACCCGCAACTGATCCAGTAGACTGCGCTATCCCACCAGTGCCACCTCTGGTCGGACAAGCCACGAAATGGCCTGCCGCAAGCATAACAAGTCGCCGAGGTAGTACGACACTCAAAATGAAATCTACTACAGTGACCACACCGGCAGCGTGGTTTCCAGCTACTATTCTGGACATCCGGAACTCAGACTGAGCCCGACCGCTCCCGAATATCCCCGTCGACCAAACCTCCGCGAAGATCGGAAAGAGCACTCTGTCTACTGAAATGTAGACCCAGCCATTGCTGAGGCCTCCTCTCGAAAGTTACCCGAACTCGCGCCCTGTCCCGCCATATCAGCCACAATAGGCGCGATACCTAGCCAACGAGTCAAACCTGTGTTGTATTCACGATGGTCCTCCCATTCGCCTCAATGACAAGAACCTATCAATACGGGCTCTCTCATTTCGTGAGGCAAAAGTGATCAAGAAAGGCCACCGTGAACTCATCCCAAATCGCCGGACGAGCACCCACACCTCTCGATAGCTCCCAAGACTCAAACCAGTTCAACGCAATATCGCAGAACCAGAAGAAGCTAACACAACCGACTCGGGCCTCCGAGGCCCTAAGCACTGTGATAGTCCGTCAGAGCCGCGAACGAACTCGAGGATCATCCTCGATCTCGAACCATAAAACTCGTGGACTACAACCTAAAATCCCAATCCTCAAATCGGCTTTAGGGTTAGCTACCGCTCCTGCCGGCCTGCCCTACCACTATGCTAGTCAATAGCCCGACCGCTCTCCATAATCTCTAAACTCGCCGCCGCGGGATCGAGGCTCGCACGGAACCTCGAGCTACCGCCGCCGGCCTCTCTAATATCGCCGGTGGCTGAGCTCGCCAATCCGCTTACTACCTCGTGCATAGCTCGTGCCCGAGTCCCGTAACCTCTCACACCACTAGCAGCCTCGCCGCCGCTTTGCCCTTCTGGCCCCGGTCGCCTTCCGCGAGGCATAACTGTTACATAAGCGGGTCGAGAGGATTCAACCTACCAGACAGCTCTCATCGCACGATCTCAAAGAGAGAAGAATGGAAACTAATCCTAAATGTCTCGACCTCCCTCGATTATAGATGTGGTGCACAACACACCGATAATCAAGACTCTACTAGACACGCTCGTAGACACTTTCCGAGGACTAATCGCTCGATACCACTTTTGTCACGACCGACCCTGCTCGCGATCGTGCCCTACCCGGGCACTCCTTACAGTATACATCGAGATAATCAATGGAACATACATGAAACTTATAAATAAATCATCAAAGATAAAATCAACAAAGTAGCCGATAGTGGCTACCTTTCTCGACATATAAATATACAACCAAGCAGCTTGCCTCATTTCTTTACAAATCGACCCACAAATGTGACTACTGCACTTAAGAGTTTAACCATAACAACTTTGGCGGACATGGCCCCGCCATACCCTGAATATACATGAAACTACAACCTCGTGGAAAACTGTATCAAGAGATAAGCCTCCGAGCAAATGGAGCTTTTTCCCAAAATCAACCGAGATCCTAAGAGCAAGGATCACCAACCTGGTACCTAAACTGCGGCATGAACGCACTTCGGGCGGGGTCGCATAACAAAAATTTAATATGGAATGTAAATAACGCACAAGAAATGTGATCATAATCAGACAAAAGAATGACAAGGACAAGTATAAAATACATACCAGATCCTGCCGTGTCATTACCACTTATGAACTTAATCTTACATTAATATCTTTTCCTATTTTCAATAAAGGTTATAGCCACATCCTTACGCACATGATTAGGAAAAATCATTAAGTTCATTACTATATAACTCACTTATCTTTCATAAGTATAATTCGCCCTAAAGAGGCGCATATACTACCCTACCCAACTGATGCGATCACGCCACACAAAAATCAAAGCGTGTCCGTGGAATCCCCATCATCGCCGGCGCCTATAAGTGTAAAATATAACCACGTGACGCGCCTGTGGCATCCCACCTCACCGCTTGCATACATACACAACACATATATATATCTCCCGCCCGTGGTCTCCTACATCACCGCCGACAACTATAAATGTAAAATATAACCATGTGACGCGCCTGGCATCCCACCTCACCGGCTTGCATACATACACAACACATATATATATATATATATATATATATATATATATATATAACGCGTCGCATGCCCCTAATCCCACATCGTATAAGCATGGCCATAACGCGTGCCTCTAATCCTCATCGTAGGTGCAGTCTTCATGGGAGCTAGCCCATGGAGTAATAATATAACATGCCCCTAATCCTCATCGTGGGTACATGTCTTCGCTGGGAGCTAGCCCACGGAGTAATAACACGCCACGGCATCTAACCCGTATTCCGCCGCACGCCCCAAGATCTCTCATCGTATAAGCATGGCCAAGATCAATCACAATGGAAGCCTACCCGTGGAATCCCCCGTCACTGCCGGTACGTCCAATAAAATGTCCGGGCATCTAACCCGCATCCTGGTCACATGCCCCGGAATCCCACATCGTATAAGCATGTCCAAGGATCAATCATGATGGAAGCATACCCGTGGAATCCCACATCACTGTCGGTACGTCCAAGTAAACTTATAACCAGACAGCCGGCCCTCCAACTGAGAGACACGACAACGTAGACATATAATACTTGCACTCAAAGCTATCACAAGCAAACCTAGGCAAGTTCATTAAACCTTTAGACTTCCATTTTTATAAACTCATGGCACTTCCGTTGTACACATAAAAATCCGGGAATTTAACCCCAAGATACTAACACCCGTAGTATCCAGGCTTGTGTACATTTCACATAAGTCACGATACTTTTAGAAATACATTTCTCGGCTTCTAAATCAAGTGACCCGTTACTTTAGAGCTTTAAGCAAGTGATACCCTTAAATCAAATTATTTCCTTGATTACTTTATTAGAGAAAACCATTCTCTTAACCTTCCATAAAGCCGTTATAACCAACTTCCCATAAAGCCGTTATAACAATTTATGGTTTTAGACAAACCCATTCCTTTTATAACCAAGAGACTTATACTTTTTAAAACCAAGTATTGTATACTTTCAAATCGATTCTCTTAACTTCAAAAATACAACTAGTCTCTTAACCTTTAGAAATCAAGTGACTCCTTTTATATAAAACCTTAGGCAATTGATGCCTTAAAAACAAGTCATTTATCTTTCCATAAAGCAAATATAACCAACTCCCCATAAAGTCGTTATATTCACTTTATACCTTAGTCAAGTACAATTTCCTATCCAAGGGACTTATACGATTAAAACGAAACAAGTATCACATACTTTAAAACTCTTCAAGTCCCTTAACTTTAATAAAACTTAAGACATCCTTAATACTTTCAAAGAAGCGAGTTAATCTCCTAACTCACCCGACTTGGCCATTCATATACTAGTAAAGGATATCAAGATCTTGTACGTCTACCGTACTATATACGTGCGACTAGTCATGCTCAAAGGATAGGAAAAGTTCTACATAGAGTAAATCACACAACTACCTCTTAACTTCTAAGAGTAGAAGGAAACATGAAATGATACCACAGGTATATTCCATACATAGAATCATGCCAAAGGAAGGAAGAGGTTCACATACCTCACGACGATTATCGACAAGTAGCAAAATGCTCCAAAGTACTCCAACCTTGATAGCTATTCCATCCTCCAAGTAGGATACGCTATACTTAGTACTTCAACCTATAATGGTCACAATACGTCCATTAACCTCCTACTTCAAACGTAGAATATTCCAAGTGCTAAGTCGCTAAATTCTACGGAAAATCGGACAGCACCTCCTTTGTTTTTACTTACTTTGCCACCTTTTTCAAGGCCGAATACAATAACCAAACACGCCACATTTAAGGCCCAATCAATGTAATCAACAATAGGGGATTACACGCCTACAAGACGTGTAAAATTCCTCCCCACAAACGATATCAAATTAATACAACTTACTAGGCCAATTCGGCTAACTTGAAGTACTACAACATCAATTCTTATCCAATTTCCATTTCATTCCAAGTTATTAGCCTAACATGATATCAAGTCGCAAACGATTATAACTACTATAATCTCCAAGTAAGTAACATGCGACGATTTCTAATAAACGACCAATTAGTAATCCAACTTCAAGTGGCTAATATAACACTTCGGATTTAAGCTACAAGCAATCCATAATACTTATGAACTTCAACATATCAACTTCATGCTAGCAACATGTAAAGCTAACAACAACAATATAAATATAATCTTGTAACACTATTAAGAGACAAGATTATACCTCAACGAATCTCAATCTAACTTCCAAATCCGAAGTCGCTCCTTAGCAACTTAGAGACTCTTCAAGACACTTCAATCCGCTACTTGAGACCCTTAGAACAACACCAACCAATTTCCTTCAATCTTCCACACAAAACCTAGAAAGACAACTAGGTTTTCGCTTTGCGACTAACCCGAAAACTATCTTTTTCCAAGATTTTTCTATTGAGATACACTCACAATACCCTCATGAACCTTGGTTTAAAGTGTGGAGCTTAAAGAACAAGGAACAAAATTTTCTGTCATGAGAGCTAGCCCAAACCCGAGAGCTCCTAGTGAGAGTTCTTCAAATTTTGTGAAATTTTGGCTAAGTGTTAAGCTTGTCTTGCACTACTAGTATTATATAGTGTAATGGAGGGTCATGATATAAACAAATGGGTCGTCTAGATAAGCTCCTAGCAAATATCAAGCCTTTGTGGGTCCTTTGACTTGGTCAAGATTATCAAGCTTGCTACTTGCAAGACTTAGTCATCCAAGACTATGGTCAATGACCATTTTGGCCATGCCTAATTCGACCAAGGCATCAATAAGGGGGGTGACACGTGTCGCCCTCCCATTCGTCACAATAGTACGTTTTTCGACAATTTCATAATTCCGATAAATTTTTACAAGTCTCAAATCTTAACACTTGTGAGTTCTTACGTACGTTCTTAAAACATGTCCTGTAAATACGGGGTGTAACATTCTTCCCCCCTTAGAAACATTCGTCCCCGAATGTTCTTTCGGAGTCAAACTTATAATTAGCGACATAGTTTCCTTTCACAACCCCGACATACCAACAATGTCACACATGGCCCTAATACCTCGCACACGCATATCTGTCCATCATAAGCCCAAAAAGGGATTATCTTTTCGTACTTCCAACTCCTTCTAACTTATACACAGTCTCAATATAATCTGTTCATGACACTAAAACATACCACAACTTTATCATGCATACAACTTGTGAGTTCTTACGTACGTTCTTAAAACATGTCCTGTAAATACGGGGTGTAACAACAAAAGTGGTATCAGAGCAGTTAATCCTCGGAAAGTGTCTACAGACCGTATCTAGTAGAGTCTTGATTATCGGTGTGTTGTGCACCACACCAATAATCAGGAGGCTATAGGATATTTAGGATTGGTTTCTATTCTTCTCATTCTGAGATCGTGCCTTAGAGTTGTGTTATAAGTTGGACCCCTCTAACGTATTCTTTTATGCCAGTTATGCCTCCATGAAAGGCAATCAGGGCCCAGAAGGGCAAGGCAGAGGAGGCGCGAGTAGAGTAGCGACGGTCTCACCGAGACCACATACACGAGCCTCACCCCACACCGGAGCAGCAGGAGATGGGTTACGCGAGATGGCCCAATTATTGGCCGTGATAGTGGCAAGGCACGAGGATAAGCCGACGCAGCAATTCCTGCGGTAGTACCCGTAGTTCACCCGAGCGGATAGTTTGAGATCGCGACTTTACGAGTCGCGCCCGCCATGTTTTATGGATCGAGGCCCGAGGATGATCCGCAGGAGTTCATCCGATTCTGACAGATCATGAGTGATCAAGGCTTAGAACCGAGTCGGTGGTCTTAGGTTCGCATCGGCCGCGAAATCCGCAATGATCGGGTTTGATTCGCGAGCCGCCCCGGGGAGCATGCGCCTCGCCTATTTGGGACGAGTTCTGGAGGCATTTCGCCACTTCTTGCCTCCGCATGAGGAGGGCACGGGCCGGTGATTTACGCCGAGACAGAGGGCGTACGGTTCGGGAGTACAACGTGGAGTTTGACTCATTGGCTCGGTATGTCCCCGCGTTAGTAGCTGATATGGAGGACAGAGTACACCGCTACGTCACCGGGCTCGATGACTACTTGGCAGAGGCTTGTTCGGGTGTAGCCCTTCAGCCGGGCATGGACATTGCCCGCATGCAGGCTTATGCACTTGGATGTGAGGCGGAGGGGTCGACGAATGACCAAGATCAGAAGAGGCGAGCAGGGTCCTTTGGTAACTTTCGAGGCGAACCGCCTCAGCAGCAGGTTAGTTATGCACCTCCGCCAGTACAGAGTGGTCCTCCACAGTCTTCAGGACGTTCGGGGTATTCGGGAGCTGGTCGGGGCTCCAGGGCTTCTGGTTTACAGATATACATGGGTTCTAGCCAGCAGGATTCATGTCCCTCGGTGTGCGCGATGGCGGCGCGCCATCGAGAATGTCATCTTTTACTGGTGCTTGTTTTACTGCGCGTGGCCATGTGTGACGAGATCCTTATAGGAGGTACAGGTAGAATGACGCAGCCTACCGGTCAGCGAGGTTCATCGCTTATAGCTATGCGCGGCAGTGGTGATTAGGATTAAAGCGACGAAGGGAAAATGAAGCAGATGATACAGGTATATTTTTACCCCTCTAGAGACTAGTATGCGTTGATGATATGATGAAGTGCTAAGTATTATGTTCAGATAGTATTATGTTAAAATTGTGTTTAGAAAACATGGTTAGTTAGAAGGGTAAGATTGGGGACAGGGAAATTGTGAGCCTTAGAATATTATACGTAGAGACCTTAAATGCGAGGCCATCTTGAGTAAAAGATTTATTTTTATGTTGATCTTTATCGGAGTGCATAGTATACGTGGGATATATTTGTGTGATAAGTCCCTGAGTGGTATGAAATGAAAGAGGGTAATTGAGCTAAGGAGACCACTAGGTTTTCGTGACTTGATTAGTAAGATTGTTCCGGATCGGGGGAACAAGAGTTTGGCGCGATAGCGGGTCGGGTTGAGGACCGATCGCGGGTCAACCCGCGCCCGTAGTGGTGGGGTCGGTTCGAGGTGGTCCCGCCAGTGGTAGGTCACGAGGGCGCTAGGCCCAAGTTTAGATGGCCGTCAGACGAGTTCGTGGATGCGTTCGACCCGATCGGCCGACGAGGTCACCATCTTATCTTTCGAGAATCGCATTACTCGGCAGAGGGTTATGCGAGATGTTATATATCAGGAAGGTTGTAAGACTGCACGGGGTTCCTACTTTTACCTTATGACA
Source organism: Przewalskia tangutica (assembly GCA_029844215.1). Classification (NCBI taxonomy): domain Eukaryota; kingdom Viridiplantae; phylum Streptophyta; class Magnoliopsida; order Solanales; family Solanaceae; genus Przewalskia; species Przewalskia tangutica. Next base: position 41,735,098 of record CM056732.1, read on the forward strand.
GGCAGTGGAGCCCAGTTTACGGCTATTTATTTTTATGGAGGTTTTACCAGGCAAGGTTAGGAACTCAGGTGAGTCTCGAGTTGCATTCACCTCGGCCTGTTTTTGGATTTGAGGTAATGTAAGGATTATTCGCCTCTTGTTGAGTAAGTATTATAATAGCTACCATTTCAGTATTCGGATGTCACCTTATGAAGCCTTGTATGGGCGGAAGTGTAGGTTGCCGGTCGATTGGTTCGATGTTGGCAAGGTTCAGATAGTTGGTCCATACTTGATCCAGCAGGATGTGGATAAGGTGGAGCTTATCCAGGAGAGGTTATTGGCAGCTCAGAGTCAACAGAAGTTGTGCGGATAATCAGCGTCGACACTTGGAGTTCAGGTTGACGGTGGGTTTTCTTAAAGGTACCACCCCGGAAGGGCGTGACGAGATTTGGAAAGCAGGGGAAACTTAGCCCGAGGTACTTTGAGCGTTTTCAGATCATTTGGAGAATAGGACAGGTTGCCTATAAGTTAGCTTTGCCGTCCGACGTAGGAGGCAGTACGTCCGGTCTTTCATGTTGCTATGTTCGGAAAAGTATCGGTGATCCATCCAGAGTGTTCCAGTTAATGATGACCAAGTTGGAGATAGTAACCCCGAGATTTTGGAACGAAGCAATAACGAAGGTGGTAAGTTTAGTTAGGAAGTGTTCGAGTGTACGAGGAGGGCAATGACGAGTAAGAGAATAGAAGTGATCATTACTTTTGTGAAGTAAAGGTGCGAAGGGAATATCTTTTAGCCCTTGAGTGGGAGCTTTTGTGATGATAGAGGTGATTCCTCGTGGACTTGGATTTAAGTATTTGCGAGTGTGTTATTTTGTGGCCATGTGTGGCATTGGCAACTTGTTTAAAGGAACTTCATCGTTATCTGTCTTGAGAAGGAACATTCGACGAATGTTTCTGGCGAGGGAGAATGTTATACTCGTATTTCCAGAGTATGTATGTGACGACGCATAATTGTGTAAGCCCGAATTATGTTAAGGACGAAATTGTGCACATCCACGAGAAAGATTTGTTTTTCCGACGGAAAATTTTCCGAACATTGTAAAGGAATTTTACGTTTTCAAGAAAATATTTATTTTGGATTTTTCCGAGAGATGAAATATTTTGGACCAATAGGAGGGTGACATGTGTCACCCTTAGGTGGCAAAGTTGGACGTTTTTGTGGGCAAAGAGAGTGGCACGTTTTTTGTGTTTTAAAGGCCTTAAACATTTGGTCAATGTTTGGCTAGATATTTGTGTAGTAGATGGATAAGTGGGACCCACACACACATGTCCAAATCTTCACCCTCCACTTTCTTTGATCTTGGCCATTGATTTCCCTATAAATACCCCTTGTGTGCAAGACTTATTCTTCATCCACACTTGAGAAATTCCAAGGCAAAAATCCCTCCCTCCTTTAGTAGTTCTCGTCCAAGCTCCTCCCCTTGTGAAGCCCTCACTGAAACACCCTTCCTAGTTGTTCTCGTCGAAATACCCCCTTGGTAGAAAAGTATTCTCCAAGTATTGTTACTATCCCAAAATACCTTAGCCAAATACCTTGTAGTATTCCAAAGTCACCTCTATACTAAAAGCCCAGAAATACTACCTTATATCCATTAGTCACTAAACGAAACCCTGGGGAAATCTTCATAGTTGGTTGAAGTATTAAGTAGAAGTCGTTTAGAAACTTCTAAGGGTTTCGAGCTATCTGAGCGCAAATTAGAGCTAAACGTTGTTCAGGATCGACATTTAAACTTGGATAATTTTGGGCTTATCGAGGTAAATACTCTTGTCCTTCTATTGTAATTGGAGATTACATATAAGAGTAGTTTACATTTGAGTATAAGATATAAAAGGATATGAAAGAAGAGAATTGAACTGTACTTACATAGAACTGTATTTACAGTAGACTTGTGTAGTTTGACGGGTAGGGAAGTGCTGCCCAATTTTTCCGTAGAATCAAGAACCTTCTGCTTAGAATATTCTACAGAGTAGTCTAGACGTTGATAGACGTATTTGACTATTATAGGTTGATACTCTGCGCGCGACATATTCGACTTGGCAGGTGGATTTCACCGAGGAGGTATGTGATTCTTCCTATCCTCTTGAGCATGATATTTTGATATATATATATGCGGTAGGCGACGTGTGTTAACTAAAAAGGGTTTTACTCTGATGTCTGTTGACTTGAGTCTTGAAGTATTTCAAAAGAATTATGAATCATTTTTGAAAGAAGAGTAATACTTAGTTTTAAAAGCTTAAGAGTTATACTAGCTTTATGGGAAGTTAGGTATAACGACTTAAGAGAGATAAAAGGAACGATTTACTTAATTGTTTATGAAAGCCTTGTATTGATTTCGGAAATGAGAATAAGCATCGAACAAACCACTGCAGCGTTAATAAAGGAAAATGTATTGACAAATAATTAATTATATTAAAACCAGTAGAAACCTCCATCTGCATAGAAGCTAAGATAAGACAAAATTGTATTACATTTTCTAGATCATGGCTGCTTTAATAAGATTGTTATAAACAAGAATAACTACTCACACATAAGGTATATGCTACTCAATTGTTTTAAAAAGATATTGCATTATTTGATTAAGACTATGAACTATGAAATCTTTCGGAAGTAAAAGACTTGAGTATATTTTAATTAGGCAACTTGAACTTTTGGAAAAGAATGTTGTTACTTGATTTTAAAAAAGGAAAGTGTTTGTGATTTAAAAGAAAAATATGGTATTATCTTAATTTGTCTTAAAAGAGAGTTTAAATGTTATGGCCAATTTGACACCGAGTCCATGGGATGGACCGGGAATGTATACCACCCGATTCTACACCAAGTCCATGAGATGGACCGGGAATGTATTCCACCCGATTTAATACCGAGTCCATGAGATGGACCGGGAATGTATTCCACCCGATTTAATACCGAGTCCATGAGATGGACCGGGAATGTATTCCACCCGATTTAATACCGAGTCCATGAGATGGACCGAATGTATTCCACCGATTTGATACCGAGTCCATGGATGGACCGAATGTATTCCACACGCTTTTGATACCGAGTCCACGGATGGACCGGAATGTATTCCACCCGATTTGATACCGAGTCCATGAGATGGACCGAATGTATTCCATACGATCAAGACCGAGTCCATGAGATGGACCGAATGTGACCATGCGATTCCACCTCGAGTCCCATGGGACGGGCCGAGACATGTTATACGTATCACACGATTTATACCTAGACTGTCGGCAGTGAGGAAGGAGTTCCACGGGCATGAGGGATGACTTGAGGGCGTGAGTCACGACTTGACATGATCGCTTTTATGTTGTGAATCGTAGTTTGTTATCATACATGTCTCTGCTTTATTTTAGATCGTTATGATTTCGTTCTGAAGATTTCCGCCACATACTTGGTACTGTTATCGACCTCCTTCGGCTGCGTCATACCGCAGTAGAGGTACATCGGTTGATCCTCACTCTAGGATCACGGCCAACAGATTAGGAAGCTCCGCTTTCTCCGAGGCTTATCTTTGGTATGTTTTCCACGAGTTTGTAAGTTCTTGTACATTCAGGGTACGGGGCCCCGTCATAGTTGTTGTAAAAATCTTAGAGGTCCGTAGTGGGCAAGTGTGATTTGTAAAAGGGATGTAACTCAAGTGTATATATATATATGCCGATGCATGCCTTTTCTCGATAAACTGCTTTCACTTCATTTTGTTTCATGTCTTGTTTTATTCCGACACTGATGTATGTCTACTGGGTGCGGGTAGGCACGATCACGCCCGGATCGGTCGTGACAAAGGTGATCAAGGCCTCGTGAGGCGCAGTCAGTGGTATTGGGTTCTCATCGGCTGCGTGATATTGCAGTCAACTAGTATGATTCATGGGAACTGTCCCGGGGGGAGCATGCGCTTCCAGCTGGTTGGGACGAGTTCTCAGAGGCATTTCTTAACCACTTCTTGCCTCCACAGATGAGGAGAGCCCGGGTGGATAGGTCGCCCTCTCGTTGGTCCAAAATGTTTCGTCTCTCGGAAAAATCCGCAAAAATTATAAATGACATAGCCGGAATTTTCCCTTCGCAAGTCTTGTAAAACGTTTCGTCGAAAAACGATTTTTTCGCACTTCAGGCCCAAATTTTCGAACCTTGCCAACTTTAAGGCTTAAATTTTATACGTACGCCCTCACGTACATACTCTGGAAATACAGGGTATAACATTCTCCCCTCCTTAGAAACATTCGTCCCGAATGTTCCTTCTCAAGACGGATAACGATAAAGTTCTTCTTAACTTAAACAAGTTTCCAATGCCACCATGGCCACGAAGTAACACACGTTCTCTTCCTTCCTTACTCGTCGTGCCCTTCTCGAACACTTGAACTCTTCTAGTATACCTACCACACTTCAGCCATTTCTTCAGTTCCCAAAACTTTGGAGTCACCACCTCCAAACTTGGTCATCTTACTAGCCTCAATCTCCCTTAAGGCCATTCCCGGCCTTCACGATCCGCTTCTGGTCGAACACATTCACGAACTCATACGATGGTCATCTAAACTTGGGCCTAGCACCCTCGTGACCCTACCACCTGGCGGGACCACCCAGAGCTGACCCCACCTCGAAACAGGCCGCGGGTTGGCCCGCAACATGGCCCCAACCCGACCCACTTAACGTATCAAGCTCTTGTTTCCCGATCCGGAACAATCTTACCTATACAGGTCATGAAAGCTACCACTTCCATTTTACACTACCCAAGGAATTTTCCCACCATCACTCCACGTATACTTATACATTCTGACAAAGATCACTTGCAAAATCTTGTACATAGTACACAACATATAATCATTGCATCACGTATGCAAAACTCTAGAGGGTTAAGGATATACCAGACCGCCGCTTCACTCTAATCATAGGCCTCTGCAGGCGATAGTCAGTAAGAAAGCGATGAACACGCCATCGATCCCAGGCTCGCGCTGCCGCGGCACCCTCCTATAAGCACGCCTCGTCACATGGCCCGACGGCCGCAGTGAAACAAGCACCAAAAAGACGACATTCTCGGGATGACGCACGCCACATCGCACACCGAGGGGACATGAATCGCGCTAGCTAGAACTCACGTATGCCGCGGAACGAAAGCCCCGAGCTCGACCAGCCTCGAATACCCCGAACGCCCCAAGATCGCTGGAGGACCACTGCATCGGGCGAGGTATATAACTAGCTCGGCCGGCGGTCCGCCTCGAAAGTTACCAAAGGACCTCGCTGCCTGCCTTCTCGCCGATCTCGGTCATTCCGTTGACCTCTCCGTGCCTCACATCCTAGTGCATGAGCTTGCATGCGGGCAATGTCCATGCCCGCAAGAGCTACCCCGCATAAGCCTCGCCAAGTAATCATCTAGCCCGTGACGTAGCGGTGTACTCGGCCCTCCATATCGCCTACTACAATGGGACATACCGAGCTAATGAGTCGAACTCACATTGTACTCTCTAACCGTCCGCCCGCCCCGCCTCAGCGTCAAAAACTGTTTACCCGAGCCCTCTCATCTGTGGAGGCAAGAAGTGTGCAAGAAATGCCTTTGAGAACTCGTCCCATATACCGGAAGTGCATTCTCTCCCGACAGCTCCCACGAATCAAACCCGATCGGCGGTATCACGCACCGATGCGTAACTTAGACCACCGACTCGGTCTCCGATGCCTTGATCACTCATGATCACCAGAATCGCCGGATGAACTCCTGCGGATCATCCTCAGGCCTCGACACATAAAACTATGGCGGGTTACATCTTAGAAAATCCCGTAGTCTCAAACTGTCGCCGGGTGGACTACGGGTGCTATCGGATCTGAGCTGATCCAAACCTATCTCATATCGGCCACGACTCGCCGAATCGGGCCATCTCTTGTACCCACCTCATCTGCTTCCAGCCGTGGACCGAGGCTCGCATCAGAGTCTCGGCAGCCATCGCCGCGCCTAAACTCGCTGGTGGCCGGGCGCGCCGCGAAACTCGCCGTCGGTTAAGCACTGCCTCGTGTATCGACCGCTCGCGCTCGTACTCCTCAGTATCTCACTAAGCCTCGATCGCCTTGCCCATTCGGCTCAAGGTTTTTTACGCGAGGCATAATCGTAAAGGAAAGGAATACGTCGGAGGGTCCAACTTATCACACTTTCTAAGGCACGATCTCGAATGAGAAGAATGGAAACCAATCCTAAATGTCCTATAGCCTCGATTATAGATGTGGTGCACAACACACCGATAATCAAGACTCTACTAGACACGGTTCAGACACTTTCCGAGGATTAATCGCTCGATACCACTTTTGTCACGACGAACCGGCCCGTGGATCGTGCCTTACCGGGCACCCTAGTGATACAACATCGAGAAAACCAATGAAATAAAAACTTTAAACATATAAATAGATATGGATCAAGATGAAAGAAAGCAGCAACCAAAGCGGTTGCCTTTCAAAGATATATATATACATAGACATTTGAACACTTACAATCCTTACAACCCCGCCACAACAAAGCATGCACTCTAAGATTTTTACAACAACTATGACGGACAGTGGCTCCCGCCATACCACGAATGTACAAGAACCTCTGCACTGTGGTAACATACCAAAAGATAAGCCTCCAAGGAACGAGCTTCCCAATACGCTAAAATGTGATCCTAAACGCGGATCGACAACCGATGTACCTCTACTGCAGATGAACGCAGAAGGAGGTCAAGACAACAGTACCAAGTATGTGAAATCAGAACATCAGAAATGAAATCATAATAGTCTATATAAAGGAGACATGTATGATAACCAAACTACGATCACAACATAAAAGCATATGTCAAGTCGTGGACTCACGCCTCAAAGTCATCCTCACGCCCGTGGAACTCCTTCCTCACCGCCAGCCTAGGTACAAATCATGTGATACGTATAACATGTCTCGCCCATCTCATGGACCCGATAGAAACGTGGAATACATTCCGGTTCATCTCATGAACTCGGTAGTCGGATGGAATACATTCGGTCCATCCAGTGGGCCAGTCGAGTGAAATACATTCGGTTCATCCCATAAACACGGTAATGAGTGAAATACATTCCTGCTCATCCTATGAACACTGAGTCGAGTGAAATACATTCCTGTTCATCCCATGAACACGGTAGTCGAGTGAAATACATTCCTTGCACAACAAGTCTATCACACGCAAACATAGGCAAGTTACACACAACTTAAAGTACTTTCATTTTATGACAAAGTCCGGTTTTAACTCCTAAAGTACTACGTCGTTAAATTCCTTTTAAGAGATCCATTCCTTTTATAAAAGTCACCCGATACGTAGTATAAAAATAGAGTGACTTACATCTTTTAAGTAAACCAAAACAACTTCCCTTTTAAAGTCAAGTTACCACATTAAAACCAATGATAAAACCCTTCTTTTGTTTTCATAAAGTCGTTATAACCAACTTCCCATAAAGTCGTTATAACACTTTATGTTTTAAACCAATTTAAGACAAAACAATGCCTTTCTTTTCCCTACAGCCCGGTTGCCTAATTTCAATTAGTCAAGTCTCTTTATTTTAGAAAGGTTTCATAGTTCAATGTCTTAATCTCTTTTAAAACAATTGAATAACATATGCCATAGGTGTGAGCAGTTTATTCTTGTTTATAACCATTTATTAAAGCAGTCATGATCTAGAAAATGTAATATCATTTTGTCTCATCTTAGCTTCTATGCAGATGGAGGTTTCACCGGTTTTAATAATACTTCATTATTCAATACATTTTCCTTTATTAGCGCCGCAGTTGGTTTGTTCGATACTCATTCGATTTCAAATCAAGAAACATTATTCCTTTTAAAAACTAGGTACTCATTACTCACGAATGAGGTTTCACACAAAATTCATATTAATACATTCAAGTCAAGTCTCTTATCTTTTAAGATCAAGTCTCTTAACTTCTAAAAATCAGTAAACCATTTTCTTTACCCCTCTTAAGACGTTATACCTAACTCCCCATAAAGCTAGTATAACTCTTTTTTAAAACCCATAAAGCCAAGTGTTAATCTTCTTTCAAAAATGGTTTCTTAACTCTATTGACATACTTCAAGATTCTTATTATTCAGGCTTAAGTCAAAAGACATTGTCGTGCAACTACGTTCAGTTAACACACGTACGTCTACCGTACTATATATATTCCTTTAAAATATCATGCTCAAGAGTATAGGAAGAATCACATACCTCGCGACGATTATCGACTATAAGCAAAACGCTCCACGGCTATAACCCGGCTAGCCTTGTCCACCTTCTAAGTAGCACATGCTACTTGCAGAACATTCAACCAATAAAGGTTATCACTCATCAGAATACAAATTCTATGTAAATCTGCTTTAATCTTCTACTCTAATATTCTTGATGTGATTTGGTTCAAGTCTTTTCGTAATATCCTTCTATTACAGTTCAATTCTCTTCTATGAATCTTATATTCATTTCTATACTACTACAGTATGTAATTTCCAATTACAATAGAAGGACAGTAGTAGTTACCTCGATGAGCCCAAAATTATCCAAGTTAATGTCGCTCCTGAGCAACGTTTAGCTCCTACTCCGAGTGCTCCAATCCGCTCCGAACAACCCTTAGAAGTTCTACGCAACTTCTACTTAACACTTCAACCGACTATGAAGGTTTTCCTTAGGGTTTCGTTTTTGTGACTGAGGGAAAGTATAATAGTATTTCCGGACTCTACGTATAGAGGTAACTTTGGAAAGTACTACAAGGTATAAGGGCTAAAGTATTTGGGCATTATAACAATACTTGGAGAGTATTTCAATACCACAAAAGGGGGGGGGTATTATACGAAAACAACTAGGCTAGGCGGGGGGGGGGGTATTCTCGGCCGACCACTAGGAGGGAGCACCCTCTCGGCCAAGGCTTCTCGAGGGAGGGAAGGCTTCGACGAGAACACTTGAAGAGGAGGGATTTTTGCCTTAGAAAATATCAAGTGAGGATGAAGGAAGTCTTCAACTTAGAGGGGTATTTATAGGTCAAGAAATGGCCAACCAAAGGCCAAGATTAATCCAAGTGTTAGGCAAGTGTAGGGCTAGGATTCCACCATGTGTACCTTATCCATCTACCACACCAACTTGCACAAATATCCTACCAACTCCTTGACTTTCGCCCATCATCGCCCAAAACGTGCTCCAATTGAGGGTGACAAGTGTCGCCTCTCGTTGGTCCAAAATGTTTCGCCTCGGAAAAATCCGCAAAAATTATAAATGACATAGCCGAATTTTCCTTCGCAAGTCTTGTAAAACGCTTCATTTAAAAAAACGATTCTTTTCGGCACTTGTGCCCAAATTTTCGAACCTTGCCAACTTTAAGGCTTAAATTTTATACGTACGCCCTCACGTACATACTCTGGAAATACGGGGTATAACACAAACCTTTTCAAACTTCACTCTATATATCTCATGCTCACTTATCAACTACTATAACATGTAATCTTTAATCACATTAAGAAGATGAAGATTTTACCTCAATAAGCCCTAATAATATCCAAGCGTCAAAGTCGATCCTTAGCAACTTTTATGTTACACCCCGTAGTTCCAGGGTATGTATGTGAGGACATACGTACGAGAATACGACAGTAATATTGGAAAGAAGAAAGGTGTGATTTTTTGACGGAAAAGTTTCCGGGTTTTGTGAAGGAAAAAGGTTCGTTAATGGGAATTGGATTCTGATTCAGATTCGGACTTTTGGAATATTTGAGAATTATGGATTTTTACACTTTCCGAATTGGTCACGTGGGGCCACGGGAGAATTCTGGTTTTGTAGCCCACTTTATTTTCGGATTTTTGGCATTACGGATATTTTCGGAAGATGAAATATTTTGGACCAATAGGAGGGCGACATGTGTCACCCCTAGGTGGCAAGGTTGGACGAAATTGTTGGACATGTTGAAAACGTTTTTGGCATGAAAGAGGCTTAAAACATTTGGTCAAAAGTTGTCACGACCCGTTCCGGGGCCCGTGACTGGTGCCTTACCCGGGCACCCAAGTAGTCATACATCAGAGTAATCAGCGGAATATAAAAACACAAGACATGAAACAATTGTAAATGAGACACATTTTATCTGAGAAAGGGTGCCTTTCGCATATATATATAAAATCGCGCTTACATCCCAGCATAATAGGACTACAGGTGCCTCTAAGGAAGTAACAACTATGGCGGACAGGCCCCGCCATACGCCTGAATGTACAAAACTATCTACACAACAGGAGATCATACCCAAATGTCGAGCCTCCTAGAAGATGGAGCTCACGACACCAAAGCAAAAGATCCTAAGGATGTGGATCTAGCACTGCTTCCTTACTCGGCGCATTTAACGCAGCTTCAAGGAGGTCAGTACAACATGTACAAAGTATGTGAAACGGTAAAGTACTTAAATGAAATCATATCATTTTAACACCAATTTTACAAATATGCACGAAACAACTAATGTAACCGCACATAGTTCCACATCATAAACAAGAGCAACAATAGGTAAATCAGTAATGTGTCTTTTCTAGGCCGCGAATGATCGGCGGGCCAATCGCCCATAGTATCATTATGCAAGCCTAATCGACTCCCGTAGTCCGTGATAGCCACCTAGGCCCGCATGAGGTATCCCCCGCATCGAGGGTAGCTACTCCTCGGCATCGTCCTGGACTCGTAGTCCGCATGGCCACATAGACCGCATGACCATAAAGGCCGCACACTAACCTGGAACTCTCGTAGCTCCGCATAGGTCCCCTGGACCCGCATGAGGTATTCTCGAATCATGGTCCCAGACCGCCTGAGTCTACCCCGCATCGGAGGGCAGCTTAACCCCCGGTATCATGTCAAGAGGTGAGTGATATAATACTAACATAACAGCTTATCATTAAACAACATAAGCACAACAAGAATACCCTCTTATACAAACGTTACAAGACACTAACACACATAGCATCATATTATGTCTACTTATCAAACCATCTTATTATACTTTCCAGAAATCAATATAAGTCTTTTATAAACACATAAGTAAACCGTTCCTTTTATCTTTCTTAAGTCGTTATACCTAACTTCCCATAAAGCTAGTATAACTCTTAAGCTTTTTGTTTTTAAAAACAATTATTCTTCTTCTTTCAAAAATGATTTATAATTCTTTTGAAAGACTTCAAGATTCTTATTATTCAGGCTTAAGTCAAAAGACATTGCAGTAAAACTACGTTCAGTTAACATACGTACGTCTACCGTACTATATATATATTTTAAAATATCATGCTCAAGAGTATAGGAAGAATCACATACCTTCTTGGCGAAATCCACCTGCCAAGTCGAATATGTCGCGCGCAGAGTATCAACCTATAATAGTCAACACGCCTATCAACGCCTAGACTATTCTCAGAGGATATTCTAAACAGAGGGTTCTTTATTCTACGGAAAAATGGGCAAGACTTCCTACCCAGAAACTATACAAGTTCATCAGAATACATCCTATGTAAGTACAGTTCAATCTTCTTAAATTCTTCTGATGTGATTATAGTTCAATTCTTTTCTGTAATACCCTTCTAAGTAATTACAGTTCATTAATCTTCTTTTAATATCCTTCTATGTATTTTATACTTATTTCTATACTTCTACAGTATGTATTCTCTAATTACAATAGAAGGATAAGATTATTTACCTCGATAAGCCCAATATTATACAAGATATAAGTCGATCCTGAGCGAGGTTTAGCTCCTAATCTGAACGCTCCAATCCACTCCAAGAAACCCTTAGAAGTTTCTACACAACTTCTACTTTCTACTCCAACCAACTATGAAGTTTCTCTTAGGGTTTCGTTTAGAGACTAATGGAATACAAGGTAGTATTTCCGGACTCTACGTATAGAGATAACTTTGGAAATACTATAAGGGATTGGCTAAGGTATTTTGGGGATAGTAACAATACTTGGAGAGTATTTCTACCAAAGGGGGGGTACTTTGGCCGAGACTTCAAGGAAGGGGGAGGGAGAGGGGTGTTTCGGCTAGGCTCTTTTATAGGGGGGGGAGAGAGCTTTGGCCGAGAACGATAAGGAGAGGAGGGATTTTGAGACTTGAAATTGATTTGTGGATGAAGAACTCTTCATCCTAAGGGGGGTATTTATAGGCCAACCAATGGCCAAGATGATGGCAGGTGGAGGGCAAGTGGAGGGTGGGGATTCACCCAAGTGTCCTTATCCATCTACTACACACAAATATCCTACCTAACCTTGACTTGTGCAAGGCCACAAAATCGTCCAACTTGCCCATGTGTGCCCACTGAGGGTGACAAGTGTCGCCCTCTCGTTGGTCCAAAATGTTTCGTCTCGGAAAAATCCGCAAAAATTAGAAATGACATAGCTGTAATTTTCCCTTCGCAAGTTTTGTAAAATGTTTCGTCGGAAAAAGATTCTTTTAGTGAGTTGTGCACAAATATTTTTCGTCCAAAGTGCCTAACTAAGGCTAAACTTTCAGACGCACGCCTCACGCATACTCTGGAAATACGGGGTATAACATTCTCCCCTCCTTAGAAACATTCGTCCCGAATGTTCCTTCCCAAGACAGATAACGATAAGGTTCTTCATAACTTAAACAGTTTGCAAATGCCACACACGACCACAAAACAACACTTAGGCATATATGACAATGAAAATTTACAAGTAGGAAAGTGAGTTACCTGGAGGTGTGGGGAATAGGTTGTCACGACTGCCCGGGTGGATCGTGCCTTACCGGCACCCAAGTAGTCATACATCGAGTAATCGGAAATATAAAGCAAGACATGAAACAGCTTTATAAAATAAGACACAATTTATGTGAAAACATCGCTTTCGGCATATATATATAATCATGGTTTAGCGCTACATCCGACACTGCATAACATGACTACGCACTTAAGGAAAGATACAACTATGGCGGACAGGGCCCCGCCATACTCGATCTGCATAAAACTATCTACAACAGGAGATCATACCAAAAAGTAGAGCCCGGAAGAGATGGAGCTCCCGACACCAACGTAGAATCCTAAGGATGCGGATCTAGCACCGCTGCCCTTACCGCGCATGAACGCAGCCCCAAGGAGGTCAAGATAACAGTACTAAGTATGCGAAATCAGAAAGTACTTAAATGAAAACATATCATTTTTAAAACCAGCTTTACAAATATGTGTGAAACAATCATGAAACCGCATAGTGCCACATCACAAACAAGAGCAACAATAGTAATCAGAATGAGTCTTGTCTAGGCCGCGAATGATCGAAACAGGCCACTCGCCTCATCATCATTCTCGCAAGCCTAACTCGACTCGAGTCCGTGATAGGCCACTCACATGGGCCCGCATGAGGTATAACCCGCATCGAGGTAGCTACTCTCGGCATCGCCCCGGACTCGCTGTCCGCATGGCCACATAGACCGCATGAGGCATAACCCCGCATACTAACCTCGAACTCGTAGCTCGCATAGGCCCCCGGACCCGCATGAGGTATTCTCGAATCATGGTCCTGCATCGCCGAAGTCTACCCCGCATCGGAGGGCAGCTTAACCCCCGGTATCATCTCAAGAGGTGAGTGATAGTATACTAACATAACAACTTATCTTTAAACAACATTGTTATACCCCGTATTTTCAGAGTATGTACGTAAGGACGTACGTAGAAAATTTGAACTTGAGAATAGGCTTGGCCGAATTATTTTTTGTTCACAACACCCGGTTAGAGTCGTTTGACTAAACGCTTTCCATTTTCGTAGGGAAAATTCCGGCTATGTCATTTTTAATTTTTGCGGATTTTTCCGAGTAACGAGACGTGTTGGACCAACGAGAGGGCGCCACTTGGCACCCTCTCATTGGCGGAAATTATGGGCGGTAATAGCTTGGACGACTTGGCCTTTTTGTCAAGTAGTAGGTAGGATATTTTTGTGGTAGATGGATAAGGTGCACTTGGCATGATCTTGGCCCTACACTTGCCTAGCACTTGGCTCAATCTTGGCCATTGGTTGGCCTTGGCTTGACCTATAAATACCCCCCTCTTTGATGACTTCTTCATCCATTCCACAAAGTTTCTAAGTCTTGAAAGCCTTCCCCTCTCCTTGTGTGGTGTTTCGTCCAACACCCCCTCTCCCCTTTCATGAGGCCTCAGGGCCGAGTCTTCCCCCCTTGGCCGAGAATACCCCCCCCCTCCTAGTAGGGTTGGCCGAGGGGTATACACCCCCCCTTGTGGTGTTGTCTCGTATAAATACACCCCCACTTTGGTAGAAATACTCTCAAAAGTATTGTTACTATACCCAAAATACCTTGGCCCTAATACCTTGTAGTATTCCAAGGTTATACTTATACGAAAAGCCCATAAATACTATTATACTTCCCTTCAGTCACAAAGCCGTAACCCTAAGGAAAATCTCCATAGTTAGTTGGAGTAGTATGTAGAAGTTGGTTAGAACTTCTAAGGGTGGTTTAGAGCGGGTTGGAGCGCACGGAGTTGGAGCTAAACGTTGCCCAGGATCGACTTTATACTTGGATAATTATGGGCTTATCGAGGTAATTATCTTGTCCCCTATTGTAATTGGAAATTACATGTTGTTAGAATATATAGTTGAAGTATACTATATATAGAATCAACGTAGTCTCGCAATGTCTTTTGACTTAAGCTCAAGAATAAAGAATCGAATCGTAATTACATAGACGTATTTCAAGAGACTTGTGTAGTATTATCAGAGGAATTGTACACGCCCGGTTAGACGTGTAACCCCTCGGTTGGCTTCAGCCGCCTCGATAGAGAGGAGATTTACGCTGTGGGCGGGAGGTGTCGCGAATTTTCGTAGAATGTTCTACGATAAGATCTAGATGTTAATAAGCGCTGTGGCCTTATAGGTTGAAGTACTACGTGTGGCGCGATCTACTTGGCTTAAGGAGTAGCCGACGACTTGAGGTACTTGGAGCGCTTTTGCTATTAGTCGATACTGTCCGCGAGGTATGTGAACCTCTTCCTATCTCTTCTAGCATGATATGTGTGTAACTATGTAGTACGGTAGACGCATACGTGTTAAATGTATTTGATTGTCTAAAACATAAAGTGTTATAACCGCTTTATGGGAAGTTGGTTATAACAAATTTTATGTATGTAAGAAAATACTTGTGGTTTTTAAAAGGTAACTCGATTTGAACTATAATCGTTGGTTATGTGATAATGAAGAACTTGAAGTATTTCAAAAGATTTTGAATCATTTTGAAAGAAGAGTAATACTTGGTTTCTGAAAACTTAAGAGTTATACTAGCTTTATGGGAAGTTAGGTATAACGGCTTAAGAATGTTTTACGATTTGAAATCGAATGTGTATCGACAAACCATCGCGTTAATAAAAAGGAAATGTTTTGTGATTAAAACCGAGAAACTTCCATCCGCATAAGCTAAGATGAGACAAAATGATATTTCCTAGATCATGGTCAGTGAATAAGATTGTTATAAACAAGAATATCCTACTCACATATAAGGCTTATGTTCCTCAGATGGTTTAAAAGAGAATTATATTCTTAAAGGAATAAGACTATGAACTACGAAACCTTTTAAAATAAGAAACGTGAACATTTGAAATTAGGCAAACTTGACGCTTGGAAAATAATGTTGTTACTTGATTTTACAAAGGTAAGTGTTTTGATTTACTTCAAAAGATAATCACTCTATTTTCATATACTACGTATTGTGTGGTTTTGTGAAAGTAACGATCTTTTAAAGAGTTAATGTATGAAGTACATTGGGGATAAAAACCCGATCTTGTTAATCATATAGTAGAAAGTACCTTGTGTATATAACTTGATTATGTTGGTTTGTGATTGCCTTGTAATACTTTCTTGTTGATTTGTTAAGTAAACATGCTAGGATGCTACGTATGTTAGTATCTTGTGATGTTAGTGTAAAAGGGCATCCCCTCGACTGCGCTTAAAGTTGTTTGACTCTCAGCCGTTATGTTGGTATTGTACCACTCACCTTGACTTGTTCCGAGGTTGTCGCCTCCGACGCGGGTAGACTCAGCGATGCAGGACCATGATTCGAGAATACCTCACGCGGGTCCAGGGATCCATGCGAACTACGGAGTTCCGTGTTAGTTTGCGCCCTTGTGGTCACGCGGTCTCGCGCTACGCGGACCGCGAGTCCGTGACGACGCCGGAGTAGCTACCGATGCGAGGAATACCTCACGCGGCCTATGAGGTTGGCCTATGCGGAGTCGCGAGAGTTCTGTGGCTAGACGCGCACATCCGAGCATCGCGGGCGAGTGACCACTTTGATCATGCGACGGTCAGACAGATATCATGATACGCTTTATGACTCGTTAGTACCGTGGGTGTTAGTAGTCGGTTATGCCTTCGCATTTCACCTCGCATCGCTTTATTAGGACACGTGGGACCCGTGTTCATGTGTATTTCGTGCTTTTATATCATAAATCGCTGAGATGGGAAGGTATTCCACGCATGATTGATGTTATGGGCTCGAGACCCATAGTTATATTTGAGTGACGACTTTGAGGCGCGAGTCCCCGACTTGACACGATCGCTTATTTATTGTAAATCGTAGTTTGGTTATCATACATGTCTCCCGCTTTATAGACTATTATGATTTCATTTACTGATTTTTCGCCACATACTTGGTACTGCCAATCGACCTCCTTCGGGGCCGCGCTCATGCCGCAGTCGAGGTACACCGCCGTTGATCCTAGCTCTCGTGGTCATTCAAAGATTTGGGAAGCTCCGCTTTCTCCGAGGCTTATCCAGGTATAGTCCGTCGTAGTAGGTGTTTACATTCGTGGTTTGGCGGCCCCGTCCCGCCATTGTTGTCGATCATTCTTAGAGGTCAGAAAGTACGCTTGTGGGCAGAGTTGTAGAAAGGGATGAATCGTTCAAATTGTTATATATTATGAAGGTAACCGCTGGGTTAGCATGTCTTCTTATTTCACCGCCTTATTGCATTGGTTTCATGTTATTGTTTTATGTTCCACTGATTACTGATGTTGTATCACTAGGGTGCCCGGTAAGACACGACCACGCCCGGTTCGGTCGTGACAAAAGTGGTATCGAGCGCTTAATCCTCGGAAAGTGTCTACGCATCGTATCCGCAGGAGTCTTGATTATCGCGTGTTGCGCACCACACCAATAATCGTGAGGCTATAGGATATTTAGGATTGGTTTCTATTCTTCTCACTCGAGATCGTGCCAGAGTTGTGTTGTAAGTTAGACCCTCTAACGTATTTCTTTCCCTTACCGTTATGCCTCCGCGTAGGGCAACCCGGACCCAGGAGGGCAAGGCAGCCGAGGGAGCTGCGAGTTGAGTACAGAGGGTTACGTGGGCACAGGCCCAATCTTTACCTAGGGTAGTGCTTCATTTGGAGAGTTCTGCGACGTCACTAGCCCCAGCAGAGTTTAGCACGGCGGCGGCAGTTCCTACTGCGGCCATGATATTTGAACCTTCAGTTCCACGACCGGGAACGGTGAACTTAGATTGCAAGAAGGCGACCCTGTTACTAGCTATGGATTTGGCTACCAGAGAGTATACCGATGTACCGCGAGTCTTGATGACTACCTAAGAGAGGGTTGTGTAAGAGTAGCTCTTCAGTTAGGCTTGAGCATGACCTGTGTACGGGCTTATGCACAGCAGGCCGAGAAACGTAGAGATCGACGGGTTAACCAAGGACAGCAGAAGAGGGCCAGAGCAGCAAGGTCCTTTGGTAACTTTCGAGGCGGATCGCCTCACCAACAGATTAGATATGCACCTCCGCCAGTGCAGAGTGGTCTTCCACGGATTTCAGGACTTTCGGGGTATGCCGGAGTCGTCGAGCACCAGACTTCCGGTTCAAGATGGCAGATGTCATCCCGGGGAATGACGTCTTTTAGTTGGTACTTGTTGTACCTACGACCGTCAGGGTCTGATGTCGAGAGGATGTCCTAGAAGGAGGACTTAGCCTTCAGTATCGGTGGGTAGTTCGTCACCTTCCTTAGCTATGCGCCCTACGGGGCAGGTTTGATTAGAACGACATAGGGGAGTGAAGCAGTAGATATAGATATATCTTTAACCCTCTAGAGATTAGTATTGTGTGATAAGATGAGTATATCATAAGTGCTATGTTCTGATAGCAGTATGTTAGTTGTGTTTAGATCATGGTTAGTAACCGGGAAAGATTGGGGGATAGAGAAAGTGTGAGCCTTAGAGCTTTTTACGTAGAGACCTTAGAGGAAAGGCCATCTCGAGTAAAAGACGTATGTTTATGTTTGACCCTTGTCAGAGTGCATAGTGCACGTGAGCTATGTTTGTGGGATAAGTCCCTGAGTAGTGTGGAATGAAAGAGGGTAGTTGAGCTAAGAAGACCGCTAGGTTTTCGTAACGTGATTTGTGAAATTGTTCCGGATCGGGGAGCTAGTGTTTTGCGCGTTGCCGGGACGGGTTGAGGCCATGTTGCGGGTCAACCCGCGACCTGTTTTATGGCGGGGTCAGTTTGTGGTGGTCCCGCCTTGTGGTAGGGTCACGAGGGTGTTAGGCCCAAGTTTAGTTAACCAACAGACGAAGTTCGTGGACGCGTTCGACCGAGGTCGGGCGATGGGTCACCATCGTGTTTTTCACCAGACCGCTTGGCGTTGATGATATATCGTAAAGGTGGTAAGGCTGCACGGGGTGCCAGCTTTCACCTTATGAACAGATGGAGCCTGTGTTACGCTGCTTTTTCGGAAGTTTTACCAGCAGGTTAGGAACTCGGTGAGTCTCAGACGCGTTCGCCTCGCCGTTGTTTGGATTTCGTGGTAGTTGTGAGGATTGTTATCTCCGTTGGGAAGTGTTTTATAGCTACCATTTCAGTGTTCGGATATCGCCTTGTGACGCCTTGTAGGGGCGGAAGTGTAAGTTGCCGGTCGATTGGTTCGACGTTGGCAAGGTTCAGATAGTTGGTTCATACGTGTTCAGCAGGATGTGGATAAAAGCTTATCCGTAAGAGGTTTTTGGCAGCTGAGGAATCGTATGGATTATCTACGACGCGCAGAGTTCAGTTGACGGTCGGTCTTGAAGGTACCACCCCTGATAGGTGTAAGAGGAAACTTAGCCCGAGTTACTTTGGGCCTTTGAGTTCATGTGAGGATAGGCCAGTTGCCTATATGTTAGCATTTGCCGTCCGACTTAGAGGCAAAGGCCGATCTTTCGTGTTATGTTCGAGAAGGAAATCGGAGATCCATCCAGAGTGTTCCCAGTTAATGATGACCACGTTAGAGATAGTAACCCCGAGTTTTGAACCAAGCGATTTAAATGTGGTAAGAGTTCGAGTGTACAAGAAGTGTACGACATCCTCGAGGATCGCATGTAGTCCGCACCATTTGTTGGGTCGCGAGTGACACAAGAACCTCGCGCAAAGTGACAAAAGTGGTATCGGGAAGAAGCGAGCATGTATGGCGAGCATTGATGTGATCATTTCTTTGTAAAGAGGCGCGAAGGAAGTATATTTTAGACCCCGGAGAGAGGTGTTTGTGGTGATGTTAGAGGTGTTTCCTCGTGGACTTGAATGTAAGTATTTTGCGCAAGTTGTTTCTGTGGCCATGTGTGGCAAGGATTGTTTCGTAAGTATAGTAGTGAAGACTATACTGGCGCACGTTGGTTTTGAGACTTAGAAGGAACATTCGGGACGAATGTTTCTGGCGAGGAGAATGTTATACCGTATTTTCGAGTATGTACGTGGGGACGCACGAGAAAATTTGAACTTGAGAATAGGCTTGGCCAAATTATTTTTGTTCACAACACCCGGTTAGAGTCGTTTTTCGACGAAACGTTTCCACAGCTTTCGTAGGGAAAATTCCGGCTATGTCATTTTTAATTTTTGCGGATTTTTCCGAGTAACGAGACGTGTTGGACCAACGAGAGGGCGCCACTTGGCACCCTCTCATTGGCGGAAATTATGGGCGGTAATAGCTTGGACGACTTGGCCTTTTTGTCAAGTAGTAGGTAGGATATTTTTTGTGGTAGATGGATAAGGTGCACTTGGCATGATCTTGGCCCTACACTTGCCTACCACTTGGCTCAATCTTGGCCATTGGTTGGCCTTGGCTTGACCTATAAATACCCCCCCTCTTTGATGACTTCTTCATCCATTCCACAAAGTTTCTAAGTCTTGAAAGCCTTCCCCTCTCCTTGTGTGGTGTTTCGTCCAACACCCCCCCTCTCCCCCTTTGTGAGGCCTTGTGGCCGAGAGTCTTCCCCCATTGGCCGAGAATACCCCCCCCTCCTAGTAGGGTTGGCCGAGGGGTATACACACCCCCTTGTGGTGTTGTCTCGTATAAATACACCCCCACCTTGGTAGAAATACTCTCAAAAGTATTGTTACTATACCCAAAATACCTTGGCCCTAATACCTTGTAGTATTCCAAGGTTATACTTATACGAAAAGCCCATAAATACTATTATACTTCCCTTCACCACAAAGTCAGAATCTAAGGAAAATCTCCATAGTTAGTTGGAGTAGTATGTAGAAGTTGGTTAGAACTTCTAAGGGTGGTTTAGAGCGGGTTGAGCGCACGGAGTCGAGCCAAACGCTGCCCAGGATCGACTTTATACTTGGATAATTATGGGCTTATCGAGGTAATTATCTTGTCCCTATTGTAATTGGAAATTACATGTTGTTAGAATATATAGTTGAAGTATACTATATATAGAATCAACGTAGTCCATCGGCAATGTCTTTTGACTTAAGCTCAAGAATAAAGAATCGAATCGTAATTACATAGATCGTATTTCAAGAGACTTGTGTAGTATTATCAGTAGAATTGTACACGCCCGGTTAGGCGTGTAGAACCCCTCGGTTGGCTTGGTAGCCGCCTCGATAGAGAGAGGAGATTTACGTTGTGGCGGGGAGTCTTTGCGAATTTTTCGTAGAATGTTCTACGATAAGATCTAGATGTTAATAAGCGCGCTTGTGGCCTTATAGGTCAAGTACTACGTGTGGCGCGATCTACTTGGCTTAAGGAGTAGCCGACTTGAGGTACTTGGAGCGTTTTGCTATTAGTCGATACTGCCGCGAGGTATGTGAACCTCTTCCTATCTCTTCTAGCATGATATGTGTGTAACTATGTAGTACGCAGACGCATACGTGTTAAATGTATTTGATTGGTCTAAAACATAAAGTGTTATAACGGCTTTATGGGAAGTTGGTTATAACAGTTTTATGTATGTAAGAAAATACTTGTGGTTTTTAAAAGGTAACTGATTTGAACTATAACTGGTTGGTTATGTGATAATGAAGAACTTGAAGTATTTCAAAAGATTTTTGAATCATTTTGAAAGAAGAGTAATACTTGGTTTTTGAAAACTTAAGAGTTATACTAGCTTTATGGGAAGTTAGGTATAACGGCTTAAGAATGTTTCATCGATTTGAAATCGAATGTGTATCGACAAACCAACTAGCTGTTAATAAAAAGGAAATGTTTTGTGATTAAAACCAGAGAAACTTCCATCCGCATGAAGCTAAGATGAGACAAAATGATATTTCCTAGATCATGGCTGCTGTAATAAGATTGTTATAAACAAGAATATCCTACTCACATATAAGGCTTATGTTCCTCAGATGGTTTAAAAGAGAATTATATTCTTAAATGAATAAGACTATGAACTACGAAACCTTTTTAAAATAAGAAACGTGAACATTTGAAATTAGGCAAACTTGGACGTTTGGAAAATAATGTTGTTACTTGATTTTACAAAGGTAAGTGTTTTGATTTACTTCAAAAGATAATCACTCTATTTTCATATACTACGGGTATTGTTGTTATACCCCGTATTTCCAGGGTATGTACGTAAAGGAATACGTACAAAAAGTTTTGGTCTTAAAGATTAGGCCTTGGACGATTTTTAGGCACAACTCACAAAGCGAACGGTTTTCCGACGAAACGTTTCCACAGCTTTCATAGGATAAATTCCGGCTATGTCATTTCTTATTTTTGCGGATTTTTCCGAGAGACGTAACACTTTGGACCAATGAGAGGGCGACACTTTCCACCCTCTCATTGGTGGACTTGTCACGGCAATAGGGCCGAATGGATGCCAAGCCTTGTCATAAAGTTGGCTAGATATTTTGTGTGCAAGTTGGCCAAGGACACTTGCCTAAATCCTCACCCTACACTTGCCTTGCACTTGGCACAATCTTGGCCATTGGTTGGCCATGTCTTGACCTATAAATACCCCCTTTGTTGAAGAGTTATTTCATCCTAAATTGAGCAATCTACCTAAGTCTCAAATCCTCCCTCTCCTCTTGTTGTTCGTCCAAACACACCCTCCCTTGAGAAGCTTGGCCGAGGCTACCCCACCCCTAGCCTAGCCGAAACCTACCCCCCCTCCCTTGGTAGAAAAGTTGCCTTCTTGTATTGTTATAATGCCCAAAATACCCTAGCCCAAATACCTTAGCACTTAGTAGAAGTTGTGAAGAACTTCTAAGGTTTCCTTGGAGCATACAACTTAGGAGCAAAACCTTGCTCAGGCGCGACTTTTCTAGGATATTATTGGGCTTACCGAGGTAACTAATCCTAACCCTCTTTTGTATTAAAGAATACTTACTGTTGTAGAATAAGAATAATATAAATACTTAGAAGTATATCACAGAATAGAATTGAAGTGTTAATCACTTAGAAGGGTTTAAAAGAAGAATAATCAAACTGTACTTACATAGGACTGTTTTCACAGTAGACTTATATAACTCACCGGGTAGGGTTGTGCTGCCCGACTTTCCGTAGAATTGAGGACCCTCTGTTTAGAATGACCTACAGAATAGTCTAGACCTTGATAGATATCTGTGACTATTATAGGCTGATTCTCTGCGCGCGACATACTCGACTTGGCAGGTGGATTTCGCCGAGAAGGTATGTGATTCTTCCTAAAGCATGATATTTTACAATATGTATATAGTACGGTAGACGTACATGTGTTAACTGAATGATACTTACGGCAATGCCTCACGGCTTAAGCTCGACAATACTTACGGCAATGCCTCACGGCTTAAGCCTAAATAATAAAGAACTGAAAACATTTCAAAAGGACTACTGAACCATTTATTAACAGAAGAGAACTAATTGGTTTTTAAACAGAAGCTTAAGAGTTATACTAGCTTTATGGGAAGTAAGTATAACCACTTAAGATTGATAAAAGAAACAAGTTTGCCTATGTGTTTATAACAGACTTATATTGTGAAAAGAATAATAAGATGGTTTGATAAGTAGACATGATATGATGCTATGTGTGTTAGTATCTTGTAACGCTTTGTATAGGTTAGTATCCTTGTTGTGCTTATGTTACTTAAAGATAAGTTGTTATGTTAGTATACTATCACTCACCTCTTGAGATGATACCGGGGGTTAAGCTGCCCTCCGATGCGGGGTAGACTCAGGCGGTCTGGGACCATGATTCGAGAATACCTCATGCGGGTCCAGGGGGCCTACGCGAGCTACGAGAGTTCGAGTTAGTATGCGGGTTATGCCTCACGCGGCCATGTGGCCACGCGACAATGAGTCCAGACGATGCCGAGGAGTAGCTACCCTCGATGCGGGGTTATACCTCATGCGGGCCCACGCGAGTGGTCATGCGGACTCCGGGAGTCCAGGATTAGTCTTGCACAATGAGGATGTGTGCGAGTGGCCTGCTTTCGATCATTCGCACTAGACAAGACGTATTCTGATTACCTATTGTTGCTCTGGTTTGTGATGGGGCCCTATGTGCGGTTGCCGTGGGTGTTTCACACATCTTGGTAAACTGGTTGTAAAAAGGATATGATTTCATTTAAGTACTTTACGATTCGCATACTTAGTACTGTTGTAATCGACCTCCTTGGGGCTGCTCATGCCGCAGTAAGGGCAAGCGGTGCTAGATCCGCATCCCAGGATCTCTACGTTGGTGTCGAGCTCCATCTCTTCCGAGGCTCTACTTTTGGTATGATCTCCCGTCAGAGATAGTTTTTGTACGATCGGTATGGCGGGCCCTGTCCCGCCATAGTTGTATATTTCCTTAGAGGTACGTAGTCATGTTATGCGATGTCGGATGTAATCGCTAAAACATGATTATATATATACGCCGAAAGGCGATGTTTTCTCACATAACTGTGTCTTGTTTTATAAAGTTTCATGTCTTGCTTTATGTTTCCGATTACTCGATGTATGACTACTGGGTGCCCCCAGAAGGCACGATCCGCCACGCCCCGAATGGGTCGTGACAAAAGTGGTATCGAGCGATTAATCCTGAAAGTGTCTACGCATCGTATCTAGTAGTCTTGATTATCGGGTGTTGTGCACCACACCAATAATCGTGAGGCTATAGGATATTTAGGATTGGTTTCCATTCTTCTCATTACGAGATCGTGCTTTAGAGTGTGTTATAGGTTGGACCCTCTAACGTATTCCTATCCTGTAATGCTTATGCCTCCACGTAAGGCAACCCGGCCCGTGGGCAAGGCACGAGGAGGCGCTAGCAGACACCCAGAGTCACGAGGGCTCGTGCCCGCCTATACCAGACGGCGAAGTTCTATGACGCCGCCAAACCAGACAACCAGCACCCACACCTCCTGCCCCACAGCCTGGGGCGGTGGAGTTTGGGTACAAGGAGATGGCCCAGCTTTTGGCTAAAGTTGTGGCCCGACACGAGAGAGGCTGGATCTGGCGATTCAGCTCCAGCTCCGGCCAGTACCGTTGTTCACCCGAGGCGCAGAGTTTGAGGCTACGAGACTTCGAGTCAGAGCCACGGAGTTCTATGGGTCGAGGCGGAGGATGATCCGCAGGAGTTCATCCGTCGATTCAGAGGATTTTGAGAGTGATCGGGCGTCGAGACCGAGTCCGTGATCTTTGGTTCACATAGGCCGCGTGACACCGCAATGATTGGTTTGATTCACGGGAGTTATCCCGGGAGAGCACGCGCCCCGCCTACTGGGATGAGTTCTCGCAGGCTTTCTCACTCACTTCTTGCCTCCACGGATGAGGGAGGGCGCGGCCGATAGATTTTTACTCGAGGCGAGAGGACGACCGTCGTGGAGTACAATGTCGAGTTTGATTCATTGGCTCGATATGTCCCAAAGATTGCAGCAGATATGGAGGATAGGTGCACCGCTATGTCACCGCTAGACGACTATACGGCCGAAGTCACGCGGGTTTCTCCACCGGTATGGACATTACCCGCATGCAGAGCTCACGCTTGGATGCGGCGAGCGCAGAGGTCGACGAGTGGACAGACGCCAGCAGAAGGCCGGGGCGGAGGGTCTTGGTGGTTATCGTGGTGGCGGCCTCGGCAGCCTAGATTCGCACCACGCCAAGACAGAGCACTCTCGCACCGCCCTCAAGACCCACGATGAGGCGAACTGGGCCCTGTGGCTTCGTGACGTCCAGTAGCAGAGGTATCGCCGCCGACCACCCCCCAGGTGGCCGTCGCGGTAGATCCCATTACGGGAAGTGTGGTACTACTTTTGGATCTTGTTCTGGGGCCAGGCGCAGGTCACTGCAGGGACCGTCCGACCGTGGCTACGTGGAAGGGCTCACCGTGTTCTCGTGCCGCTTCATCATCTCCTACGATTACCCGCCCGGGCGGGGTGCTCGCGGGTCCAGTCGCGGCAGAGGTCGTGGCTCGAGTCCCAGTTCTAGCGGTCCTCAGAACTGCATTTATGCTTTGTCCACCGACAGATCGTGAGGCCTCACCGATGTCGCCACGGTACCTTATCGGGCTCGGGTTTGATATTTATGCCTTGATAGATCCGGTTCTACTCGTCCTATATATCTCCCTTGTTGCTAGTAGGATAGGGATAGAGCACGAGTTCATAGACCCATTCGAGGTAGCTACGCCGATGGGGATTGGTGGTAGCTCGGCGGTATATAGGGCTTGCCTGTGACCATTTACGCGTCGACCCTAGCCGACTTGATAGAGTTGGAGATGATTGACTTTGACGTGATTATGGGGATGGATTGGCTAGCCTCTTGCTATGCCAATGTAGATCGCAGAGAGAGTAGTACGGTTCCGTTTCTGCGAGCCTTGTGGTTGAGTGGGAGGAGCACAGATCGCCGAGGGGTAGGTTTATTTCCTACCTCAAGGCTAGGAAGATGGTGCGAGAAGGGTATATCTACCATCTAGTTCGGTGTTTGATCGAGGCTGCGGTACCAGATTTTCCGTCGCCCAAAGAGTCGAGTTCCCGCACGTGTTTCCTGCATGACCTCCCGTATCCTCCCGAGAGGAGATCGAGTTTGTATTGATGTATTGCGGATACTCGCTATTTCCATTCCGCCATACGAATGGCACCCGCCGAGTTGAGAGAGTTGAAGGATCACTAGGGATTTGCTAGAGAAGCGGCTTTATTAGGCCTAGTGTTTCTCCCCGGGAGCGTATTGTTCGTGAAGAAAGGACGGACGCCGCGCATGTGTGTCGATTGTGCGGTGAACAAGGTGACCATTAAGAACAGATACCCTTCCTAGGATTGATGATTTGTTCGACTGGGCGAGCAGAAGTGCGAGATGTTTCTCCAAGATTGATCTGCGATCGGGCTATCATCAGTGCGAGTCGAGAGGTGGATGTCCCTAGATCGCATTCGGACCGTGACGCATTATGAGTTCGTGGTCATGTCTTTTAGGTTGACCAATGCTCCGGTATTCATGGATTTGATGAACCGAGTGTTCAAACCATTTTTGGACACGTTTGTGATAGTGTTCATTGATGATATCTTGGTTTATTCTCGCCAGAGTGAGCACGCGAGCATTTGGCGATCGTGGCCGGTGATTCTCCAGACCAGTTGTACGCCAAGTTTTCCAAATGTGAGTTTTGCTGACTTGATGGCGTTTCTTGGGCATATTGTGGGCTGATGGCATTCGAGTTGATACGCCAAGATCGGGCGTCAGACTTGGCCTAGACCTACTACTCCGGCAGAGGTTCGCAGCTCGGGCCTTGCAGGTATTATCGGCGGTTCGTGGAGAAGTTTGCTTCTATCTTCGCACCATTGACTAGGTCGACTCGTAAGGCCAAGTTTGATGGACTGATGTCAGGAGCAGGGTTTCCGCTTTGAAAGAGAGACCGACGACCGCTTCGTTCTTACTTCCGAGGGTCGGATGGTTATGTCGTGTATTGTGATGCGTCAGCATCGGGTTGGGATGTGTGTTGATGCAGATGGCGAGTTATAGCATATGCATCCCGACACCAAGAAACACGAGAGAACTACCCCACCCATGATTTGAGTTAGCGGTGTGATTCACGCTTTGAAGATCCGGAGGCACTATTTGTATGGGGTTCACGTGGATATTTTTATTGCACCACAAGAGCCTCCAAGACATCTTGACCGAGGAGTCGAACTTACGGCGAGACGGTGGTTAGAGTTGCTTAAGGATTACGATGTGGACATCCTGCACCACCCGCAAGGCCAATGTTGTGGCGTATGCCCTTAGTCGTAGTCGATGGGGAGCCTATCAGATGTGCTAGAGAGAAGGGACATGGTTCGTGATTTGCATCGATTAGCGAGCCTGGTGTCCGCTTGATTGATTACCGATAGCAGCGGGTTAGAGTTCGTGAGGCTGCCGAGTCTTCCATCGCCGTCGAGGTGAAGAGGCAACAGTCGAGGATCCGGTTGGCACGTTATCGTGATCTGACTCTTCGTGAGGCAAGGGTCCTTGAGGTAGCACGATGGGTGCTAAGATTTGAGGGCAGGTTGTGTGTTCCGGATGTTTGAGACTTGGCGCAGGTTCTTGGGGAAGCACACTACAAGCGTTACTCTATCCATCCGGGTCGACCAAGATGTACCACGACCTTAGATCTGTATTGGTGGGATGGCTTGAAGAGGACGCTGCGAGTTCGTAGCTCGGCCCGTGTTGTCGTGGTGAAGGTAGAGCACGAGAGACTGTGGTTTGTTACAGCGATAGAGATCCCGACACGGAAGTGGGAGGTAATCAACATGGACTTCATCACAGGATTACCTCGCACTCGGAGGAGACATGATTCTATATGGGTTATCGTCGACAGTCGACAAAATCAGCCCACTTTCTTCCCGTCAGACGACTTTTTCACCGAGGATTATGCGGACTTTACATCCAGAGATCGTCGATCGCATGGAGTCCCTACTTCGATCATTTCGCATGCAGGAGCCCATTTACGCCAACTTCGGAGGTCCTTCCAGGGGTTTAGGACGCAGTGAGCCCGAGCATCGCATTTCATCCACGCATGACGGACAGCAGAGCGCACTATCCGACTCTCGAGGATATCTGCGAGCTGTTATTGACTTCAGTGGTAGTTGGGAGGATCATTTGCCTCCGTTGAGTTCGCGTATAATAATAGCTACCACTCCAGATTCGATGGCGCCTTATGAGGCCTTGTATGGGAGGAAGTGCGGTCGCCTATAGGTTGGTTCGATGGGCGAGGTGCAAAGTGGGACCAGATTTGGTGCAGCAGCGATGGATAAGGTGAAGCTTATCCGAGGCGGCTATCGAATTTCGAGTCGATGTAAGTCGTACGCAGATCATCGTCGTCGGCATCTTGAGTTCGAGGTTCATGATTAGGTTTTCCTAAAGGTGTCACCCATGGCGGTGTGATGAGATTCGGAAGAAGGGGAAACTCGGCCCGAGGTACATTAGGCGTTTGGATTGTCCGCAGGGTAGGCAAGGTTGTTATGAGTTGGATCTGCCGTCCGATCTGGAGGCGGCATCCGGTTTTTCACGATCTATCTTTGAGGAGATGTATCGGATCCATCTAAGGTACACCCGATTGACGATGTCCAGGTGACCGAGGGGTTATCGTATGTGGAGATTCCCATAGCGATAATCGATCGTCAAGTTAGGCGTCTGCGACGAAGGGCGTGGCCCACAAAGTCTTGTGGCGAACGAGCTCGAGGAGGAGATGACGGGGCCGGCGAGGACATGAGGCAGAAGTATCCTCACCTGTTCCCCACCCCTCCAGGTAATTCGCTTTCCTACTTATAAATCTTCATTATCGTTTATGCCTAAGTGTTGTTTATGGCCGTGTGTGGCTTTTGCAAACTGTTTAAGTTTTGAAGAACCTTATCGTTATCTGTCTTGGAAAGGAACATTCGGGACGAATGTTTCTAAGGAGGGGAGAATGTTATACCCCGTATTTCCAGGGTATGTACGTAAAGGAATACGTACAAAAAGTTTTGGTCTTAAAGATTAGGCCTTGGACGATTTTTAGGCACAACTCACAAAGCGAACGGTTTTCCGACGAAACGTTTCCACAGCTTTCATAGGATAAATTCCGGCTATGTCATTTCTTATTTTTGCGGATTTTTCCGAGAGACGTAACACTTTGGACCAATGAGAGGGCGACACTTTCCACCCTCTCATTGGTGGACTTGTCACGGCAATAGGGCCGAATGGATGCCAAGCCTTGTCATAAAGTTGGCTAGATATTTTGTGTGCAAGTTGGCCAAGGACACTTGCCTAAATCCTCACCCTACACTTGCCTTGCACTTGGCACAATCTTGGCCATTGGTTGGCCATGTCTTGACCTATAAATACCCCCCTTGTTGAAGAGTTATTTCATCCTAAATTGAGCAATCTACCTAAGTCTCAAATCCCTCCCTCTCCCTCTTGTTGTTTCGTCCAAACACACCCTCCCTTGAGAAGCTTGGCGAGGCTACCCCACCCCTAGCCTAGCGAAACCTACCCCCTCCCTTGGTAGAAAAGTTGCCTTCTTGTATTGTTATAATGCCCAAAATACCTAGCCCAAATACCTTAGCACTTAGTAGAAGTTGTGAAGAACTTCAAGGTTTCCTGGAGCATACAACTTAGGAGCAAAACCTTGCTCAGCGTGACTTTTCTAGGATATTATTGGGCTTACCGAGGTAACTAATCCTAACCCTCTTTTGTATTAAAGAATACTTCTGTTGTAGAATAAGAATAATATAAATACTTAGAAGTAGATCACAGAAGACAATTGAAGTGTTAATCACTTAGAAGGGTTGAAAAGAAGAGTAATCAAACTGTACTTACATAGGACTGTTTTCACAGTAGACTTATATCACTCACCGGGTAGGGGTGTGCTGCCCGACTTTCCGTAGAATTGAAGACCCTCTGTTTAGAATGACCTACAGAATAGTCTAGACCTTGATAGATATCCGTGACTATTATAGGTGATTCTCTCATGACATACTCGACTTGGCGGTGTGGATTTCGTGAGAAGGTATGTGATTCTTCCTAAAGCATGATATTTTACAATATGTATATAGTACTGACGCATACGTGTTAATCGAATGATACTTACGAATGCCTCACGGCTTAAGCTCGAATAATACTTACGTGAATGCCTCACGGCAAGCCTAAATAATAAAGAACTGAAAACATTTCAAAAGGACTACTGAACCATTTATTAACAGAAGAGAACTAATTGGTTTTTAAACAGAAGCTTAAGAGTTATACTAGCTTTATGGGAAGTAAGTATAACCACTTAAGATTGATAAAAGAAACAAGTTTGCCTATGTGTTTATAACGGACTTATATTGTGAAAAGAATAATAAGATGGTTTGATAAGTAGACATGATATGATGCTATGTGTGTTAGTATCTTGTAACGTTTGTATAGGTGAGTATCCTTGTTGTGCTTATGTTACTTAAAGATAAGTTGTTATGTTAGTATACTATCACTCACCTCTTGAGATGATCACGGGGTTGTCGCCTCCGTCGCGGGTAGACTCAGTGATGCAGGACCGTGATTCGAGAATACCTCATGCGGGTCCAGGGGCCTATGCGAGCTACGAGTTCAGGTTAGTATGCGGGTTATGCCTCATGCGGTGCATGTGGCCATGCGGACAATGAGTCGGGGCGACGCCGAGGTAGCTACCCTCGATGCGGGTTATACCTCATGCGGGCCCACGCGAGTGGCCTATGCGGACTCGGAGTCGAGATTAGGCTTGCGAGAATGAGGATGTGGCGAGTGGCCTGTTTCGATCATTCGCAGCCTAGACAAGGCGTAGCGATTTACCTATTGTTGCTCTTGTTTGTGATGTGGCACTATGTGCGTTTCCTTGGTTGTTTCACACATATTTGTAAACCGGTTTTAAAAATGATATGTTTTCATTTAAGTACTTTACGCTTCGCATACTTAGTACTGTTGTCGACCTCCTTGGGCTGCGTTCATGCCGCGGTAAGGGCAAGCAGTGCTAGATCCGCATCCTTAGGATCTCTACGTTGGTGTCGAGAGCTCCATCTCTTCCGAGGCTCTACTTTTGGTATGATCTCCATCGTAGATAGTTTTATCTGATCGAGGTATGGCGGGGCCTGTCCCGCCATAGTTGTATATTTCCTTAGAGGTCTGTAGTCATGTTATGCGATTGTCGGATGTAGCGCTAAAACATGATTATATATATATGCCGAAAGCGATGTTTTCTCACATGTCGTGTCTTGTTTTATAAACTGTTTCATGTCTTGCTTTATGTTTCCGCTGATTACTCTGATGTATGACTACTTGGGTGCCCCGGTAAGGCACCAGTCACGGGCCCCGGAATGGGTCGTGACAATTGTGTGGTTTTTGTGAAAGTAACGTATCTTTTAAAGAGTTAATGTATGAAGTACTTTGGGGATAAAAACCCGATCTTGTTAATCATATAGTAGAAAGTACCTTGTGTATATAACTTGATTATGTTGGTTTGTGATTGCCTTGTAATACTTTCTTGTTGATTTGTTAAGTAAACATGCTAGGATGCTACGTATGTTAGTATCTTGTGATGTTAGTGTAAAAGGGCATCCCCTCGACTGCGCTTAAAGTTGTTTGACTCTCAGCCGTTATGTTGGTATTGTACCACTCACCTTGACTTGTTTAGGAGGTTGCTGCCCTCCGACGCGGGTAGACTCGATGCAGGACCGTGATTCGAGAATACCTCATGCGGGTCGGGGATCCATGCGGAACTACGGGAGTTCGAGTTAGTTTGCGGCCGCGTGGTCATGCGGTCTTTGTGGCTCGCGGATGCGAGTCGGGGCGATGCGGGAGTAACTACTCTCGATGCGAGGAATACCTCATGCGGGCCTATGAGGTTGGCCTATGCGGAGCTGCGGAGAGTTCCAGGGCTAGACGCGCACATCTGATATTGCGGGCGAGTGACCAGCTTTGATCATGTGGCCTAGACAGATATCATGATCTGATTTATGACCTTAGTACTGTAGGTGTTAGTAGTCGGTTATGCCTTCGTACTTACCTGTCTTTATTAGGACACAGTGGGACACGTGTTCATGTGTATTTCTTGGTGCTTTTATATCATAAATCGCCAGGCGATGAGGAAGGTATTCCACGGGCATGATTGATGTTATGGGCTTGAGACCCATAGTTATATTTGAGTGATGACTTTGAGGCGTGAGTCACGACTTGACATGGCGCTATTTATTGTAAGCGTAGTTTGGTTATCATACATGTCTCTCGCTTTATAGACTATTATGATTTCATTTACAGATATTTTTCGCCACATACTTGGTACTGTTGTCGACCTCCTTCGGCTGCGTTCATGCCGCGAGTTGAGGTACACGGTCGTTGATCCTAGCTCGTGGTCACGATTCGCATTTGGGAAGCTCCGTTTCTCGAGGCTTATCAGGTATAGTCCGTCGTAGTAGGTGTTTACATTCGGGGTTTGGCGGGGCCCGCCATTGTTGTCGTATCATTCTTAGAAGTGCATGAAATGCGATTGTGGGCAGAGTTGTAGAAAGGGATGTAACTGTTCAAATTGTTATATATTATGAAGGTAACCGTTTTTGGGTTAGCCTGTCTTCTTATTTCACTGTCTTATTGCATTGGTTTCATGTTATTGTTTATGTTCCGCTGATTACTCTGATGTTGTATCACTAGGGTGCCCGGGGTAAGGCACCAGTCACGGGCCCGGGTTCGTGTCGTGACAAACATAAGCACAACAAGGATACTCACCTATACAAACGTTACAAGATACTAACACACATAGCATCATATCATGTCTACTTATCAAACCATCTTATTATTCTTTTCACAATATAAGTCTGTTATAAACACATAGGCAAACTTGTTTCTTTTATCAATCTTAAGTGGTTATACTTAACTTCCCATAAAGCTAGTATAACTCTTAAGCTTCTGTTTTAAAAACCAATTAGTTCTCTTTAAAATGATTCAGTATTCTTTTGAAATGCTTTCAGATCTTTATTATTCAGGCTTAAGCCGTGAGGCATTGCCGTAAGTGTTATTCAGGCTTAAGCCGTGAGGCATTGCCGTAAGTGTTATTCAGGCTTAAGTCAAAGACATTGCCGTAGTTATTATTCAGTTAACACATGTACGTCTACCGTACTATATATATATATTGTAAAATATCATGCTTTAGGAAGAATCACATACCTTCTCAGCGAAAACCACCTGCCAAGTTGAATATGTCGCGCGCAGAGAGTCAGCCTATAATAGTCACAGATATCTATCAAAGACTACTCTGAAGGTCATTCTAAACAGAGGGTTCACAATTCTACGGAAAGTCGGGCAGCACAACCCTACCCGGTGAGCTATATAAGTCTACTGTGAAAACAGTCCTATGTAGTCTGATTCAATTATTCTTCTTTAAACCCTTCTACTGTGATAATAGATTCAATTCTATTACGTGATATACTTCTAAGTATTAATACTTATTCTTATACTACAACAAAAGTATTCTCTAATTCAAAGAGGGTTAGGATTAGTTACCTCGGTAAGCCCAATAATATCCTAGAAAAGTCGCGCTGAGCAAGGTTTTGCTCTAAGTTGTATGCTCAGAACCTTAGAAGTTCTTCACAACTTCTACTAAGTACTAAGGTATTTGGGCTAGGGTATTTTGGGCATTATAACGATACAAGAAGGTAACTTTTCTACCAAGGAGGGGTAGATTTTTGGCTAGGCTAGGGGCCTCGGCCAAACTACTAGGCTAGAGGGGTATTCGCCAAGGGCCTTCACAAGGGAGGGGAGGTGTTTTGGACGAGAAGACTACAAAGGGAGAGGAGGATTTTTCAAGACTTGGAAGATTTGTGGATGAAGAACTCTTCATCTCTAAGGGGTATTTATAGGTCAAGCCTTGGCCAACCAATGGCCAAGATGAAGACAAGTGCAAGGCAAGTGTAGGGTGAGGATTAACTAAACACAAATATCCTACCAACCTTGATTGTGCACAAGGCACAAAACGTGCCTTGGCTCTCAATTTCGTCCATGGGCGATTCAAGTCCATCAATGGGAGGGTGCCAAGTGTTGCCCTCCGTTGGTCCAAAATGTTTCGTCTCTCGGAAAAATCCGCAAAAATAAGAAATGGCATAGCGGAATTTACTCTACGAAGTGTGGAAGCGTTTCGTGGAAAGCGATTCTTTTAGTGAGTTGTGTACAAAATAAAGCGTCCAAGGCTTATCTTTAAGGCAAGACTTTCGACGTATTCCTTACGCATATACTGAAATACGGGTATAACATTCTCCTCTCTTAGAAACATTCGTCGAATGTTCCTTCCCAAGACGATTATCGAAGAAGCTTAAACGGTTGTAAATGCCACACACGCCACGAGCAACACATAGGCGAACGATAACGAAAATTTACAAGTAGGAAAGTGAATTTACGGAGGTGGGAATAGGTGAGGATACTTCCGCCTCATGTCCTCCTCGGCTTCCCATGTCATCTCCTCGAGCTCGTTCGCCACAAGACTTTGGCGGAAGCCACGCCCTTCGTCCGCAGACGCCTAACGACGATCGACTATCGCTATGGGAATCTCCTCATCGATAACCCGGTCACACGGACATCGTCGATCGGGTGCACCTAGATGGATCCGATACATCTCCTCAAAGATAGATCGTGAAACACCGGATGCACCGCCTCCGGATCGGACGGCAGATCCAACTCGTAGGCAACCTTGCCTACCTGCGGACAATCTGAAACGCCCGATGTACTGGGCCGAGCTTCTTCTTCCGAATCTCATCACACCCTTCATGGGTGGCACTTTAGGAAAACCCAATCATGAACCTCGAACTCAAGATGTCGGCGGCGATGATCTGCATCGACTTGCCGACTACGAAATCATCAATAGCCGCCTCGGATAAGTTTCACCT
This sequence comes from Przewalskia tangutica, assembly GCA_029844215.1. Taxonomy (NCBI): domain Eukaryota; kingdom Viridiplantae; phylum Streptophyta; class Magnoliopsida; order Solanales; family Solanaceae; genus Przewalskia; species Przewalskia tangutica. The sequence continues at coordinate 41,770,164 of CM056732.1, forward strand.
TATCCGCACTGCTGTCAATCTGGTCCCACTAGCCGCCGCCCACATCGAACCAACCTATAGGCGATCTGCACTTCCTCCCATACCAGGCCTCATAAGGCGCCATCTGAATACGGGAGTGGTAGCTATTATTATACACGAACTCAACTAGAGGCAAATGATCCTCCCAACTACCACTGAAGTCAATAACACGGGCTCGCGGATATCCTCAAGAGTGCGGATAGTGCGCTCTGCTGTCCGATGCATGCGTGGATGAAATGCGAGACTCGAGCTCACTGCGTCCCCTAAACCCTCTGGAAGGACCTCCGAAGTTAGCCGAAGCCGGGCTCCTGCGATATGATCAGTAGGGACTCCATGCGATCGGCGATCTCTCGGATGTAAAGTCGGCATAATCCTCGGTAAAAAGTCGTCCCGACGGGAAGAAAGTGGGCTGATTTCGTCACTGTCGGCGATAACCCATATAGAATCATGTCTCCTCCGAGTGCGAGGTAATCACGTGATGAAGTCCATGTTGATTACCTCCCACTTCCGTGTCGGGATCTCGATAAATGCGTAACAAACCACCGGGCCTGCGGTGCTCTACCTTCACTGCCGACAACACGCACCGAGCTACGAACTCGCAACGTCCCTCTTCAAGCCATCCCACCAATACACGATCTAAGGTCGTGGTACATCTTGAGTCGACCGGATGGATAGAGTAACGCTTGTTGTGTGCTTCCCAAGAACTCGCTGCGAAGTCACGAAACATCCGGAACACACGATCGCCTCAAACCTTAGCACCCATGGTGCTACCTCAGGACCCGCCCTCACGAAGAGTGTATCACGATATCGAATCAAGGCCGGATCCTCGAATCGTTGCCTCTTCACCTCGCCGGCGATGGAAGACTCGGCAACCTGCGAACTCTAACCCCACCGCTATCGTAATCAATCAAGCGGACACCAAGGCTCGCTAAGCGATGCAAATCACGAACCATGTCCCTCCTCTCTAGCCGCACATCCGATAGGCTCCCATCGACCTACGACTAAGGCATCACAACATTGGCCTTCCGGTGGTATAGGATATCAACATCGTAATCCTTAAGCAACTCTAACCACCGCTCTGCCGTAAGTTCGGCTCCCCTCTGAAGAAGATATCCGAGGCTCTTGTGGTCTGTATAAATATCCACATGAACCCCATACAAATAGTGCCTCCAGATCTTCAAAGCGTGAATCACAGCTGCCAACTCCAAATCATGGGGGTAGTTCCTCTCGTGTTTCTTCAGCTGTCGGGATGCATATGCTATAACCCCGCCATCTCGCATCAATACGTCCCAACCCGATGCACGACGCATCACAATACACGACATAACCATCCGACCCTGCGGAAGAGTAAGAACGAGGCGATCGTGGTCTCTCTTTCAAAGAATCGAAACCCCGCTCACAAGCATCGATCATGAAACTTGGCTGCTTTCCGAGTCACCTAGTCAATGGTGCGAGATAAAGCAAACTTCTCCACGAACCGCCGATAATAACTCGCGGCCCGAGCTGCGAACCTCTGCCGGAGTAGTAGGTCTCGCCAAGTCTGGATCGCTCGATCTTGGCGTATCAACTCGAATGCCATCAGCCCTCGACAATATGCCCAAGAACGCCATCAAGTCAGCCAAAACTCACATTTGGAAAACTTGGCGTACAAGCTGTCTGGAGAATCACAAGACAGCCTCAAATGCTCGCGTGCTCCTGCTACGGCGAGAATAAACCAAGATATCATCGATGAACACTATCACAAGCGTGTCAAAATGGTTTGAACACTCGGTTCATCAAATCCATGAATACCGCGGAGCATTGGTCAACCAAAGACATGACCCGAACTCATAATGCGTGCAGGGTCGGAATGCATCCTAGGGACATCCACCTCTCGACTCGCACTTTGATGATAGCGATCGCAGATCAATCTTGAGAAACATCTCGCACCCGCAATCGGTCGAACAAATCATCAATCACAGGAGGGTATCTGTTCTTAATGGTCACCTTGTTCAGCTGCCTGTAATCAACACACATGCGCCGCGTCCCGTCCTTCTTCTTCACGAACAATACCGGCGCCCCCCAGGGAGAAACACTGGGCCTAATGAAGCCCGTCTCCAGCACATCCCTAAGGTGATCCTTGACTCTCTCAACTCGGCGAGTGCCATTACGTATGGCGGAATGGAAATAGGCAGTATCCGCAATATGTCAATACAAAACTCAATCTCCTCTCGGAGGGATACCGGAGGTCATGCGGGAACACGTCTGGGAACTCGACTACGGAGGCGGCGAAAATCTGGTACCGCGGCCTCGATATCAAACACTCGAACTAGATGGTAGATATACCCATACCGCACAATCTTCCTAGCTTTGAGGTAGGAAATAAACCTACCGCCGGCGATACCGTGCTCTCCCACTCAACAACCGGCCCTCAGAAACTGGAACCGTACTCTCTCTCTGCGGTCTACATTGGCATAGCAAGAAGCTAGCCAATCCATCCCCATAATCACGTCGAAGTCAATCATCTCCAACTCTATCAAGTCGGCTAGGGTGCGGCGTCAAATGGTCACAGACAAGCCCTATATCTGCCGAGCTACCACCGAATCACCCAGCGGCGTAGCTACCTCGAAAGGGTCTATGGACTCGGGCTCTATCCCTATCCTACTAGCAACAAGGGGAGATATATGGACAGAGTAGAACCGGATCTATCAAGGCATAAACATCAAACCCGAACCGATAAGGTACTGTGGCGACATCGGTGAGGCCTCCGATCTCGGTGGACAAAGCATAAATGCGGTTACGAGGACCGCTAGAAGCGGGACTGAGCCACGACCTGCGCCGCGACTGGCGACCCACGAGCACCACGCCCGGGCGAGTAAGCGTAGGAGATGATGGCCGCCACGAACACGAAGGTGAGCCCTACCACCGCCACGCCGGTCGGTCGGTCGCAAAGTGACCTGCTGGCCACAATCGTAACAAGATCCATAAGTAGTACCACACTTCCCGTAATGGGATCTACCATCGCCACACCGGGGTGGTCCGTCGCCGCACTCGCTACTGCGACGTGCGAAGCTCAGGGCCCAGTGCGCCTCGAAAACTCGGGTCGCGAGGGCGGTGCAGAGTGCTCTGGTGGGCGTGGTGCGAATCTAGGCCGCTGCCGAGGCCGCCACCACGATAACCACCGGAAGACCCTCCCGCCCTGGCCTTAACCGCTGCCCGCCCACTCGTCGACCTCTGCGCTCGCATCAGGCGTGAGCTGCGTGCGGTAATGTCCATACCCTACCGAGAGAAACCCCGCACGTGACTTCGGCCATATAGTCGTCTAGCGGTGACATAGCGGTGTACCACATCCTCCATATCGCTACCAATCTTTGGGACATATCGAGCCAATGAATCAAACTCGACATTGTACTCCCGACGGCGTCCTCTCTGCCTCGGCGAAAAATCTATCGGCCCGCGCCTCTCATCCGTGGAGGCAAGAAGTGAGTGAGGAAAGCCTGCGAGAACTCATCCCAAGTACCGGGACGCGTGCTCTCCCGGATAACTCCGTGAATCAAACCAATCGATTGCGGTATCACGCGGCCTATGTGAACCAAAGATCACGGACTCGGTCTCGGACGCCCGATCACTCTCAAAATCCTCAAGGCGGCGGATGAACTCCTGCGGATCATCCTCCGCCTCGACCCGTAAAACTCGTGAACTCTGACTCGAGAAGTCTCGTAGCCTCAAACTCTCTCGCCTCGGGTGAGCAGGTACGGCCGAGCTGGGCTGGGCTGAACCGCCAGATCCAGCCTCTCTCAGACGGGCCACAACTTTAGCCAAAAGTGGGCTATCTCTCAGAGCCCTAACTCTCCGCGTGTGCCGCGGGATGAGGTGTGGTCTTGTGGTCTCGGCTGGGCCGGCGGCGTCATAGAACTCGCTGCCTCTCGGTATAGGCGGGCACGAGCCCTCGTAACTCTGGGTGTCTCGCTAGCGACTCCCACGCCTTGCCCTTACGGGCCCGGTTGCCTTACGTGGAGGCATAAGCATACAGAAAGGAATACGTTAGAGGGTCCAACCTATAACATACCTTCTAAAGCACGATCTCGGAATGAGAAGAATGGAAACCAATCCTAAATATCCTATAGCCTCACGATTATTGGTGTGGTGCACAACACACCGATAATCAAGACTCTACTAGATACGATGCGCCAGACACTTTCAGAGGATTAAGCGCTCGATACCACTTTTGTCACTTTGTCGCGAGCCTTGCTCCGACGACCAACAAATGGTGCAGGTGCAACTGCGATCCTCGAGGCATGCCTACGCCTCTTCTCGGGATGTGCCATACGGAGCCACGGTTGGTTTCGTGGTAGAGCTCGCCTCTTATACGCCGGCCCAGAAGGAGAGTCGATAACAACGGTACTAAGTATGCGAAGCAGAAAGTACTTAAATGAAAACATATCATTTTTAAAACCGGTTTACAAATATGTGAAACAATCAGGAAACCGCATAGTGCCACATCACAAACAAGAGCAACAATAGGTAATCAGAATGAGTCTTGTCTAGGCTGCGAATGATCGAAAGCAGGCCACTCGCCCCTATCGTCATTCCGCAAGCCTAATCACCGGACTCGAGTCCGCGTAGGCCACTCACGGGCCCGCGTGAGGTATAACCCCGCGTCGAGGGTAGCTACTCCTCGGCATCGCCTGGACTCATTGTCCGCATGGCCACATAGACCGCATGAGGCATAACCCCGCATACTAACACGGAACTCTCGTAGCTCGCATAGGCCCTGGACCCGCATGAGGTATTCTCGAATCATGGTCCCAGACCGCCTGAGTCTACCCCGCATCGGAGGGCAGCTTAACCCCCGGTATCATCTCAAGAGGTGAGTGATAGTATACTAACATAACAACTGATCTTTAAACAACATAAGCACAACAAGGATACTCACCTATACAAACGTTACAAGATACTAACACACATAGCATCATATCATGTCTACTTATCAAACCATCTTATTATTCTTTCACAATATAAGTGCATTATAAACACATAGGCAAACTTGTTTCTTTTATCAATCTTAAGTGGTTATACTTAACTTCCCATAAAGCTAGTATAACTCTTAAGCTTATTTAAAACCAATTAGTTCTCTTTAAAATGATTCGTATTCTTTTGAAATGCTTTCGGATCTTTATTATTAGAGCTTAAGTGTTATTCGGGCTTAAGCCGTGAGGCATTGCCGTAAGTGTTATTCAGCTTAAGTCAAAGACATTGCCGTAGTTATTATTCGGTTAACACGTACGTCTACCGCACTATATATATATATTGTAAAATATCATGCTTTAGGAAGAATCACATACATACCAAATAAAACCACTTGCCAAGTTGAATATGTCGCGCGCAGAGAGTCAGCCTATAATAGTCACAAATATCTATCAAAGACTACTCTGAAGGTCATTCTAAACAGAGGGTTCACAATTCTACGGAAAGTCGGGCAGCACAACCCTACCCGGTGAGCTATATAAGTCTACTGTGAAAACAGTCCTATGTGAGTACAGTTCAATTATTCTTCTTTTAAACCCTTCTACTGTGATAACAGTTCAATTCTATTCTGTGATATACTTCTAAGTATTAATACTTATTCTTATACTACAACAGTAAGTATTCTCTAATTCAAAAGAGGGTTAGGATTAGTTACCTCGGTAAGCCCAATAATATCCTAGAAAAAAGTCGCGCCTGAGCAAGGTTTTGCTCCTAAGTTGTATGCTCCAAGAACCTTAGAAGTTCTTCACAACTTCTACTAAGTACTAAGGTATTTGGGCTAGGGTATTTTGGGCATTATAACGATACAAGAAGGTAACTTTTCTACCAAGGAGGGGGTAGATTTTTGGCTAGGCTAGGGGGCCTCGGCCAAACTACTAGGCTAGAGGGAGTATTCGGCCAGGGCCTTCACAGGAGGGGAGGTGTTTTGGACGAGAAGACTACAAAGGGAGAGGAGAGGATTTTTCAAGACTTGGAAGATTTGTGGATGAAGAACTCTTCATCTCTAAGGGGGTATTTATAGGTCAAGCCTTGGCCAACCAATGGCCAAGATGAAGACAAGTGCAAGGCAAGTGTAGGGTGAGGATTAACTAAACACAAATATCCTACCAACCTGACTTGTGCACAAGGCACAAAAGCGTGCCTTGGCTCTCCAATTTCGTCCATGGGCGATTGAGTCCATCAATGGGAGGGTGCCAAGTGTTGCCCTCCGTTGGTCCAAAATGTTTCGTCTCTCGGAAAAATCCGCAAAAATAAGAAATGGCATAGCGGAATTTACTCTACGAAAAGGTGGAAACGTTTTCCGGAAAAACGATTCTTTTAGTGAGTTGTGTACAAAATAAAACGTCCAAGGCTTATCTTTAAGGCAAGACTTTCGTACGTATTCCCTTACGTACATACTCTGGAAATACGGGGTATAACATAGGTGAGGATACTTCTGCCTCATGTCCTCCTCAGCTTCCCACGTCATCTCCTCCCTGAGCTCGTTCCGCCACAAGACTTTGACGGAAGCCACGCCCTGGTCGCAGACGCCTAACGGCGATCGATTATCGCTATGGGAATCTCCTCATACGATAACCCCTGATCACTGACATCGTCAATCGGGTTCACTCTAGATGGATCCCGATACATCTCCTCGGCGTAGAAACATGAAACACGGATGCCTCCGGTCGGACGGCAGATCGACTCATAGGCAACCTTGCCTACCCCGCGTCAATCGACACGGCCCAATGTACCTTGGTGAGTTTCTTCTTCCCGAATCTCATCACACCTTCATGGTGACACCTTCAGAAAACCCAATCATCAACCTCGAACTCGGATGCCGGCGATGGTGCATATGACTGGCCGACTCGGTAAGAATCGCTCTGGATAATCTTTACCTTATCCATCGCTTTGCACCAAATGGTCCCACTAATCGTACTCGCCTACATCAAACCAGCCTATCGGTGATCTGCACTTCCTCCCATACAAGGCCTCGTAAGGCGCCATCCGAATACTGGTGGTAGCTATTATTATACGAAACTCAACTAGAGGCAAATGATCCTCCTACCCACGAAGTCAATAACACAGCTCGCACATATCCTCGAGTCCGGATAGTGCGCTCTGCTGTCCATCTGTGCGAGAATGGAATCACGATTCGGGCTCACTGCGTCCTAAACCGCTGGAAGGACCTCGAAGTTAGCCAGAACCGGCTCTGCATGCGATATGATCGATATAGGGACACCATGCAGTCTCACGATCTCTCGGATGTAAAGTCTGGCATAGTCCTCAGCCGAGAAAGTCGTCCTGACGGGAAGAAAGTGGGCTGATTTCGTCAGCCTGTCGACGATAACCCATATAGAATCATGCTTCCTCCGAGTGTGAGGTAATCACGTGATAAAGTCCATGTTGATCACCTCCCACTTCCGTGTCGAGATCTCTATCGTCGCATGATAATCCACGGGCCTGCGGTGCACTATCTTCACTGCGACAACACGCACCGAGCTACAAACTCGCAACGTCCCTCTTCAAGCCATCCCACCAATACGGATCTGGGGTCGTGGTACATCTTGGTCGACCGGATGGATGAGTAACGCTTGTGTGTGCTTCCTAGAACTCTGCTGATGTCACCAAACATCCGGAACACACAACTGCCCTCAAACCTTAGCACCCCATCGTGCTACCTCAAAAGGACCCTTCCTCACGAAGAGCATCACGATGCCGAATCAAAGCGGATCCTCAAATGGTGCCTCTTCACCTCCTCGACGATGGAAGACTCGCAACCTTCGAACTCGAACCCCATCGCTATCGAATCAATCGTCGGACTCAGGCTCGCTAAGCGATGTAACTCGCGGACCATGCCCTCTCTGGGCTGAACATCCGACAGACTCGTTGACCTACGGCTAAGAGCATACGCCACAACATTGGCCTTCCCCGAGTGCAGGATGTCGACATCGTAATCCTTGAGTAACTCTAACCACCGTCTCAGCGTAAGTTCACTCTCCGATGAAGATATACCGAGGCTCTTGTGGTGCAGTATAAATATCCACATGAACCCCATACAAATAGTGCCTCGGATCTTCAAAGCGTGAATCACCGCCAACTCCAAATCATGGGTGGTAGTTCCTCCATGCTTCTTAATTTGTCGGGATGCGACGCTATAACCTTACCCTGCATCAACACAACCGAGCCCGACGCTGGACGATCACAATACACAACATAACCGTCGACCTGCGGAAGAGTAAGAACGGGCGATCCGCCTCTTTCAAAGAATCGAAACCTCGCCACAAGCATCACCATCAAACATAGCCGCTCCGAGTCACCTAGTCAATGGTGCAGAGATAAAGCAAACTTCTACGAACCGATAATAACTCGCGAGGCCCAAAAGTCGCGCACCTCTGGGAGTAGTAGGTCTAGGCCAAGTTCGATCGCCGATCTTGGCCGTATCCACCCGAATACCATCACCCGACAATATGCCCAAGAAAAGCCACCAAGCCAACCAAAACTCACATTTGGAAAACTTGGCGATAATCGCTGGTCTGGAGAACTCTCAAGATAGCCTCAACGCCTGCGCATGCTCCCGCTGAGCGAGAATAAACCAAGATGTCATCAATGAACACTATCACAAACGTGTCCAAAATGGCTTGAACACTTTCGGTCATCAAATCCATGAATACCGCCAAGCATTGGTCAACCCAAAAGACATGACCACGAACTCATAATGCCCGACGGTCCGAATGCGATCTAGGGACATCCGCCTCTCGACTACTTTGATGATAGCCCGATCGCATCAATCTTGGAGAAACATCTCGCACTTAACTAGTCGAACAAATCATCAATCACAGGAAGGGGGTATCGTTCTTAATGGTCACCTTGTTCACCGCCTTTAATCAACACACATGCGCTGGCCCCATCCTTCTTCTTCTACGAACACCGGCTCCTCGTGGAGAAACACTGGGCACGATGAAGCCCTTCTCCAAAGAAATCTCTCGGTGGTCCTTCAACTCTCAACTCGGGTGTGCCATTACGTATGGCGGAATGGAAATAAGCCGAGTGTCCGCAAAGACATCGATACAAAACTCTATCTCCTCTCGAGGGATACCGGAGGTCGTGCTGAAACACATGCGGGAACTCTCGACTATCGAATCGATGAAAATCTGTACCGGCCTCGATGCTCGAACACGATTGAGATGGTAGATATACCCTTCTGCACCATCTTCCTAGCCTTGAGGTAGGAAATAAAGCTACCCTCAGCGATCTGTGTTCTCCCATCAACAACCGGCCTCAGAAATCGAACCGCACCACTCTCCTCAGTCTACATTGGCGTAGCAAGAAGTAGCCAATCCATACCCATGATCACATCGAAATCAGTCATATCCAACTCTATCAAGTCGGTGAGGGTCTGACGACTATAGATGGTCACTGGACAAACCCTATATACCCGCCGAGCTACCCCCGAATCACCCATTGGCTGCGTAGCTACCTCGAAAGGTCTATCGACTCGAGCTCATCCTATCCTACTAGCGATAAGGGAGATATATAGACAGTAGAACCCGGATCTATCAAGGCATACACATCGAATCCAGAACCGATAAGGTACGCGACGACATCGGTGAGGCCTCACGATCCCGCTACCGACAAGGCATAAATGCGTTCTCGAGGACCGCAGAATCGACCCGCCATGACCTGCGCGACTGCCGCCCATGAGTACCTTGCCTCCGGCGAGTAATCAGAGATGAAGAAGACGTGAAAAGAACGTAGGTGACCCTACCATCTGCGCGCGCCAGCCGGACAGTTCCGCAAAGTGACCTGCGGCCACAATCGTAACAAACTCCCGTGCGCACCACAATTCCGGTGGGATCTACCGTCGGCCACCGAGGTGGTCCCGATCGGCCCGATTTCTCTCGCCGCTCGACGTCGGGTCACGCCCCGTACGCCTCGAATATCTGCCGCCCCGAGGCGGTGTAGGAGTGCTCACGGCCGTGGTGCACCAGATCGCTTGAGGCCGCCCACCACGATAGCTACCAAAAGACCTGCCGCCCCGGTCTTCCTGCTGCTCACAACCCGTCGGCTTACGCCTCGCATCAAGTGCATGAGCTCGCACGGGTAATATCTATACTGGTGAAGAGCCACACCCGCACAAGACCACTCATAATCATCTAGCCGGTGGCGTAGCGATGCACGCCCTCCATATCTCGCTACCAACGCAGTGGACATATCGAGCCAACGAATCAAACTCAACGTTGTACTCCTAGCGTAAGCGTCCTCTCTATCTCAAACAAAAAATATGTCGGCCGTGCCCTCTCATCTCGCGAGGAAAGAAATGAGTGAGAAAGGCCTCGAGAACTCGTCCCAGTAGTTGGGGACGCGTGCTCTCCGGATAACTCCACGATCAATCAATCGATCATTGTATCCGCGACATGTGAACCAAGATCACGAACTCGGTCTCGAAGCCTTGATCACTCGCATGATCCTGCGAATCGGCGGATGAACTCCTGCGGATCATCCTCGCCTCGACCGTAGAACTCGGGCTACAACTCGAAAATCGTGGCCGCAAACCGATCTCGTGAACCATCTTCTGGCTGAGCTGAATCGCTGCATCCAGCCTATCTCATGTTCGCCACGATCACGGCGAATCGCCATCTCTCTCAGAACCATCTCATCCGCTCCGGCCGGGACCGAGGTGCCGATCGGGGTCTCGTGACCACCGCTGCGGCCTAAACTCGCTGCCGGCGTCGTGGAACTCGCTGTCTCGTATAGGGCTCGAGCCCTTGTTATACCGTATTTCAGTATGTATGTGAGGATGTCGTAGAAAAGTTTGAGCCTTAAAGTTAGGCTAGGATCGAAATTTGGGCACAAGTACCAAAAGAATCGTTTTAAACGTTTTACTAAACTTGCGAAGGGAAAATTCGGCTATGTCATTTCTAATTTTTGGATTTTCCGAGAGGCGAAACATTTTGGACCAACGGAGGGTGACATGTGTCACCCTCACATTGGAAGAAATTGTGGGCTTGACGATTTGGGGTCAAGGCGTTGGTAGGATATTTTGTGCAAGTTGGTGTGGTAGATGGATAAGGTACACGTGGTTAAATCCTAGCCCTACACTTGCCTAACACTTGGATTGATCTTGGCCATTGGTTGGCCCTTGCTTGACCTATAAATACCTAAGTTGAAGACTTTCTTCATCCTCACTTGATAATTTCTAAGGCAAAAATCCTCCCTCCCTTCGAGAAAGGCCTCACGAGCACCCCCTTGCCTAGTGGTTCTGCGAGCCTACCCCCTTGGATTTGAGAAATCTCCAAGTATTGTTATAATGCCCTAAATACTCTAGCCCAAATACCTTGTAGTATTCCAAAAGTTACCACTGAAAAGCCTGAAATACTATTATACTTCCCGCCACAAAACAAAACCCTAAGGAAAACCTTCATAGTCGGTTGAAGTGTTAAGAAGAAGTTGCGTAGAACTTCTAAGGGTTGTTTGAGCGGGTTGAGCGCCGGAGTAGGAGCTTAACGTTGCTCAGAGGCATTAAACTTGGATAATTTTGGGCTCATCGAGGTAAATACTCATCGCCCTTCTATTGTAATTGGGAATTACATACGTAGTTGTATAGAAATGAATATAAGATTCATAGAAGAGAATTGAATGTAATAGAAGGATATTCTGAAAAAGACTTGAGCGAAATCACATCGAAGAATATATAAGTAAGATTAAATGTACTTACATAGGAGTATTTACGTAGATCGATAACCTTTATTGGTTGAATGTTCTGCGAGTAGCATATACTACTTGGAAGGTGGACAAGGCTAGCGGTTATAGCGTGGGAGCGTTTTGCTTATAGTCGATAATCGTCGAGGTATGTGATTCTTCCTATACTCTTGAGCATGATATTTTAAAGATATATATATATATAGTACGGTGAGCGTCGTGTGTTGATGAACGTAGTACGGCAATGTCTTTTGACTTAAGCTGAATAATAAGAATCTTGAAGTATTTCAAAAGAATTAAGAAACCTTTTTGAAAGAAGAGTAATACTTGGTTTTGAAAATATAAGAGTTATACTAGCTTTATGGAAAGTTAGGTATAACGTCTTAAGAGAGAAAAAGAGAATGGTTTACTGATTTTTAGAAGTTAAGAGAGACTTAATCTTAAAAGATAAGAGACTTGACTTAATATGGATGTTAGTGTGAAACCTCGTTCGTGAGTAATGAGTACTTGGTTTAAAAGGAATAATGTTTCTTGATTTGGAAATCGAATAAGTATCGAACAAACCATCGTAGCGCTAATAAAGGAAAATGTATTGAATAATGAAGTATTATTAAAACCAGTAGAAACCTCCATCCGCATAGAAGCTAAGATGAGACAAAATGATATTACATTTTCTAGATCATGGTTGCTTTAATAAATGGTTATAAACAAGTATAAACTGCTCACACTTATGGCATATGTTACTCAATTGTTTAAAAGGATTAAGACATTGAACTATGAAACTTTTCTAAAATAAAGAGACTTGAGTAATTGAAATTAGGCAAGCTGGAACTTTAGGGAAAAGAAAGGCATTGTTTTGTCTTAAATTGTTTAAAACATAAAGTGTTATATGACTTTATGGGAAGTTAGTTATAACGACTTTATGAAAACAAAGAAGGGTTTTATCATTGGTTTTAATGTGGTAACTTGACTTTAAAAGAGAAGTGTTTTGGTCCAAAAAGAAGGCATGGTATTGCCTTAATTTGGTTTTAAAAGGAAAGTATGGAAGTTGTTTTGGTTTACTTAAAGATGTAAGTCACTCTATTTTTATACTAAGGGTATCGGGTGACTTTTATAAAGGAATGGATCTCTTAAAAGGAATTTAACGACGTAGTACTTTAGGGTTAAAACCGGACTTTGACATAAAATGAAAGTACCTTGAGTTGTGTATAACTTGCCTATGCTTGTTGTTGTGAAACTTGCCTATGCTTGTTGTGATAGCCTTTGTTGTGCAAGAATTGTGTTTCTATACTACCGTCTCCGGTGGAGGCGGTTGACTTGTTGAGAACTTACTTGGACGTCTGCAAGGACGGAGAATTCCACGCACGCTCCGGTGATAGTGTTATTCCATGGACTAGCTCTCCATGAGGTTTCTTCTTGTTACTTGGTACTGGTGGTCGGCTTTCTTGCCGTCTCGTGGTTGATTCGGCCTTGGTACACGTAGTTAGCCCTCGCACTTTCCCGTTCGGTTTAGTGACGAAGTCTCGTGATCTGACCTTGGTACACAGTAGTTAGCCCTCGTACTTGCCGGTCGCTACGTGGCGCCTTGTATCCGTAGTCGGCTTTGCTTGCGAGTGTCAGCTTCGTAGTTTGGTTGTATTGTATTACGGCTTTGGCATCAGGTAGGACTTGGTGTTCAGGTGTACTTCTTGGTGTTATCATATCATAGACTGTCGGCAGTGAGGAAGGTATTCCACGGGCATGATTGATGTTATGGGCGTGAGACCCATCATTATATTTGAGTAATGATTTGGAGGGCGTTAGTCCCTGACTTGATATAAGCATTATATGTGTCTTGTAGGTTTGTTATCATACATGTCTCACCGCTTTATAGACTATTATGATTTCATTTCTGATATTCTGATTTCACATACTTAGTACTGTTGTCTTGACCTCCTTGAGCGTTCATCATGCGGTAGAGTACGTCGGTTGTCGATCCGCGTTTAGGATCACATTTCAGCGTATTGGGAAGCTCGTTCTTTCGAGGCTTATCTTTTGGTATGTTACCACGAGTGCTGTAGGTTCTTGTACATTGAGGTGGCGGGGCCACTGTCCGTCATAGTTGTTATATAAATCTTAGAAGTGCATGCTTGTTGTGGCGGGGTTGTAAGGATTGTAATTGTTCAAATGTCGATATATTTATATATCTTTGAAGGCAACCGTTTTTGGCCTATTTTCTTTATCTTGATCCATATCTAAATTGTATGTTTAAGTTTTATTTCCATTGGTTTTCTCGATGTTGTATCACTAGGGTGCGGGGTAAGGCACGATCACGGGCTCGGGTTGCCGTGACAAAAGTGGTATCGAGCGGTTAGTCCTGGAAAGTGTCTTGTCACGACCAACCGCCCGTGTTGGTGCCTTACCGGCACCCTGGTGATACAACATCGAGAAAACCAATGAAATAAAAACTTAAACATGCAATTAGATATGGATCAAGATAAAGAAAATAGGCCAACCAAAACGGTTGCCTTTCAAAGATATATATATAACGACATTTTGAATAGCCATAATCCTTACAACCACGCCACAACAAAGGCTGCACTTCTAAGATTTTTACAACAACTATGACGGACAGGGCCGCCATACCCCAATGTACAAGAACTCTGCACTGTGGTAACATACCAAAGATAAGCCTCCAAGGAACTGAGCTTCCAATACGAAAGGTGATCTAAAAGGATCGACAAACCGATGACTCTACCTGCGATGAACGCACCAAGGAGGTCGATAACAGTACCAAGTATGTGAATCAGAAATCAGAAATGAAATCATAGCGATATAAAGCGGAGACATGTATGATAACCAAACTACTGACACAACATATAAACAAATATATCAAGTCGGGACTCACGCCTCCAAATCATCACTTCGTGCGTGGAATTCTTCCTCACCGCTGCTAATGATATAACAACACCAAGGAGTATATATGAACACGGGTCCCACTGTCGATAAAACCGTGGGGCAAGTATAACTACCAGATCCGACCGTACCAATAATGCTGACAACCGTATCATGGCCGACACGCGTGGCAAGTGCACTAGCCTCCACCGATCCACTGCGCCACGTAGGCGACGGGGCAAGTGAATCGGCGGCACCCGATCACGGCCGTAAGTCACGGCTCCATCCAAACACCGACTCGCGAAGGCGACACGTGGCAAGTACACTAGCCTCCACCAGATCCACCGCGCCACGTGGTCGACGGGGCAAGAATCGGCCAGCACCGATCACAACCGTAAGTCACGATATTTCGCGCGAAGGCGACACGTGGCAAGTGCAATAACCTACGGATCCACCGTCACGTAGGCGGCGGCAAGTAAGCAGGCACGCGCGATCACAACCGTAAGTCACGATCTCGCCATAACCATAATGGTCACATGTCCAGAATCCATCAGCGTGTAGGCATGCCCGTAACAATGCTAATGGAAGCATGCGTGGAATCTCCGTCACCGCCGTACGCCCAAGTAAGTTCTCAACAAGTCAACCGCCATCGTGAGACGCGGTAGTATAGAAACACAATTTGCACAAAGACTATCACCATAAGCATAGGCAAGTTACACAACACCAAACATAGGAAAGTTACACAACAACAAGCATAGGCAAGTTACGGATAACGAAGCATAGGCAAGTTATACATAACTCAAGGTACTTTCATTTTATGACAAAGTCGGTTTTAACCTAAAGTACTAAATGCGTTAAAATCCTTTTAAAGAGATCCATTCCTTTTATAAAAGTCACCCAATACGTAGTATTAAAATAGAGTGACTCATTTTTAGGTAAACCAAAACACTTTCCTTTTCAACAACATTCTTTCCTAAAGTTCAGTTGCCTAATTTCAATTACCCAAGTCTCTTTATTTTAGAAAAGTTTCATAGTTCAATGTCTTAATCTCTTTTAAAACAATTGAGTAACATGCCATATGTGTGGCTTGATTATTCTTGTTTATAACCATCTTAAAGCGACCGTGATCTAGAAAATGTAATATCATTTTGTCTCATCTTAGTTTCTATGCGGATGGAGTTTCTCCGGTTTTAATAATACTTCATTATTCAATACATTTTCCTTTATTAACGCGGTGGTTTGTCGATACTCTTTATCATTTACATCGTGAAAAACATTATTCTTTAAAAACCAAGTACTCATTACTCACGAATGAGGTTTCATACATCTTACAACTTTCAAATCAATTAAGTTAAGTCTCTTATCTTATAAGATCAAGTCTCTTAACTTTTAAAATTAGTAAAACCATTCTCTTTATCTCTTTTAAGATGTTATACCTAACTCCCCATAAAGCTAGTATAACTCTCATGTTTTCAAAACCAAGTATTACTCTTCTCTAAAAAAGGTTTCTTAATTCTTTTGAAATACTTCAAGATTCTTATTATTCAGGCTTAAGTCCAAAGACATTGTCGTACAACTACGTTCAGTTAGCACACGTACGTCTACCGTACTATATATATATATATTTTATTTAGGCTTAAGTCAAAAGACATTGTTGCGTACAATACGTTCAGTCGACACACGTCGTCACCGTATCTATATATATATATCTTTAAAATATCATGCTCAAGAGTATAGGAAGAATCACATACCTCGCGACGATTATCGACTATAAGCAAAACGCTCCACGGCTATAACCCGGCTAGCCTTGTCCACCTTCTAAGTAGCACTACTTGCGTAGAACATTCAACCAATAAAGGTTATCGATCTGTAAATACTATGTAAATACGCTTTAATCTTCTACCATATTCTTACGATGTGATTTGATTCAAGTCTATTGTAATATCCTTCTATTACAATTCAATTCTCTTACATGAATCTTATATTCATTTCTATACTACTACGATGTAATTCCCAATTACAATAGAAGACGAAGTATTTACCTCGATGAGCCCAAAATTATCCAAGTTTAATGTCGCTCCGAGCAACGTTTAGCTCTACTCAGAGCTCCAAGCCTCAACAACCCTTGAAGTTCTATGAAACTTTCTTAACACTTCAACCGACTATGAATTTTTCCTTAGGGTTCGTTTTTGTGGCTAAAGGAAGTATAATAGTATTCTGCTCTACGTATAGAGTAACTTTGGAAAGTACTACAAGGTATATGGGCTAAATTATTTGGGCACAATAACAATACTGGAGAGTATTTCTATACCACAAAAGGTATTTATACGAGACAACTAGGCAAGGGAGATTCTCTGCCAAGCCTCACTCGAGGGGAGGCTCTCGGCAGCTTCTCAAAAGAGGGGTTTGACGAACTCACTCACAAAAAGGGAGGGATTTCAAGACTTGGAAAATGATTTTAGGATGAAAGTTCATCAACTTAGAGGATATTTATAGGTCAAGCAATGGCCAACCAATGGCCAAGATGAAGACAAGTGTGGTGCAAGTGTAGGGCTAGGATTAACCATGTGTCCTTATCCATCTACTACACAAAATATCCTACCAACCCTTGACCAAGAAAAACACAAAAAAGCGTACCAAAGGAAGCCTCTTTTCAGTCCATTGAGGTGACAAGTGTCACTCCGTTGGTCCAAAATATTTCGTCTCTCGGAAAAATCCATAAAAATAATAAATGACATAGCGAATTTTCCTTCGCAAGTCTTGTAAAGCGTTTACGAAAACGATTCTTTTTGGCACTTGTGTACAAATTCGCCACTTTGCCTACTTTAAGGCTCAAACTTTTCTACGTACGTCCTCACGTACATACTCTGGAAATACGGGGTATAACATGTCTACAGACCGTGTCTAGTAGAGTCTTGATTATCGGTGTGTTGTGCACCACATCTATAATCAGGAGGCTATAGGACATTTATGATTGGTTTCCCTTCTTCTCATTCTGAGATTGTGCCTTAGAGCTGTGTTGTAAGTTGGACCCTCGGCGTATCTCGTTTTTGATTATGCCTCCGCGCAAGGCAACCCGGGCGGAAGGCAAGGCGTGAGGAGGCTGCGAGTAGAGCGGCAGTCTCTCTGAGACCACGCAAGTTATACCGTAATTCCAGAGTATGTACGTAGGGCATACGTATAAAATTGAGCCTTAAAGATTTGGCAAGTTCGAAATTTGGGCACAGTGCGAAAGAATCGTTTTTTCGGAAACGTTTTGCTAAACTTGCGAAGGAAAATTCGGCTATGTCATTTCTAATTTTTGCGGATTTTTCCGAGAGAAACATTTTGGACCCGGGAGGGTGACAAGTGTCACCTCGCATTGGAAGGGGCGACAAAGTGGACGAAATAGGTGGCATGGTTAGGTAGGATATTTTGTGCAAGTTGGTGTGGTAGATGGATAAGGTGAACTTGGCTTAATCCAGCCCTACACTTGCTAACACTTGGATGAATCTTGGCCTTTGGTTGGTCATTTCTTGACCTATAAATACCCTCTAAGTTGAAGACTTTCTTCATCCTCACTTGAAAACTTCTAAGGCAAAACCTCCGTTATACCGTATTTCCGGAGTATATGCGTGGGGACGTGCGTAGAAATTTTCGAACTTCTTTAGGCTTGGCGAATTCTTTTGTGCACAACACCGGTTAGAGTCGTTTTTAAATGAAAGCGTTTTCACAACTTTCGTAGGGAATTTCCGCTATGTCATTTATAATTTTTGCGGATTTTTAGAGAGACGAAACATTTTGGACCAACAAGAGGGCGACACTTGTCACCCTCTAATTGGTGGGAGTGGGCGGAAATGTGTGATGGACGAATTGGCCTTGTTGGTCAAGGGGAGTTGGTAGGATATTTTGTGTGCAAGTTGGCTTAGGACACTTGCCCAAATCTCGCCCTACACTTGCTATGCACTTGGCTAGATCTTGGCCATTGGTTGGCCTTGGCTTGTAGTATAAATACCCCCTTAGTTGATGAACTTTCTTCACCCAAAAATTGAGCAATCTACCTAAGTCTCAAATACTCCCTCCCTCTTGTGGTTCTCGTCCCAAAGCCCTCCACTCGAAAGGCCCTGCCAGAGCACCCACTTTGTGAAGCTTTGGCGAGGGTATCCACTAGCCTAGTTGTCTCGTATAAATACCCTTTTGTGGTATAGAAATACTCTCCTAGTATTGTTATAATGTCCAAATACCTTGGCCCAAATACCTTGTAGTATTCCCAAGGTTACACTTATACAAAAGCCCAGAAAATACGATTATACTTTCCTTTAGCCTCTAAACGAAACCCTAAGGAAATCTTCACCCGTAGGTGAAGTTGTAAGTAGAAGTTGGTTAGAACTTCACGGGTTGTTTGGAGCGGATTGAGCACTCGGAGTAGGAGCTAGACGTTGCTCAGGAGCGACATTATACTTGGATAATTTTGGGCTTATCGAGGTAAACACTACTGTCCTTCTATTGTAATTGGAAATTACATGTTGTTAGAATATATAGTTGAAGTATACTATATATAGAACTATACTTAATCTGTGGCAATGTCTTTTGACTTAAGCTCAAGAATTAAGAATCGAATGAATTGTAATTACATAGGGTGTATTCTGATGAGACTTGTGTATTATTGTGTAGTAGAATTGTACACGTCCGGTTCGGCGTGGGAATCCCCCCCCCCTGGTTGGCTTGGTCGCCGGCCTCGCTAGAGAAGGAGATTTCTGTTGTGGCGGGAGATCTTGCGAATTTTACGTAGAATATTCTACGTTGTGGTCTAGATGATAATAGGCGCTGTGGCCTTATAGGTTGAAGTACTCACGTGTGGCGCGATTTACTTGGCTTAAGGAGTAGCCATTTGTTTGGAGCGTTTTGCTATTAGTCGATACTCGCCGCGAGGTATGTGAACCTCTTCCTATCTCTTCTAGCATGATATGTGTGTAACTATGTAGTACGGTAGACGTACATGTGTTTAATGTATTTGATTGGTTTGAAACATAAAGTGTTATAACGGCTTTATGGGAAGTTGGTTATAACAGCTTTATGTAGGTAAGAAAATACTTTGTGGTTTTAAAAGGTAACTGATGTGAATTATAACTGGCTTGTTATAATAAAGAAACTTGATGTATTTCAAAAGATTTATAAATCGTTTTGAAGGGAGAGTAACACTTGGTTTTAAAGGTTTTAAAAAGAGTTATACTAGCTTTATGGGGAGTTAGGTATAATGTCTTAAGAGAGGTAAAGAAAATGGTTTACTGATGTTGAAGTTAAGAGACTTGATCTTATAAGATAAGAGACTTAACTTATTTGTTTTAATGTGGATGTTTGTGTGAAACCTCATTCGTGAGTAATGAGTACTCGGTTTTATTTAAAGGGATAATGTTTTACTGATTTCGGAAATCAGAATGTGTATCGACAAACCACTGCAGCGTTAATAAAAGGAAAATGTATTGACTAATGAAGTATTATTAAAACCAGTAGAAACCTCCATCTGCATAGAAACTAAGATGAGACAAAATGATATTACATTTTCTAGATCATGGCTGCTGTAAAAAGAATGTTGTAAACAAGAATAACCTACTCTCACGTAAGACATATATTACTCAATTGTTCTAAAAAGGAATCAAGTGATTAAGTTATGAACTATGAAACCATTTGAAAATGAGAAGCTTGAGTAATTGAAACTAGGCAAACTGGAACTTAGGAAAAGAATGTTGTTACTTGATTTTGAAAAGGAATGTGGGTTGGTCATTCTAATACTACGGGTATCGGGTGACTTTGATAAAAGTAATGGATCTCTTTTAAAGAATTTAACGTCGTAGTACTTTAGGGTTAAAACCGGATTTTGTCATAAAATGAAAGTACTTTGAGTTGTGTATAACTTGCCTATGCTTGTTGTTGTGAAACGTGCCTATGCTTGTTGTGATAGCCTTTGTTGTGCAAAGCGTTGTATTTGTGTACCGCGTCTCTCGATGGAGGGTTCGGTTGGTAGTTGAGAACTTACTTAGGCGTCGGCGATGACGGAGAAATTCCGCAGCACGTTCGTTGATTGTATTATTGTTGTTAATCGCTTTGGACATATCGACCGCGATCGTAGCGCGGGTATGTTTCCATTTTGATTATCGCCTTGTGATTTCCTTTTGGACATCGCGACACGATCGTAGCGCGCGCGGGTATCGTCCATTTGGAATCTTTGTCTATTGTTTCCCTTTGGACATACCGACACGATCGTAGCGCACGCAGTATCGTCCATTTGGAATGTTGTCTTATTGTTCCCTTTGGACATACCCGACACGATCGTAAGCGCGCGGGTATGCTTCCATTTGGATTGTTATCTTGATTATTATTGTTGCATCATGGACATGTCTACACCGTCTGAAGATTCGGGCACGGCCATGATCGAGCATGATGGATGTTGTGGGCGTGAGACCCATAGTTATATTGAGTGGTGACTTTGAGGCGTGAGTCACGACTTGAGCTTTTATGTTGTGAATCGTAGTTTGGTTATCATACATGTCTCTGCTTTATATAGACTAGTATGATTTCATTCTGATTTTTCTGATTTCACATACTTGGTACTGTTATCGACCTCCTTGAGTGCGTTCATCTGCGCGGTAAGTACATCGATCGTGGATCCCGCTCTTAGGATCTCATTTCAATGTGTTGGAAAGCTCAGTTCCTTGGAGGCTTATCTTTGGTATGTTTCCGAGTTGTAGGTTCTTGTACATTCGGGGTATGGCGAGCCTGTCCGTCATAGTTGTCGTAAATCTTAAGTGCATGAATCTTTGTTGTGGGCGGGGTTGTAAAAGGATTAAACTATTCGTGTTTTATGTATATCTTGAAGGCAAGCTGTTTTGGTTGCTGTTTATTATTATATCTATTGTTGCATGTCTAAAGTTTTTATTTTTGGTTTTCTCGATGTTGTATCACTAGGGTGCAGGGTAAGGCACGATCACGGGCCGGTCGGGCGTGACACCTCCCTCTCCCTCTTGTGCTCTCGTCCACACCTCCTCCTTTGGTAGCTCAGAAACACCCTCCCACTCTTGGAGGCCTGAGAATACCCCCCACCCCCTAGCCTAGTTGCTAGTCGAAATACTACCCCCCTTGGTTGAGAGATACTTCTCCAAGTATTGTTGTAATGCCCAAAATACCTTAGCCCATATACCATTGTAGTACTTTCCAAAGTACCTCTATCTGAAAAACCGGAAAATACGATTATACTTTCCTTTAGCCACTGAAACCACAAGAAAAACCTTCATAGTCGGTTGAAGTGTTAAGTAAGTTGCATAGAACTTCTAAGGGTTGATGGGAGCGGGTTGGAGCACTCGGAGTAGGAGCTTAACGTTGCTCAGGAGCGACTTTATACTTGGATAATTTTGGGCTCATCGAGGTAAATACTCCTGTCCTTCTAGTGTAATTGGAAATTACATACTGTAGTAGTATAGAAATGAATATAAGATTCATAGAAGAGAATTGAATTGTAATAGAAGGATATTACGAATAGACTTGGCGAAATCACATCGGAAGAATAATATAGTAGAAGATTAAACTGTATTTACATAGAATTTGTATTTCTGATGGTGATAACCTTATTGGTTGAATGTTCTGCAGTAGCATGAACTACTTGGAAGGTGGACAAGGCTAGCCGGGTTATAGCCGTGGAGCGTTTTGCTTATAGTCGATAATCATCGCGAGGTATGTGATTCTTCCTATACTCTTGAGCATGATATTTTAAAGATATATATATAATACGGTAGACGTACGTGTGTTGACTGAACGTAATTATGCAGTGATGTCTTTGACTTAAGCTGAATAAAATATATATATATATAGCGGTGAGCGTCGTGTGTTAACAGAACGTAGTTGTACGGCAATGTCTTTTGACTTAAGTCTGAATAATAAGAATCTTGAAGTATTTCAAAAGAACTAATAAACCTTTTTGAAAGAAGAGTACTTGGTTTGAAAACATAAGAGTTATACTAGCTTTATGGAGAGTTAGGTATAACGTCT
The DNA here is from genome assembly GCA_029844215.1 of Przewalskia tangutica. Lineage (NCBI taxonomy): Eukaryota > Viridiplantae > Streptophyta > Magnoliopsida > Solanales > Solanaceae > Przewalskia > Przewalskia tangutica. Next base: position 41,792,766 of record CM056732.1, read on the forward strand.
TAAGAGAGATAAAAGAATGGTTTCTCGATTTTAGAAGTTAAGAGACTTGATCTTAAAATATAAGAGACTTAACTTAATTGAATTAATATGAATTTTGTGTGAAGCCTCATTCAGTGAGTAATGAGTACTTGGTATTTAAAAGGAATAACGTTTCTTGATTTGAAATCGAATGAGTATCGACAAACCACTGCGGCGTTAATAAAGGGAAAATGTAATGAATAATGAAGTATTATTAAAACCAAGAAACCTCCATCTGCATAGAAGCTAAGATGAGACAAAATGATATTACATTTTCTAGATCATGTTGCTTTAATAAATGGTTATAAACAAGAATAAACCGCTCACATATGGCCTATGTTACTCAATTGTTTTAAAAGAGATTAAGACATTGAACTATGAAACTTTTCTAAAAAGAGACTTGAGTAATTGAAATTAGGCAAACTGGAACTTTAGGGAAAAGAAAGGCGTTGTTTTGTCTTAAATTGGTTTAAAACATAAAGTGTTATAACAGTTTTATGGGAAGCGAGTTATAACGACTTTATGAAAAAGAGTTTTATCATTGGTTTTAATGTGGTAACTTGACTTTAAAAAGAGAAGTGTTTTGGTCCAAAAAGAAGGCATGGTATTGCCTTGATTTGGTTTTAAAAAGGAAAGTATGGAATTTGTTTTGCTTTACTTAAAAGATGTAAGTCACTCTATTTTTATACCACGGGTATCGGGTGACTTTTATAAAAGGAAGGGATCTCTTTAAAAGGAATTTAACGTACGTAGTACTTTAGGGTTAAAACACGGACTATAACATAAAATGAAAGTACCTTGAGTTATGTATAACTTGCCTATGCTTGTTGTTGTGAAACTTGCCTATGCTGGTTGTGATAGCCTTTGTTATGCAAGAATTATGTTTCTATGCTACCGCGTCTCTCGATGGAGGGCCGGTTGACTTGTTGAGAACTTATTGGGACGTGCCGGCAGTGACGGAGAAATTCCACGGGTACGCTCCTCTTGATAGTGTTATTTTGCTAATCGCTTTGGACATCGACGATCGTAGCGCGCGGGTATGCTTCCATTTTGATTGTCTTGTTGTTTCCTTTTGGACATACTGACACGATGCGTAGCGCACGGGTATGCTTCCATTTTGATTGCTGTCTTGTTGTTTCCTTTTGGACATACTGACACGATGCGTAGCGCACGGGTATGCTTCCATTTTGATTGTTGTCTTGTTGTTTCCTTTTGGACATACTGACACGATGCGTAGCGCACGGGTATGCTTCCATTTTGATTGATGTCTTGTTGTTTCCTTTTGGACATACTGACACGATGCGTAGCGCACGGGTATGCTTCCATTTTGATTGCTGTCTTGTTGTTTCCTTTTGGACATACTGACACGATGCGTAGCGCACGGGTATGCTTCCATTTCGGATTGTTAGTACGGCTTTGGCATCAGGTAGGACTTGGTGTTCAGGTGTACTTCTTGGTGTTATCATATCATAGACTGCCGGCAGTGAGGAAGGTATTCCACGGGCATGATTGATGTTGTGGGCGTGAGACCCATAATTATATGTGTGTACTGTAGTTTGGTTATCATACATGTCTCCTGCTTTATATAGACTATTATGATTTCATTTACGATTTTTTTGATTTCACATACTTGGTACTGTTATCGACCTCCTTCGGGGCTGCGTTCATGCGCGGTAGAGGTACATCTACCGCCGATCCCCGCTTTAGGATCACCTTTCAGCGTCTTGGGAAGCTCCGTTCCTTGAGGCTTATCTTTGGTATGTTACCCCAGTGCAGCAGTTCTTGTACATTCGAGGTATGGCGGGCCCCGTCCCGTCATAGTTGTTGTATAAATCTTAGAGGTCCTTGGTGCGCAAGTGGGGTTGTAAGGATTAGACTGCTCAAAATGTCTTTGTATATATATATCTTTGAAAAGGCAACCATTTTGGTTGGCCTATTTTCTTTCATCTTGATCCATGTCTATTTGCATGTTTAAGTTTTAATTCCGGTTTTCTCGATGTTGTATCACTAGGGTGCCCGGGTAAGGCACGATCCAGCCCGGTTCGGTCGTGACAAAAGTGGTATCGAAGCGATTAGTCCTCGGAAAGTGTCTGGCATCGTGTCTAGTAGAGTCTTGATTATCGATGTGTTGTGCACCACATCTATAATCGAGGCTATAGGACATTTAGGTTGGTTTCCCTTCTCATTACGAGATCGTGTCTTAGAAGCGTGTTATAAGTTGGACCCTCGACGCGTGCCGTTTTTACGATTATGCCTCGCGCGAGCAACCCGGGCGAAGGGCAAAGCGAGAGGAGCTGCGATTAGAAGCGGCAGCGATCTCTGAGACCACAAGACGAGCCTCGATCCGCGATGCAGGCGAAGAGACGGGTTACAAAGAGTGGCCCGATTAATGGCGGGGTTGTGGCGGACTTGATGATAGGTTGGGCGGCAGTTCGGTGAGCACGGTGGTTCACCCTAGATCGGATAGTTTGAGGCTACGGATTTTCGAGTTGTAGGCGCCAAAGTTTTATGGGTCGAGGCACGAGGATGATCCGCAGGAGTTCATCCGGCGATTCTGGATCATGAGAGTGATCAAGGCATCGAGACCTAGTCGGTGGTCCTAGTTCGCATCGGCTGCGTGATACCGCATGATCGTTTGATTCGTGGAGCTGTCCGGGAAGAATGCACTTCCAGTACTTGGGACGAGTTCTCAAGGGCATTTCTTGCACATTTCTTGCCTCGCGGATGAGAGGGCTCGGTAAATGATTTTTTCTTGCGGCGAGCAGGCGACGGTTGAGTACAATGTGAGTTCGACTCATTGGCGACGTCCCGCATTAGTGGCTAGTATGGAGGATCGAGTGCACCGATATGTTACAGGCTCGATGATTACCTAGCGAGTTGTTCTGGTATAGCTCTTCACCGGCACGGACATTGCCGCACGCAGCTTATGCACTTGGAGGTGAGGCGGAGAAATCAGCGGAATGACCAAGGTCGTGAAGAGGGCGAACAACGGTCCTGGTGACTTTCGGCGACCGCCTCAAGCCAGACTAGTTATGCGCCTCCACCGATCTGCAGTGGTCCTCGCAATCTTCAAGGCATCGAGTATTCGTGAGCGTGTCGGGGCTCGAGGTTCAGATTCGGGAGAGCGGGTGTTAGCGGTGAAGCCACCCCTACCTCGTTGTGAGGCTGTGGTAGACTCCACGATGGGAGTGTCGTGCTAGTCAGGAGTTTGTTTTACATGCGGCACGGGCCATTTTGGGAGAAACTGTCCGACTGGGGTAGCTTGGTAGGATAGCACTGACTACGATCGGTGCTGGGTTCTTCACCTTCCACTAGGCAGGATGTTCATACCGGGGCCACGGTAGAGGTCGCGGTGGAAGTTCCGATTTTAAGCGGTCCTTTGAGCACTACTTTCAGGTATATCCTTAACCCTCTAGAGACTTGTATGTATTGATGATATGATAATGTGTTAAGTGTTATGTTCGGATAGCTTTGTGCTAAAATGTGATTTAGAAACCTGGTTAGTGAGAAAGGGTAAGCCTGGGGGTGAGAAAATGATGAACCTTAGAATTTACTGATTGAGACCTTAGATGTAAGGCCGTCTTGAGTACAAGTTTTTGCGAGTGATCTTTGTCAAAACGTATAGGTATACGTGGAGTAATTGTGTGATAAGTCCCTGGGTAGTGTGAAATGGAAGTGGTAGCTTTCATGACCTGTAGAGGTAAGATTGTTCCGGATCGGGAAATAAGAGCTTGATGCGTTAAGTGGGTCGGGTTGGGGCCATGTTGCGGGCCAACCCGCGGCCTGTTTGGGGTTGGTCAGCTCGGTGGTCGCCAGTGGTAGGGTCACGAGGGTGTTAGGCCCAGTTTAGATGACCATCGATGAGTTCGTGGACGTTCGACGAATCGGTTCGTGAAGGAGGATGGCCTTGGGAGATTGAGGCTAGTAAGATGACCAAGTTTGGAGGTGGTGACTCAAAGTTTTGGAACCAAGCGATGAAGGCGATGCGATATCTTTGGAAGAGTTCAAGTGTTCGAAAGTCGACGAGTAAGGAAGGAAGAGAACGTGTGTTATTTCGTGGCCAGGCGTGGCGTTGGCAACTTGTTAGAAGAACTTCATCGTTATCCATCTTGAGAAGGAACATTCGGGACAAATGTTTCTAAGGAGGAGAGAATGTTATACCCCGTAATTCCAGAGTATGTACGTAAGGGCGTACGTATAAAATTTGAGCCTTAAAGATTTGGCAAGTTCGAAATTTGGGCACAAGTGCCGAAAAGAATCGTTTTTCGACGAAACGTTTTGCTAAACTTGCGAAGGGAAAATTCCGGCTATGTCATTTCTAATTTTTGCGGATTTTTCCGAGAGACGAAACATTTTGGACCAACGGGAGGGTGACAAGTGTCACCCTCACATTGGAAGGAAGGGGCGGCAAAGTGGACGAAATAGGTGGCATGGTTAGGTAGGATATTTTGTGCAAGTTGGTGTGGTAGATGGATAAGGTGCACTTGGCTTAATCCTAGCCCTACACTTGCCTAACACTTGGATGAATCTTGGCCTTTGGTTGGTCATTTCTTGACCTATAAATACCCCTCTAAGTTGAAGACTTTCTTCATCCTCACTTGAAAACTTCTAAGGAAAAAACCCTCCCTCTCCTCTTTGTGCTCGTCACTACACCTCCCCTTGTGGTAGCCTAGCGAAACACCCTCCCTCTCGAGGCCTCACGAGAATACCCCCACCCCTAGCCTAGTTGCTAGTCGAAATACTACCCCTTGGTTGAGAAATACTTCCAAGTATTGTTGTAATGCCCAAAATACCTTAGCCCATATACCATCAGTAGTACTTTCCAAAGTACCTATCTGAAAAACCGGAAAATACGATTATACTTTCCTTAGCCACTAAACGAAACCCAAGAAAACCTTCATAGTCGGTTGAAGTGTTAAGTAAGTTGCGTAGAACTTCTAAGGGTTGATTGGAGCGGGTTGGAGCACTCGGAGTAGGAGCTTAACGTTGCTCAGGAGCGACTTTATACTTGGATAATTTTGGGCTCATCGAGGTAAATACTACTGTCCTTCTAGTGTAATTGGAAATTACATGCGTAGTAGTATAGAAATGAATATAAGATTCATAGAAGAGAATTGAACTGTAATAGAAGGATATTACAGAATAGACTTGAACTGAAATCACATCAGAAGAATAATATAGTAGAAGATTAAACTGTATTTACATAGGACTGTATTTACAGTAGACTGATAACCTTATTGGTTGAATGTTCTGCGAGTAGCATGAACTACTTGGAAGGTGGACAAGGCTAGCCGGGTTATAGCCGTGGAGCGTTTTGCTTATAGTCGATAATCGTCGCGAGGTATGTGATTCTTCCTATATTCTTGAGCATGATATTTTAAAGATATATATATATATAATGCGGTGACGACGTGTGTTGATGAACGTAATTGTACGGCAATGTCTTTTGACTTAAGCTTTGAATAAAATATATATATATATGCGGTAGACGTCGTGTGTTGAGCGTAGTTATGCAGCAATGTCTTTTGACTTAAGCCTGAATAATAAGAATCTTGAAGTATTTCAAAAGAACTAATAAACCTTTTTGAAAGAAGAGTACTTGGTTTGAAAACATAAGAGTTATACTAGCTTTATGGGGAGTTAGGTATAACGTCTTAAGAGAGATAAAAAGAATGGTTTACTGATTTTAGAAGTTAAGAGACTTGATCTTAAAAGATAAGAGACTTAACTGAATTGAATTAATATGAATTTTGTGAAGCCTCATTCGTGAGTAATGAGTACTTGGTTTTAAAAGGAATAACGTTTTACTGATTTCGGAAATCAGAATGAGTATCGACAAACCATCGCAATGTTAATAAAGGGAAAATGTAATGAATAATGAAGTATTATTAAAACCAGTAGAAACCTCCATCTGCATAGAAGCTAAGATGAGACAAAATGATATTACATTTTCTAGATCATTTTGCTTTAATAAATGGTTATAAACAAGAATAACCGCCACATATGGCCTATGTTACTCAATTGTTTTAAAAGAGACTAAGACATTGAACTATGAAACTTTTATAAAGAGACCTGAGTAATTGAAATTAGGCAAAATGGAACTTTAGGGAAAAGAAAGGCGTTGTTTTGTCTTAAATTGGTTTAAAACATAAAGTGTTATGATTTTATGGGAAGCGAGTTATAACGACTTTATGAAAAAGAGTTTTATCATTGGTTTTAATGTGGTAACTTGACTTTAAAGAGAAGTGTTTTGGTCAAAAGAAGGCAGTATTGCCTTGATTTGGTTTAAAAGGAAAGTATGGAATTTGTTTTGCTTTACTTAAAAGATGTAAGTCACTCTATTTTTATACCACGGGTATCGGGTGACTTTTATAAAGGAAGGATCTCTTTAAAAGGAATTTAACGTCGTAGTACTTTAGGGTTAAAACGGACTTTAACATAAAATGAAAGTACCTTGAGTTATGTATAACTTGCTATGCTTGTTGTTGTGAAACTTGCCTATCTTGTTGTGATAGCCTTTGTTATGCAAGAATTGTGTTTCATGCTCTGGCGTCTCGATGGAGTAGGTTGACTTGTTGAGAACTTATTGGGACGTCGGCGATGTGGAGAAATTCCACTGCACTCCTCTTGATAGTGTTATTTTGCTAATCGCTTTGGACATCGACACGATCGTAGCGCGGGTATGCTTCCATTTTGATTGCTGTCTTGTTGTTTCCTTTTGGACATACTGACACGATGCGTAGCGCACGGGTATGCTTCCATTTTGATTGCTGTCTTGTTGTTTCCTTTTGGACATGACACGATCGCATGCAGCGGGTATGCTTCCATTTTGATTCTTGTCTTGTTGTTTCCTTTTGGACATCGACACGATGCGTGCGCGCGGGTATGCTTCCATTTTGATTCTTTGTTGTTTCCTTTTGGACATCTACGACACGATGCGTAAGCGCGGGTATCTTCCATTCGGATTGTTAATACGACTTTGGCATCGTGTAGACTTGGTGTTGGTGTACTTCGGTGTTATCATATCATGATAGCGGTGAGGAAGGTATTCCACGGGCATGATTGATGTTGTGGGCGTGAGACCTATAATTATATGTGTGTACTGTAGTTTGGTTATCATACATGTCTCCTGCTTTATATAGACTATTATGATTTCATTTACGATTTTTTGATTTCACATACTTGGTACTGTCTTGACCTCCTTCGGGCTGCGTTCATGCGCGGTAGAGGTACATCGGTTGTCGATCCCGCTTTAGGATCACCTGGCGTCTTGGGAAGCTCCGTTCCTTGAGGCTTATCTTTGGTATGTTACCACAGTGCAGCAGGTTCTTGTACATCTGGGGTATGGCGGGGCCTGTCCGTCATAGTTGTTGTATAAATCTTAGAGTGCATGCTTGTGGGCAAGGGGTTGTAAGGATTATGCTATTCAAAATGTCTTTGTATATATATATCTTTGAAGGCAACCATTTTGGTTGGCCTATTTTCTTTCATCTTGATCCATGTCTATTCGTATGTTTAAGTTTTAATTCATTGGTTTTCTCGATGTTGTATCACTAGGGTTCGGGTAAGGCACTACCACGGGCGGTTGTCGTGACGATTTTGAGCCTCGATCCCACGATCTGGAGCGAGAGGAGATGGGTTACAAGTGGGCGATTAATGGCCGTTGTGGCCGAGAGGATAAGTGGACGCAGTTCCCGACCGCGATGGTTCACCTAGATCGAGATAGTTTGAGGCTACGGGATTTTCCGAGTTGTAGGCCGCGAGTTTTATGGGTCGAGGCGAGGATGATCGCAGGAGTTCATCCGATTCTACCGGATCGAGAGTGATCGAGGCGGAGACCGAGTCAAGAGTCCTAGGTTCGCATCAGTGCGTGATACCGCAATGATCGGTTTGATCGTGGGAGGCCCCGGGAGAGAATGCACTTCCGGCTATATGGGACGAGTTCTCGAGCATTTCTGCACATTTCTTGCCTCCACGGATGAGGAGGCTCTGGCCGACCGATTTTTGGTGTTGCGGCGAGCGGCGTCACGTTCGAGTACAATGTGAGTTCGACTCATTGGCTCGATGCGTCCCGCGTTAGTAGCTAGTAGGGAGGATCGAGTGCCGATATGTTACGGGCTCGATGATTACCTAGCAAAGAGTTGTTGGTGTAGCTCTTCAGGCATGGACATTGCCGCATGCAGCTTATGCACTTGGATGTGAGGCGGAGAAATCGGCGGAATGACCAAGATCAGCGAGAAGGCGAGCAGCGGTCCTTTGATAACTTTCGACGCGGACCGCCTCGGCAGACTAGTTATGTACCTCCGCGATGCAGTGGTCCTCCACGCCGGGACGCCGGGATATTCGAGGAAGTCGGGGCTCCGAGTTTGATTTTCGGGGAGTAAGTGCTCGCGGATGAGGTCGCCCTTGTCTCGGTGTGGTTGTGGAAAACTTCATAAGGGAGTGTCGTACTAACTTGGGAGATTGTTATTCTTGCGGCCCAGCGGACTGGCCCACTGTCCAGAGCGGTAGCGGTAGGATAGCCAGACTACTAGGCGATTGCGGGTTCTTCACCTTTGTTAGGCGGGATGTTCATACGCCGGCGAGCCACAGCAGTCGCGGTGGAAGTTCGATTTTAGCGGTCCTTTGAACCGCCTATCTTTCAGGTCTATCCTTAACCCTCTAGAGATTTGTATGTATTGATGTTATGATGCTGCATTTAGTGTTATGTTCGGATAGCCTTTTGCTAAAATGTGATTTAGAAACCTGGTTAGTGAAAAAGGGTAAGCCTGGGTGTGAGAAAATGATGAACCTTAGAACATTCTGATTGAGACCTTAGATGTAAAGTAGTCTTAAGTACAAGATTTTTGCGGGTGATCTTTGTCGAATGTATAAGTATACGTGGAGTAATTATGGGAAAATTCCTTGTGGTGTAAAATGGAAGTGGTAGCTTTCATGACTGTATAGGTAAGATTGTTCGGATCGGAAATAAGAGCTTGACGTTAAGTGGGTCGGGTTGGGGCCGTGTTGCGGGCCAACCCGCCCTGTGTTCGAGTGGGGTCAGCTCTGGGTGGTCCCGCCCAGTGGTAGTCACGAGGGTGCTAAGCCCAGTTTAGATGACCATCGTATGAGTTCATGGATAGTTCGACGAGCGGATCGTGAAGGCGGGAATGGCCTTAAGGAAGATTGAGGCTAGTAAGATGACCAAGTTTGGAGGTGGTGACTCCAAAGTTTTGAAACCCAGGCGATGGTGAAGTATGGTATGTATACTAGAAGAGTTCAAGTGTTCGAGAAGGGTACTGCGAGTAAGGAAGGAAGAGAACGTGTGTTATTTTGTGGCCAGGTGTGGCGTTGGCAACTTGTTAGAGGAACTTTATCGTTATCCGTCTTGAGAAGGAACATTCGGGACGAATGTTTCTAAGGAGGGGAGAATGTATATACCCGTATTTCCGAGTATGTATGTGAGGACGTGCGTAGAAAAGTTTGAGCCTTAAAGTTAGGCTAGGATCGAAATTTGGGCCACAGTACCAAAAGAATCGTTTTTCGACGAAACGTTTTACTAAACTTGCGAAGGAAAATTCGGCTATGTCATTTCTAATTTTTGCGGATTTTTCGAGAGACGAAACATTTTGGACCAGGGAGGGTGACGTGTCACCCTCACATTGGAAGAAATTGTGGCTTGGGCGATTTGGTCGAGGAGTTGGTAGGATATTTTTGTGCAAGTTGGTGTGGTAGATGGATAAGGTACACGTGGTTAAATCCTAGCCCTACACTTGCCTAACACTTGGATTGATCTTGGCCATTGGTTGGCCTTGCTTGACCTATAAATACCTCTAAGTTGAAGACTTTCTTCATCCTCACTTGATAATTTCTAAGGCAAAAATCCTCCCTCTTAGTGAGAGTTCTCGCCCAAAGTCCCCTCCCCTCGAGAAAGGCCTCCGAGCACCCCCTTGCCTAGTGGTTCTAGCCGAGCCTACCCCCTTGGTTGAGAAATACTTCTCCAAGTATTGTTATAATGCCCTAAATACTCTAGCCCAAATACCTTCTAGTATTCCAAAAGTTACCCTATACGAAAAGCCCAAAATACTATTATACTTCCTCACTACAAAAACGAAACCCTAAGGAAAACCTTCATAGTCGGTTGAAGTGTTAAGAAGAAGCGTAGAACTTCTAAGGGTTGTTTGGAGCGGGTTGAGCGCCGAGTAGAGCTTAACGTTGCTCGGGAGCGACATTAAACTTGGATAATTTTGGGCTCATCGAGGTAAATACTATCATCCTTCTATTGTAATTGGGAATTACATACTGTAGTTGTATAGAAATGAATATAAGATTCATAGAAGAGAATTGAACTGTAATAGAAGGATATTACATAAAAGACTTGAACTGAAATCACATCAGAAAAATATATAAGTAGAAGATTAAAGCTGACTTACATAGAATGTATTCTGATCGATAACCTTTATTGGTTGAATGTTCTGCGAGTAGCATATACTACTTGGAAGGTGGACAAGGCTAGCCGGGTTATAGCCGTGGAGCGTTTTGCTTATAGTCGATAATCGTCGCGAGGTATGTGATTCTTCCTATACTCTTGAGCATGATATTTTAAAGATATATATATATATAGTACGGTGAGCGTCGTGTGTTATCGAACGTAGTTGTACGGCAATGTCTTTTGACTTAAGCCTGAATAATAAGAATCTTGAAGTATTTCAAAAGAATTAAGAAACCTTTTTGAAAGAAGAGTAATACTTGGTTTTGAAAACATAAGAGTTATACTAGCTTTATGGGAAGTTAGGTATAACGTCTTAAGAGAGATAAAGAGAATGGTTTACTGATTTTTAGAAGTTAAGAGACTTAATCTTAAAAGATAAGAGACTTGACTTAATATGGATGTTAGTGTGAAACCTCATTCGTGAGTAATGAGTACTTGGTTTTAAAAGGAATAATGTTTTACTGATTTCGGAAATCAGAATAAGTATCGAACAAACCACTGCAGCGCTAATAAAGGAAAATGTATTGAATAATGAAGTATTATTAAAACCAGTAGAAACCTCCATCCGCATAGAAGCTAAGATGAGACAAAATGATATTACATTTTCTAGATCATGTCTGCTTTAATAAATGGTTATAAACAAGTATAAACTGCTCACACCTATGGCATATGTTACTCAATTGTTTCAAAAGGGATTAAGACATTGAACTATGAAACTTTTCTAAAATAAAGAGACTTGAGTAATTGAAATTAGGCAAACTGGAACTTTAGGGAAAAGAAAGGCATTGTTTTGTCTTAAATTGGTTTAAAACATAAAGTGTTATAACAGCTTTATGGGAAGTTAGTTATAACGACTTTATGAAAACAAAAGAAGGGTTTTATCATTGGTTTTAATGTGGTAACTTGACTTTAAAAAGAGAAGTGTTTTGGTCCAAAAAGAAGGCATGGTATTGCCTTAATTTGGTTTTAAAAAGGAAAGTATGGAAGTTGTTTTGGTTTACTTAAAAGATGTAAGTCACTCTATTTTTATACTAAGGGTATCGGGTGACTTTTATAAAAGGAATGGATCTCTTAAAAGGAATTTAACGTACGTAGTACTTTAGGTTTAATGTAATACCCCGTATTTCCGGAGTATGTACGTGAGGACGTACGTAGAAAAGTTTGAGCCTTAAAGTTAGTCTAGGTTCGAAATTGTGCACAAGTGCCGAAAGGAGTCGTTTTTCGACGAAACGTTTTACAAGACTTGCGAGGGGAAAATTCCGGCTATGTCATTTCTAATTTTTGCGGATTTTTCCCAGAGACGAAACATTTTGGACCAACGGGAGGGTGACATGTGTCACCCTCACATTGGAAGGAAGTGGGCGGCAAAAGGGACGAACAAGGTGGCATTGGTTAGGTATGATATTTGTGCAAGTTGGTGTGGTAGATGGATAAGGTGCACATGGCTTAATCCTAGCCCTACACTTGCCTAACACTTGGAAGAATCTTGGCCATTGGTTGGCCATTTCTTGACCTATAAATACCCCCCCTTGGTTGATGAATTTCTTCATCCAAAAATCTTTCTCCAAGTCTAAAAACCCTCTCCCCCTTTAGTGTTGTATTTCGGCCAAACCCCCCCCCCCCCCTTTTGGAGAAGCCTTGGCAGAGCCTCCCTCCCCTGTGGTGCCTAGCCGAGGGTATCCCCTAGCCTAGTTGTTTTCAGATAATACCCCTTGTTGTGGTATAGAAATACTCTCCTAGTATTGTTATAATGCCCAAATACTTGGCCCAAATACCTTGTAGTATTCCCAAGGTTACACTTATACAAAAGCCCGTAAAATACTATTATACTTCCTCACTACAAAAAAATGAAACTCCTAAGGAAAACCTTCATAGTCGGTTGAAGTGTTAAGTAGAAGTCGTAGAACTTCTAAGGGTTGTTTGGAGCGGATTGGAGCACTCGGAGTAGAGCTAAACGTTGCTCAGAGCGACATTAAACTTGGATAATTTTGGGCTCATCGAGGTAAATACTATCGTCCTTCTATTGTAATTGGAAATTACATACGTAGTAGTATAGAAATGAATATAAGATTCATAGAAGAGAATTGAATCGTAATAGAAGGATATTACGTAATAGACTTGAACCAAATCACATCAAGAATAATATAATAGAAGATTAAATCGTATTTACATAGACTGTATTTACAGATCGATAACCTTTATTGGTTGAATGTTCGCAAGCATGTGCTACTTAGAAGGTGACAAGGCTAGGGTTATAGCCGTGGAGCGCTTTGCTTATAGTCGATAATCGTCATGAGGTATGTGATTCTTCCTATACTCTTGAGCATGATATTTTAAAGGAAGATATATATAGTACGACAATGTCTTTTGACTTAAGCTCTAATATATAGTACTGCAGACGACGTGTGCTAATTGAACGTAGTTGTACGCAATGTCTTTTGACTTAAGCCAGAATAATAATAAACTACAATTATGTCAAATGACTTAAGAAACAATTTTTGTTAAGAGTAACACTTGGTTTTAAAGGTTTTAAAAAGAGTTATACTAGCTTTATGGGGAGTTAGGTATAACGTCTTAAGAGATGTAAAGAAAATGGTTTACTGATGTTAGAAGTTAAGAGACTTGATCTTATAAGATAAGAGACTTAACTTAAATGAATTAATATGAGTTTTGTGTGAAACCTCATTCGTGAGTAATGAGTACGTGGTTTTTAAAAGGAATAATGTTTTACTGATTTCGGAAATCAGAATGTGTATCGACAAACCACTGCAGCGTTAATAAAGGAAAATGTATTGAATAATGAAGTATTATTAAAACCATTAGAAACCTCCATCTGCATAGAAGCTAAGATGAGACAAAATGATATTACATTTCCTAGATCATGGTTGCTTAATAAGATTTATGAACAAGAATAACCTACTACCATGGCATATGTTACTCAATTGTTTTAAAAGAGATTAAGACATTGAACTATGAAACTTTTCTAAAAAGAGACTTGAGTAATTGAAATTAGGCAACCGAACTTTAGGGAAAAGAAAGGCATTGTGTTGTCTTAAATGGTTTAAAACTTAAAGTGTTATAACACTTTATGGGAAGTTGGTTATAACGACTTTATGAAAACAAAAGAAGGGTTTTTATCATCGGTTTTAATGTGGAAACTTGGCTTTAAAAAGAGAAGTTGTTTTGGTTTGCTTAAAAGATGTAAGTCACTCTATTTTATACTACGGTATCGGGTGATTTTCATAAAAGGAATGGATCTCTTAAAAGGAATTTAACGTCGTAGTACTTTAGGTTAAAACCCGACTTTGGCATAAAATGAAAGTACTTTGAGTTGTGTATAACTTGCCTACGTTGTTGTGTAACTTGCCTATGCTTGTTCTTGTGTAACTTGCCTATGCTTGTTGTTGAGTAACCTGCCTATACTTATTGAGATAGTCTTTGTTGCAAGAATTGTGTTTCTATTCTACCGCGCTCTCGATGGAGGGGTTGACTTGTTGAGAACTTACTGGACGTCTGGCAAGTGACGGAGATTCCACGGTATGCTTCCATTAGCATTGTTACATGGGCATGTCTACACCATTGATGGATTCTGTGGACATGTGACCATTTCGGTTATGGCGAAGATCGTGACTTACGGCCAGGATTGCGCGTAGCGCTTACTTGCCCCCGCCGCCACGCGTGGCGCAGTGGATTTGGTGCGAGTTGTTGCACTTACCACGGTCGCCTTCGCGAAGTATCGTGACTTACGGTTGTGATCGCGCGTAGTCGCTATTTGCCCGATCCACGTGGCGCAGTGGATCGGGTATGTTATTGCACTTGCCACGCGTCGCCTTCGCGAGTCAAGATAGTGACGAGGTCTCGCGGGTACGGCCGGCATCTTGTAGGACTTGGTGTTCAGTTGTACTCCTTGGTGTTGTTATATCATAGATCGCCGGTGAGGAAGGGATTCCACGCACGAGTGATGATTTGGAGGCGTGAGTCCTCGACTTGATATGACCGTTATATGTTGTGTAATCGTAGTTTGGTTATCATACATGTCTCCCGCTTTATATAGACTATTATGATTTCATTCTGATATTCTGATTCACATACTTGGTACTTGTTGCATCGACCTCCTTCGGAAGTGCGCTCATGCCGCAGTAGAGGTACATCTACCGTCGATCCCCGCTTAGGATCACCTTCGCGTCTTGGGAAGCTCACCACACGACCGACCTAAGCTCGCGATCGTGCCCTACTGAGCACCCTTACTGTATACATCGAGATAATCAGCGAACATACATGAAACTTATAAAATAAAACAACGGTAATAAACAACAGTTAGCCGATAGGCTACCTTCCGAACGACATACATAAACGGCTAGCTTGCCTCCTTTCCTTTACAAATCGACCACAAAATGTGACTACGCACCTCTAAGAGTTTTGACATAACAATCGTGGCGGACAAGGCCCCGCCGCACTTCGAATAACATAAACGTGACAACTCCGAGCACTGAGCCATCTCAACTTATTAACCGGATCCTAAGCTCATGGATCCACAATCGTACCTAAACTGCGGGCATGAACGCAGCTTCAAGGGGGTCGCATAACAAAAATTTAATATGGAACAGAAATAACGTACAGTAAACAGATCATAACTGTACAAAAGAATGACAAGGACAAGTATAAAGATACATACCAGATCCTGCCGTGTCATTACCACTTATGAACTTAATTTCACCTCATTATCTTTTCCATTCCCAATAAAAGTTATAGTCACATTCTTACGTACATTATTAGAAAAAGAATCATTAAGTTCATTACCATATAACTTACTTATCTTTCATAACATAGTCCGCCCATTACGGAGGGACACATATACTACCCTACCACTGGGACGCGATCAAGTCACACTAATATCAAAGCATGCCCGTGGAATCCTCCATCACCGTCGACAGCTTTAAGTTTAAAATATAACCATGTGACGCGCCCGTGGCATCCCACCTCACTGTCGGCGTACACATACACCATACATATATATATCTCCTGCCCGTGGAATCCCACATCACTGTCGACAGCTATAAGTGTAAAACATAACCATGGGTCTCACGCCCATAATATCAATCAGCGGTGGTATAACGCCTGGGCTTTCTCATTTATACTCTTACTCGGGAGTATGGTAAAGTAGGTGGTATAACGTCTTGGGCTTGCCCTCATTTATACTCTTACCCGAGAAGGTGGTATAACGCCTGGGCTTGCCTCATTTATACTCTTACCCTATCTCGATCGGTCACAAACAACACATAAAGCGGTGGTACAAATGTCTTGGGGTTTACCCCTCACTTATACTCTTACCCTGGAGGAGGTGGTACAACGTCTTGGGGCTTGCCCCTCATTTATACTCTTACCCTATCTCGACCGACCATCAAACAAGACATAAGCACTACCATGTCTTTCATAAAAATCCGGGAATTTAACCCAAGTACCACAAATAACGGAAGCATACCCGTGGAATCCCACCTCACCGCTTCAGACGTCCCAAGAACTTACAACAAGACAATGACTTCTTCAACCGAGAGTCGCGACTTCGTAATAAAACATAATACTTGCACTCAAGGCTATCACCAGCACATATAGGCTAATTCTCAATTAACCAAGCCAAAGTACTTATCAAGGCACACATAGAATAATTCTCATTTAACAAGCCAAAGTACTTATCAGGGCACAAATTGAATAATTCTCATTTAACAAGCAAAAGTACTACGTACGTACATTCTTTTCAAAAGACTCCTTTCCAAATAGAACTTCCCCGATACTAACAATCGTAGTATCAAGTCCTATCCACCTTTCAAGATAAGTCACAATACCTTTTTAGAAATACAAATACCGACTTCTAAATCAAGTGACTTCTTTATTAAAAACCTTAAGCAATTTGTACCTTTAAAACAATTTGCCCTTCCTTAATACAAGTTATTTCTTTGATTACTTTACTAGAGAAAACCATTCTCTTAATCTTCCATAAAGCCGTTATAACCAACTTCCCATAAAGTTGTTATAACCCTTTATGGTTTAGACTAACACGTTCCTTTCATAACCAAGAGACTTCTACTTTTTTTGAAACCAAGTATTATATACTTTCAAATCAATTCTCATAACTTTCAAAAATACAATTAGTCTCTTAACCATTAGAAAACAAGTGACTCCTTTTATTATAAAACCCTAGGCAATTGATGCCAGAAATCAAGTTACCTTTTTACTAAATTCAAGTCATTTATCTTTCCATAAGGCAAATATAACTAACTTCCCATAAAGCCGTTATATTCACTTTATACCTTAGCCATAAACAATTTCCTATCCAAGGGACTTATACGTTTAAAACGGAACAAGTATCACGTACTTTTAAAACTCTTCAAGTCCCTTAACTTTAAAATCAACTTAAGACATCCTTACTATTTTCAAAGAAGTGAGTTAATCTCCTAACCCACCCGACTTGGCATAAAAAAAAAACAAGTAAAGAATGTCATAGTCTTGTACGTCTACCGTACTACATACGTGCAACTAGTCATGCTCAAAAGATAGGAAAAGTTCTACATAGAGTAAATCACACAACTACCTCTTAACTTCTAAGAGTAGAAGGAAACATGAGATGATACTACAAGTATATTCCATACATAGAATCATGCCAAAAGGAAGGAAGAGGTTCACATACCTCGCGACGATTGTCGACAAATAGAAAAATGCTCCAAAGTACTCCAACCTTGATAGCTATTCCACTCTCCAAGTAGGATACGCTATACTTAGTACTTCAACCTATAATGGTCACAATATGTCCATTAACCTTTCACTTCCAACGTAGAATCATTCTAAGTGCTAAGTCACTAATCCTACGGAAAATCGGACAGCACCTCCTTTGTTTCTACTAACTTTGCCACCTTTTTCAAGGTTGAATACAATAACCAAACAGCCCCAATTGGCTCACCACAATCTATACGGTAGTCCAATACAAATGAATAACAAACTACTAGTCCAATTTTCGGCCATAAAGAATACAACAATACCAATTCTTATCCAATTTCCATTTCAATCCAAATTGGTAGCCTCACATGATATCAAGTCGCATTTGATTATGACTACCATAATCTTCAAGTCAATTACATGCGACGATTCTAACAACGATTAAATTGTAATCCAACTTAATCATGGCTTACATGTCATTTCGGATTTTAGGCTACAACAATCCATAATACTTATAAAACTTCAACACATATACTTCATGCTAGTAAAATGTAAGGCTAACAACAAATACATAATCTTGTAACACTTAAAGAGAACAAGATTATACCTCCACGAATCTCAATCTAACTTCCAACCAAGTCGCTCCTTAGTAGTTTAGAACCTCTCCAAGACACTTCAATCCGCTTGTTGAGACCCTTAGAACAACACCAACAACTTTCCTTCAACTTCCAATCCAAAACCTAGAAAGACCATTAGGTTTTCACTTTGCGACTAACCCGAAAACTATCTTTTTCCAAGATTTTTCTATTGTGATACACTTACATAACACTCATGAACCTTGGTTTAAAATGTGGGGCTTAATGGACAAGAAACAAATTTTTTTTCCTTCTTTGAGAGCTAGAACCCGAGAGCTCCTTTTGTTGTTCATCCAATTCTCTTGAAATTTTTGGCTAAGTGTGGGACTAGTTTCACTACTAGTATACATATATAACATAATGGAGGGTTAAGATAGGAACAATTGGGTGGTTTGGATGATCTCTTAACAAATATCAAGACTTGTGGGACCTTGACTTAGTCAAACTTCTCAAGCTAAACAACTTGCAAGACTTGCCATCTAGGACTATGGTAAATGACCATATTGGCCATGCCAATTTCGTCCAAGGCATCTATAAGGGGGGGTGACACGTGTCGCCCTCCCATTCGTCACAATAATACGTTTTCCGACAATTCCGTTAAATTTTTACAAGTCTCTAATTTTAACACTTGCGAGTTCTTACGTACGTTCTTAAAACATGTCCTGTAATTACGGGGTGTAACAACTCCGTTCCTTCGGAGGCTTATCTTTGGTATGTTACCCTGAGTCTGTAAGTTCTTGTACGTTCAGGGGTATGGCGGGGCCCTGTCCCGTCATAGTTGTTGTAAAAATCTTAGAGGTGCAGAGCACTACGCGCGGTTGTAAGGATTGTAGCTGTTCAAATGTTTTTATATATATATCTGTTGAAAGGCAACCGTTTTGGTTGGCCTATTTTCTTTCATCTTGATCCATGTCTAATTGCATGTTTAAGTTTTTATTTCCGCTGGTTTTCTCTGATGTTGTATCACTAGGGTGCCCGGTAGGCACCATCACGCCCGGTTCGGTCGTGATGATTAAAACCCGACTTTGACATAAAATGAAAGTACCTTGAGTGTGTATAACTTGCCTATGCTTGTTGTTGTGAAACTTGCCTACGCTTGTTGTGATAGCCTTTGTTGTGCAAGAATTGTGTTTCTATACTACCGCTCTCATGGAGGCCGGTTGACTTGTTGAGAACTTACTGACGCACCGACTGCGGACGGAGAATTCCACGCACGCCCCGCTGATAGTGTTATTCCATGGACTAGCTCCACGAGGTTTCTTCGTTTCGCCTTGGTACCGTGGTCGGCCAGATTTCGCCCCGCCTCGTGGCTGATTCGCCTCGTACTGGTAGTTAGCCCTCGCACTTTCCCCGCTCGGTGTAGTGATGAAGTCTCGTGATACGGCCTTGGTACCGGTAGTTAGCCCTCGTGATTGCCGGCCACACGTGGCCACCTGTATCCGTAGTCGGCCAGATCGCCCCGCCGAACCGTGGTTTGGTTGTATTGTATTGTTAGTACGGCTTTGGCATCGTGTAGGACTTGGTGTTCAGTGTACTTTGGTGTTATCATATCATAGACCGCGGAGTGAAGGTATTCCACGCATGATTGATGTTATGGGCGAGACCCATCATTATATTTGAGTAACGACTTGGCGCGAGTCCTCGACTTGATATAATCGTATATGTGTATCGTAGTTTGGTTATCATACATGTCTCCCGCTTTATATAGACTATTATGATTTCATTTACGATTTACGCCACATACTGCAATTGCCAGATCGACCTCCTTCGGGGCCGCGTCATGCCGCAGTAGAGGTACATCTACCGCCGATCCCCGCGCTAGGATCACATTTCAACAGATTGGGAAGCTCCGTTCTTTCGAGGCTTATCTTTGCATGTTACCCCGAGTCAGAGGTTTTGTACATTCAGAGGTATGGCGGCCCCGTCCGTCATAGTTGTCAGATAAATCTTGTGAGGTCCAGAGTAATCTGCAAGCGTGGTTGTAAGGATTGTAACTGTTCAAATGTCGATATATTTATATATGCTGAAAGGCAACCGTTTTGGTTGGCCTATTTTCTTTTATCTTGATCCATATCTAAATTGTATGTTTAAGTTTTTATTTCACGGTTTTTCTCTCGATGTTGTATCACTAGGGTGCCCGGGTAAGGCACCGCCACGCCCGGTTCGGTCGTGACAGCCTCGTGACTTTCGGTGTCCTACTAGCACTCCTACCGCTTTGCCCTTCTGGGCCCGGTTGCCTTACGCGAGGCATAATCAAGCATGTAAAAGGAATACGTTAGAGGGTCCAACTTATAACACCTTTCAAGGCACGATCTCGAGTGAGAAGAATGGAAACCAATCCTAAATATCTTATAGCCTCCGATTATTGGTGCACAACACACCGATAATCAAGACTTACTAGATACGGTCAGACACTTTCCGAGGATTAATCGCTCGATACCACTTTTGTCACGACTGCCTCGGCCCGTGGATCGTGCTTACCCGGGCACCCAAGTAGTCATACATCAGAGTAATCAGCAGAATATAAAAACACAAGACATGAAACAATTGTAAATGAGACACATTTTATCTGAGAGTGGTGCCTTTCGCATATATATATAAAAATCGCGCTTTACATCCCAACCGCATAATAGACTACTGCACTTCTGGAAGTAACAACTATGGCGACAGGCCCCGCCATACCGAATGTACAAAACTATCTACACAACAGTGGAGATCATACCCAAAAGTCGAGCCTCCTAGAAGATGGAGCTCCCGACACCAAAGCAAAAGATCCAAGGACGTGGATCTAGCACCGCTTCCCTTACTCGCATGAACGCAGCTTCGGGCGAGGTCAAGATAACAGTACCAAGTATGTGAAATCAGAAAGTACTTAAATGAAATCATATCATTTTAAAACCAATTTTACAAATACGCACGAAACAACTAATGTAACCGCACATAGTGCCACATCATAAACAAGAGCAACAATAGGTAAATCAGAACATGTCTTTTCTAGGTCGCGAATGATCGGCAGGCCAATCGCCCATAGTATCATTATGCAAGCCTAACTCGACTCCGAGTCCGCATAGCCACCTAGCCCGCATGAGGTATCCCCGCATCGAGGGTAGCTACCCTGCATCGCCCCGACTCGTAGTCCGCATGGCCACATAGACCGCATGACCATAAAGGCCGCACACTAACTCGAACTCTCGTAGCTCGCGATAGGTCCCCGACCCGCATGAGGTATTCTCAATCACGGTCCTGCATCGCTCGAGTCTACCCCCGTGACGGAGGCGCCTTAACCCCGTATCATGTCAAGAGGTGAGTGATATAATACTAACATAACAGCTTATCGTTAAACAACATAAGCACAACAAGAATACCCTCTTATACAAACGTTACAAGACACTAACACACATAGCATCATATTATGTCTACTTATCAAACCATCTTATTATACTTTCCAGAAATCAATATAAGTCTTTTATAAACACATAAGTAAACCGTTCCTTTTATCTTTCTTAAGTTGTTATATCTAACTTCCCATAAAGCTAGTATAACTCTTAAGCTTTTTGTTTTTAAAAACAATTATTCTTCTTCTTTCAAAAATGATTTATAATTCTTTTGAAAGACTTCATGATTCTTATTATTCAGGCTTAAGTCAAAAGACATTGCAAGAAAACTACGCTCAGCTTAACATACGCACGCCTACCGCATCTATATATATATATTTTAAAATATCATGCTCAAGAGTATAGGAAGAATCACATACCTTCGCAAATCCACCGCCAAGTCGAATATGTCACGCAGAGTATCAACCTATAATAGTCAACACGCCTATCAACGCCTAGACTATTCTCAGAGATATTCTAAACAGAGGGTTCTCTATTCTACGGAAAAATGGGCAGCACTTCCTACCCAGAAACTATACAAGTTCATCAGAATACAAATCCTATGTAAGTACACTCAATCTTCTTAAATTCTTCCGATGTGATTATAGTTCAATTCTTTCTCAGAATACCCTTCTAAGTAATTACGCTTCATTACTCTTCTTTAATATCCTTCTATGTATTTTATACTTATTTCTATACTTCTACAAGATGTATTCTCTAATTACAATAGAAGGATAAGATTATTTACCTCGATAAGTCCAATATTATCCAAGATATAAGTCGATCCTCGAGCGAGGTTTAGCTCCTAATCAACGCTCCAATCCGCCTCCAAGAAACCCTTAGAAGTTTCTACACAACTTCTACTTTCTACTCCAACCAACTATGAAGTTTCTCTTAGGGTTTCGCTTAGAGACTAATGGAATACAAGGTAGTATTTATGACTCTACGTATAGAGATAACTTTGGAAATACTATATGGATTGGCTAAGGTATTTTGGGGATAGTAACAATACTTGAGAGTATTTCTACCAGTGGGGTACTTTGGCCGAGACTTCAAGGAAGGGGAGGAGAGTGGTGTTGCCAGGCTCTTTATGGGGAGAGAGCTTGACGAGAACTATAAGGAGAGGAGGGATTTTGGAGACTTGAAATTGATTTATGGATGAATAACTCTTCATCTTGTGGGTATTTATAGCCAACCAATGGCCAAGATGATGGCAAGTGGAGGGCAATTGAGGCGGGATTCACCCAAGTTGTCTTTATCCATCTACTACACACAAATATCCTACCTAACCTTGACTGCAAGGCCACAAAATCGTCCAACTTGCCCGTATGTCGCCCACTGAGGGTGACAAGTGTCACCCTCTCGTTGGTCCAAAATATTTCGCCTCTGAAAAATCCGCAAAAATTAGAAATGACATAGCCGTAATTTTCCTTCGCAAGTTTTGTAAAACGCTTCGCTGAAAAACGATTCTTTTAGTGAGTTGTGCACAAATATTTTTCGTCCAAAGTGCCTAACTAAGGCTAAACTTTTGTACGTACGCCCTCACGTACATACTCTGGAAATACGGGGTATAACAAAAGTCTTGCAAGATATTTGTGTAGTAGATAGATAAGTGGGACCCACACACACATGGCTCAATCTAGACCACACACTTGCTTCAATACTAGCCCTTGAATGTCCTATAAATACCCCCTTAAGTTGCAAGACTTCTTCAACCTCACTTGAGAAATTCCAAGGCAAAAATACTCCCTCCCTTTGTAGTAGTTCTCGTCCAAACACCCCTCTCCCTTGACCAAATGTTGTCCAAAAATTCTTAAAGTTTTAAGTGTTCTTCCTTAGTGTATTAGGAAGATTATTAACCAAAACTTAGAAAATATTTCACACCCTAGCCACTAAAAGTACCCCTTGACCGAGAGTTGCCACAATCAAAGCCTTAGTGTTCTTCACTTTTTGGAGTTGAAGTGTTAAGAAAAGTTGTTTAGAAACTTCTTGTCACGACCCGAACCCGGGCCCGTGACTGGTGCCTTACCCGGGCACCCAAGTAGACATACATCAGAGTAATCAGCGGAACATAAAACAAGACATGAAAATATTATGAAGTACGAAAAAGTAATCAGAGAAAACTTGCCTTTCGGCATATATAAATAAATTTAAAAACCGAACAGTTACATCCTTTTACAACTCTGCCCACAACAGTACTACAGACCTCTAAGAATGATACGACAACAATGGCGGACAGGTTCCCGCCATACCCTGAATGTAAGTACCTACAACGACAGTGGACTATACCATCGATAAGCCTCCGAGAAACGAGCTTCCCAAACGCTGAATCGTGACCCAAGAGCGAGGATCAACGATCGTGTACCTTTACTCGCAGATGAACGCACTTCAAGCGAGGTCAAGATAACAGTACCAAGTATGTGAAATCAAAATATCGTGAAATGAAATCATAATAGTCTATAGCAGAGACATGTATGATAACCAAACTACATGTCACAATAAATAAGCAAATATGTCAAGTCGTGACTCACGCCTCAAAGTCATCACTCAAATATAACTATGGGTCTCACGCCCACAACATCAATCATGCCCGTGGAACACCTTTCCTCACCGCCAGCCTATGATATAAAAGCACCAAGGAATACACATGAACACCAGTCCCACTGTGTCCTAATAAAACAAGACAGTAAGTATGAAGGCATAGCCGACTACTAACACCTACAAGACTAACAAGGTCATAAATCAGATCATGATATCCGCTCTGCTGGCCACATGATCAAAGCCGTCACTCGCTCAGTATCAAATGTGCGCGTTTAGCCTCGAACTCCCGCAGCTCGCATAGGCCAACCTCATAGGCCCGCATGAGGTATAACCCGCATTGAGGGTAGCTACCCCGCATCCGCTGGACTCGCATCCGCATGGCCACATGTAATCGCATGACCATAAAGGCCGCACACTAACCTCGAACTCTCGTAGCTCCGCATAGCCTCCCGGACCCGCATGAGGTATTCTCGAATCACGGTCCTGCATCACCGAGTCTACCCCGCGACGGAGGGCAGCCTTAACCTCCTAAACATGCTGGCGCGAGTGGTACAATACCAACATAACTACGATCGTTAAACAACTTAAGCGCAATCGAGGGAAAACCCCTTTACACAAACATCACAAGATACCAACACACGTAGCATCCTAGCATGTTTACTTATCAACTCAACAAGAAAGTATTACAAGGCTATCACAAACCAACACAATCAAGTTATACACACAAGGTACTTCCTACTATATGATTAACAAGATCGGGTTTTTATCCCCAAAGTACTTCATACATTAACTCTTTAAAAGATCTGTTTCTTTCACAAAAGTCACACAATACCTGTAGTTTATAAAAACAAAGTGACTATCTTCTGAAGTAAATCAAAATACTTCTTTTTGTAAAATCAAGTAACAACATTCTTTTCCAAACGTTCAAGTTTGCCTAATTTCAAATGCTCAAGTTTCTCATTTTCGAAAGGTTTCGTAGTTCATAGTTTTAATCACTTAATGATATAATTCTCCTTTAAAACGATTTGAGGAACATATGCCTTATATGTGAGTAGGTTATTCTTGTTCATAATCAATCTTAGTAAAGCAGTCATGATCTAGGAAATGTAATATCATTTTGTCTCATCTTAGCTTCTATGCAGATGGAGGTTTCTACTGGTTTTAATAATACTTAATTAGTCAAAACATTTCCTTTTATTAACGCTGCAGTGGTTTGTCGATACTCATTCTGATTTCCGAAATCAGTAAAACATTCTTAAGTCGTTATACCTAACTTCCCATAAAGCTAGTATAACTCTTAAGCTTTCAAAAACCAAGTATTACTCTTCTTTTCCAAAAATGATTCATCATTCTTTTGAAATACTTCATGTTCTTTATTATCACACATCAAGCCAGTTATAATTCAAATCAGTTACCTTTTAAAAACCACAAAGCATTTTCTTACCTACATAAAGCTGTTATAACCAACTTCTCATAAAGCCGTTATAACACTTTATGTTTTAGACCAATAAAATACATTTAACACATGTACGTCTACCGTACTACATAGTTATACACATATCATGCTAGAAGAGATAGGAAGAGGTTCACATACCTCGCGACGAGTATCGACTAATAGCAAAACGCTCCAAGTACTTCAAACCGCGGCTACCTTAAGCCAAGTAGATCGCGCCACACATAGTACTTCAACCTATAAGGCCACAAGGCGCTTATTAACATCTAGATCTTATCGTGAGAACATTCTACGTAAAATTCGCAAGACCTCCCGCAAATCGCAGAAGCCTCCTCTCATCGAGGCCCGCACAGTGCCAACAACTCCCGAGAGAGGGGGGGTTATACGTCTAATCCGGACGTGTACAATTCTACTTCACAATAATACTACACAAGCTCATCAGAGTACACCCCATGTAATTACGTCAAAGATACTTCATCGAGAAGGTTTCTTATTATTCAGGCTTAAGTCAAAAGACATTGCCGAAAAACTACGTTCAGTTCTATTCAATATTCATTCTATATATAGTATACTTCAACTATATATTCTAACAATCATGTAATTTCCAATTACAATAGGGGGACAAGATATTTACCTCGATAAGCCCAAAATTATCCAAGTTTAATGTCGCTCCTGAGCAAGGTTTAGCTCCTACTCCGTGCGCTCCAACCCGCTCCAAACAACCCTTAGAAGTTCTACGCAACTTCTACTTAACACTTCAACCGACTATGAAGGTTTTCCTTAGGGTTTCGGTTTGAGACACAAAGGACATAAGGTAGTATTTCCGGGCTCTACGTAAAGAGGTATCTTTGGAATACTACAAGGTATTTGGGCTAAAGTATTTGGGCATAACAACAACACTTGGAGAGTATTTCTACCAAGGTGGGGGGTGTATTTTATGAAAACCACCCAAGGTAGGGGGGGGACCCCACGGCTAGCACCACTAGGAGGGGGGGAGGGGTACTTTCGGCCAAGGGGGAGGGGGAGGCTAGGACGAGAACACTACAAGAGAGGGGAGGGGATTTCAAGACTTGGAGATTTGTAGAATGGATGAAGAAGTCTTCAAAGGGGAGGGGTATTTATAGGTCAAGCAAAGGCCAACCAATGGCCAAGATCATGCCAAGTGCAAGGCAAGTGTAGGGTCAAGATTCATCCATGTGCACCTTATCCATCTACCACCAAAATATCCTACCAACCCCTTGACCAAAACAATGGCCAAATCGTCCAACCCTTTACCGCCCACATCCACCAACTTGAGGGTGACAAGTGTCGCCCTCTCGTTGGTCCAAAATGTTTCGTCTCTCAGAAAAATCCGCAAAAATTAGAAATGACATAGCCGTAATTTACCCTTCGCAAGTTTAGTAAAACGTTTCGTCGAAAAACGACTCTAACCGGGTGTTGTGCACAAAATTCGAACTTATGCCTAACTTTAAAGCCCAAACTTTTCTACGTACGTCCTTACGTACATACTCTGGAAATACGGGGTATAACATTCTCCCCTCCTTAGAAACATTCGTCCCGAATGTTCCTTCTAAGTCTCAAAACAAGCGCACAAGATAGTCTTCACTACTATACTTACGAGAACAAACCCGCCACACCGCCACGTAAAACACCTCTAACCTCACAAAAGAAATGATCACATCTATGCTCGCCATACATGCTCGCTTCTTCCCTGCGTCGCACTTTCTCGTACTCGAACTCTTTCTCATAACTTACCACATTGCTACTTCTTCGGTTCAAAACTCGTCACACCGCTACGGGGTGGTACCTTGAAGACCCACCACAACTCGAACTCAGCGTTGTCGCAGATTATCCGCACGACTTCTGACTCGAGCTGCCAATAACCTCTTACGGATAAGCTTCACCCTATCCACATCCTATCAACACGTATGAACCAACTATCGAACGCGCAACGCCGAACCAATCGACCGCAACTTACACTTCGCCCCTACCAGCGCCACAAGGCGATATCCGAATACTGAAATGGTAGCCGTAAAACACTTCCTAACAGGAGGCAACGATCCTCACCGCTACCCCTGAAATCCAAATATCGGCGAGGCGAACGCGTCTTGAGACTCACCCGAAGTTCCTAACCCCGCTCGTAAAACCTCTAGAAAAAAACAGCGTACCACTGGCTCCACTGTCATAAGGTGAAGGTAGGCACCCCGTGCAGTCTTACAACCTTTCTGATATATCATCACTGCCAAGCAACGGTCCTGACTGAAAGACACGATGGGCTGACCCCATCGGCCCGACTACTGGTCGAACGCATCCACGAACTCGTACGATGGTTAACTAAACTTGGGCCTAACACCCTCATAACCCTAACACAAAGCGGGACCACCACAAACTGACCCCACCACCATACAGGCCGCGGGTTGACCCGCAACATGGCCTCAACCCGACCCGGCAACGCGCAAAACACTAGCTCCCCGATCCGGAACAATTTCACAAATCACGTTACGAAAACCTAGCGGTCTTCTTAGCTCAACTACCCTCTTTCATATCACGCTACTCAGGGACTTATCCCAAAAACATAGCTCACGTGCACTATGCACTCCGATAAGGGTCAAACATAAATACTTCTTTTACTCGAGATGGCCTTACCTCTGAGGTCCCCACGTATAAAACTCTAAGGCTCACACTTTCCCTATCCCCCAATCTTACCCTTTTAACTAACCATGATTTCTAATCATAATTAACACACTGCTATCAGAACATAGCACTTAAGATATACTCATCTTATCACACAATGCTAATCTCTAAAGGGTTAAGGATATACCTGTATCTACTGCTTCACTCCCCTTAGTCGTTCTAATCAAATCTACCCCGTAGGGCGCATAGCTAAGGAAGGTGACGAACTGGTCACTGATCATGAAGGCTGAGTCCTCCTACTTGCATCCCTCCTACTAGGACATCCTTACGACACATGGCCCTGACGGCCGTCGGTAAAACGAGCACCAACAAAAGACGACATTCCCCGGGATGACATCTGCCACCCTGTGAAAACTGAGGGAAAAACTGAATCCGGCTGGCTGGAGCCTACGTGTAGCTGTGAACCGAAAACTCTGGAGTTCTGACCAACTCCTGCATACCCCGAACGTCCTGAACCCCGTGGAGGACCTCTCTGCACTGGTGGATGTGCATAATCTAATCCGCTGGTGAGGCGACTCGCCTCGAAAGTTACCAAAGGACCTTGCTGTTCTGGCCCTCTTCTGCTGTCCTTCGTTAACCCGTCGATCTCTACGTTTCTTGGCCTGCTGCGCACAAGCCCGTACACAGGCCATGCTCAAGCCTAACTGAAGAATTACTTTCGCACAACCCTCTCTTAGATAGTCATCAAGACTCGCGGTACATCGGTATACTCTCTGGTAGCCAAATCCATAGCTAGTAACAGGGTTGTCACGACCCGAACCCGGGCCCGTGACTGGTGCCTTACCCCGGGCAACCTAGTGATACAACATCAGAGAAAACCAGCGGAAATAAAAACTTTAAACATATAAATAGATATGGATCAAGATGAAAGAAAACAGGCCAACCAAAACGGTTGCCTTTCAGCATATATATATACATAGACATTTGAACAGTTACAATTCTTACAACCCTGCCCACAACAGTGCTACAGACCTCTAAGATTTTTACAACAACTATGACGGGACAGGGCCACTTGTACCCTGAATGTACAAGAACCTGCGGACTCGGTGGTAACATACCAAAAGATAAGCCTCCGGAAGGCAGACTTCCCAATACGCTGAAATGTGATCCTAAACGCGGGGATCGACGGTAGATGTACCTCTACCGCGGCATGAACGCTCGGCCAAGGAGGTCGATAACAGTACCAAGTATGTGAAATCGTAAACACGTAATTGAAATCATAATAGTCTATATAAAGCAGGAGACATGTATGATAACCAAACTACAGTTCACAACATAAAGCGGTCATGTCAAGTCAGGGACTCACGCCCTCAAAGTCATCCCTCATGCCCGTGGAACTCCTTCCTCACTGCCGGCAATCTAGGTACAAATCATGTGATACGTATAACATGTCTCGGCCCATCTCATGGACCCAGATAGAAACGTGTGGAATACATTCGGCTCATCTCATGAACTCAGAGTCGGATGGAATACATTCCCGGCCCATCAGTGGACGCAGTAGTCGAGTGAAATACATTCGGTTCATCCCACGAACACGGTAGTCGAGTGAAATACATTCGGTTCATCCTATGAACACGGTAGTCGAGTGAAATACATTCGGCTCATCCTACGAACACGGTAGTCGAGTGAAATATATTCGGTTCATCCACGAACACGGTAGTCGAGTGAAATACATTCGGTTCATCCCATGAACACGGTAGTCGAGTGAAATACATTCCTTGCACAACAAGTCTATCACACGCAAACATAGGCAAGTTACACACAACTTAAAGTACTTTCATTTTATGACAAAGTCGGGTTTTAACTCCTAAGTACTACGTCGTTAAATTCCTTTTAAGAGATCCATTCCTTTTATAAAAGTCACCGATACCGTAGTATAAAAATAGAGTGACTTACATCTTTTAAGTAAACCAAAACAACTTCCCTTTTTAAATTCAAGTTACCACATTAAAACCAATGATAAAACCCTTCTTTTGTTTTCATAAAGTCGTTATAACCAACTTCCCATAAACCTGTTATAACACTTTATGTTTTAAACCAATTTAAGACAAAACAATGCCTTTCTTTTCACTACAGTTCCAGTTTGCCTAATTTCAATTACTCAAGTCTCTTTATTTTAGAAAGGTTTCATAGTTCAATGTCTTAATCTCTTTTAAAACAATTGAATAACATATGCCATAGGTGTGAGCAGTTTATTCTTGTTTATAACCATTTATTAAAGAAGCCATGATCTAGAAAATGTAATATCATTTTGTCTCATCTTAGCTTCTATGCAGATGGAGGTTTCTACTGGTTTTAATAATACTTCATTATTCAATACATTTTCCTTTATTAGCGCTGCAGTGGTTTGTTCGATACTCATTCTGATTTCCGAAATCAGTAAAACATTATTCCTTTTAAAAACCAGGTACTCATTACTCACGAATGAGGTTTCACACAAAATTCATATTAATACATTCAAGTCAAGTCTCTTATCTTTTAAGATCAAGTCTCTTAACTTCTAAAAATCAGTAAACCATTTTCTTTACCCCTCTTAAGACGTTATACCTAACTCCCCATAAAGCTAGTATAACTCTTTTTAAAACCCATAAAGCCAAGTGTTAATCTTCTTTCAAAAATGGTTTCTTAACTCTATTGACATACTTCAAGATTCTTATTATTCAGGCTTAAGTCAAAAGACATTGCCGTGCAACTACGTTCAGTTAACACACGTACGTCTACCGTACTATATATATTCCTTTAAAATATCATGCTCAAGAGTATAGGAAGAATCACATACCTCGCGACGATTATCGACTATAAGCAAAACGCTCCACGGCTATAACCCTCTAGCCTTGTCCACCTTCTAAGTAGCACATGCTACTTGCGAACATTCAACCAATAAAGGTTATCGGATCATCAGAATACATCCTATGTAAATACGCTTTAATCTTCTACTCTAATATTCTTGATGTGATTTGATTCAAGTCTTTTCTGTAATATCCTTCTATTACGCTTCAATTCTTCTATTAATCTTATATTCATTTCTATACTACTACGATGTAATTTCCAATTACAATAGAAGGACAATAGTATTTACCTCGATGAGCCCAAAATTATCCAAGTTAATGTCGCTCCTGAGCAACGTTTAGCTCCTACTCCGAGTGCTCCAATCCGCTCCGAACAACCCTTAGAAGTTCTATGCAGCCTACTTAACACTTCAACCGACTATGAAGGTTTTCCTTAGGGTTTCGTTTTTGTGACTGAGGGAAAGTATAATAGTATTTCCGGACTCTACGTATAGAGGTAACTTTGGAAAGTACTACAAGGTATAAGGGCTAAAGTATTTGGGCATTATAACAATACTTGGAGAGTATTTCAATACCACAAAGGGGGGGTATTATACGAAAACAACTAGGCTAAGGGGGGTGTATTCTCGACCACTGGGAGGGGAGCACCTCTCGCCAAGGCTTCTCAAGGGGAGGGAAGGCTTCTTGGACGAGAACACTTAGAAGAGGGGGAGGGATTTTTGCCTTAGAAAATATCAAGTGAGGATGAAGGAAGTCTTCAACTTAGAGGGGTATTTATAGGTCAAGAAATGGCCAACCAAAGGCCAAGATTAATCCAAGTGTTAGGCAAGTGTAGGGCTAGGATTCCACCATGTGTACCTTATCCATCTACCACACCAACTTGCACAAATATCCTACCAACTCCCTTGACCCCTTTCGTCCATTGCCGCCCAGCGTGCTCCATTAGAGGGTGACAAGTGTCGCCCTCTCGTTGGTCCAAAATGTTTCGTCTCTCGGAAAAATCCGCAAAAATTATAAATGACATAGCCGGAATTTTCCCTTCGCAAGTCTTGTAAAACGTTTCGTCGAAAAACGATTCTTTTCGGCACTTGTGCCCAAATTTTGAACCTTGCCAACTTTAAGGCTTAAATTTTATCGTGCGCCACGCACATACTGAAATACGGTATAACATTCTCCTCCTTAGAAACATTCGTCCGAATGTTCCTTCTCAAGACGGATAACGATAAAGTTCTTCTTAACTTAAACAAGTTTGCAATGCCACCACGGCCACAAAGTAACACACGTTCTCTTCCTTCCTTACTCGTCGTGCCTCTACCGAACACTTGAACTCTTCTAGTATCGTACCACACTTCATCCATTGCTTGATTCCCAAAACTTTGGAGTCACCACCTCCAAACTTGGTCATCTTACTAGCCTCAATCTCCTTAAGGCCATTCCGGCCTTCACGATCCGCTGCGGTCGAACACATTCACGAACTCATCGATGGTCATCTAAACTTGGGCCTAGCACCCTCGTGACCCTACCACTGGCGGGACCACTGAGTGACCCCACCGAAGCAGCCGCGGGTTGGCCCGCAACATGGCCCCAACCCGACCCACTTAACGCATCAAGCTCTTGTTTCCCGATCCGGAACAATCTTACCTATACAGGTCATGAAAGCTACCACTTCCATTTTACACTACCCAAGGAATTTTCCCACCATCACTCCACGTATACTTATACATTCTGACAAAGATCACTTGCAAAATCTTGTACATAGTACACAACATATAATCATTGCATCACGTATGCAAAACTCTAGAGGGTTAAGGATATACCTGTATCTACCGCTTCACTCTAATCATAGGCACGCCTGCGGTATACCGTAGAAAGCGATGAACACGCCATCGATCCTAAGGTCGCGCTGCCGTACCACTCCTATAAGCACGTCTCCGTCACATGCCCCGACGGCCACAGTGAAACAAGCGCGATAAAGACGACATTCCCCGGGATGACGTCTGCCACATCGTGCACACTGAGGGGGACATGAATCCTGCTGGCTAGAACTCACGTATACCTGTGAACCAGAAGCCCTGGAGCTCTGACCAGCTCCCGAATACCCCGAACGTCCTGAAGACTGTGGAGGACCACTCTGTACTGGCGGAGGTACATAACTAACTCACGCGGTCGCCTCGAAAGTTACCAAAGGACTCGGTTGTCTGGCCTCTTATCTTGATCTCGGTCATTCCGTCGACCTCTCCGTGCCTCACATCCTAGTGCATGAGCTTGCATGCGGGCAATGTCCATGCCCGGCTGAAGAGCTACACCCGTACAAGCCTCTGCCAAGTAATCATCTAGCCCGGTGACGTAGCGGTGTACTCTGTCCTCCATATCAGCTACTACAGCGGGGACATACCGAGCTAATGAGTCGAACTCCACATTGTACTCTCTAACCGTCCGCCCGTCCTGCCTCAACGTCAAAAATCTGTCGGCCCGAGCCCTCCTCATCTGTGGAGGCAAGAAGTGTGCAAGAAATGCCTTTGAGAACTCGTCCCATATAGCTGGAAGTGCATTCTCTCCCGACGGCTCACGAATCAAACGATCGGCGATCGGTATCACGCAGCCGATGCGAACCTAGGACCCCTGACTCGGTCTCCGATGACTTGATCACTCTCATGATCCGTCAGCTGCCGGATGAACTCCTCGGATCATCCTCGTGCCTCACCCATAAAACTCTGGCGTTACATCTCGAAAATCCCGTAGTCTCAAATGCGCTCGGGGTGGACTACGGGTGCTACTGGGGCGAGGCGCTTCCATCCGGCCTATCCTCATATCTACGACCACGGCGATGGCGGGCCATCTCCTTGTACCACTCATCCGCTCCAGTGTGGATCGAGGCTCAGTATCAGTAGTCTCAGCCCATCGCCGCGGCTCTAAACTCTTTGGTCTTTGTGCGCCGCGAAACTTCGCCCGTCGGAAGAAGCCTCTCAGTCTTGACCGGATTGCGCCCTCGTACTCCTCTGTATCTCACTAACAGCTCCCTCGACTGCCTTGCCCATCTGGGCCTGGGTTGCCTTACGCGGAGGCATAACTGGTAAAGG
Organism: Przewalskia tangutica; assembly: GCA_029844215.1. Classification (NCBI taxonomy): domain Eukaryota; kingdom Viridiplantae; phylum Streptophyta; class Magnoliopsida; order Solanales; family Solanaceae; genus Przewalskia; species Przewalskia tangutica. Next base: position 41,826,532 of record CM056732.1, read on the forward strand.
AAAGAAATACGTCAGAGGGGTCCAACTTATCACACAGCTCTAAGGCACGATCTCAGAATGAGAAGAATGGAAACCAATCCTAAATGTCCTATAGCCTCCTGATTATAGATGTGGTGCACAACACATCGATAATCAAGACTCTACTAGACACGGTTCAGACACTTTCCGAGGATTAATCGCTCGATACCACTTTTGTCACGACCGAACCGGGCGCGTGATCGTGCCTACCTCGCACCCTAGTGATACAACATCGAGAAAACCGTGAAATAAAAACTTTAAACATATAAATAGATATGGATCAAGATGAAAGAAAACAGGCCAACCAAAACGGTTGCCTTTCAGCATATATATATACATAGACATTTGAACAAGCATAATCCTTACAACCCCGCTTACAACGATTACTCTGACCTCTAAGATTTTTACAACAACTATGACGGGACGGGGCCGCCATACCCCGAATGTACAAGAACCTCTGGACTGTGGTAACATACAAAGATAAGCCTCAGAAGGAAGAGCTTCAATACGCTGAAATGTGATCCTAGCGCGGGGATCGACAGCCGATGTACCTCTACCTGCGGCATGAACGCACTTCGAAGGAGGTCGAGGTAACAGTATGTGGCTGTAAACAGAACGTAAATGAAATCATAATAGTCTATATAAAGCGGGAGACATGTATGATAACCAAACTACGATTCACAACATAAAAGCGGTATGTCAAGTCGTGGACTCACGCCCTCAAAGTCATCCTCATGCGTGGAACTCCTTCCTCACCGCGGTGATCTAGGTACAAATCATGTGATACGTATAACATGTCTCGCCCATCTCATGGACCCGATAGAAAGCGTGTGGAATACATTCCTGCTCATCTGAACTCGGTAGTCGGATGGAATACATTCCCGGTCCATCCCGTGGACGCGGTAGTCGAGTGAAATACATTCCCGGTTCATCCCATGAACACGGTAGTCGAGTGAAATACATTCCCGGTTCATCCCATGAACACGGTAGTCGAGTGAAATACATTCGAGTGAAATACATTCCCGGTTCATCCTATGAACACGGTAGTCGAGTGAAATACATTCCTTGCACAACAAGTCTATCACACGCAAACATAGGCAAGTTACACACAACTTAAAGTACTTTCATTTTATGACAAAGTCCGGGTTTTAACCCTAAAGTACTACGTACGTTAAATTCCTTTTAAGAGATCCATTCCTTTTATAAAAGTCACCCGATACCCGTAGTATAAAAATAGAGTGACTTACATCTTTTAAGTAAACCAAAACAACTTCCCTTTTTAAAGTCAAGTTACCACATTAAAACCAATGATAAAACCCTTCTTTTGTTTTCATAAAGTCGTTATAACCAACTTCCCATAAAGCTGTTATAACACTTTATGTTTTAAACCAATTTAAGACAAAACAATGCCTTTCTTTTCCCTACAGTTCCAGTTTGCCTAATTTCAATTACTCAAGTCTCTTTATTTTAGAAAGGTTTCATAGTTCAATGTCTTAATCTCTTTTAAAACAATTGAATAACATACGCCATAGGTGTGAGCAGTTTATTCTTGTTTATAACCATTTATTAAAGCAGCCATGATCTAGAAAATGTAATATCATTTTGTCTCATCTTAGCTTCTATGCAGATGGAGGTTTCTACTGGTTTTAATAATACTTCATTTTTCAATACATTTTCCTTTATTAGCGCTGCGATGGTTTGTTCGATACTCATTCGATTTCCAAATCAAGAAACATTATTCCTTTTAAAAACTGTACTCATTAATCACGAATGAGGTTTCACACAAAATTCATATTAATACATTCAAGTCAAGTCTCTTATCTTTTAAGATCAAGTCTCTTAACTTCTAAAAATCAGTAAACCATTTTCTTTACCCCTCTTAAGACGTTATACCTAACTCCCCATAAAGCTAGTATAACTCTTTTTTAAAACCCATAAAGCCAAGTGTTAATCTTCTTTCAAAAATGGTTTCTTAACTCTATTGACATACTTCAAGATTCTTATTATTCAGGCTTAAGTCAAAAGACATTGCCGTGCAACTACGTTCAGTTAACACACGTACGTCTACCGTACTATATATATTCCTTTAAAATATCATGCTCAAGAGTATAGGAAGAATCACATACCTCGCGACGATTATCGACTATAAGCAAAACGCTCCACGGCTATAACCCGGCTAGCCTTGTCCACCTTCTAAGTAGCACATGCTACTTGCAGAACATTCAACCAATAAAGGTTATCAGACTACTGTAAATACAGTCCTATGTAAATACAGTTTAATCTTCTACTCTAATATTCTTCTGATGTGATTTCAGTTCAAGTCTTTCGTAATATCCTTCTATTACGCTTCAATTCTCTTCTATGAATCTTATATTCATTTCTATACTACGATGTAATTTCTAATTACAATAGAAGAATGATGAGTATTTACCTCGATGAGCCCAAAATTATCCAAGTTAATGTCGCCATGAGCAACGCTTAGCTCCTATTCGAGTGCTCCAATCCGCTCCGAACAACCCTTAGAAGTTCTAACTTCTACTTAACACTTCAACCGACTATGAAGGTTTTCCTTAGGGTTTCGTTTTTGTGGTGAGGAAAGTATAATAGTATTTCCGACTCACGTATAGAGGTAACTTTGGAAAGTACTACAAGGTATAAGGGCTAAAGTATTTGGGCATTATAACAATACTTGGAGAGTATTTCAATACCACAAAAGGGAGGGGGTATTATACGAAACAACTAGTCTAGGGGGTGTATTCTCGCGACCACCAGGAGTGGGGAGCACCCTCTCGGCCAAGGCTTCTCAAGGGGAGGAAGGCTTCGACGAGAACACTTAGAAGAGGGGGAGGGATTTTTGCCTTTGAAAATATCAAGTGAGGATGAAGGAAGTCTTCAACTTAGAGGGGTATTTATAGGTCAAGAAATGGCCAACCAAAGGCCAAGATTAATCCAAGTGTTAGGCAAGTGTAGGGCTAGGATTCAACCATGTGTACCTTATCCATCTACCACACCAACTTGCACAAATATCCTACCAACTCCCTTGACCCCTTTCATCCATTGCCGCCCAAAATGTGCTCCAATTAGAGGGTGACAAGTGTCGCCCTCTCATTGGTCCAAAATGTTTCGTCTCTCGGAAAAATCCGCAAAAATTATAAATGACATAGCCGGAATTTTCCCTTCGCAAGTCTTGTAAAACGTTTCGTCGAAAAACGATTCTTTTCGGCACTTGTGCCCAAATTTTCGAACCTTGCCAACTTTAAGGCTTAAATTTTATACGTACGCCCTCACGTACATACTCTGGAAATACGGGGTATAACAAGGGTCGCCTCTTTGCAATCTATATTCTCTGTTCCCGGTCGTGGAACTAAAGGTTCAAATATTATGGTCGCATGAGCATCGCTGCTGTGCTAAACTTCTGTGAAGTGGTGGCGTAGCATAACTCCCCGAATGAAACACCACCCTGGTGATAATTGGGCATGTGCCCTCGTAACCTACTCTTTACTCGCGACTCCTCTTTGCCTTGCCCTCTGGGCCTCGGTTGCCTTACGCGAAGACATAACGATAAGGGAAAGAATTACGGTGAGGGTCCAACTTATAACACGGCTCTAAGCACGATCTCGAGTGAGAAGAATGGAAACCAATCCTAAATACCCTATAGCCTCACGATTATTGGTGTGGTGCACAACACACCGATAATCAAGACTTACTAGATACGGTCAGACACTTTCCGAGGATTAACCGCTTCGATACCACTTTGTCACGACCAACCGGGCAGTGATCGTGCCTTACCCGCACCCAAGTAGACATACATCGAGTAATCACGGAACATAAAACAAGACATGAAAATATTATGAAATGCGAACAAGAATGTCGAGAAAACTTGCCTTTCGGCATATATAAATCAATTTAAAAACCGAGCGATTACATCCTTTTACAACTCGCCTACAACAAGATTACTGCACTTAAGAATGATACGACAACAATGGCGGACAGGCCGCCATACCCCGAATGTAAGTAGCTACAACGACAGGACTATACCACCGATAAGCCTCCGAGAAACGGAGCTTCCCAAACGCTGACCCTAAGAGCGAGGATCAACGATCGGTGTACCTTTACTGCATGAACGCAGCCCGAGGTCGGTCTGGCGTACCAAGTATGTGGCCAGAAAATCATAAATGAAATCATAATAGTCTATAAAGCAGGAGACATGTATGATAACCAAACTACAGGTCACAATAAATAAGCAGTCATGTCAAGTCAGGGACTCACGCCCTCAAAGTCATCACTCAAATATAACTATGGGTCTCACGCCCACAACATCAATCATGCCCGTGGAACACCATCCTCACTGCCGGCAGTATATGATATAAAAGCACCAAGGAATACACATGAACACCAGGTCCCACCTGTGTCCTAATAAAAACAGTACAGGGTAAGTATGAAGGCATAGCCGACTACTAACACCCACAGTACTAACAAGGTCATAAACTGTATCATGATATCTGTTTAGACCGTCACATGATCAAAGCTGGTCACTCGCCCGCAGATCAAATGTGCGCGTCTAGCCACGAACTCCCGCACTCGCGATAGGCCAACCTCATAGGCCCGCATGAGGTATAACCCCGCATCGAGGGTAGCTACTCCCCGGCATCCGCCTGGACTCGCAGTCCGCATGGCCACATAGACCGCATGACCATAAAGGCCGCACACTAACCTGGAACTCTAGTAGCTCCGCATAGGCCCCCGGGACCTGCATGAGGTATTCTCGAATCATGGTCCTGCACCGGAAGTCTACCCCGCATCGGAGGCGCCAACCTCCGGAACATGTCAAGGTGAGTGGTACAATACCAACATAACGGCTGATCGTTAAACAACTTAAGCGCAATCGAGGGAAAACCCCTTTACACAAACATCACAAGATACCAACACACGTAGCATCCTAGCATGTTTACTTATCAACTCAACAAGAAAGTATTACAAGGCTATCACAAACCAACACAATCAAGTTATACACACAAGGTACTTTCTACTATATGATTAACAAGATCGGGTTTTTATCCCCAAAGTACTTCATACATTAACTCTTTAAAAGATCTGTTTCTTTCACAAAAGTCACACAATACCTGTAGTTTATAAAAACAAAGTGACTATCTTCTGAAGTAAATCAAAATACTTCTTTTTGTAAAATCAAGTAACAACATTCTTTTCCAAACGTTCAAGTTTGCCTAATTTCAAATGCTCAAGTTTCTCATTTTCGAAAGGTTTCGTAGTTCATAGTTTTAATCACTTAATGATATAATTCTCCTTTAAAACGATTTGAGGAACATATGCCTTATATGTGAGTAGGTTATTCTTGTTCATAATCAATCTTAGTAAAGCAGTCATGATCTAGGAAATGTAATATCATTTTGTCTCATCTTAGCTTCTATGCAGATGGAGGTTTACCGGGTTTTAATAATACTTAATTAGTCAAAACATTTCCTTTTATTAACGCTGCAGTGGTTTGTCGATACTCATTCTGATTTCCGAAATCAGTAAAACATTCTTAAGCCGTTATACCTAACTTCCCATAAAGCTAGTATAACTCTTAAGCTTTCAAAAACCAAGTATTACTCTTCTTTTCCAAAAATGATTCATCATTCTTTTGAAATACTTCATGTTCTTTATTATCACACATCAAGCCAGTTATAATTCAAATCAGTTACCTTTTAAAAACCACAAAGCATTTTCTTACCTACATAAAGCTGTTATAACCAACTTCCCATAAAGCCGTTATAACACTTTATGTTTTAGACCAATCAAATACATTTAACACATGTACGTCTACCGTACTACATAGTTATACACATATCATGCTAGAAGAGATAGGAAGAGGTTCACATACCTCGCGACGAGTATCGACTAATAGCAAAACGCTCCAAGTACTTCAAACCGTCGGCTACTCCTTAAGCCAAGTAGATCGCGCCACACATAGTACTTCAACCTATAAGGCCACAAGGCGCTTATTAACATCTAGATCTTATCGTAGAACATTCTACAGAAAATTCGGCAGCACCTCCCCCCCCCCCCCGCAACCGCGTAAGTCTCCTCCTCTATCGAGGCCTGCTAACAGGCCAACAACTCCCGAGAGAGGGGGGGGTTATACGTCTAATCCGGACGTGTACAATTCTACTTCACAATAATACTACACAAGTCTACTGTAGTACAGTCCTATGTAATTACAGTTCAGTATACTTCTATCGAGAAGGTTTCTTATTATTCAGGCTTAAGTCAAAAGACATTGCCGAAAAACTACGTTCAGTTCTATTCAATATTCATTCTATATATAGTATACTTCAACTATATATTCTAACAATCATGTAATTTCCAATTACAATAGGGGGACAAGATATTTACCTCGATAAGCCCAAAATTATCCAAGTTTAATGTCGCTCCTGAGCAAGGTTTAGCTCCTACTCAAGCGCTCCAACCCGCTCCAAACAACCCTTAGAAGTTCTACGCAACTTCTACTTAACACTTCAACCGACTATGAAGGTTTTCCTTAGGGTTTCGGTTTGAGACACAAAAGACATAAGGTAGTATTTCCGGGCTCTACGTAAAGAGGTATCTTTGGAATACTACAAGGTATTTGGGCTAAAGTATTTGGGCATAACAACAACACTTGGAGAGTATTTCTACCAAGGTGGGGGGTGTATTTTACGAAAACCACCCAAGGTAGGGGGGGGTACCCCACGGCTAGCACCACTAGGAGGGGGGGAGGGGTACTTTCGGCCAAGGGGGAGGGGGAGGCTAGGACGAGAACACTACAAGAGAGGGGAGGGGATTTCAAGACTTGGAGATTTGTAGAATGGATGAAGAAGTCTTCAAAGGGGAGGGGTATTTATAGGTCAAGCAAAGGCCAACCAATGGCCAAGATCATGCCAAGTGCAAGGCAAGTGTAGGGTCAAGATTCATCCATGTGCACCTTATCCATCTACCACCAAAAATATCCTACCAACCCCGACCAAAACAATGGCCGTCGTCCAACCCTTTATCACGCCATCCACCAACTTGAGGTGACAAGTGTCGCCCTCGTTGTCCAAAATGTTCGTCTCTCGGAAAAATCCGCAAAAATTAGAAATGACATAAATTGTAATTTACCCTTCGCAAGTTTAGTAAAACGTTTCGTCGAAAAACGACTCTAACCGGGTGTTGTGCACAAAATTCGAACTTATGCCTAACTTTAAAGCCCAAAATTTTCTACGTACGTCCTTACTTACATACTCTGGAAATACGGGGTATAACACTTCTAAGGGTTGCTTGGAGCGGGTTGGAGCGTAAGGAACTGCAGCTAAACGTTGCTCAGGATCGACTTATAATCTTGGATAATTTTGGGCTTGTCGAGGTAATTATCTTTGTCCCCATATTGTAATTGGATATTACATGTTGTAGTAATGTATAGTTGAGTATACTATATGTAGAATGAATATTAAAAAGGATTGAACTGTATTTACATTGGACTGTATTTACAGTAGACTTGTGTAGTATATCTGTGAAGTAGTATTGAACACGTCTGGTTAGATGTGTAATCCCCTGGGAGTTGTTGGCCTGGTAGCGGGCCTGAGTAGAGGAGGAGATTTATGTAGTTACGGGGAGGTCTTTGCGAATTTTACGTATAATAAGGAATCTTGTATTTAGAATATTCTACGAAGAGATCTAGAAGTTGATAGACGTTTTATGGCCATTATAGGTTGAAGTACTACGAGTAGCGTATTATACTTGAAGGGTGGAAAGGGCTAGCAATGTTATAGTACTTGGAACGTTTTGCTAATTGTCGATAACCGTCGCGAGGTATGTGAATCTCTTCCTATCTTTTCTAGCATGATTGTTGTGAACTATGTAGTACGGTAGACGTACATGTGCTAAATGAATTTGGTTGGTTTAAAACATAAAGTGTTATAACGGCTTTATGGGAAGTTTGCTATAACAACTTTATGTAGGTAAGGAAATGGTTTGTGGTTTTTAAAAGATAAGAGACTTGACTTATAAATGACTTGATGTGAAATATTAAGGACTTGGTTTGTGTTAAACAGTTGTGAAACCGCTTTTATGAGAAATGAGTACTTGGGTTCTAAAAGGAATAATATTATATTGATTTCGGAAATGAGAATAAGTATCGAACAAACCACTGCAGCGTTAATAAAGGAAAATGTATTGACTAATTAATTACTATTAAAACCAGTAGAAACCTCCATCTGCATAGAAGATAAGATATGACAAAATTATATTACATTTCCTAGATCATGGCTGCTTTAATAAGAATCATTATAAACAAGCATTAATTTTCTTAAATTTCCAAAGTAAGGAACTTGATTTCTAAAAGAAAAGAGACTTGAGGAATTGAAGAGTTTTTGGTTTACAACATAAAGTGTTATAACAGTTTTATGGGAAGTTAGTTATAACGACTTTATGAAACAAGAGAAGGGTTTTATCATTAGTTTTAAAATGGTAACTTGACTTTAAAAGGAGAAGTGTTTTGGTCTAAAAAGAAGGCATGGTATTGTCTTAATTTGGTTTAAAAAGGAAAGTATGGAAGTTTTTTTGGTTTACTTAAAATGTTAGTCACTCTATTTTGATAATACGGACATCGGGTGACCTTTGTAAAAGAAATTGATCTTTTAAAAATTTAACGTACGTAGTACTTTGGGGTTAAAACCTGGACTTTGGCATAAAATGAAAGTACCTTGAGTTGTGTGTAACTTGCCTATGATTGCGTGTGATAGCCTTGTCGTGCTAGTATTGTATTTCTATACCACCGCGTCTCTCGATGGAGGGCCGACTGATTTGTTATGATCTTACTTGGGCGTGCGAAGCGGTGGAGCATTCCGGGTGCACACGTGATTATTATTCCATGGACTAGTTCTCCGAGGTTTCTTGATTGGGCTTGGTATCCGGTAGTTGGCTCTGCGTACTTGCCAGTGCGTGGTGATTCGGCGGTATCGGTAGTTAGCCTTCGTACTTGCCCGTTCAGTTTTGTGGCGAAGTCTCGTGATTCGGCTTGGTATCGGTAGTTAGTCTTCGTACTTGCCGGCCATTCGTGGCGCATGTGGTATCCGGTAGTTGGCTTCGCACTTGCCCCAGGTCGGCCGTGGTATGGTTATGTAGATTTGTTGATGCGGCTTTGGTATCGGTAGTTGGCTTTCGTGCTTGTTATACCCGTATTTCAGTATGTACGCGTGAGGCGTCGTAAAAGTTTAGCCTTAAAGATTAGGCATAGGACGAATTTGGGCACAACTCACAAAAAGAATCGTTTTCCGACGAAACGTTTTACAAAACTTGCGACGGGAAAATTACGGCTATGTCATTTATTATTTTTGCGGATTTTTCTGAGAGATGTAACATTTTGGACCAACGAGAGGGTGACACTTGTCACCTCGTTGACAACGAGGAGGCCACGGTTGGCGTGAAATTGGGGCTTAAAACTTGGGTCAATGTTTTGTGAGGATTTGTGGAGTAGGTTAGGGGAACTTGTGCAAATCCCACCATCCACTGCCCTCCACTTGCCCTCATCCTAGCCCTTAAAGCCCTATAAATACCCCCCTTGATGAAGAGTTCTTCGTCCACAAATCAAACTTTCCAAGTCTAAAATCCCTCCTCCCTGTGTTGTGTTAGTCCAAGCCTCCCTTCCCTCTTGAAAGGCTATTGCGAAACCACCCCTCCCTTTGTGGTGTTCTGTGAGACCTACCCCACTTGGTAGAAATACTCTCAAGTATTGTCACTATCCTCAAATACTAGCCAGTATATCTTTTAGTATTTCCAAAGTTACCTCTATACGTAGAGTCCGGAAATACTACCTTGTATTCCTATAGTCACTAAACGAAACCCTAGGAGAAACTTCATTGTTGGTTGGAGTAGAAAGTAGAAGTTGTGTAGAAACTTCTAAGGGTTTCTTGGAGCGGATTGGAGCGTACAGATTAGGAGCTAAACCTCGCTCAGGATCGACTTATATCTTGGATAATATTGGGCTTATCAAGGTAAATAATCTTATCCTTCTATTGTAATTGGAGAATACATACTGTAGAAGTATAGACATAAGTTTAAAATACATAGAAGGATATTAAAGAAGAGAATTGAATCGCATTTACATGGATTGTATTTACTGTAGACTTGTATAGCTTACCGGTAGGGAAGTCTTGCCCGATTTTCCGTAGAATAGAGAACCCCTGTTTAGAATATCTACTGAGAATAGTCTAGACGTTGATAGGCGTGTTGACTATTATAGGTTGATACTCTGCTTGCGACATATTCGACTTGGCGTGGATTTCGCGAGAAGGTATGTGATTCTTCCTACACTTTTGAGCATGATATTTTAAAGTATATATATAGTACGGTGGGCGTCGTGTTAACCGAGCGTAGCTTTACGGCAATGTCTTTTGACTTAAGCCTGAATAATAAAGATCTTAAAGTCTTTCAAAAGAATTATGAATCAGTTTTGAAAGAAGAAGAATAATTGTTTTTAAAAACAAGAAGCTTAAAGAGTTATACTAGCTTTATGGGAAGTTAAGTATAACGACTTAAGAAAGATAAAAGGAACGGTTTACTTATGTGTTTATAAAAGACTTATATTGATTTATGGAAAGTATAATAAGATGGTTTGATAAGTAGACATGATATGATGCTATGTGTGTTAGTGTCTTGTAACGTTTGTATAAGAGGGTATTCTTGTTGTGCTTATGTTGTTTAACGATAAGCTGTTATGTTAGTATTATATCACTCACCTCTTGACATGTTACAGGGTTAAGTTGCCTCCGACGCGGGTAGACTTCGGTGATGCAGGACCGTGATTCGAGAATACCTCATGCAGTGCAGGGACCTATGCGAGCCACGAGAGTTCCGTGTTAGTGTGCGGCCTTTATGGTCATGCGGTCTATGTGGCCATGTGGACTACGAGTCCAGGACGATGCCGAGGAGTAGCTACCCTCGATGCGGGGGATACCTCATGCGGGACTAGGTGGCCTATGCGGACTACGGGAGTCCAGGATTAGGCTTGCATAATGATACTATGGGCGATTGGCCCCGCCCGATCATTCGCACCTAGAAAAGACTGCTACTGCTTTACCTATTGTTGCTCTTGTTTATGATGTGGCACCGTATGCGGTTACATTGGTTGTTTCGCGTATTTGTAAATTGGTTTTAAAATGATATGATTTCATTTAAGTACTTCTGATTTCACATACTTGGTACTGTTATCGACCTCCTTCTGAGTGCGTTCATGCCGCAGGTAAGGGCAAGCAGGTGCTAGATCCGCATCCTTAGGATCTTTTGCGTTGGTGTCAGGAGCTTCATCTTCTCCGGAGGCTCGACTTTTGGGTATGATCTCCCTATTGTAGATAGTTTTGTACAGTCAGGGTATGGCGGGGCCCTGTCCCGCCATAATTGTGTATTTCCTTAGAGGTCTGTAGTCCTATTGTACAGTTGGGATGTAACTGCCAGATTTTGGTTTATATATATTATGCCGAAAGGAGACTTTTATCATATAAACTGTGTCTCAATTTACATTGTTTCATGTCTTGTTTTTATATTCCGTTGATTTTCTCTGATGTATGACTACTTGGGTGCCCGGGTAAGGCACGATCCACGCCCGAGCGGGTCGTGACAAAAGTGGTATCGAGCGAGTTAATCCTCGGAAAGTGTCTAGGCATCGTATCTAGTAAGTCTTGATTATCGGTGTGTTGTGCACCACACCAATAATCGTGAGGCTATAGGATATTTAGGATTGGTTTCCATTTTTCTCACTCGAGATCGTGCCTTGAGCCGTGTTATAAGTTGGACCTCTAACGTATTCCTTTTAACAGTTATGCCTCCACGTAAGGCAACCCGCCCGAGGCGGCAAGGCGGCCGAGGAGCTGCTAGTAGGGCACCGAGAGTCACGAGGCTCGAGCCCGATCTATACACGAGCGGCGAGTTCCCCACGCCGCCGGCCAGCAGGTTTAAGCGCGGCAGTGACGAGACCCCACTGCACCCTGCTCGGTCCCACACTGGAAGCGAGATGAGATGGGTTCTGAGAGATGGCGATCGCGAGATCGCGGGGATACGTGGTCACGTGATTCCGGCTCAGCCGATACACGTAGTTCACCCGAGATCGAGAGTTTGCGGCTACGGATTTTCTCGAGTCAGAGCCCGAGTTCTACGGTCGAGGCACGAGGATGATCCGCAGGAGTTCATCCGTCGGTGCAGGATCATGCAGTGATCAAGGCTTGAGAGACCGAGTCCGTGGTCTTGATTCACATAGGTGCGTGATACCGCGATCGATTGGTTTGATTCGTGGAGTTATCTCGGAGAGCACGCGTCCCAGCCTACTGGGACGAGTTCTCGAGGCCTTTCTCACTCATTTCTTGCCTACACATGAGGAGGGCACGGCCGGCAGATTTTTGTTCTTTGAGGCAGAGAGGGCGCAGTTAGAGTACAGCGTTGAGTTTGATTCGTTGGCTCGATATGTCCTGCGTTGGTAGCAGATATGGAGGGCAGTGGTGCATCGCTACATCACCGCTAGATGATTATATGGCGAGTCTTGCGGGTGTGGCTCTTCACCAGTATGGATATTACCGCATGCGAGCTCATACACTTGGATGCGAGGCGTAGGCCGACGGGTTGTGACAGCGAGAAGAAGATCGGGCAGGGTCTTTTGGTAGCTATCGTGGTGGGCGACCTCAGCAGCAGTCTAGATTTGCACCACAGCCAGCTCAGAGCACTCCTACACCGTCCTCGGGCGGCCAGGGATATTCGAGGCGCACGAGCGTGACTTGAGCGTCGAGCGTGAGGTCTTGCCGACGGACCACCTCGGTGGCCGACGGTAGATCCCACCGGGAATTGTGGTGCCGCTACGGAGTTTGTTACGATTGTGGCCAGCAGGTCACTTGCGAACTGTCCGACCGGCGGCGCGCAGATGGTAGGGTCACCTTCTGTGTTCTTTCGCGGTCTTCTTCGTCTCCTCAGCTTACGCCCCGAGGCAAGGTACTCATGGGCCAGGTCGCGGCAGAGGTCGTGGCGCGGGTCCCAGCTTCTAGCGGTCCTCGAGCGTATATATGCCTTGTCCACCGGCAGATCGGAGGCCTCACCGATGTAAATCGCCAGTACCTTATCGGTCGGATTTGATGTGTATGCCTTGATAGATCCGGGTTCTACTGTCCCCATATATCTCCCTTATTGCTAGTAGGATGGGATAGAGCACGAGTCCATAGACCTTTCGAGGTAGCTACGCCATGGGTGATTCGGTGGTAGCTCGGCGGGTATATAGGGCTTGTCCGATGTGACTATACGATCGTCGGACCAGCCGACTTGATAGAGTTGGATATGACCGATTTCGACGTGATCATAGGTATGGATTGGCTAGCTTCTTGCTACGCCAATGTAGACCGCATGGAGAGTAGTGCGGTTCAGTTTCTGCGAGCCATTGTTGAGTGGGAGGAACATTTGTATCGCCAGGGTAGGTTTATTTCCTACCTCAAGGCTAGGAAGATAGTACGCGGGTATATCTACCATCTCATTCGGTGTTCGAAATCGAGGCTGCGTACCAGATTTTCAGTCATTTCAGTAGTCGAGAGTTCCCGGATGTGTTTCAGCACGACCTCCGGTATCCTCACGAGAGGGAGATAGAGTTTTGTATCGATGTCTTTGTCGGACACTCCTATTTCCATTCCGCCATACGTAATGGCACCCGCCGAGTTGAGAGAGTCAAGGACCACCGAGGATTTCTTTGGAGAAGGGCTTCATCAGCCCAGTGTTTCTCCCGGGAGCGCCAGATTGTTCGTGAAGAAGAAGGGCGGGCGCTGCGCATGTGTGTTGATCTGACGGTGAACAAGGTGACTATTAAGAACAGATACCCCCTACCCAGGATTGATGATTTGTTCGACCAGTTGCAGGGTGCGAGATGTTTCTCCAAGATTGATTTGCGATCGGGCTATCATCAGGTGCGTGTTAGAGAGACGGATGTCCCTAGATCGCATTCGGACGTGCAGACGCACTATGAGTTCAGGGTCATGTCTTTTGGGTTGACCAATGCTCCGGCGGTATTCATGGATTTGATGAACCGAGTGTTCAAACCATTTTTGGACACGTTTGTGATAGTGTTCATTGATGATATCTTGGTTTATTCTCGCTCAGAGAAGGAGCATGCGGAGCATTTGAGGACTGTGCTGAGAGTTCTCCAGGACCAGCAGTTATACGCCAAGTTTTCCAAATGTGAGTTTTGGTTGGCTTCGGTGGCTTTTCTTGGGCATATTATGGGTGATGGTATTCGGGTGGATACGCCAAGATCGGCGATCGAGGACTTGGCCTAGACCTACTACTCAGCCAGAGCAGTGCGACTTTACAGGTCTCGAGTTATTATCGGCGTTCGTAGAAGTTTGCTTCTATCTTCGCACCATTGACTAGTGACTCGAGGCGCTAAGTTTGATGGTGATGCTTGTGGCGGGGTTTCGATTCTTGAAAAGAGATCGACAACCGCCCGCTTCTTACTCTTCCGAGGTCGGTGATTATGTTGTGTATTGTGATGCGTCAGCGCCTCGGATGTGTGTTGATGCGGTGGGTAAGGTTATAGCGTCCCGAGCGGCTAAGAAGCATGAGAGGAACTACCCCACCCGTGATTTGGAGTTGCAACGGTGATTCACGCTTTGAAGATCCGAGGCACTATTTGTATGGGGTTCATGTGGATATTTATCTGACCACAAGAGCCTCCGATATCTTGACCGGAGAGAAATTGAACTCACGGCAGGCGGTGGTTTGAGTTACTCAAGGATTACGATGTCGACATCCTGTACCACCCGGGGAAGGCCAATGTTGTGGCAGATGCTCTTAGCCGTAGGTCAATGGGGAGTCTATCAGATGTTCAGCCAGAGAGGAGGGGCATGGTCCGCGAGTTACATCAGTTAGCGAGCCTTGGAGTCCGACTGATTGATTCTGATAGCAGTGGGGTTCGAGTTCGAGAGGTTGCCGAGTCTTCCATCGTCGAGGAGGTGAAGAGGCAACAGTTTGAGGATCCGGTTTTGATTCGGTATCGTGATGCGGCTCTTCGTGAGGGGAAGGGTCCTTTTGAGGTAGCACCTGATGGGGTGCTAAGGTTTGAGGGCAGGTTGTGTGTTCCAGATGTTTCAGGACTTGTGAGTTCTAGGGAAGCACACAGTAGCGCGTTACTCTATCCATCCGGGTCGACCAAGATGTACCACGACCTTAGATCTGTATTGGTGGGATGGCTTGAAGAGGACGTTGCGAGTTTGTGGCTCGGTGCGTGTTGTCAGCAGGTGAAGATAGAGCACCAGAGGCCTGGTGGATTATTGCAGGCGATAGAGATCCCGACCTGGAAGTGGGAGGTGATCAACATGGACTTTATCACAGGATTACCTCGCACTCCGAGGAAGCACGATTCTATATGGGTTATCGTCGACAGGCTGACGAAATCAGCCCACTTTCTTCCAGTCAGGACGACTTTTTTGGCTGAGGATTATGCCAGACTTTATATCAGAGATCGTCGATTGCATGGAGTCCCTATTTCGATCATATCTATGCAGAGGATCCTGATTACAGTTCTAACTTACGGAGGTCTTTCGAAGAAGGGTTTAGGGACGCAGTGAGCACGATCTTGCAATTCCATCCGCATGAGCAGACGGACGGCGGGCGCACTATCGAACTCTTGAGGATATGCTGCGAGCCTGTGTTATTGACTTCAGGGGTAGCTGGGAGGATCATTTGCCTCTAGTTGAGTTTGCGTATAATAATAGCTACCACTCCAGTATTCAGATGGCGTCTTATGAGGCCTTGTATGGGAGGAAGTGCAGATCGCCGATAGGCTGGTTCGATGTGGGCGAGGTGCAGTTAGTGGGACCAGATTTGGTGCAAAGGCGATGGATAAGGTGAAGCTTATCGAGGAGCATCGTTACCGAGTCGGAAGTCATACGCGATCATCGTCGTCGGCATCTAGAGTTTGAGGTTGATGATTGGGTTTTCTGAAGGTGTCACCCATGAAGCGGTGTGATGAGATTCGGAAGAAAAGGAAACTCACCGAGGTACATTGGGCGTGTCGATTGTCCGCGGTAAGCAAGGTTGCCTATGAGTTGGATCTGCCGTCCGATCCGGAGGCGGCATCCGTGTTTCATGTTTCTATCTTTGAGAGATGTATCGGGATCCATCTAGGTGCATCCGATTGACGATGTCGGTGACCGAGGGTTTATCGTATGAGGAGATTCCATAGCGATAATCGATCGTCGTTAGCGTCTGCGGACCAAGGACGTGGCTTCCGTCAAAGTCTTGTGGCGGAACGAGCTCAGGGAGGAGATGACGTGGGAAGCTGAGGAGGACATGAGGCAGAAGTATCCTCACCTATTCCCCACACCTCCAGGTAACTCACTTTCCTACTTGTAAATTTTCTTTGACATATTTGCTTAAGTGCTGTATTGTGGCCATGTGTGGCATTTGCAAACTGTTTAAGTTATGAAGAACCTTATCGTTGTATGTCTTGGGAAGGAACATTCGGGACGAATGTTTCTAAGGAGGGGAGAATGTTATACCCCGTATTTCCAGAGTATGTACGTGAGGGCGTACGTACAAAAGTTTAGCCTTAAAGATTAGGCATAGGACGAATTTGGGCACAACTCACAAAAAGAATCGTTTTCCGACGAAACGTTTTACAAAACTTGCGACGGGAAAATTACGGCTATGTCATTTATTATTTTTGCGGATTTTTCCGAGATGTAATCATCACGACCCATTCGGGGCGTGATCGTGCCTTACCGGCACCCAAGTAGTCATACATCGAGTAATCGGAATATAAAACAAGACATGAAACAGATTTATAAAATAAGACACGGTTTATGTGAGAAAACGTCGCCTTTGGCATATATATATACATGGTTTAGCAGTTACATACGATACTGTACAACATGACTACAGAACTCTAAGGAAATATACAACTAGGGCGGGACAGGGCCCCGCAATACCGATTGCATAAAACTAACTACAACCGGGAGATCATACCCAAAAGTAGAGCCTTCGGAGAAGATGGAGCTCCTGACACCAACGCAAAAGATCCTAAGGATGCGGATCTAGCACCTGCTTGCCTTTACCTGCGGCATGAACGCAGCCCCCCGAAGGAGGTCAGTACAACAGGTACCAAGTATGTGAAACTATAAAGTACTTAAATGAAATCAAAGTATTTAAAACCTTTTCACAAATAAATCAGTTCAATTGCACATAGTGCCACATCACAAACAACAAGCGAATAGGAAAAGAATGTGTCTATTCTAGGCCGCGAATGATCGGGCAAGGCCAATCGCCCATAGTATCATTCTGCGTGCCTAGTCCTCGACTTCCGATCCGCATAGTCACACGGACCGCATGAGGTATTCCTCGATCGGTAGCCAACCCCGGTACCGCTGACTCCCGCACCGCATAGTCTCGATAGACCGCGTAGTCCATGGACCGCATAGGAATCCCGCGTCGGGCTAAACACCCGAATGATCAATCACGAGCATACCGCTGCTCGCATAGTCTCGCGACCGCGATAGCCGTATAGACCGCGATCGAGGTGGCAAGCCCTGTATACTAAGTCGAGGGTAGGTGATATAATAACAGTACAACAGACTTACCGTTTAGCAACGTAAGCACAGCAAGAATGACCCCCTTACACAGCATTTCAAGACACTAACACAGGTAGCATCATAATATGTCTACTTATCAAACAAATCTTACTACACTTAACAGAAATCAATACAAGGCTTTTATAAACAAACAAGTAAATGCCTTTTATCCTTCTTAAGTTGTTATGCCTAACTTCCCATAAAGCTAGTATAACTCTTAAGCTTTTGTTTTAAAACCAAATATTTATCTTACGTTAAAAATGATCGATAGTTCTTTTGAAATGCATCGATTCTTATTATTGGGCTTAAGTCAAAAGACATTGCCGTAGTTATTATTCAGGCTTAAGTCAAACGACATTGCCGTAGTTATTATTCAGTTAACACATGTACGTCTACCGTACTATATATATGTTAAAATATCATGCTTAGGAAGAATCACATACCTTCTCGGCGAAAACCTCCTGCCAAGTCGAATATGTCGCGCGCAGAGAATCAGCCTATAATAGTCACAGACATCTATCAAAGTCTAGACTATTCTGAAGGTCATTCTAAACAGAGGGTTCACAATTCTACGGAAAGTCGGGCAGCACAACCCTACCCGGTGAGCTATATAAGTTCATCGTGAAAACAGTCCATGTGAGTCTGATTCAATTATTCTTCTTTAAACCCTTCTACGTGATATGATTCAATTCTATTCAGAATATTCTTCTAAGTATTTAATACTTATTCTTATACTTCTACGGATGCATTCTCTAATACAAAAGAGGGTTAGGATTATTTACCTCGGTAAGCCCAATAATATCCTAGATAAAAGTCGATCAGAGCAAGGCTTAGCTCCTAAGTTAGACGCTCCGATAGCTCCAGAAACCTTAGAAGTTCTTCACAACTTCTACTCAGTACTAAGGTATTTGGGCTAGGGTATTTTGGGCATTATAACAATACTAGAAGGCAACTTTTCTACCAAGGGAGGGGGGTAGATTTCGGCTAGGCTAGGGGGGATTAGCCTCGGCTAAGCTCACCAAAGGGGGGGGGGGGGGGAAGGTGTGTTGGACGAAAAGGCTTAAGGAAGAGGAGAGGATTTTTCAAGACTTGGAAAGATTTGTGGATGAAGAACTCTTCATCTTAAGGGGGGTATTTATAGCTCAAGCCATGGCCAACCAATGGCCAAGATGAAGACAAGTGCAAGGCAAGTGTAGGGTGAGGATTTACTACACACAAATATCCTACCAACTCCTTGACTTGTGCAAAGGCACAAAAAACGTGCCATCCTATTCCAATTCGTCCAATGGACGATTTCAAGTCCACCAATTGGAGGGTGCCAAGTGTCGCCCTCCCATTGGTCCAAAATGTTTCGTCTCTCGGAAAAATCCGCAAAAATACTAAATGACATAGCCGGAATTTTCTCTACGAAAGCTGTGGAAACGTTTCGTCGGAAAACGATTCTTTTAGTGAGTTGTGCACAAATAAAAACGTCCAAGGCTTAAACTTTCAAGGCCAAACTTTCGTACGTACGCCCTCACGTACATACTCCGGAAATACGGGGTATAACATTCTCCCCTCCTTAGAAACATTCGTCCCGAATGTTCCTTCCCAAGACAGTTAACGGTAAAAGCTTAAGCGGTTTAAAGTGCCACACATGGCCACAATATAACACTTAACAATTACGAAAATTAAACGTGGCGAAAGTAAGTTACACGGAGGTGGGGAATAAGTGAGGGTACCGCCTCATGTCCTCCTCGCTTCCCACGTCATTTCCTCCTAAGCTCGTTCCGCCACGAACTTTGACGGAAGCCACGCCACGTCCGCAGACGCCTAACACGACGATCGACTATCGCTATGGGAATCTCCTCATACGATAACCCCTGGCCACCGACATCGTCAATCGGATGCACCCTAGATGGATCCGATACATCTCCTCAAAGATAGAAACATGGAACACGGATGACCGCCTCGGATCGGACGGCAGATCCAACTCATAGGCAACCTGCCTACCTGCGGACAATCAAACGGCCCGATGTACCTTGGCCGAAGTTTCCTTCTTCCGAATCTCATCACACCCTTCATGGGTGACACCTTTAGGAAAACCCAATCATGAACCTCGAACTCCGGATGCCGACGGCGATGATCTGATATGACTTCGCGACTCAGTCGTCAAGAACCTCTCTGGATAAGCTTCACCTTATCCATCGCTGTACCAAATCTGGACCCACTAGCCGCACCGCCCACATCGAACCAACCTATAGGCGATCTGCACTTCCTCCCATACAAGGCCTCATAAGGCGCCATCCGAATCTTGGAGTGGTAGCTATTGTACGCAAACTCAACTAGAGGCAAATGATCCTCCCAACTACCATCGGTCAATAACACGGGCTCGCAAAGATATCCTCGAGAGTGCGGATAGTGCGCTCTGCTGTCCGTCTGCTCGTGGATGAAATGCGACTGTGCTCACTGCGTCCCTAAACCCTGCGGAAGGACCTCGAAGTTAGCGTAAACCGGGCTCCTGCATGCGATATGATCGAAATAGGGACTCCATGCGATCGGCGATCTCGGATGTAAAGTGCGCATAATCCTCACCGAGAAAGTCGCCCTAACGGAAGAAAGTGGGCTGATTTCGACCGTCGGCGATAACCCATATAGAATCATGTCTCTCCGAGTGCGAGGTAATCTGTGATGAAGTCCATGTTGATCACCTCCCACTTCGGTGTCGATCTCTATCGTCAGAATAAAACCACCGTGCCTCCGTGCTCTACCTTACTGCCGACAACACGCACCGAGCTACGAACTCGCAACGTCCCTCTTCAAGCCATCCCACCAATACACGATCTAAGGTCGTGGTACATCTTGGTCGACCGACGGATGGATGAGTAACGCCGTGTGTGCTTCCCAAGAACTCTGCGAAGTCTCAAACATCCGGGACACACAAGTCGCCTCAAACCTTAGCACCCCATCGTGCTACCTCAAAAGGACCCTTCCTCACGAAGAGTCAGTATCACGATAACGTGCGTAATGGATCCTCGGCTGTTGCCTCTTCACCTCTCGACGATGGAAGACTCGGCAACCTCACGAACTCGAACCCCATCGCTATCGAATCGGTCAAGCGGACACCGAGGCTCGCTAATCGATGCAAATCACGAACCATGTCCCTCCTCTCTAGCCGCACATCCGATAGGCTCCCATCGACCTACGACTAAGAGCATACGCCACAACATTGCCTTCCCGGTGGTACAGATATCAACATCGTAATCCTTAAGCAACTCTAACCACCGTCTCGCCGTAAGTTCACTCCTGCGGTGAAGATATACTTTGGAGGCTCTTGTGGTCTGTATAAATATCCACGTGAACCCCATACAAATAGTTCCTCCAGATCTTGGCGTGAATCACCGCCGCGGCTCCAAATCATGGGGGTAGTTCCTCGTGTTCTTAGAGGTGTCGGGATGATGACGCTTATAACTCTACCATGCCGCATCAACACACATCCCAGCCCGATGCTCGACGATCACAATACACAACATAACCATCCGACCTGCGGAAGAGTAAGAACGGGCGGTCGTCGCCTCTCCTTTAGCATGGAAACCACGCCACACGCATCGATCGAAACTTGGCTGCCTTCCGAGTCACCTAGTCGATGGTGCGAGATAGAAGCAAACTTCTCCACGAACCGCCGATAATATCTGCGAGGCCGAAAATCGCGAACCTCAGCGGAGTAGTCGGTCTAGGCCAAGTCCCGATCGCCTCGATCTTGGCCGTATCCACTCGAATGCCATCACCACAATATGCCCAAGAAAAGCCACGAAGTCAACCAAAACTCACATTTGGAAAACTTGGCGTATAATCTGGTCCCGAGAAGCACAAGACGATCTTCAAATGCTCGCATGCTCGCTCGAGCGATAATAAACCAAGATATCATCAATGAACACTATCACAAACGTGTCCAAAAATGGTTTGAACACTCGGTCATCAAATCCATGAATACCACGAGCATTGGTCAACCCAAAAGACATGACTGAACTCATAATGCCCGCACGTCCGAATGCGATCGTAGGACATCCACCTCTCTGACTCGTACCTGATGATAGCCCGATCGCAGATCAATCTTGGAGAAACATCTCGCGCCCTGCAACTGGTCGAACCAATCATCAATCCTGGGAAGGGGGTATCTGTTCTTAATAGTCACCTTGTTCACCGTCAGAATCAACACATGCGCAGCGTCCCGTCCTTCTTCTTCATGAACAATACCGGCGCTCCCCAGGGTGAAACACTAGGCCTAATGAATCCCTTCTCCAGCAAATCTCTCAGCTGGTCCTTCAACTCTCTCAACTAGGCAGGTGCCATTCTGTATGGCGGAATGGAAATAGGCCGAGTGTCCGCAAAGACATCTATACAAAACTCGATCTCCTCTCGGGAGGATACCGGAGGTCGCGTGAAACACGCTCGGGAACTCGACCATCGAATCGATGAAAATCGCACCGCTGCCCTCGAGATCAAACACGACGAGATGGTAGATATACCCTTCGCACCATCTTCCTAGCCTTGAGGTAGAAATAAACCTACCATCGCGATACTGCTCCTCCCACTCAACAACCGGCCCTCAGAAATCGAACCGCATTACTCTCTCTGCGAGCTACATTGGCGTAGCAAGAAGCTAGCCAATCCATCCCCATGATCACGTCGAAGTCAATCATCTCCAACTCTATCAAGTCGGCTAGGGTCTGACGACTGTAAATGGTCACAGTACAAGCTCTATATACCCGCCGAGCTACCACCGAATCACCCACTGGCGTAGCTACCTCGAAAGGGTCTATGGACTCAGGCTCTATCCCTATCCTACTAGCAACAAGAGGAGATATATAGGACAGAGTAGAACCCGGATCTATCAAAGCATATACATAAAACCCAAACCGATAAGGTACCGTGGCGACATCGGTGAGGCCTCACGATCCCGCTTACCGGACAAGGCATAACACTGATTCGAGGACCGCTAGAAGCGGGACTCGCGCCACGACTCGCGCGACCCGCTGGTCCATGAGTACCTTGCCCTCCGGCGAGTAATCGCTTGGGATGAAGAAGCGGCAATGCACTCGTAGCCGAGCCCTACCACCGCCACGCCGGCCGGACAAACTCTCGCGAAATGACCTGCGGCCACAAGTATAGCAAGCTCGAGTACTGCTCCCGAATGGTATCTACCACAACGCACACCGAACCTCGAGCAGTTAGCACCTCGCTACTCGAAATCAAGTCCCGCCCCGACCGCCCCGATCGCTCTGGCCGAAAATGATGTAGAGCGCTCTGCGCCTGTGGTGCAAATCTGGACTTCAGATGCCGCCACCACGAGAACCACCAAAAGAACCGGCCGCTCGCCTTCTTCGCTGCTGATATCGCTTACCCGGCGTCTCTACGCCTCGCATCCTAGCGCATGAGCTCGCATACGGTAATGTCCATGCACGGGTGAAGGACACACCCGCACAAGACTCGGCCATGTAATCATCTAGCCAGTGACATAGCGATGCACGGTCCTCCATATCTGCTACAGGCAGATATATCGAGCCAAAGAATCAAACTCGACATTATACTCCCTAATCAAGGCCCTCCTGTCTCAAAGAACAAGAATCTATCGGCTCGTGCCTCCTCATCTGCGAGGCAAGAAGTGTGTGAGAAAAGCCTCCAAAACTCATCCCATCTGCTGGAGGTGCATGCTCTCCCGAAAGCTCCTACGAATCAAACCAATCGATTGCGGTATCACGCGGCCGTCGCGAACCGAATGTCACGGACTCAGTCCGAAGCCTTGATCACCCGCATGATCTCTGCAGAATCGACGGATGAACTCCTGCGGATCATCCTCCGCCTCGACAGTAAAACTCGCGGGCTACAACTAAGGAAATCCGTAGCCTCAAATGCGCCTCGTGCACTACAGTGCCGCTGAATCGAATCGCTGCTGGCCCACTGTCCTCATGTCCGCCACAATCCGAGCAAATAATCGGGCCATCTCTATGTACCCATCTCCTCTCGCTTCCAGTGTGGATCGAGGTACAGGTGCATCGCGGTCTCTATTGGCCGGGCGGCGTCATGGGACTCGCCGTCTTGGGTAGATCGGGCACGAGCCTCATGACTGGGTGTCTGGTAGCGGCTCCGCCGCTTGCCGCTTCGGGCCCGGTTGCCTTACGTGAGGCATAAATGTTACAGAAAGGAATACGTTAGAGGGTCCAACCTATAACATGCCTCTAAAGCACGATCTCGTAATGAGAAGAATGAAACCAATCCTAAATATCCTATAGCCTCGATTATTGGTGTGGTGCAACACACCGATAATCAAGACTCTACTAGATACGGCTCAGACACTTTCCGAGGATTAATCGCTCGATACCACTTTTGTCACGACCCATTCCGGGCCGTGGATCGTGCCTTACCGGCACCCAAGTAGTCATACATCGAGTAATCGAATATAAAACAAGACATGAAACTTTATAAAATAAGACACGCTTTATGTGAGAAAACATCGCCTTTAAGATATATATATATACATGGTTTAGCGATATACGATACTGCATAACATGACTACTGCACTTCTAAGGAAATATAAAACTATGGCGGACAGGGCCCGCCATACCTCGATACAAAACTAACTACAACAGGGAGATCATACCCAAAAGTAGAGCCTCCGGAGAAGATGGAGCTCCTGACACCAACGCAAAAGATCCTAAGGATGCGGATCTAGCACCTGCTTGCCTTTACCTGCGGCATGAACGCAGCCCCCCGAAGGAGGTCAGTACAACAGGTACCAAGTATGTGAAACTATAAAGTACTTAAATGAAATCAAAGTATTTAAAACCTTTTCACAAATACAATCAGTTCAATTGCACATAGTGCCACATCACAAACAACAACAGTAATAGGAAAATCAGAATGTGTCTATTCTAGGCGCGAATGATCAAGCAAGGCCAATCGCCCATAGTATCATGCGTGCCTAGTCCTCGACTTCCGCGATCCGCATAGTCACACGCACCGCATGAGGTATTCCTCGCATCGGGGGTAGCCAACCCCCGGTACCCGCCTGGACTCCCGCAGTCCGCATAGTCTCAATAGACCGCATAGTCCCATGGACCGCATAGGGAATCCCCCGCATCGGGCTAAACACCCGGAATGATCAATCCTGGAGCATACCGCTGCTCCGCATAGTCTCACAGACCGCATAGGCCGTATAGACCCGCATCAAGGGTGGCAAGCCCTCGGTATAATAAGTCAAGGGGGTAGGTGATATAATAACAGTACAACAGACTTACCGTTTAGCAACGTAAGCACAGCAAGAATGACCCCCTTACACAGCATTTCAAGACACTAACACAGGTAGCATCATAATATGTCTACTTATCAAACAAATCTTACTACACTTAACAGAAATCAATACAAGGCTTTTATAAACAAACAAGTAAACAGTTCCTTTTTATCTTTCTTAAGTTGTTATACCTAACTTCCCATAAAGCTAGTATAACTCTTAAGCTTTTGTTTTAAAAACCAAATATTTATCTTCTGTTAAAAATGATTCAGTAGTTCTCTTGAAATGCATCAGGATTCTTATTATTCAGGCTTAAGTCAAAAGACATTGCCGTAGTTATTATTCAGGCTTAAGTCAAACGACATTGCCGTAGTTATTATTCAGTTAACACATGTACGTCTACCGTACTATATATATGTTAAAATATCATGCTTAGGAAGAATCACATACCTTCTCGGCGAAAACCTCCTGCCAAGTCGAATATGTCGCGCGCAGAGAATTCAGCCTATAATAGTCACAGACATCTATCAAAGTCTAGACTACTCTGAAGGTCATTCTAAACAGAGGGTTCACAATTCTACGCAAAGTCGGGCAGCACAACCCTACACGGTGAGCTATATAAGTCTCTTGTGAAAGCAGTCTATGTGAGTCTGATTCAATTATTCTTCTTTTAAACCCTTCTACTGTGATAACAGTTCAATTCTATTCTGTAATATTCTTCTAAGTATTTAATACTTATTCTTATACTTCTACAGTATGCATTCTCTAATACAAAAGAGGGTTAGGATTATTTACCTCGGTAAGCCCAATAATATCCTAGATAAAAGTCGATCCGGAGCAAGGCTTAGCTCCTAAGTTGTACGCTCCGATAGCTCCAAGGAAACCTTAGAAGTTCTTCACAACTTCTACTAAGTACTAAGGGATTTGGGCTAGGGTATTTTGGGCATTATAACAATACTAGAAGGCAACTTTTCTACCAAGGGAGGGGGGGTAGATTTCGGCTAGGCTAGGGGGGGTTTAGCCTCGGCTAAGCTCACCAAAGGGGGGGAAGGTGTGTTGGACGAAAAAGGCTTAAGGAAGAGGAGAGGATTTTTCAAGACTTGGAAAGATTTGTGGATGAAGAACTCTTCATCTTAAGGGGGGTATTTATAGCTCAAGCCATGGCCAACCAATGGCCAAGATGAAGACAAGTGCAAGGCAAGTGTAGGGTGAGGATTTACTACACACAAATATCCTACCAACTCCTTGACTTGTGCAAAGGCACAAAAAACGTGCCATCCTATTCCAATTCGTCCAATGGACGATTTCAAGTCCACCAATTGGAGGGTGCCAAGTGTCGCCCTCCCGTTGGTCCAAAATGTTTCGTCTCTCGGAAAAATCCGCAAAAATACTAAATGACATAGCCGGAATTTTCTCTACGAAAGCTGTGGAAACGTTTCGTCGGAAAACGATTCTTTTAGTGAGTTGTGCACAAATAAAAACGTCCAAGGCTTAAACTTTCAAGGCCAAACTTTCGTACGTACGCCCTCACGTACATACTCCGGAAATACGGGGTATAACAGTAACATTTTGGACTAACGAGAGGGTGACACTTGTCACCCTCATTGGAAGGCAAAGGGAGGCCACGGTTGGCATGAAATTGGGGCTTAAAACTTGGGTCAATGTTTTGTAAGGGATTTGTGGAGTAGGTTAGGGGGCACTTGTGCAAATCCCCACCATCCACTTGCCCTCCACTTGCCCTCCACTTGCCCTTATCCTAGCCCTTAAAAGCCCTCTACAGACCCCCCCCCCTTGATGAAGAGTTCTTCATCCACAAATCAAACTTTCCAAGTCTAAAATCCCTCCCTCCCTTTGTGTTGTGTTCGTCCAAGCCTCCCCCTTCCCTCTTGAAAAGGCTTTTGCCGAAACCACCCCCCTCCCCCTTTGTGGTGTTCTAGCCGAGACCTACCCCCCCCCCCCCCCTTGGTAGAAATACTCTCCAAGTATTGTCACTATCCTCAAATACCCTAGCCGTATATCTTTTAGTATTTCCAAAGTTACCTCTATACGTAGAGTCCGGAAATACTACCTTGTATTACTATAGTCACTAAACGAAACCCTAGGAGAAACTTCACTGTTGGTTGGAGTAGAAAGTAGAAGTTGTGTAGAAACTTCTAAGGGTTTCTTGGAGCGGATTGGAGCGTACAGATTAGGAGCTAAACCTCGCTCAGGATCGACTTATATCTTGGATAATATTGGGCTTATCAAGGTAAATAATCTTATCCTTCTATTGTAATTGGAGAATACATACTGTAGAAGTATAGACATAAGTTTAAAATACATAGAAGGATATTAAAGAAGAGAATTGAACTGTATGTCACGACCCGTTCCGGGGCCCGTGACTGGTGCCTTACCCGGGCACCCAAGTAGTCATACATCAGAGAAAATCAGCGGAATATAAAACAAGACATGAATCAAATGAAAATTTAGACACAGTTTATATGAGAAAAAGTCGCCTTTCGGCATAATATATATAAACCAAAACACGCGGTTTACATCCTTGCATGCAGCGGGACTACAGACCTCTAAGGAAGTAAACAACTATGGCGGGACAGGCCCGCCATACTGCAACGATACAAAACTATCTACAACGGGGAGATCATACCCAAAGTAGAGCCTCGGAGAAGATGGAGCTCGACACCAACGCAAAAGATCCTAAGGATGCGGATCTAGCACACCTTGCCTTTACTGCGGCATGACGCAGCCCGAGGAGGTCGACAACAGTACTAAGTATGTGAAATCGTAAAATACTTAAATGAAATCATATCATTTTAAAACCGGTTTACAAATATGCGAAACAACCAATATAGCGCACATAGTGCCATCATAAACAAGAGCAACAATAGGTAGCGTAATAGGTCTTTTCTAGTGCGAATGATCGAGCGGGCCAATCGCCCGTAGTATCACTATGCAAGCCTAATCACGGACTCCGTAGTCCGCATAGGCCACTCACATAGGCCCGCGTAGGGTATAACCCGCATCGAGTAGCTACTCCTCGGCATCGTCCCGGACTCGTAGTCCGCATGGCCATAGGCCGCGTGAGGTATAACCCGCACACTAACACGGAACTCGTAGCTCGCATAGGTCCCTGGACCCGCATGAGGTATTCTCGAATCATGGTCCTGCATCGCTGAGTCTACCCGCGTCGGAGGCGACTTTAACCCGGTAACATGTCAAGAGGTGAGTGATATAATACTAACATAACAGCTTATCGTTAAACAACCTAAGCACAACAAGAATACCCTCTTATACAAACGTTACAAGACACTACCACACATAGCATCATATCATGTCTACTTATCAAACCATTTTATTCTTTCCATTAATATAAGTCTGTTATAAACACATAAGTAAACTGTTCCTTTTATCAGTCTTAAGGTGTTATACCTAACTTCCCATAAAGCTAGTATAACTCTTAAGCTTTTTGTTTAAAAACCAATTAGTTCTCTTCTGTTAAAATGATCCAGTATTCTTTTGGAATGCATCAAGATTCTTATTATTCAGGCTTAAGTTAAAAGACATTGCCGTAGTTATTATTCAGGCTTAAGTCAAAAGACATTGCCGTAGTTATTATTCAGTCAACACATGTACGTCTACCGTACTATATATATATTTTAAAATATCATGCTTTAGGAAGAATCACATACCTTCTCGGCGAAATCCACCTGCCAAGTCGAGTA
This sequence comes from Przewalskia tangutica, assembly GCA_029844215.1. Taxonomy (NCBI): domain Eukaryota; kingdom Viridiplantae; phylum Streptophyta; class Magnoliopsida; order Solanales; family Solanaceae; genus Przewalskia; species Przewalskia tangutica. Next base: position 41,855,148 of record CM056732.1, read on the forward strand.
TGTCGCGTGCAGAGAATCGACTATATGATCAAATACGTCTATCAACGTCTAGGCATCTGCTTGATTCTAAGCGAGAGGGTTCTATTCTACGGAAATTTGGCGTGACTTCCCTACGGTAGGTTATGCAGTCTGATAAAACAGTCCTATGTGAGTGCAGTTCAATTATTCATCTTTTATACCCTTCTACCGTGATATGATTCAATTCTATAATATTCTTCTATGTATTTATACTTATTCTTACACTTCTACAGTATGTATTCTCTAATTACAAAAGAAGGATAAGTTTATTTACCTCGATAAGCCCAAAAATTATCCAAGTTAAACGTCGCTCCTGGGCAAGGTTTAGCTCCTAATTTATGCGCTCCGATAGCTCCAAGAACCCTTAGAAGTTCTTCACAACTTCTACTAAGTACAAAGGGATTTGGGCTAGGGTATTTTGGGCATTATAACAATACTAGAAGGCAACTTTTCTACCAAGGGAGGGGGGGTAGGTTTCGGCTAGGCTAGGGGGAGGGGTTGCCTCGGCCAAGCTTCAAAAGGGGAGGGGGGGAGTGTTTGGACGAAAAGCTACAAGGGAGAGGGAAGGATTTTAGCCTTGGAAAGTTTGTTTGTGGATGAAGAACTCTTCATCACAAGAGGGGTATTTATAGGTCAAGGGATGGCCAACCAATGGCCAAGATTATGCCAAGTGCAAGGCAAGTGTAGGGTGAGGATTAGGGCAAGTGTCCTTAGCCAACTTGCACACAAAATATCCTACCAACTCCAAGACAAAAATGGCCATCCAATTCGGCCTAATGCCGCCCCACATCCATGATGAGAGGGTGACAAGTGTCGCCCTCTCGTTGGTCCAAAGTGTTTCGTCTCTCGGAAAAATCCGCAAAAATTAGAAATGACATAGCCGGAATTTATCCTACGCGAGTTGTGTAAAACGTTTCGTCGGAAAACGATCCTTTTAATGAGTTGTGCCCAAAAAAACGTCCCATTGCCTACTTTAAGGCTAAACTTTCGTACGTACGCCCTTACGTACATACTTTGGAAATACGGGGTATAACACTGTACTTACATAGGGCTGTATTTACAGTAGACTTGTATAGCTTACCGGGTAGGGAAGTGCTGCCCGATTTTCCGTAGAATAGAGAACCCCCTGTTTAGAATATCCTACAGAATAGACTAGACGTTGATAGACGTATTTGACTATTATAGGTTGATACTCTGCGCGCGACATATTCGACTTGGCAGGTGGATTTCGCCGAGAAGGTATGTGATTCTTCCTACACTCTTGAGCATGATATTTTAAAGTATATATATAGTACGGTAGACGTACGTGTGTTAAGCGAGCGTAGCTTACTGTGATGTCTTTTGACTTAAGCCTGAATAATAAAGATCTTAAAGTCTTTCAAAAGAATTATGAATCAGTTTTGAAAGAAGAAGAATAATTGTTTTTAAAAACAAGAAGCTTAAAGAGTTATACTAGCTTTATGGGAAGTTAAGTATAACGAATTAAGAAAGATAAAAGGAACAGTTTACTTATGTGTTTATAAAAGACTTATATTGATTTATGGAAAGTATAATAAGATGGTTTGATAAGTAGACATGATATGATGCTATGTGTGTTAGTGTCTTGTAACGTTTGTATAAGAGGGTATTCTTGTTGTGCTTATGTTGTTTAACGATAAGTTTGTTATGTTAGTATTATATCACTCACCTCTTGACATGTTCTGGGGTTAAGCTGCCCGATGCGGGGTAGACTTCGGTGATGCAGGACCATGATTCGAGAATACCTCATGCGGGTCCAGGGACCTATGCGGAGCTACGAGAGTTCCAGGTTAGTGTGAGGCCTTTATGGTCATGCGGTCTATGTGGCCATGCGGACTACGAGTCGGGGCGATGCAGAAGTAGCTACCCTCGATGCGGGGATACCTCATGCGGGCCTAGGTGGCTACGCGGACTACGGGAGTCGAGATTAGGCTTGCATAATGATACTATGGGCGATTGGCCTGCCCGATCATTCGCGACCTAGAAAAGACCTCATTATTTACCTATTGTTGCTCTTGTTTATGATGTGGCACCACGTATGCGGTTACATTAGTTGTTTAAATGCATATTTGTAAATTGGTTTTAAAATAATATGATTTCATTTAAGTACTTTGATTTCACATACTTGGTACTGTTATGCTGACCTCCTTCGGAGGCTGCGTTCACGCGGTAAGGCGGCAAGTGCTAGATCCGCATCCTTAGGATCTTTGCGTTGGTGTCGTGAGCTCCATCTTCTGCGAGGCTCGACTTTTGGGTATGATCTCCTGTTGTAGATACTTTTATGCGATCGGGTATGGCGGCCCTGTCCCGCCATAGTTGTATTTCCTTAAGTGCAGTAGTCTATTATGCAGTTGGGATGTAGCGCGAGTTTGGTTTATATATATTATGCCGAAAGCGACTTTTATCATATAAAGCGTGTCTCAATTTACATTGTTTCATGTCTTGTTTTATATTCCTCTGATTTTCTCACGATGTATGACTACTTAGGTGCGGGTAAGGCACGATCCGCGAACGAGCAGTCGTGACGATGCCCGATCGATTGAGGACGCGGCTTTGGTATCCGTAGTTAGCGCCGTACTTGCCGTACGGTGGTTATGACACAGGTAGGACCTGGTGTTCATGTGTACTCCTTGGTGTTGCTATATCATAGACTGCTGGCAGTGAGGAAGGTATTCCACGGGCACGAATGATGTGGTGGGCGTGAGACCCATATTTATATTTGAGTGATGACTTTGAGGGCGTGAGTCCCTGACTTGACGTGACTGCTTACATATTATGTACTGTAGTTTGGTTATCATATATGTCTCCTGTTTATATAGACTACTATGATTTCATTTACAGTATTTTCAGTTTCACATACTTGGTACCTGTTGTATTGACCTCCTTCGGGGGGCTGCGTTCATGCCGCAGGTAGAGGTACATCGGTTGTTGATCCTCGCTCATAGGATCACAGTTCAGCGTATTGGGAAGCTCCGTTTCTCCGGAGGCTTATCTTTTGGTATGTTTCCCTGAGTTGTAGGTTCTTGTACATTCAGGGGTATGGCGGGGCCCTGTCCCATCATAGTTGTGGTTACATTCTTAGAGGTCTGTAGTACTGTTGTGGGCAGGGTTGTAAAGGATGTAACTGTTCAATTTCTGTATATATGCAAGAAGGCAACCGTTTTGGTTGGCCTGTTTTATTATCATATCTCTTGTTTCATGTTTAAGTTTTTATTTCCGCTGATTTTCTCTGATGTTGTATCACTAGGGTGCCCGGGGTAAGGCACCAGTCACGGGCTCGAGATCGGGTCGTGACATTTTAGCTCCTCTTCTTACGTTCCAATCCGCTCCAAGCACTCCTTAGAAGCTCATAACCAACTTCTCTTCAATTTCCAACTTCAAAGTTGAAGAACACCTTAGGTTTTCATCTTGCGACTAACGTAAAAACGTGGTTTTTCTGGGATATTTCTATTGAGATAACCTTAGAATACCTTAGGGATCTTGGGTTTGAATATTGGGAATAATGGAGCAAGATTGCAAAAAATTTCTTCCTCTTTCACACCTTGGTCGAGAGCACTTCACATGAACAAGAAAATGTTCTTGATTTTTTCTAAGTATGGAATGATCTAGTCTTGCACTAGTAGTAACAATATAAAAGGAAACCAATGGCTAGGATTAAAACATATGGATGGCTAAGATGAGGTCAAATATATCAAGCTCACTTTTCCCTTTGACTTGGTCCATTTTCTCAAGCCAAAATTGGCTAGTCTTTAATGATAAATTCGTCCAAGGAAAGATTATATCGGAAATTCGTCCAAGGAAAGATTATGTCGCCATCCCATTGGTCCATAACATGCCGTTTCCCGAAATTTCCATAATTGGTCAAAATATCGGAAACCTCGTGGGCCCCACAAAAACCTAAAATTCCTCGGGTGGGCCACACGTATCCAACTCTGTAAATAAACTTTCATAGTTCCGATAAATTATAAACGTCTCATATAGCAAATTCGAGAACCCAATTCTGATTAACAAACACTTATCTTTTCCGAGGTTCGGAAGATTTTCCTTAGAATTTACAACTCTTTCTTTCGTTCAAATTTATAAGTCTTGTTCTCTCACGTCTATTCTCGTAAACACATGTCCTGGAACTACGGGGTGAAACAACTATGGACTATTTTTACATTGGACTATGGACCAGTATTATGGACAGCGTTGTTAGATTAAGGGGATGAATTTTACACGTCCAGTTAGGCGTGTAATCCCTTTTTGACTTGTTGAATTGTTGCGCCTTAAAAGAGGCATTTGGTTATTGATTTCGGGCCTTGAAAATGTGGAAATGTACGTAGAAACAGGGAATTGATAGACGTATTATGATTATTATAGGTTGATACTCTATGCGTGACATACTCGATTTGGCAAGTGGATTTAGCCGAGGAGGTATGTGAACTCTTCCTATCCTCTTGAGCATGATTGTTGTGAAATATATAGTACGGTAGACGTACGTATGTAAATGAATTTGGTTTCATTTTTGTGTCCTTGACTTGATTCTAAATGTTAAGAGACTTGAATTATTCTAAAAGTTGTGAAGCCTTATTCGAAAGTAATTGATACTTGGCTTCAATAGACTAAGTTCTTTTGGTTTTAAAAAGGAATGTAATTGCCTTAGTTTCTAAAAACATAAGGTGTTATAATAGGTTTATGGGAAGTTAGTTATAAACGACCTTATGAAGATAAAAGAATGGTTTACTTACTTGATTTTCAAAAGCCTTGAAATGATTTTCTGAAAGTGTAGCAACTTGGGTTGAAAAGTAAACATGCTTGATACTACGGGTATTAGTGTCTTGTGGCTTTTTATGTAAAAAGGGGTCATTTTTAAGAGAGTTGAAGTACGTAGTACTTTGGGGTTAAATCCCGGATTTTACATAAAATGAAGGTGCCTTGAGTTTATAAACTGATATTTCACTTTACAAGTTAATAAATGTCTAAGAGTGCGTTAACTTACATGTGCTTGCTCGTGATAGCCTTGTTATATGTTATACCCCGTATTTCCAGAGTATGTACGTGAGGGCGTACGTACAAAAGTTTAAGCCTTAAGTAGGCAAAGGGACGAAATTTGTTCACAACTAGCGAAAAGAATTGTTTTCCGACGAAACGTTTTCCGGACTTTGCGAAGGGAAAATTGCGGTTGCAACATTTATTATTTTTGCGGATTTTTCCGAGAGATAAAATATTTTGGACCAACGAGAGGGCGACACTTGTCACCCTCAAGTGGGCGGGATGGTGGACGAAAGATGGCGCGTTTTTTGGCCTAAAGCTTTGGTCAAGGTTAGGTAGGATATTTTGTGATATTTGTGTGGTAGATAGATAAGGTGGGACCCACACACACTTGTCCAAATCTCCACCCTCCACTTGCCCTCCACTTGCCTTAATCTTGGCCATTGGTTTCCCTATAAATACCCCTCAAGTGCAAGACTTATTCTTCATCCTCACTGGATAAATTCCAAGGCAAAAAATCCCTCTCCCCCCTTAGTGTAGTTTTCGTCCAAAGTCCTCCTTTGAGAGGCCTCTCGAAACCCCCCTTCCTTGAGTTGATCTCGTGAAATACCCCCTTGGTAGAAAAGTATTCTCCAAGTGTTGTTGCTATGCCAAAATACCTTGGCCCAAATACCTTGTAGAATTCCCAAAGTTACCTCTATACTAAAAGCCCGGAAAATACTACTATACTTCCTTTAGTCACTAAACGAAACCCTAGGGAAAATCTTCATAGTAGGTTGATGTATTTAGTAGAAGTTGTGTAGAACTTCTAAGGGTTTCTAGGAGCGAATTGGAGCGTACAGAATATGAGCTAAACCTTGCTCAGGATCGACTTTTAAACCTGGATAATTTTGGGCTTATCGAGGTAAATACTCTTACCCTTCTATTGTAATTGGAAATTACATCGTAGTAGTATAGAATTGAGTATAAGATGTATATAAGGATGGTATAAAAGAGAAGAACTGACTTACATAGGATTTGTATTCTGATGAGACTTGTAGTTGTGGGTAGGAAGTCTTGCCCAATTTTCCATAGAATAAGGAATCTTGTATCGGAATCATTCTCTGAGTAGTCTAGGCGTTGATAGACTTATATAGTGGTTATAGGTTGAAATCGCAAGTAGCGTATCTACTCGAAGGGTGGAAAAGGCTAGCGGGATTCTGATGCTTTGGAGCTATTTGCTAATTATCGTGTCGTCGCGAGGTATGTGATTCTTCCTATCCTCTTGAGCATGATATTTTAAAAGAATATATATAGTACGGTAGACGTACGTGTGTTAACTGAACGTGGTTTTACTTCGATGTCTTTTGACTTGAGTTTTAAATAATAAAGAATCTTGAAGTATTTCAAAAGAATTAAGAATCGTTTTTGAAAGAAGAGTAATACTTGGTTTTGAAAGCTTAAGAGTTATACTAGCTTTATGGGAAGTTAGGTATAACGTCTTAAGAGAGATAAAAAGAATGGTTTATTGATCTTAAAAGATAAGAGACTTGACTTAATTGAATTGATATGAATTTTATTAAAAAGTGTGAAACCTCATTCGTGAGTAATGAGTATTTGGTCTTTAAAAGAATAATGTTTTACTGATTTCGGAAATGAGAATAAGTATCGAACGAACCACTGCAGCGTTAATAAAGGAAAATGTATTGACAATTAAGTAATTATATTAAAACCAGTAGAAACCTCCATCTGCATAGAAGCTAAGATAAGACAAGATTGTATTACATTTCCTAGACCATGGCTGCTTTAATAAGATTGTTATAAACAAGATTAACCTACTCACAATTAAGGCATATGTTACTCAAATTGTTTTAAAAGAGAATTATGTTATTAAGTGATTAAGACTATGAACTACGAAACCTTTCGAAAATAAGAGACGTGAATATTTGAAATTAGGCAAACTTGAACTTTGGAAAAGAATGTTGTAACTTGACTTTAAAAGGAGAAGTGTTTTGGTCTAAAAAGAAGGCATGGTATTGTCTTAATTTGGTTTAAAAAGGAAAGTATGGAAGTGTGTTGGTTTACTTAAAACTGTTAGTCCTTCTATTTTTAATACTACGGGTATCGGGTGACCTTTGTAAAAAAATGGATCCTTTAAAAAGAATTTAATATACGTAGTACTTTGGGGTTAAAACCTGGACTTTGGCATAAAATGAAAGTACCTCGAGTTGTGTGTAACTTGCCTATGTTTGCGTGTGATAGCCTTGTCGTGCTAGTATTGTATTTCTATACCACCGCGTCTCTCAATGGAGCGGCTGATTTTTATGATCTTACTTGGGCGTCTGGCGGTGTGGAGGATTCCAGTGCGCACATTGATAGTGTTATTCCATGGACTAGCTCTCCGTGAGGTTATCTTGATCGGCTTTGGTATCGGTAGTTGGCTCGTACTTGCCCGAAGTCGTGGTGATTCACTTTGGTATCGTAGTTAGCCGTACTTGCCGTTCGGTTTAGTGGCGAAGTCTCGTGATCTGACCTTGGTATCTGGTAGTTAGCCCTCGTACTTGCCGATCGGCTCATTGACCACGGCTTTGGTATCGGTAGTTGGCTTCGTGCGCCGTGTCGCTTCGTGGTTTGGTTGTATAGTATTGTTAGTACGGCTTTGGTATCTGGTAGTTGGCTTTCGTACTTGCCCCGGTCAGTTGATGATGCGGCTTTGGTATCTGGTAGTTAGTCTTCGTACTTGCCCCGTATGGTTTTATGACTCAGGTGGGACCTGGTGTTTATGTGTACTCCTTGGTGTTATTATAGACTGCCGGCAGTGAGGAAGGTATTCCACGGGCATGATTGATGTTGAGGGCGTGAGACCCATAGTTATAATTGAGTGATGACTTTGAGGGCGTGAGTCCCTGACTTACGTGACTGCTTATTTATTGTGGACTGCAGTTTGGTTATCATACATATCTCCTGCTTTATATAGACTACTATGATTTCATTTACAGTATTTTCAGTTTCACATACTTGGTACCTGTTATCGACCTCCTTGGCTGCGTTCATGCGCAGTAGAGTACACGATCGTTGATCCTCGCTCATAGGATCACAGTTCAGCGTATTGGGAAGCTCCGTTTCTCCGGAGGCTTATCTTTTGGTATAGTCCCCTGTCACTGTAGGTACTTGTACATTCAGGGGTATGGCGGGGCCCTGTCCCGTCATGTTGTATAAAAATTCTTAGAGGTCTGTAGTACTGTTGTGGGCAGGGTTTGTAAGGATGTAACTGTTCAAGTTTTTAGTTATATATATGCAAGAAGGTAACCGTTTGGTTGGCCTGTTTTATTATCATATCTCTTGTTTCATGTTTAAGTTTTTATTTCCGCTGATTTTCTCTGATGTTGTATCACTAGGGTGCCCGGGGTAAGGCACCAGTCACGGGCCCGGGATCGGGTCGTGACATTATATTCCTATGTTACCGCGTCTCTCAATGAAGGGCCGGATATCTCGCTATTTTACTTAGACATACCGACGTTGTTGGAGATTCCACGGGTATGCTTCCACTATATTTGTTCCATGGACTAGCTCCCCATGAAGCTTCGTGACGCAGGCGGTATCTGGTAGTTGGCTTTCGTACTTGCCCGGTCGACCGTGATGCGGGTGGTATCCGTAGTTGGATTCGTACTTTCCCGGTCGAACCGTGGCGCAGCGAATCGGTAGTTGGCTTTCGTACTTGCCCCGGTCAGCTTTGTGACGCAGGCGGAATCTGGTAGTTGGCCTTCATACTTGCCCCGGTCAGTTTTATGACGCAGGTTGGACCTGGTATTTGAGTATGTTTATATTGGTGTTCTATCATATCATGGACTGCCGGCAGTGAGGAAGGAATTCCACGGGAACGCTTGATATTGTGGGCATGGACCCATGGTTATATTTGAGTAATGATTTTAAGGGCATGCGTCCCTAACTTGGCACGACTGCTTATATATTGTGAAATTGTCTTCTAAAAAGATTAAGTTGATTTTCATTACTCTTATTGTTAACAAGGCATTGTGTACTGTATTTTGGTTATCATACATGTTTCCTGTTTTATTATAGACTATTATGATTTCATTACAGTACTTTCAGTTTCGCATACTTGGTACCTATTGTACTGACCTCCTTTGGGGGGCTGCGTTCCTGCCGCAGGTAGAGGTACACCGGTTGTTGATCCTCGCTCATAGGATCACAGTTCTGCGTTTTGGGAAGCTCCGTTTCTCTGGAGGCTTATCTTTTGTTATGGTTCCCTGTCATTGTAGGTACATGTACATTCAGTGGTATGGCGGGGCCCTGTCCCGTCATAGTTGTTATGTCAAAAACTCTTAGAGGTATGTAGTCCTGTTGTGAGTTGGGTTTGTAAAGGATAACTATTCGGGTTTTTGATATATATATATATGCAGAAAGGCGACCTATCAGTTAGCCTGTTTCTTATATTACATTGTTACCTGTCTATGAGTTTTATTCCGCTGATTTTCTCTGATGTATAATCAATAGGGTGCCCAGGGTAAGACACCAGTTGCGGGCCCGAGGTCGGGTCATGACAAAAGTGGTATCCGAGCAGTTAGTCCTCGGAAAGTGTCTACAGACCATATCTAGTAGAGTCTTGATTATCGGCGTGTTGTGCACCACACCTATAATCAGGAGGCTACAGGATATTTAGGATTGGTTTTGTTATACCCCGTAGTTCCAGGGTATGTATGCGAGGACGTACGTACGAGAATACGACATTGAAATTGGAAAGGAAGAAAGAAGTGATTTTTCCACGGAAAAGTTTCCGGTTTTTGTGAAGGGAAAAGGATCGTTAATGGGAATTGGATTCCCAGATTTGGTATTCGGACTTCTTGGAATATTAGAGAATTATGGAATTATATTTTCGGAAATGGTCACGTGGGGCCCACGGGAGAAATTCTGTTTTAATGGGGCCACTTTGTTTTGAGATTTTTGGCCATTGTGGATATTTTGGAAGATGAAATATTTTGGGCCGAATGGGAGGCGACACGTGTCACCCCCCCCCTAGGTGGCTTTGCCGAATATTATTTGTGCACAACAACCGATTAGCATCGTTTTCCGACGAAACGTTTAACACGACTCGCGTAGGATAAATTCCGGCTATGCCATTTCTAATTTTTGCGGATTTTTCCGAGAGACGAAACATTTTGGACCAACGGGAGGGCGACACTTGGCACCCTCCAATTGGTGGACTTGAGGCGTCTTTAGGGCCGATTGGGTTGGCCATTTTTGTCTTGGAGTTGGTAGGATATTTTGTGTGCAAGTTGGATAAGGTACACTTGCCTAATCTTGACCTTACACTTGCCTTGCACTTGGCATCATCTTGGCCCTTGGTTGGCCATGGCTTGACCTATAAATACCTCTAAGTTGAAGACTTTCTTCATCCACAAATACTTTCTAAGTGTTAAAGTCCTCCTCTCTTAGTAGTGTTCTCGTCCAACACCTCTCCCCTTTTTGAGTGAAGTTTGGCGAGGCCTCCCACTAGCCTAGCCGAAATCTACCCCCCCTCCCTTGGTAGAAAAGTTGCCTTCTAGTATTGTTATAATGCACAAAATACCCTAGCCCAAATCCCTTAGTACTTAGTTGAAGTTGTGAAGAACTTCTAAGGGTTCTTGGAGCTATCGGAGCGTACAAATTAGGAGCTAAACCTCGTTCAGGATCGACGTTTATACTCGGATTATATTGGGCTTATCGAGGTAAATAACCTTATCCTCCTTTGTAATTAGAATATACATCTTTGTAGAAGTATAGGAATAAGTATTAAATACTTAGAAGGATATTGCGAATAGAATTGAACTGTTATCACGGTAGAAGGGTTTAAAGAAGAATAATTGAACGTACTCACATAGGACTATATTACGATGATTTGTATAGTTTACCGGGTAGGGAAGTGCTGCCCAAATGTCCTTAGAATAGCGAACGCTCTGCTTAGAGCTTTATACAGTACAGTCTAGACGTTGATAGACGTATTTGATTGTTATAGGTCGATTCTCTGCGCGCGACATATTCAACTTGGCGGTGGATTTACGAGAAGGTATGTGATTCTTCCTATACTCTTGAGCATGATATTTTGAAGAATATATATATAGTGCGGTGAGCGACGTGTGTTAATCGAACGTAGTTATCTGGCAATGTCTTTTGACTTAAGCCTGAATAATAAAGACTTGAAGTATTTCAAAAGAATTAAGAACCGTTTTTAAAGAAGAGTAACGCTTGGTTTTAAAAGCTTAAGAGTTATACTAGCTTTATGGGAAGTTAGGTATAACGGCTTAAGAGAGATAAAACGAATGATTTATTGATTTTAGAAGTTAGGAGACTGGACTTAATTAAATTAATATGAATTTTGTGTGAAACCTCATTCGTGAGTAATGAGTACTTGGTCTTTAAAAGGAATAATGTTTTACTGATTTCGGAAATCGGAATGAGTATCGACAAACCACAGCAGCGTTAATAAAGGGAAATGTTTTGACTAATAAGATATTATTAACGAGAAACCTCCATCTGCATAGGAGCTAAGATAAGACAAAATGATATTTACTAGATCATGGCTGCTTTAATCAGATTGTTATAAACAAGAATAACCTACTCACTTATAAGGCATATGTTTCTCAAACCTTTTTAAAGAAGAATTATATCATTAAGTGATTAAGCTATGAACTACGAAACCTTTCGAAAATGAGAAACTTGAGTATTAAAAATTAGGCAAGCTGGAGCGTTTAGAAAAGAATGTTGTTACTCGTTTTATAAAAAGAAAGTGTTCTGGTTTACCTAAAGATGTTAGTCACCCTATTACTACGGGTATCGGGTGACCTTTATAAAAGAAATGGACCTCTTAAAGAATTAATGTACGTAGTACTTTGAAGGTAGAACTTGGTTTTGTTATCGTAATCATTAATGTACCTTGTGTGGTTAGCTTGTCTATGTTTTGCTGGTAATAGCCTTGTGATACTTTCCTGCTGTTTTGTTAAAGTACTCATGTTATGATACTACGTGTGTTAGTGTCTTGTGATGTTATTCTTGTTGTGCTTACGTTGTTAAACGTTAAGACCGTTGTACTGTTATTGTATCACATACCCCCTTGACTTATTATACCGAGGGCTTGCCACCCTTGATGTGGTCTCACGGCTATGCAGATCCTTGTGACTATGCGGAGTTGCGAGAGCTCCAGGATTGATCATTCCGGGTGTTTAGCCTGATGCGGGGGATGCCCTATGCGGTCTGTTGAGACTATGCGGTCTTTTGAGGCTATGCGGGCTGCGGAAGTCCAGGCGGATCCGGGGTTAGCGCCCCGTCGAGAATACCTCATGCGGGTCCATATGTGACCTATGCGGACTGCGGAGTCGAGGCTAGGCTGCATAATGATACTATGGGCGATTGGCCTTGCCCGATCATTCGCGGCCTAGGAAAGACACATTCTGATTTACATTATTGCTCTTGTTTGTGATGTGGCACTATGTGCAAATTGAACTAATTGTATTTGCAAATGTTTTAAATCGTGATTTCATTTAAAGTACTTTCTGATTTCACATACTTGGTACTGTTATCGACCTCCTTGGAAATGCGTTCATGCCGCGGTAGAGTACTCCTCGTTGATCCAGTTCTTAGGATCACCGTTTCAGCGTGGGAAAAGCTCCGTCTCTCCGGAAGCTTAGCATTTTGGTATGGTCCCCTGTCGTTGTAGATATTTGCATTCAGGGGTATGGCGGGGCCCTGTCCCGCCATTGTTGTTTTAAACTCTTAGAGGTCTGTAGTCCTGTTGTAAAGTTGGGATGTAACTGTTCGTTTTGGGTATTTATATTATATGCCGAAAGGCACCCTTTTCTCAGAAACTGTGTCTCATTTATACTGTTTCATATCTTGGTTGTTTTATATTCCGCTGATTACTCTGATGTATGACTACTTGGGTGCCCGGGTAAGGCACCAGTCACGGGCCCCGGAATGGGTCGTGACAAAAGTGGTATCAGAGCGAGGAGGCTGAGTGGAGTTGAGAGTTAGAAGGCACAGCCCAACCATCACTGAGGTGATGCTTCACGCGAGGGGAGTTACGAGGCGTCGCCAGCAGTGAGTTTGGCACGGCGGCGATTCCTCTGCGGCCATGACATCTGGACCTTGATTCCACGACTTGGAGCGAAAATATGGATTGGAAGAGACGGCCACATTACTAGCAAGGATTTGGCGAGAGTATTTTATGTACCGGTATACCAAGGATATTGATGATTATCTAAAGAAGGGTTGTGAAGAAGTAGCTCTTCAGTCAGGAATGAGCCGGGCTTGCGTTGAGGTTATATGCGTGGTGAGAGATGTAGAGATCGGCAATTAACCAAGATCGCAGAAAAGGGCGATTGGCGGGATCATTTGGTAACTCTCGGCGAACGCCTCGTGGCAGAATTAGACATGCGCCTCCGCCGGTCTGAGTGTCCTCCACGGGGTTGATTTTCCTCAGTGTTCGCGATGTGGCAGGCGTCATCCCGGGGGATGTCGTCTCTTTACTGGTGCTTGTTTTACCTGCGGCCGTCAGGGCCATGTGACGAGGGGATGTTCTATGAGGAAGGATGCAAGTAGGAGGACTCCGCCTACCAGATCAGTTGCGGATTCAGTGGTGCAGAGAGGAAGGGGTGTTAGCCAGAGGAGGTCACCCCCACCTCGGTGTGGCCGTTGTGGTCGACGTCATCGTGGGGAGTGTCGTGCTTCTGCGACAACTTGTTATGTTTGCCGCCAGCGGAGCCATTTTGCGAGAAATTGTCCAACCAGAGTTGGCGGGGTTGTAGAGACTTCACGCCGAGTGTGGATAGTTCATCACCTTCCCCAGCTATGCGCCCAACAGGGCAGGATTGATTAGAACGACATAGGGGAAGTGCCGCGAAGATACAGGTATATCCTTAACCCTTTAGAGATTTATATGTATAGTAAGATGCGAATATCTTAAGTATTATTTTCGGTTAGCATTGTGTTGTTGTGATTAGAAATTTTGGCTAGTTAACCAGGTAAGATTGGGGGATAGAGAAGTGGGAGCCTTAGAATATTATACGTAGAGACCTTAGAGGCAAGGCCATCTTTGGTAAAAGAATTATTTCATGTTTGACCCTTATCGGAGTGCATAGTGCACGTGAGATATATTGTGTGATAAATCCCTGAGTAGTGTGAAATGAAAGAGGGTAGTTGAGCTAAGAAGACCGCTAGGTTTTCGTAACGTGATTAGTGAGATTGCTCGCCGGAGTGGCGTATAAAGAGGCGGACCTACCACGGAACAGGCATTCGAACCGTGGCTCTCCGTATGGCACGTCTGAGAAGGTTCATGCCTCGGGGATCGCACGCAGCCGGTACCATTTGTTGGGTCGGGGTGACACTAGAACCTCGCGCAAAGTGACAAAAGTGGTAGAGCTAGTGTTTTGCGGCGTTCTTGGTCGGGTTGAGGCCATGTGGCGGGTCGACCCGCGGCCTGTATGGTGGTGGGGTCAGTTTGTGGTGGTCCCGCTTTGTGTTAGGGTCACGAGGGTGTTAGGCCCAAGTTTAGTTAACCATCGTACGAATTCGTGGATGCATTCGACCAATAGTCGGGCCGATGAGGTCAGCCCATCCTATCTTTTTGTCAAACCGTGTACTCGGTAGTAGGTTGCGAGATGATTATTTCAGAAAGGTTGTAAGGCTGCACGGGGTGCCTACCTTCACCTTAGGGCAGACAGTGGAGTCCAAGTTACGGCTGTTTCTTTTCTGGAAGAGTTACCAGGCAAGGTTAGGAACTCAGGTGAATCTCAGTGTCGCATTCACCCTCGGGCCAGTGTTTGGATTTCGGGGGTAGCTGTAAGGACTCTTCGCCTCTTGTTGAGTATGTATTATATAGCTACCGTTTCAGTATTCGGGTGTCGCCGTTAGGAGCTTTTGTGAAAGAGGTGTTTCCTCGTGGACTTGGAGATAAGTATGTGCGCTTGTTGTGTTGTGACCAGGTGTGGCATGGTTGTTTTCGTAAGTATAGCAGTGAGGACTATACTGGCGCCTGTTTGTTTTGAGACTTAGAAGGAACATTCGGGACGAATGTTTCTAAGGAGGGGAGAATGTTATACCCCGTAGTTCCAGGGTATGTATGCGAGGACGTACGTACGAGAATACGACATTGAAATTGGAAAGGAAGAAAGAAGTGATTTTTCCACGGAAAAGTTTCCGGTTTTTGTGAAGGGAAAAGGATCGTTAATGGGAATTGGATTCCCAGATTTGGTATTCGGACTTCTTGGAATATTAGAGAATTATGGAATTATATTTTCGGAAATGGTCACGTGGGGCCCACGGGAGAAATTTACGGTTTTGTGGGGCCCACTTTGTTTTCGAGATTTTTGGCCATTGTGGATATTTTCGGAAGATGAAATATTTTGGACGAATGGGAGGGCGACACGTGTCACCCCCCCTAGGTGGCTTGGCCGAATATTATTTGTGCACAACACCCGATTAGAATCGTTTTCCGACGAAACGTTTAACACGACTCGCGTAGGATAAATTCCGGCTATGCCATTTCTAATTTTTGCGGATTTTTCCGAGAGACGAAACATTTTGGACCAACGGGAGGGCGACACTTGGCACCCTCCAATTGGTGGACTTGAGGCGTCTTTAGGGCCGATTGGGTTGGCTATTTTGTCTTGGAGTTGGTAGGATATTTTGTGTGATAGTTGGATAAGGTACACTTGCCCTAATCTTGACCTTACACTTGCCTTGCACTTGGCATCATCTTGGCCCTTGGTTGGCCATGGCTTGACCTATAAATACCCCTCTAAGTTGAAGACTTTCTTCATCCACAAATACTTTCTAAGTGTTAAAGTCCTCCTCTCTTAGTAGTGTTCTCGCCCAACACCTCCCCTTTGAGTGAAGTTTGGCGAGGGCCTCCCACTAGCCTAGCGAAATCTACCCCCCTCCCTTGGTAGAAAAGTTGCCTTCTAGTATTGTTATAATGCCCAAAATACCCTAGCCCAAATCCCTTAGTACTTAGTTGAAGTTGTGAAGAACTTCTAAGGGTTCTTGGAGCTATCGGAGCGTACAAATTAGGAGCTAAACCTCGTTCAGGATCGACGTTTATACTCGGATTATATTGGGCTTATCGAGGTAAATAACCTTATCCTCCCTTTGTAATTAGAATATACATACTGTAGAAGTATAGGAATAAGTATTAAATACTTAGAAGGATATTGCAGAATAGAATTGAACTGTTATCACAGTAGAAGGGTTTAAAAGAAGAATAATTGAACTGTACTCACATAGGACTATATTACAGTAGACTGTATAGTTTACCGGGTAGGGAAGTGCTGCCCAAATGTCCTTAGAATAGCGAACCTTCTACTTAGAGCTTTATACAGTACAGTCTAGACGTTGATAGACGTATTTGACTGTTATAGGTCGATTCTCTGCGCGCGACATATTCAACTTGGCAGGTGGATTTCGCCGAGAAGGTATGTGATTCTTCCTATACTCTTGAGCATGATATTTTCGAAGAATATATATATAGTACGGTGAGCGACGTGTGTTAATCGAACGTAGTTATACGGCAATGTCTTTTGACTTAAGCTGAATAATAAAGACCTTGAAGTATTTCAAAAGAATTAAGAACCGTTTTAAAAGAAGTAACGCTTGGTTTTAAAAGCTTAAGAGTTATACTAGCTTTATGGGAAGTTAGGTATAACGGCTTAAGAGAGATAAAACGAATGATTTATTGATTTTAGAAGTTAGGAGACTGGACTTAATTAAATTAATATGAATTTTGTGTGAAACCTCATTCGTGAGTAATGAGTACTTGGTCTTTAAAAGGAATAATGTTTTACTGATTTCGGAAATCGGAATGAGTATCGACAAACCACAGCAGCGTTAATAAAGGAAAATGTTTTGACTAATAAGATATTATTAACCAGTAGAAACCTCCATCTGCATAGGAGCTAAGATAAGACAAAATGATATTTACTAGATCATGGCTGCTTTAATCAGATTGTTATAAACAAGAATAACCTACTCACTTATAAGGCATATGTTTCTCAAACCTTTTTAAAGAAGAATTATATCATTAAGCTATGAACTACGAAACCTTTCGAAAATGAGAAACTTGAGTATTAAAAATTAGGCAAGCTGAAACGTTTAGAAAAGAATGTTGTTACTCGTTTTATAAAAAGAAAGTGTTCTTGTTTACCTAAAGATGTTAGTCACCCTATTACTACGGGTATCGGGTGACCTTTATAAAAGAAATGGACCTCTTAAAGAATTAATGTACGTAGTACTTTGAAGGTAGAACTTGGTTTTGTTATCGTAATCATTAATGTACCTTGTGTGGTTAGCTTGTCTATGTTTTGCTGGTAATAGCCTTGTGATACTTTCCTGCTGTTTTGTTAAAGTACTCATGTTATGATACTACGTGTGTTAGTGTCTTGTGATGTTATTCTTGTTGTGCTTACGTTGTTAAACGTTAAGACCGTTGTACTGTTATTGTATCACATACCCCCTTGACTCATTATACCGAGGGCTTGCCACCCTTGATGCGGGTCTCTACGGCCTATGCAGTCCTTGTGACTATGCGGAGTTGCGAGAGCTCCAGGATTGATCATTCCGGGTGTTTAGCCTGATGCGGGGGATGCCCTATGCGGTCTGTTGAGACTATGCGGTCTTTTGAGGCTATGCGGGCTGCGGAAGTCCAGGCGGATACCGGGGGTTGGCTGCCCCCGATGCGAGGAATACCTCATGCGGGTCCATGTGTGACCTATGCGGACTGCGGGAGTCCAGGGCTAGGCCTGCATAATGATACTATGGGCGATTGGCCTTGCTTCGATCATTCGCGGCCTAGGAAAGACCTGTTACAGTTTACCTGTTATTGCTCTTGTTTGTGATGTGGCACTATGTGCAAATTGAACTAATTGTATTTGCAAATGTTTTAAATACTTTGATTTCATTTAAAGTACTTTACAGTTTCACATACTTGGTACCTGTTGTACTGACCTCCCGAAGTGCGTTAAATCTGCAGTGAGGTACTCCTCCTGTTGATCCCCGTTCTTAGGATCACCGTTTCAGCGTGGGAAAAGCTCCGTCTCTCCGGAAGCTTAGCATTTTGGTATGGTCCCCTGTCGTTGTAGATATTTGCATTCAGGGGTATGGCGGGGCCCTGTCCCGCCATTGTTGTTTTAAACTCTTAGAGGTCTGTAGTCCTGTTGTAAAGTTGGGATGTAACATTCGTTTTGGGTATTTATATTATATGCGAAAAGGCACCTTTCTCGAAGCGTGTCTCATTTATACTGTTTCATATCTTGGTTGTTTTATATTCCGCTGATTACTCTGATGTATGACTACTTGGGTGCCCGGGTAAGGCACCAGTCACGGGCCCCGGAATGGGTCGTGACAGGTTTTCATTCTTCTCAGTCTAAGATCGTGCAATAGAGCGGTGTTATTGGTTGGACTCCCTCTGACGTATTCTTATGTACCAGTTATGCCTCCACGCAAGGCAACCACGGCCCAGAAGGGCAAGGAATCATAGGGAGCTGCTAGTAGGATGCATAGGGTTACCAGGGCACAGGCCCAGTCTTTTCCTGAGATAGTGCTTTAGACGGCAAGTTCTACGATGCCGCCAACCCCTGGAGAGTTCTGGCAGCGGTAGTCTCACGAGGCCACAAGACTGAGCCTCGGTCCACGGCCAGGAGCAGAGGATATGGATTACAAATAGATGGCCCAGTTACTAGCTAGGATCGTGGCAGGGCATGAGGACATACGGGAGCCGGTAGTACCGGTGGTGCACCCTAGAACCGATAGTTTGAGGCTTCGGGACTTCTTAAGTTGCGATCCACCAGAGTTCTATGGATCAAACACTGAGAAAGATCCTCAAGAGTTTATTCGACAGCTTCAGCAGATCATGAAGGTGATCAAGGCCTCAGAGGCAAAGTCAGTGGTATTGGGTTCTCATCGGCTGCGTGATATTGCAGTCAACTGGTTTGATTCATGGGAACTATCCCGGGGGGAGCATGCGCTTCCAGCTGGTTGGGACGAGTTCTCGGAGGCGTTTCTTAACCACTTCTTGCCTCCGCAGATGAGGAGAGCCCGGGTGGATAGGTTTATGATGTTGAGGCAGAATGGGCGGACGGTTCGGGAATACAACATAGAGTTCGACTCGTTGGCTCGGTATGCCTCCACTCTAGTAGCAGACATGGAGGATAGAGTGCACCGCTATATCACGGGGCTTGATGATTATCTAGCGGAGGATTGCACGGGGTAGCTCTTCAGCCGGGCATGGACATTGCCCACATATAGGCTTATGCACAGGGGACTGAGGAACGTAGAGGTCGACGAAATGACCGAGATCAGCATAAGAGGGCCAAGACAGCAGGGTCCTTTGGTAACTTTCGAGGCGGGCAGCCTCAGCGGCAGGCTAGTTATGTACCTCAGCCAGTACGGAGTACTCCTTCACAGTCTTCAGGACGTCCGGGGTATTCAGGAGCAGGTCAGGGCTCCAAGGTTTCATTTTTCAGGGGAGTAGGGGTGTGTTACACCTCGTAGTTTCAGGGTATTTATATGAGGACGTACGCAAGAGAATACGACTTTAAGTTTGAAAAGAAAGAAAGATTTCTTTTTCCTACGGAAAATATTCCGAACCACGTGAAGGAAAATGGTTTGTTATTGGGAATTGGATTCTCAATTTTGGTATTTAAGACTTTTAGGATTTATAAGAATTATGGAATTTTACGTTTGGTCATGTGGGGCCCACCCGGGAAATTTTACGCTTTTGTGGGGCCCACAAGGTTTTCGATATTTGACCAATTATTGATATTTTGGGGAGATGAAATATTTTGGACGAATAGGAGGGCGACACATGTCACCCCCATGTGGCCCATTTGGGCGAGAATGATGGACAATTGGACAAGCCAAGTGGCCAAGATATTTGTGTGGACAAGTGGCTTGTGGGACCCACACACACTTGTCCCCAATCTCAACCTCACAATTTCTTTGATCATAGACCTTGGTTGTCTTATATATACACACTTAGAGGTTGAAGACTTCATCACTTAAAAATTTCAAGACAATATTACTCCCTCTTATTGAGAGCTCTCGGCCAACCCCCCCTTAGGCTTAGAAATTCTTCAATTGTTGTTGATTAATCCCAACACCTAAACCAAGTGTCCCTAATAGTGTTCTAAGGATATCCCAACACAAAAATCCCAGAAATACTACGTTAATCCGATAGTCGCAAAGTGAAACCCTAAGGTGATCTTCATATTTTTGGATGAAGTGTTAAGAGAAGTTGGTTAGGAACATCTAAGGGTTGCTTGGAGTGGATTGGAACGTAAAGAATAGGAGCTAAGATTCATAAGGATCGACTTTTAGATCTTGGATAATTTTGGGCTTATTGAGGTAATAATCTTTGTCCTTTTAGTGAAGTTGGAAATTATATATGTTAGTAGTATATGATTAAGTATATGATATGTGGAAGGAAGATTGAAAAGTTTTGGACCTTAATAAGATGTTAAAAACCGAAATTGGCATGCTAGCCATTAAAGTTGTTAAAATCGAGAATTGGCATGCTAGCCATAAAAGTTGTTAAAACATTACCTATTACTTGTTGAAATGAAGGAATCTTGTTAATAACAAGTTAATGTAACTTATATAAAGATTGGAATATAAGTTGGAATATTAAAGAAGTAATGAAACAAGTATTGGCATGCTAGCAGGAAAACTGGACACTTTTGATTGTAGTAGTTGGCCAAGAACACCAACTAAAGGACTTGGACTTTGGACTGCTTTTACTTTGGACTATGGACTGTTCTTACATTTGACTGTGGACTGTTTTTACATTGTACTTTGGACTGTTTTTACATTGGACTATGGACTAGTATAATAGACAGCTTTTATAGATTAAGGGGCTGAATTTTACACGTCCAGTTAGGCGTGTAATCCACTTTGACTTATTGAATTGTTGCGCCTTAAAAGAGGCATTTGGTTATTGATTTAGGGACTTGAAAAAGGTGGAAAAGTACGTAGAAACAGGGGAAGTGCTGCCCAATTTTCCATAGAATAAAAGACCTTACACTTAGAATAATTCTACGAAGAAAGCTAGAAGTTGATAGACGTGTTATGGTTATTATAGGTTGTTACTCTACGCGCGGCATATTCAACTTGGCAAGTGGATTAGGCCGAGGAGGTATGTGAACTCTTCCTATCCTCTTGAGCATGATTATTATGAAATATATAGTACGGTAGACGTACGTGTGTTAAATGAATTTGGTTTCATTTTGATGTCCTTGAATTGACCTCTAAATCTTAAGAGCCTTGAATTATTCTAAAAAGTTGTGAACCATTATTCGAAAAGAAATTGATACTTTTTTTTAAAAGAATAAGTTCTCTTGGTTTCTCAAAAGAGTGTGATTGTGTTGAATTGCTTAAAAGTATAAGTGTTATAATAGCTTTATGGGAAGTTAGTTATAACGACTTGAGGAGGATAAAAAGAACGGTTTACTTACTTGATTTTAAAGGCTTTTTAATGATTTTCTGAAGGTGTAGTAACTTGGTTTGATAAGTAAACGTGTCTTGATACTACGGATATTAATGTCTTGAGACTTTTTGTGTTAAGGAGGTTTTCATAATTTGCTACCCTCGATGCGAGGAATACCTCATGCGGGTCCACACGACCTATGCGGACTGAAGGGGGGAGAGTCCAGGAATTACCGCGAGTTTGCTTCCCCCGATGCGAGGAGTACCTCATGCTGGTCCACGCGACCTATGCGGGCTGAAGGGGGGAGTCCATTTGCATAACGATACTATGGGCGAATGGCCCTAGTTTGATCATTAACTGCCTATTCAGAACCGGCCAGGTACACCTATTTTGCTCTCATATATACTATGGCACTGGGTACTGTTAATTGGTTTTTCATACATGTCTATGGATTTGTTTTGGACTATTGTGATTTCATTACAGTACTTTCAGTTTCACATACTTGGTACCTGTTGTACTGACCTCCTTCGGGGGGCTGCGTTCATGCCGCAGGTAGAGGTTGTCACGACCCGTTCCGGGGCCCGTGACTGGTGCCTTACCCCGGGCACCCTAGTGATACAACATCAGAGTAATCAGCGGAACATAAAACACATACATGAAACAAATGAAG
Source organism: Przewalskia tangutica (assembly GCA_029844215.1). Taxonomy (NCBI): domain Eukaryota; kingdom Viridiplantae; phylum Streptophyta; class Magnoliopsida; order Solanales; family Solanaceae; genus Przewalskia; species Przewalskia tangutica. The sequence continues at coordinate 41,877,272 of CM056732.1, forward strand.
TACAAAACAGTAATCTGAGGAAAACTTGCCTTTCGGCATATATATAAACAACAACTTTTTCAACATGAACAGTTTAATCCTTTTTACAAACCCTGCCCACAACAGTACTACAGACCTCTAAGAAATGATACAACAACAATGGCGACAGGCTCGCCATACCCCTGAATGTAAACACCTACAACAACAGGTGACTATAACACTGATAAGCCTCAGTAGTAACGGAGATTTCCCAATTGCTGATCTGTGACCCTAAGAGCGAGGATCAATGACTGGTGTACCTTTACTGCGCAGATGAACGCAGCTTCAAGCGAGGTCGATAACAGGTACCAAGTATGTGAAACTGAAATTAGATACTGTAAATGAAATCATAGTAGTCTATATAAAGCAGGAGACATGTATGATAACCAAAGTACAGTTCACAATAAATAAACAGTCATTTCAAGTCAGGGACTCACGCCCTCAAGTCATCACTCAAATATAACTATGGGTCTCACGCCCACAACATCAATCATGCCCGTGGAATACCTTCCTCACTGCCGGCAGTCTATGATATGAAAGCACCAAGGAACACACATGAACACCAGGTCCCACCTGTGTTATAATAAAACCGTACGGGGTAAGTACGAAGGCATAGCCGACTACTAAAACCCATAGTACCAACAAAGTCATAACTGTATCATGAGATCTGTCTAGACCGTCACATGATCAAAGCCGCCACTCGCTAAAGATCTAATGCGCGTCTAGCCTCGAACTTCCCGCACCGCATAGGCCAAACTCATAGGCTCGCATGAGGTATAACCCCGCATCGAGGGTAGCTACTCCCGTAAGATCGCCCCGACTCGCGATCCGCATGGCCACATAGACCGCATGACCATGAAGGCCGCACACTAACCTGGAACGCCCGTAGTTCCGCATGGATCCCCGGGACCCGCATGAGGTATTCTCGAATCATGGTCCTGCATCACTCGAAGTCTACCGCAGATCGGAGGGCAGCTTAACCTCCGGACACAAGTCAAGGTGAGTGGTACAATACCAACATAACGGCTGATAGTCAAACAACTTAAGCGCAATCGAGGGGAAAACCCCTTTACACTAACATCACAAGATACTAACACACGTAGCATCCTAACATGTTTACTTATCAAATCAACAAGAAAGTATTACAAGGCTATCACAAACCAATACAATCAAGTTATTCACACAAGGTACTTTCTACTAACAAGTTCGGGTATCTATCCCCAAAGTACTTCACACATTAAATCTTTAAAAGATCTGTTTCTTTCACATAAGTCACACAATACCCGTAGTATAAAATAGAGTGACTGTCCTTTTAAGAAAACCAAAACTCTTACCTTTGTAAAATCAAGTAACAACATTATTTTCCAAACGTCCAAGTTTGCCTAATTTCAAATGTTCACGTTTCTTATTTTAGAAAGGTTTCGTAGTTCATAGTCTTATTCATTTAAGAATATAATTCTCTTTTAAACAATCGGAGAAACATAAGCCTTATATGTGAGTAGGATATTCTTGTTTATAACAATCTTATTACAGCAGCCATGATCTAGGAAATATCATTTTGTCTCATCTTAGCTTCTATGCAGATGGAAGTTTCTACTGGTTTTAATAATACTTAATTATTCAATACCTTTTTCCTTTATTAACGCTGCAGTGGTTTGTCGATACACATTTCTGATTTCCGAAATCAGTAAAACATTATCCCTTTTAAAAACCAAGTACTCATTACTCACGAATGAGGTTTCACACAAAATTCATATAATTCATTTAAGTTAAGTCTCTTATCTTACAAGATCAAGTCTCTTAACTTCTAAAATAATTAAATCATTCGTTTTATCTTTCTTAAGCCATTATACCTAACTTCCCATAAAGCTAGTATAACTCTTAAGATTTTAAAACCAAGTATTACTCTTCTTTTTAAAAACAGTTCTTAATTCTCTTGAACTACTTCAAGATTATTATTATTCGGGCTTAAGTCAAAAGACATTGCCGTACAACTACGTTCAATTAATACACGTACGTCTACCGTACTACATAGTTATACACATATCATGCTAGAAGAGATAGGAAGAGGTTCACATACCTCGCGACGATTATCGACTATTAGCAAATCGCTCCATGGCTATAACCCGGCTAGCCTGGTCCACCTTCTCAAGTAGCACATGCTACTCGCAGAACATTCAACCTATACAGGTTACACAAGTCTATCAAAGTCTAGACTACTCGGTAGAATAAATCTAGATGCAAGATCCTACGGGAAATTGGGCAGCCCTTCCCTACCCGTCAAACTACACAAGTCTCAGTAATACGCCCTATGTAATTACTGATTCGATTCTTGAGCTTAAGTCCAAAGACATTGCCACAAGCTATGTTCAGTTATATATATAGTATACTTCAACTATATATTCCTACAACATGTAATATCCAATTACAATAGGGGGACAAGATAATTACCTCGATAAGCCCATAATTATCCAAGTAGAGATGTCGATCCTGGGCAACGTTTAGCTCCAACTCCGAGCGCTCCAACCCGCTCTAAACCACCCTTAGAAGTTCTAACCAACTTCTACACAATACTCCAACGGACTATGGAGATTTTCCTAGGGTTTCGGTTTTGTGACTGACGGGAAGTATAATAGTATTTCTGGGCTTTTCGTATAGGCATAACCTTAGAATACAACAAGGTATACGGCTAAGGTAATTTGGGCATTATAACAATACTTTGGAGAGTATTTCTACACCACAAAAAGGGGGGTATTATACGAGAACAACACCACTAGGAGGGGGGGTGAAGTCTCGGCCACAAGGCCACACAAGGGGGAGGGGCTCTCGGCCAAGGGGGGGAGGGGGATGGTGTTGGACGAGAACACCTCTAAGAGAGGGGGAGGGTTTTAACACTTAGAGATTTGTGGAAAGGATGAAGAATTCATCAAAGGGAGAGGGGTATTTATAGGTCAAGTGAAGGCCAACCAATGGCCAAGATTGAGCCAAGTGCTACACAAGTGTAGGGTCAAGATTCACCCATGTGTCCTTAACCAACTAACACACAAAATATCCTACCAACTCCCCCCTCTTCAATTCGTCCAAACCGAGCCTCACGTCCGCCAATGGGAGGGTGCCAAGTGGCGCCCTCTCGTTGGTCCAACACGTTTCGTCTCTCGGAAAAATCCGCAAAAATTAAAAATGACATAGCCGGAATTTTCCCTACGAAAGCTGTGAAAACGTTTCGTCGAAAAACGACTCTAAACGGGTGTTGTGAACAAAAATTAATTCGGCCAAGCCTAATACAAGTTTCAAATTTTCTACGTACGTCCTTACGTACATACTCTGGAAATACGGGGTATAACAGAGGTACACCGGTTGTTGATCCTCGCTCATAGGATCACAGTTCTGCGTTTTGGGAAGCTCCGTATCTCCGGAGGCTTATCTTTTGGTATGGTTCCCTGTCAGTGTAGGTACAGGTACATTCAGGGGTATGGAGGGGCCCTGTCCCGTCATAGTTGTTATGTCAAAAACTCTTAGAGGTCTGTAGTCCTGTTGTGAGTTGGGTTTGTAAAGGATGTAATTGTTCGGGCTTTTTGATATTTATATATATGTTGAAAAGCGACCTTATCGGTTAGCCTGTTTCTTATTTTTCATTGTTCCATGTTTATGAGTTTATTCCGCTAGTTTTCTCTAATGTATACCTACTAGGGTGCCCGGGTAAGGCACCAGTTACGGGCCCGAGGTCGGGTCATGACAAAAGTGGTATCAGAGCAGTTAGTCCTCGGAAAGTGTCTACAGACCGTATCTAGTAGAGTCTTGATTATCGGCGTGTTGTGCACCACACCTATAATCAGGATATTTAGGATTTGTTTCCATTCTTCTCACTCTGAGATCGTGCGATAGAGCTGTGTTGTTAGGGTAGTCTCTCCCTAACGAGTTATGTTGATTGCAGCTATGAAAAAGGCAACAGTGACCCGAAAAAGGATGATATGGATTGCGTATCCAGGTTGGTAAGAATTGTTGTATAACTGGTATGATGATGTACGACTATTCAGATTTATGTATGAGGGTCATATATGTGTTGCCTAGGATGATTAGAGATTACCAAGAATTGGTAAGGACTAATAGATACCGGGAAGGTATGAAACAGTTTAATGAATTCTCATTAAGGTTTTAGGTGCTAATTGGAAATAACTAGGAAATGATGAGCTGTCTGAGAAGGTAATAAACCCTTAAAGAAATCATGTTAAGGGACTTAATGGAAGACTATGTAAATGGATTAAGCTACGTGGTATGCTTAAGATAATTGTACGGATGAGATCCGTATGGAGTAATTATGGTTGTTGGGGTTAAGACAACACAATTGTGGATTTATGAGAAGCTATCTTACCCGTATGCGGGGAAATGTAATGTAGGCTCGGGGCATGGAAATTGTGAGCCTTAGAATATTGATAATCGCTGATACCTTAGGTGTATAAGCCTTCTCGGGTAGTGAGAATTGATTAAAAAAAAAGAATAAGAATTAAATGCGACTATGAGTCGGGTTGTGGACCAAATACGGGTCAACCCATAGCTCGAATTGGAGCAGGTTCAATTGAGGGTGGTCCTGCTACGTGACAGGGTCACGAGGGAATAAGGCCCAAGTCTATTTAATCGTTGTACGAGTTCGTGGACGCGTTCCACTGGAACCGGATCGTGAGAGCCGGGAATGGCCTTAAATGTTGGATGTAGTAACTCCGAGGATTTGAAAGACAGAAGCAGTAATAGAAATTATGTACGTATAACTAGAATATGTTCGGAAGTACGGAAAGAGTACGACCAGTAAGAAAGAGAGCAACCAGTATAAAAGAATAGAGCCTGAATCCATAAGAGCCTTTCGAGGTAGCTACAACTGTGAGTGTTGGAGTGGTAGCTGAGCGGGTATATAAGATTTGCCCGGTGGTGATACAGTCGTCAGACCCTAGCAGACCGAGTAGCGCCGGATATGACAGACTTTGAGGTCATTATGGGTATGGACTAGTTGGCTTCTTGTATGCCAAGGTTGGCTATTGTTATACCCCGTAGTTCCGGAGTATGTATGTAGGGACGTACGTACGAATGTATAAACCCTAATTAGGGTAAGAACGAAAGAATTGTTTTCCGACGGAAAATATTCCGAACCTTGTGAAGGAAATTATTTTACGTTTTCAAAATTTGAACCGATTATGGAATTTTTCCGAGAGATAAATATTTTGGACCAATAGGAGGGCGACATGTGTCACCCCAAGATGCCATGTTGGACGATTTTTGTGAGTTAGTGGGCAAGACAAGTGGCCAAAAGTCTTGCATGGTATGGCATGGCATGTACACGGTTTTGGGGCAATTAGTGGGCAAGTCAAATGGTCAAGGTCTTGCATGGCTTTTGTAGGACAAGTGTAGAAAGGAACCTACACAAACCATCTATACCATACACATGTTTTAATCCTAACCCTTGGTTGTACTATATAAACCCCTTTAGTTGATGAAAAATCTTCCACACTTAGAATATTTCAAGACTTGAAAATATTTCCTCTCCCCTTACCTAGTGTTCTCGTCCAACCCCCCCTCCTCCTTGAGCAAATGTTGTCCAAAAATTCTTAAACTTATAAGTGTTCTTCCTTAATGTGTTAGGAAGATTATTAACCAAGAGTTAGACAAGATTTCACACCCCTAGCCTCAAAAACATCACAAAAGCAGAGAGTGGGCAGTTTTGAAGCCTAAGTGTTCTTCACATTTTCGAGTTAATTCTTGAATCGAAGTTGGTTAGGAACTTTTAAGGGTGACTTGTGGTGATTTGGAGCACAAAGATTTGGAGCTAAGACTTGCTTTGGAACGACTTTAAGTTCTTGGATATTGTTGGGCTATTATTGAGGTAATGAACCTTAACCTCTTTGTGAAGTTGATTATTATTGTTATACCCCGTATTTCCAGAGTATGTACGTGAGGGCGTACGTACAAAAGTTTAAGCCTTAAAGTAGACTAAGGGATGAAATTTTGTGCACAACTAGCGAAAAGAATCGTTTTTCGGACTTTGCGAAGGGAAAATTACGGCTATGTCATTTATTATTTTTGCGGATTTTTCCGAGAGATGAAATATTTTGGACCAACGGGAGGGTGACATGTGTCACCCTCAAAGTGGACGGCAAAAGAGCTTGAGTTGGCACGTTTTTTGCCTTGTGTTTTGTCAAGGATTAGGTAGGATATTTTTGGTGGTAGATGGATAAGGTACACTTGCCCAAATCCTCACCCTCCACTTGCCCCCCACTTGTCTTGATCTTGGCCATTGATTGGCCTATAAATACCCCCCTTAGTTGAAGACTTCTTCATCCACAAATTAATTTCTAAGTCTTGAAATTTCACCTCCCCCTTTGATAGGATTTCGTCCAAAGCCTCCCCCTCCCCCCTTTGAGAGGCCTTGGCCGAGAAGTACCCCCCCCCCCCTTGGCTAGTTGTTCTCGTAAAATACCCCCCCCCCCCTTTGTAGAAAAATACTCTCCAAGTATTGTTACTATTCCCAAATACCTTGGCCTAAATACCTTGTAGTATTCCAAGGTTACACCTATACTAAAAGCCCAGAAATACTACTATATTCCCTTAAGTCACAAAAACGAAACCCTAAGGAAATCTTCATAGCCGGTTGAAGTATTAAGTAGAAGTTGCGTAGAACTTCTAAGGGTTGTTTGGAGCGGGTTGGAGCGCACGGAGTAGGAGCTAAACCTTGCTCAGGATCGACATTTAATCTTGGATAATTTTGGGCTTATCGAGGTAAATAATCCTATCCTTCTAGTGTAATTGGAGATTACATACTGTAGTGGTATAGAAAATAAATATAAGATACATAGAAGGATATTTCAGAAGAGAATTGAACTGTAGTAGAAGGATATTACAGAAGAGAATTGAATTGAAATCACATCAGAAGAATATTAAAGAATAAGACTGAACTGTACTTACATAGGACTGTATTTACAGTAGAATTGTATAGTTTGACGGGTAGGGAAGTGCTGCCCAATTTTCCGTAGAATAAGGAATCTGTACCTAGAATTATTCTACCGAGTAGTCTAGACATTGATAGACTTGTATAACCGTTATAGGTTGAAGTACTGCGAGTAGCGTATTCTACTCGGAGGGTGGAAAAGGCTAGCCGGACTACAGTACTTTGGAGCTATTTGCTAATAGTCGATAATCGTCGCGAGGTATGTGATTCTTCCTATACTCTTGAGCATGATATTTTAAAGAATATATATAGTACGGTAGACGTACGTGTGTTAACTGAACGTAGTTTTACGGCAATGTCTTTTGACTTAAGCCTGAATAAAAAGAATCTGAAGTATTTCAAAAGAATTAAGAAACCTTTTTGAAAGAAGAGTAACACTTGGTTTTAAAAGCTTAAGAGTTATACTAGCTTTATGGGAAGTTAGGTATAACGACTTAAGAGAAGTAAAAGGAATGGTTTACTGATTTTAGAAGTTAAGAGACTTGATCTTAAAAGATAAGAGACTTGACTCAATTATATTAATGTGAATTTTGTTAAAAAGTGTGAAACCTCATTCGTGAGTAATGAGTACTTGGTTTTTAAAAGGAATAATGTTTTACTGATTTCGGAAATGAGAATAAGTATCGAACAAACCACAGCAGCGTTAATAAAGGGAAATGTATTGACTAATAAAGTATTATTAAAACCAGTAGAAACCTCCATCTGCATAGAAGCTAAGATGAGACAAAATGATATTACATTTCCTAGATCATGGCTGCTTTAATAAGATTGTTATGAACAAGAATAACCTACTCACACATAAGACATATATTACTCAGTTGTTTTAAAAGAGAATTATGTTATTAAAATGATTAAGATTATGAACTATGAAATCTTTCGAATAAAAGACGTGAATATTTGAAATTAGGCAAACTTGAACTTTTGAAAAAGAATGTTGTTACTTGACTTTAAGAAGGAAAGTGTTTTGGTTTAACAAGAAGGGCATAATATTACCTTAGTTGTTTTAAAGGGAAAATATGGTATTATTTTAATCTGTCTTAAAGGAGCGTTTAAATGTTATGACCACACGACACCGCGTTCATGGGATGAACCGGGAATGTATTTCACTCGACTACCGCGTTCATGGGATGAACCGGGAATGTATTTCACTCGACTACCGCGTTCATGAGATGAACCGGGAATGTATTTCACTCGACTACCGCGTTCATGAGATGAACCGGGAATGTATTTCACTCGACTACCGCGTTCATGAGATGAACCGGGAATGTATCTCACTCGACTACCGCGTCCATGGGATGGACCGGGAATGTATTTCACTCGACTACCGCGTTCATGAGATGAACCGGGAATGTATTTCACTCGACTACCGCGTTCATGAGATGAACCGGGAATGTATTTCACACGACTACCGAGTCCATGAGATGGGCCGGGAATGTATTCCATACGATGCGACACTGGGTCCATGAGATGGGCCGAGACATGTTATACGTATCACACGATTTATACCTACTGCCGGCGGTGATGAAGGAGTTCCACGCATGAGGATGACTTGAGGCGTGAGTCCACGACAGCGGATCGCTTTATATTGTGAATCGTAGTTTTGTTATCATACATGTCTCTGCTTTATTTAGGCATTGTGATTTCAATTACGATATTTTTGATTTCACATACTTGGTACTGTTATCGACCTCCTTGGGCTGCGTTGACGCCGCAGTAGAGGTACACGGTTGTTGATCCTCGCCATAGGATCACATTGTCAGCGTATTGGGAAGCTCCGTTTCTCGGAAGCTTATCTTTTGGTATAGTCCCTGTCACTTTGTAGGTACTTGTACATTCGAGGTATGGCCCCTGTCCCATCATGTTGTATAAAAACTCTTAGAGGTGTAGAATCTTGTTGTGGCGGGGTTTGTGCGATGTAACTGTTCAAACTTTGTATTTATATATATGCCGAAAGGCGACTTTCTCTCAGTTAAAACGTGCCTCATTTTACATTTGTTTCATGTATTGTTTTAAATTCCGCTGATTTCTCTGATGTATGACTACTTGGGTGCCCAGGTAAGGCACCAGTCACGGGCCCCGGAACGGGTCGTGACAATTATGTATATTGGATATTATACATATATTGGAAGTATATTATGGACTATAAGATATAAGGAAAGATTTGGATCTTGTTAAGATGTTAAAAGGAGAATTGGCATATTAGCCATTAAAATGGTAAAAATGTATCCATTACTTGCTAAGAAGTTAACAACAAAAAAACTATAACTTATATAAAGATTGGAATATAAGTTGAAGGACTAATGAAGTAATTGGATAAGTAAAATTGTAAAAGTTGGCCAAGGACCCCAACTTAAGGACCGTATCTACTTTGGACCGTATCTACTTTGGACTATATTTACTTTGGACCTTCTTTACTTATTGTTATTATGAAGTAGAGATTGTTAATCGCGTTCCGTTTGGGCGTGTTATCCCCTTCTTTACTTATTGTTATTATGAAGGAGAGATTGTTAATCGCGTTCCGTTTGGGCGTGTTATCCCCTTCTTTACTTATTGTTATTATGAAGGAGAGATTGTTAATCGCGTTCCGTTTGGGCGTGTTATCCCCTTCTTTACTTATTGTTATTATGAAGGAGAGATTGTTAATCGCGTTCCGTTTGGGCGTGTTATCCCCTTCTTTAATTATCAGAATTATTGCGCCTTATTTATGGCATGTTGGTTACTATTATCGGGCCTTGAAAAAGGTGGAGAATTGAGTAGAAACGGGGGAGGTGCTGCCCAATTTTTCGTAGACTAAGAGAAATCTTACTTAGAAGAATCCCACGAAAAACTAGAAGTTGATAGGCGTGTTTTGACTATTATAGGTTGACACTCTGTGCGCGACATATCCGACTTGGCAAGTGGATTTAGCCGAGGAGGTATGTGATTCTTCCTATCTCTTTGAGCATGATATTTGTGAAATATATATAGTACGGTAGACATACGTATATTAAACTAAATTTGGCTTTACTTCGATGTCTTTTGACTTGAGTTCTAAATAATAAGAATCTTGAATATTTCAACAAGAGTTATGAATCATTTTTGGAAGAAAAGTAATACTTGGTTTTCATAAAAAGTTTAAGTGTCATACTAGCTTTATGGGAAGTTAGCTATAACGACTTAAGAAAGATAAGAAAAACGGTTTAATTGCTTGTTTATCAAATGCTTGAAATGATGTTTGAAGGTATGGTAAGTTGGTTTGATAAACATGTTGTGATGCTACGTGTGTTAGTATCTTGTGATGTTTGTGTAAGGAGGTTATTCTTGTTGTGCTTATGTTGTTTAACGATAAGCCGTTGTGTTAATGTTGTACCTCACTCACCTCTTGACTTGTTATGATACAGGGGTTAAGCTTACCCGATGAGAGAATACCTCATGCGGGTCCATGGGACTATGCGAGCTGCGGGAGTTCGGAATGTGATGCGAGGAATACCTCATGCGGTCTATGTGGCCATGCGATCGCGGAGTCGGGGCGATGCGAGGATTAGCTACCTAGATGCGAGAATACCTCATGCGGCCTAGGTGTCTATGCGGATGCGAGTCGAGATTAGGCACGCATAATGATACTATGGCGATTGGCCTTGCCCGATCATTCGCGGCCTAGAAATGACCAGTTACATTATATCTATTATTGCTCTTGTTTGTGATGTGGCACTATGCAGTTAACTTTGTTTCGCATATATTTGTGAATTGGTTTTAAAATGTTATAGTTATATATATATATCGATTTCTGATTTCACATACTTGGTACTGTTATCGACCTCCTGGCTGCGTTCATGCCGCAGTAAAGGAAAGTGGTGGATCCTCATTCTTAGGATCTTTACTGCAGTGTCGTGAGCTCCATTTCTCCGGAGGCTCGACTTTTAGTATGGTTCTCCGGTGTTGTAGATGTTTTGTACATTCGAGGGTATGACGGGCCTGTCCGTCATAGTGTTTACACCTTCTGCAGGTCTGTAGTCCCGTTGTTAAGTTGGGATGTATTGTTCACTTTTGGGTATTTATATACAGAAAGGCAACTTTTCCTGGCTGATCGTTTCTTATTTTACAACTGTTTCATGTTTGCAAGTTTATATTCGATTACTACGATGTATGTCTACTGGGTGCGGGTAAGGCACGATCACTGCCCGAGGCGAGTCGTGACAAAAGTGGTATCGAGCGATTAATCCTCGAAAGTGTCTGACCGTATCTAGTAAGTCTTGATTATCGGTGTGTCGCACCACACCAATAATCGAGGCTGCAGGATATTTAGGTTGGTTTCATTCTTCTCACTCGAGATCGTGCCTTAGAGGCATGTTATAGGTTGGACCCTCCGGCCAATTTCTTTTTCTTACGATTATGCCTCCACGTAAGGCAACCCGGGCGAGAAGGCAACGGCGGAGGCGCTAGTAGTACCAGAGGGTCACGAGGCCTGTGCCCAACCTTTACCCGAGGTGATACCCTGACGGCGAGTTCCACGACGCCGCCCAGCAGGTTTAGAGCCGCATCGGTGGCTCACGAGGCCACGGCACGAGCCTCGGCACACCGGAGCAGGAGATGGGTTACAAGGAGATGGCGATTATTGGCGCGGTCGTGGTGTACGAGGATAGGTGGATGCAGCAGTCCGGTCCATGGTACAGTGGTTCACCCGAGGTCGGCTAGTTTGAGACTTCGGGACTTTACGAGTGCGACCGCGAGTTCTATGGGTCGAGGCACGAGGATGATCCACGGAGTTCATCAAGCGATTCTGATCATGAGAGTGATCAAGGCTTCGGAGACCGAGTCATTGGTCTTAGGTTCAAATCGGTTGCGTGATACTGCAGTCGACTGGTGTGATTCATGGGAGTTGTCCCGGGAGCGGCGCCCGGTGTTTGGGACGAGTTCTCGAGGCGCTCACGCACTTCTTGCCTCCGCAGATGAGAGCACGAGCAGATTTTTGATCCGAGGCAGAGCGCAGTTCGGGAGTACAACGTGGAGTTCGACTCGTTGGCTCGGTATGTCCCCGCATTAGTGGCAGATATGGAGGACAAAGTGCACCGCTACGTCATAGGGCTTGATGACTACTTGGCAGAGGCTTGCTCGGGTGTAGCTCTTCAGTCGGGCATGGACATTTCCCGCATGCAGGCTTATTGTTACACCCCTTAGTTCAAGGACGTGTTTAAGAGAATGTATGTAAGGAACACAAGACTTGAAAAGGGTACGAAAGGAAGAATTGTTTTTCCGACGGAAAATCTTCCGAACGTCGGAAAGGAAAAATGTTCGTTGAAGAGAATTAGATTCTCAAAATGCATTATTTGAAGAGTATGGAACTTATTATCATTATGGAAATTTATTTTTACGGATTTGGTCGTGTGGGGCCCACCCGAGTAATTTTACGTTTTGTGGGGCCCACGAGGGTTACGGAATTTTATGGACGAATGGGAGGGCAACACGTGGCACCCCCCCCCCCACATTGGTCTTGGACGAAATTGATGCAAGGGCAAAAGGGTCATTTGACCATTGTAAAGATGAGAAAGTCTTGCTAAGCTTGAGCTTGACATTGTTGACTAAGTCAAGAGCCACTTGGCTTGATCCCTTTCATCCAAATTTAACATGTGTTGTAATCTAAGCCTTCCATTGTGTTTTATATAGTACCCTAGTGCAAGACAAGGTCTTCAACACTTAGAAAAATTTAAGAAATCTTGAGAGAGGGATATGATGCTCTCGGCTTTGAGCTCTTTTGAGCAAGGAAAATTTTCAATTGTTGTCCAATATTCACAAGACTTTAACCCAAGGTCCGTAAGGGTATTGTAAGGATATCTCAATAGAAAGATCCCGGAAAAGTGGCGTTTTCGTATTAGTCGCAAGGCGGAAACTTAAGGAGTTCTTCAACTTTGAAGTTGGAACTTGAAGATGAGTTCTTCATAGGCTTCTAAGGAGTGCTTGGAGCGGATTGGAACATAAGGAAAGGATCTAAGAATTGATAAGGAGCGACTTTGAATCTTGGAAAGATTAAGGGCTTGTAAAGGTATAATTCTTGTCATTTTAGTAATTAAGATTACTTATTGTTGTAGTTATGGATATTAGCAAGCATGAGGTATTTAGTATGAAGTTTGATAAGTGTATTGATTGTTGGAACCCTAATCCGAAAACTAGTATGTTAGCCCTTAAGATTTTAATTCAAGTTGGTTACTAGTTAAGTTGTCATATGTTATATAAAGAAGGAAATTGTAGTTGTTGAAGTTGTTTTTGACTATATAACATGTTGACCCAAGAACTTGGATTGGAAAAGAATTGGAAGACTTTTTGTTGTAGCACCTTTTAGCCGAGAATGGCATGGAAATTATGGAACTAGTTTCGTATTAATTGTGGGGCGGAATTTTACACGTATTGTAAGGCGTGTAATCCCCTTTGTATTTGCTGAATTGATTTGAGCCTTAAATGTGGCGTTTGGTTATTGAATTCGGCCTTGAAAAGGTGGCAAAGTATGTAGAAACAAAGGAAGTCTTTGTCAGATTTTCCGTAGAATTTAGTGACTTTGCACTTAGAATATTCTACGTTCGAAGCTAGAGGTTAATGGACGTATTATGACCATTATAGGTTGAAGTACTAAGAATAGCGTATTCTACTTGAAGGATGGAATAGCTATCAAGGTTGAAGTACTTCGGAGCATTTTGTTATTTGTCGATAATCGTCGCGAGGTATGTGAACCTCTTCCTTCTTTTGACATGATTCTATGTATGGAATATACATGTGGTATTATTTCATGATTCCTTCTACTCTTAGAAGTTAAGAGGTATGTATGTTGATTTACTCTACGTAAGGGTTATGTCTAAGTTATCCTAAGTTCTTACCAAGTCTTATGGGGGATGTTGGTAAGAGTCGTTAGGAGGTATTTTGGAGCCAAGTTGACTTGGCTAAGTTTCGGCACAAATGAGAATAAGTATCGAACAAGCCACTGCAGCGTTAATAAAGGAAAGTGTAATGACAATCAATTAAGTTAAAACAAGTAGAATTCTCCATCTGCATAGAGGCTAAGATAAGACAAAATTGTATTACATTTTCTAGATCATGGCTGCTTTAATAAGATCGTTATAAACAAGTATAATCTACTCACACACATAAGGCATATGTACTTCACTTAAAGAATTTACGTTATGAAGTTTTAAGACTATGAACCTTTGACTCCTAAAAGGTTGAGAGACTTTATTTTCAAGTAATGAAACTTGATTCTTAAAGGAAGAAATGACATGATTTAAGGGAAGTAATTTGTTTTAAAAGGTGTGAGTTACTTGAGATTTAAAAGTTAAGAAACTTGATTTCTAAAGTTAAGAGACTTGAAGTATTTTGGAAGTTAATAAAATTGATTTGAAAGTATATGATACTTTGTTTTAAAAGTATAAGTCTCTTGGTTGAAAAAGGAATGAAATTGTCTAAAACCATAAAGGGTTATAACGGCTTTATGGGAAGTTGGTTATAACGACTTTATGAAAGGTTAAGAGAATGGTTTCCTCTAATAATGTAAGTAAGGGAGTAACTTGAAATAAGGAAGGGTATTTTGATTTAAAGGTATCACTTGCTTAAAGTTTTAAAATAAGGGTCACTTGATTTAGAAGCCGAGAAACGTATTTCTAAAAGTGTAGTGACTTATGTGAAATGTAAACAAGCCTTGATACTACGGGTGTTAGTATCTTGGGATTTTATATGAAAAGGAACCTTTTGAAAAGAATGGAAGTACGTAGTACTTTGGGTTAAATTGCCGGATTTTTATGTGTAAAACGAAAGTGCCATGAGTTTATAAAAATGGAAGTCTAGAGGTTTAATGAACTTGCCTATGTTTGCTTGTGATAGCTTTGAGTGCAAGTATTATATGTTTACGTTGTCGTGACTCTCAGTTGGAGAATTCGGTGTCTTGTTGTAAGTTTACTTGGGCGTCTGACGGTGATGTGGGATTCCACGGGTATGCTTCCATTATGATTGATCCTTGGACATGCTTATACGATGTAGGATTAGGGCATGTGACCGGAGGCGGGTTAGATTCGGTTGTTTATTACCCATGGCCATGCTTATCGATGAGGATTCCGGGCATGCGACCATGCTATGTACGATTATTACTCCATGGGCTAGCTCCCGGCGAAGACATGTACCAACGATGAGGATTCCGGGCATGTTATATTATTACTCTATGGGCTAGCTCCCATGAAGACTGCACCTACGATGAGGATGCCGAGGCACGTTATGGCCATGCTTATACGATGAGGATTAGGGCATGCAGCCACTTTATATATATATATATATATATATATGTGTGTGTTGTATATGTGTACGCCGACAGTGAGGTAGGATGCCACGGGCGCGTCACATGGTTATATGTTACACCTATGGCTGTCGGCAGTGATGTGGGATTCCACGGGCAGGAGATATATATATGTATTGTGTATGTGTACGCCGACAGTGAGGTAGGATGCCACGGGCGCGTCACATGGTTATATGTTACACTTATGGTATCGGCGGTGATGGGGATTCCACGGGCACGCTTTGATATTTGTGTGATTTGATCGCGTCCCAGATTGGGCTGGGTAGTATATGCGCCCCTCCATAGAGAGCCGGATTTTGTTATGAAATATAAGTAAGTTATATGGTAATGAACTTAATGATTTCTCCTAAGTATGTACGTAAGATTTGGCTATAACTCTTAATGGAATAAAAAAGATAATGATGTGCAATTAAGTTCATGAGTGGTAATGACACGACAGGATCTGGTATGTACTTTTTATACTTGCCTCTATCATTCTTTTGTACAGTTATGATCATTTCAGTACTTTATTTCCGTTCCATATTAAATTTGTTATCGACCCTCTTGGGTGCGTTCATGTCCGCGAGTTTAGGTACGATTGTGGATCCGCGAGCTTAGGATCCCGATTCGACATTTGAGATGGCTCGATGTGCAGGTTGTCATGGCTATGTATATTCAGGGGTACGGCGGGGCCTTGTCCCGTCATAGTATTTGTTCAAATCTTAGAGGTCTGTATTCATCTGTGGGCTGGACTGGCTAGAGTTGTTTTTTCATTGTTAAACAGTGTAGACCCTTTCGGGTAATTTTTATGATTATGGCAGCCTTATCGGCTTGGCCTTAGTTTAAAAAAAAAGTGTGTTATTTATCTTCCGCAGTTTACTATGTTGTATGATTAGAAGGTTGCCCAGGTAGAGCACTAGTCGCGGCCCGGGGTCGGGTCGTGACACTTATGCACTTGGGTGTGAGGAGCGTAGAGGCCGACGGGTTGACAGATATCAGCAGAAGAAGGCCAGGACGACAGGGTCTTTTGGTAGTTCTCGGAGTGGACGATCTCAGCAGCGGACTAAATTTGCACCTCAGCCAGCTCAGAGCACTCCTACACCATCTTCAGGGCAGACAGGGTATTCGGGTGCAGGTCAGGGCCGCAGGTGTTACACCCCGTAACTTCAGGACATGTTTAAGAGAATGTAAGTAAGGAATACAAGACTTGAAAAGGGTACGAAAGGAAGAATTGTTTTTCCGACGAAAAATCTTCCGAACGTCGGAAAGGAAAAATGTTCGTTGAGGAGAAGTGGATTCTCAAAATGCATTAATTGAGGATTATGGAATGTATTAGCATTATGAAAATTTAATTTTACGGATTTGGTCACGTGGGGCCCACCCGAGGAATTTTACGTTTTGTGGGACCCACAAGTTTACGGAATTTTATGGACGAATGAGAGGGCGACACGTGGAACCCTCCCACATGGCTTGGTCGAATTAATGCAAGGGTAAAATGGTCATTTGAACAATGTGTAGATGACAAAGTCTTGCTAATTAAGAGCTTGATATTGTTGACTAAGTCCAAGGGCCACTTGGCTTGATCTCTTCCCTCCAAACTTAACAAGTGTTATGATCTAGACCCTCCATTGTGTTATATAATCATCCTAAGTAGCAAGACTTGCCTTTAACACTTAGAAATTTTTTTAAGACCTTGTCTTGAACATTAGGAGCTCTCGGCTTTATCTATGGTGGACAAGAAAGTTTTGCAATTTTGGTTCATAATTCACAAGACTTAAACCCAAGGTTCCTAAGAGTATTGTAAGGTTATCTCAATAGAAAGATTTCGGAAAAGTGGCGTTTTCGTATTAGTCGCAAGGCGGAAACTTAAGGAGTTCTTCAACTTTGAAGTTGGAACTTGAAGATGAGTTCTTCATAGGCTTCTAAGGAGTGCTTGTAGCGGATTGGAACATAAGGAAAAGAGCTAAGAATTGCTAAGGAGAGACTTTGAATCTTGGAAAGATTAAGGGCTTGTAAAGGTATAATTCTTGTCGTTTTAGTAATTAAGATTACTTATTGTTGTAGCTATGGATATTAGCAAGCATGAGGTATTTAGTATGAAGTTTGATAAGTGTATTGATTGTTGGAACCCTAACCCGAAAACTAGTATGTTAGCCCTTAAGATTTTAATGCAAGTTGGTTACTAGTTAAGTTGTCATATGTTATATAAAGAAGGAAATTGTAGTTGTTGAAGTTGTTTTTGACTATATAACATGTTGACCTAAGAACTTGGATTGAAAGGAATTGGAAAGTTTGATAAGTTGTTGCACCTTTTGGCCGAAAATGGCATTGTATTGTGGACTAGTTTGATATCAATTGTGGGGTGGAATTTTACACGTCTTGTAGGCGTGTAATCCCCTATTGTTAACTACATTGTTGAGCCTTAAATGTGGCGTGTTTGGTTATTGTATTCGGCCTTGAAAAAGGTGGCAAAGTATGTAGAAACAAAGGAAGTGCTGTCCGATTTTCCGTAGAATTTAGTGACTTTGCACTTAGAATATTCTACGTTCGAAGCTAGAGGTTAATGGACGTATTATGGCCATTTTAGGTTGAAGTACTAAGTATAGCGGATTCTACTTGAAGGATGGAATAGCTATCAAGGTTGAAGTACTTCGGAGCATTTTGCTATTTGTCGATAATCGTCGCGAGGTATGTGAACCTCTTCCTTCTTTTGACATGATTCTATGTATGGAATATACATGTGGTATTATTTCATGATTCCTTCTACTCTTAGAAGTTAAGAGGTATGTATGTTGATTTACTCTACGTAAGGGTTATGTCTAAGTTATCCTAAGTTCTTACCAAGTCTTATGGGGGATGTTGGTAAGAGTCGTTAGGAGGTATTTTGGAGCCAAGTTGACTTGGCTAAGTTTCGGCACAAATGAGAATAAGTATCGAACAAGCCACTGCAGCATTAATAAAGGAAAGTGTAATGACAATCAATTAAGTTAAAACAAGTAGAATTCTCCATCTGCATAGAAGCTAAGATAAGACAAAATTGTATTACATTTTCTAGATCATGGCTGCTTTAATAAGATCGTTATAAACAAGTATAATCTACTCACACACATAAGGCATATGTACTTCACTTAAAGAATTTACGTTATGAAGTGTTAAGACTATGAACTACGAAACTTGTTCTAAAAGATAAGAGACTTGAAGTATTTTGAAAGTATACGATACTTGGTTTTCGAAAGTATAAGTCTCTTGGTTATAAAAAGAATGGTTTTCTTCAGTAATGTAAGCAAAGAAATGACTTGAAATAAAGAAGGGCGAATTGTTTTAAAAGCATCAATTGCTTGAGTTTTAAGGAAATAAGTCACTTGATTTAGAAGCCGAGAAACGTATTTCTAAAAGTGTAGTGACTTATGTGAAATGTAAACAAGCCTTGATACTACGGGTGTTAGTATCTTGGGATTTTATATGAAAAGGAACCTTTTGAAAAGAATGGAAGTACGTAGTACTTTGGGTTAAATTGCCGGATTTTTATGTGTAAAACGAAAGTGCCATGAGTTTATAAAAATGGAAGTCTAGAGGTTTAATGAACTTGCCTATGTTTGCTTGTGATAGCTTTGAGTGCAAGTATTATATGTTTACGTTGTCGTGACTCTCAGTTGGAGGGTCGGCTGTCTTGTTGTAAGTTTACTTGGACGTACAGACAGTGATGTGGGATTCCACGGGTATGCTTCCATTATGATTGATCCTTGGACATGCTTATACGATGTGGGATTCCGGGGCATGTGACCAGGAGACGGGTTAGATTCCCGGATTTGTTTTATTACCCATGGCCATGCTTATACGATGAAGGATTCCGGGGCATGCGACCATGATATGTACGATTATTACTCCATGGGCTAGCTCCCATGAAGACATGTACCACGATGAGGATTCGGGGCATGTTATATTATTACTCCATGGGCTAGCTCCCCATGAAGACCTGCACCTACGATGAGG
Organism: Przewalskia tangutica; assembly: GCA_029844215.1. Taxonomy (NCBI): domain Eukaryota; kingdom Viridiplantae; phylum Streptophyta; class Magnoliopsida; order Solanales; family Solanaceae; genus Przewalskia; species Przewalskia tangutica. The sequence goes on from CM056732.1 coordinate 41,896,564, forward strand.
GATGCCGAGGGCACGTTATGGCCATGCTTATACGATGAGGGATTCTGGGGCATGCGGCCGCGATATATATATATATATGTGTTGTATATGTTACACCTACGGCTGTCGGCAGTGATGTGGGATTCCACGGGCAGGAGGTATATATATGTATTGTGTATGTGCGCGAAGCGGTGAGGTGGGATGCCACGGGCGCGTCACATGGTTATATTTTACACTTATAGCTGTCGGCAGTGATGGGGGATTCCACGGGCACGCTTTGATATTTGTGTGACTTGATCGCGTCCCAGATTGGGCCGGGTAGTATATGCGTCCCTCCATAAAGGGTCGGATTATGTTATGAAAGATAAGTAAGTTATATGGTAATGAACTTAATGACTTCTCCTAAGTATGTACGTAAGATATGGCTATAACTCTTAATGGAATGGAAAAGATAATGATGTGCAATTAAGTTCATAAGTGGTAATGACACGGCAGGATCTGGTATGTACTTTTTATACTTGCCCCTGTCATTCTTTTGTCTGCTTATGATACATTTCTTGTACTTTATTTACATTCCATATTAAATTTTTGTTATCGACCCCTTCGAAGCTGCGTTCATGTCCGCAGTTTAGGTACTGTGATTGTGGATCCGCGAGCTTAGGATCTGGTTCAAAGATTTTAAGATGGCTCGATGTTAGAGTTGTCATGGATATGTATATTCGTGCAGTGGGGCCTTGTCCGTCATAGTATTTGTTCAAATCTTAGAGGTCTGTATTCATCTGTGGGCTGGACTGGCTAGAGTTGTTTTTACATTGTTAAACAGTGTATACCCTTTCGGGTAATTTTTATGTTATGGCAGCCTTATCGGCTTGGCCTTGGTTAAAAAAAAAAGAGTGTTATGTATCTTCCGCAGTTTTTTTATGTTGTATGATTAGAAGGGTGCCTGGTAGGGCACCGATGTGAGCCGGTCGGGTCGTGACACTGTGACTTGACTTGCAGGTAGAGGTGCTAACCGTCGAGACCACCTTCCTCTCGGTGTGTTCGATGTGGTAGATCCCATTACGGAATTGTGGTACTATGCGGAGCTTGTTTCACTTCGGCCAGGTCACTTATGGCGGTACCGTCAGGCGAGGCGCGGTAGTAGGGTTCAGCTACGGGGTCTTTCGCCAGTCTTCATCTCCTACGATTACTCACCCGGGCGTGGTTCTCATGGACCAGCAGGTCGCGGCAGAGGTCGTGGCAAGGGTCCTAGTTCCAGCGGTCCTCAGAACCGCATTTATGCCATGTCCAGCCGCCAGGACCAGGAGGCGTCACCAGATGTCATCACAGGTACTTTATCAATTTCTTGTTGTGACGTATATGCCTTGATAGATCCAGGTTCTACCTTGTCCTATATATCTCTCCTTATTGCTAGTAGGATAGGGATAAAGCCTGAGTCCATATACTCTTTTGAGGTAGCTACGCCTGTGGGGGATTCGGTGGTAGCTGAGCGGGTATATAGGGCTTGCCCAGTGACTATATGTAGTCGTCAGACCCTAGCCGACTTGATAGAGTTGGATATGACCGATTTTGATATGATCATGGGTATGGATTGGTTAGCTTCTTGCTACGCCAATGTAGACTGTAGGAAGAGGTTGGTACGGTTCCAGTTTCTGAGGAGCGGTTATCAGTGGGAGGAACAACGTGTCACCGAGGGGTAAGTTTATTTCTTACCTCAAGGCCAGGAAGATGGTTCAGAAGGGGTATATCTACCATCTTGTTCGGTGCCAATCTGGAGGTCGGACACGGACCTTGATCGATTCGATGAGTCGAGAGTTTCGGATGTGTTCCCAGACGACCTCCGGGTATCCTCGGAGAGGAGATAGAGTTTGCATTGATATTACGCGGACACTGACCTATATCCATTCCGCCATATAGAATGGCATCTGTGAGTTGAGAGAGTTGAAGGACCACTGAGAGATTTCTGGAGAAAGGGCTTCATCAGGCCTAGTGTTTCTCCCTGGGGAGCGCCGTTATTGTTTATGAAGAAGAAGGATGGGACACTGCGTATGTGTGTTGATTACGACGGTGAACAAGGTGACTATTAAGAACGAATACCCTTCCCGGGATTGACGATTTGTTCGACCCGGTTGCGAGGCGAGGTGTTTCTCCAAGATAGACTGCGATCTGGTTACCATCAGTGCGAGTTAGGGAGGCGTATATCCCTAGATCGCATTCGGGACCGTGACGCACTATGAGTTGAGGTCATGTCTTTCGGCTTGACCAATGCTCAATCATTATTTATGGATTTGATGAACCGGGTGTTCAAGCCATTTTTGGATACTTTTGTGATAGTATTGATTGATGACATCCTGTTTTATTCTCGCCGGGCGAGCACGCGGAGCATTTGAGGGCAGTCTTGAGAGTTCTCGGGACCGGTTGTATGCCAAGTTTTCAAAGTGTGAGTTTTGGTTGGCTTCGATGGCGTTTTTGGGGCACATTGTCGGGGCCGATGGTATTCGGGTGGATACGGCGAAGATCGAGACAGTCAAGAGTTAGCCTGCACTACTTGCCCCAGCAGTGCGCGACTTTGGGCCTTGCGGAGTTACTACCGAAGGTTTGTGGAAAAGTTTGCTTCTATTTCGGCTTTGACCAAGCCGACTCGTAAGCGGCTAAGTTTCAGTGGACGGATGCTTGCGAGAAGGGCTTCCAGTTACTAAAGGAGAAGTTGACGACCGCCCCAGTTCTTACTCTTCCAGAGGGTCCAGACGGCTATGTGGTTTATTGTGATGCGTCGGGCATCGGGCTTGGATGTGTGTTGATGCAGCAGGGCAAGGTTATAGCTACGTATCTCGGCTCAAGAAGCATGAGAAGAACTACCCACATAACTTAGAATTGGCGGTGATTCACGCCAAGATCCTGAGACATTATTTGTATGGAATTCATGTGGATATTTACACGCACCACAAGAGCCTTGATATATTTTCAGCGGAGGAGTGAACTTGCGGCGAGGCGGTGGTTAGAGCTACTCAAGGATTATGATGTCGATATCCTATACCACCCAGGGAAGGCCAATGTAGTGGCAGATGCCCTTAGTCGTAGGTCGATGGGTAGTCTATCAGATGTGCAGCCAGAGAGGAGGGGCATGGTCCGTGAATTACATCAGCTAATGAGCCTTGGAGTCCGATTGATTGATTCTGATAGTAGTGGGGTTCGGGTTCGAGAGGTTTCCGAGTCTTCCATCGTCGAGGAGGTGAAGAGGCGACAGTATGAGGATCCGATTATGACACGGTATCGCGATCTGACTCTTACGTGAGGAAGGGTCCATTTGGTGCACCTGATGGGGTGCTAAGGTTTGAGGGCAGGTTGTGTGTTCCAGATATTGCAGGACTTCGGCAGCAGGTTCTAGGGGAAGCACACAGCGCGCGTTACTCTATCCATCCGGGGTCGACAAAGATGTACCACGACCTCAGATCTGTGTATTGGTGGGACGGCCTGAAGAGGGACGTTGCAGAGTTTGTTGCTCAGTGCCCGAGTTGTCAGCAGGTCAAGGTGGAGCACCAGAGGACTGGTGGGTTGTTGCAGGCTATAGAGATTCCGACATGGAAGTGGGAGGTGATCAATATAGACTTTATTACAGGATTACCTCGCACTCAGAGGAAGCATGATTCTATCTGGGTTATCGTCGACAGGCTGACGAAATTAGCCCACTTTCTTCCCGTCAGGACGACTTTTTTGGCCGAGGATTACGCCAGACTTTACATCCGAGAGATCGTGAGACTACATGGGGTCCCTATTTCTATCATATCGCATGGAGGAGCTCGGTTCTGCCTAACTTCCGGAGGTCTTTCCGAAGGGATTAGGGGCAGTGAGCCTCAAGATCGCATTCCATCCTCGCCGAGCGGACGTGCGAGCGTACTATCCAGACACTTGAGGATATGCTGCGAGCCTGTGTTATTGATTTCAGAGGTAGCTGGGAGGATCATTTGCCGCTAGTAGAGTTTGCGTATAACAACAGCTACCACTCCAGTATCCAGATGGCGCCTTATGAGGCCTTATATGGGAGGAAGTGCAGGTCACCGATAGGCTGGTTTGATGTGGGTGAGTGCGATTAGTCGACAGACTTGGTTCAGCAGGCGGTGGATAAGGTGAAGCTTATCCAGGAGCGGTTATTGACAGCTCAGAGTCGACAGAAGTCGTATGCAGATCATCGGCGTCGACATTTGGAGTTTGAGGTTGATGATTGGGTTTTCCTGAAGGTGTCCCCCATGAAGGGGGTGATGAGGTTTGGTAAGAAAGGGAAGCTCAGCCCAAGGTACATTGGGGCTTATCAGATTGTCTGTAGGGTAGGCAAGGTTGTCTATGAGTTGGATCTGCCGTCCGATCTGGAGGCAGTACATCCAGTTTTTCATGTTTCCATGCTGAGGAGATGTATCGGAGATCCGTCTAGAGTGCACCCGATTGATGATGTCCAGGTGACAGAGGGGTTATCATATGAGGAGATTCCCATAGCGATACTCGATCGTCAGGTTAGGCGACTGCGGACAAAGGATGTGGCTTCCGTCAAGGTCTTATGGCGGAACGAGAACAGAGAGGAGATGACGTGGGAAGTAGAGGAGGACATGAGGCAGAAGTATCCCCACTTATTCCCCACACCTCAAGGTAACTCACTTTCTTACTGGTTAATTTAAATTGTCTTATGTACTTAAGTGTTCTATTGTGGCCATGTGTGGCATTTTGCAAATTATTCAAGCTATGAGGGACTATGCCATTATTTGTGTTAAATTGAATCTTGAAGGAACATTCGGGATGAATGATTCTAAGGGGGGGAGAATGTTATACCCCGTAGTTCCGGAGTATGTATGTAGGGACGTACGTACGAATGTATAAACCCTAATTAGGGTAAGAACGAAAGAATTGTTTTCCGACGGAAAATATTCCGAACCTTGTGAAGGAAATTATTTTACGTTTTCAAAATTTGAACCGATTATGGAATTTTTCTGAGAGATAAATATTTTGGACCAATAGGAGGGCGACATGTGTCACCCCAAGATGCCATGTTCGACGATTTTTGTGAGTTAGTGGGCAAGACAAGTGGCCAAAAGTCTTGCATGGTATGGCATGGCATGTACACGGTTTTGGGGCATTTAGTGGGCAAGTCAAATGGTCAAGGTCTTGCATGGCTTTTGTAGGACAAGTGTAGAAAGGAACCTACACAAACCATCTATACCATACACATGTTTTAATTGTTACACCCCGTATTTTTTTTTCAGGACATGTTTTAAGAACGTACGAAAGAACTCACAAGTGTTAAGATTTGAGACTTGTAAAAAATTATCGGAATTATGAAATTGTCGGAAAACGTATTATTATGACGAATGGGAGGGCGACACGTGTCACCCCCCTTATAGTTGCCTTGGACGATTTATGTCATGGCCAAAATGGTCATTGACCATAGTCTTGGATGACTAAGTCTTGCAAGTAGTAGCTTGAGATTCTTGACTAAGTCAAAGGACCCACAAGGCTTGATATTTGATAAGAGCTCATCCTAACCACCCACTTGGTTGCATCTTGACCCTCCATTATACTATATAATACTAGTAGTGCAAGACAAGGCTTAACACTTAGCCAAATTTTCACAAAAAATTGAAGAGCAAGAGCTAGAGCTCTCGGGTTCCCTCACTATCAAAAGAAAAAAAAAATTGTTTCTTGTCCATTAAGCTCCTAACTTTAAACCAAGGTTCATGAGTGTATTGTAAGCATATCTCAATAGAAAAATCTCGGAAAAAGATAGTTTTTGGGTTAGTCGCAAAGCGAAAACCTAGTTGTCTTTCTAGGTTTTGTTTGGAGATTTGAAGGAAATTTGTTGGTGTTGTTCTAAGGGTCTCAACAAGCGGATTGAAGTGTCTTGGAGAGGCTCTAAGTTACTAAGGAGCGACTTCGGATTTGGAGTTGGATTAAGATTCGTTGAGGTATAATCTTGTCCCTTAAAAGTGTTACAAGATTATTTATATTGTTGTTAGCTTTACATGTTGCTAGCATGAAGTGTATGTGTTGAAGTTTATAAGTGTTATGGATTGCTTGTAGCCTTAGAAATCCGAAATGTAATGTAAGCCATGTGAAGTTGGATTACAATTGGTCGTTTATTAGAATCGTCGCATGTTAATTACTTCGAGATTATAGTAGTTATTATCGATTGCGACTTGATATCATGTTAGGCTAATAACTTGGATTGAATTGGAAATTGGATAAGAATTGATGTTGTAGTACTTCAAGTTAGCCGAATTGGCCTAGTAAGTTGTATTAATTTGATATCTATTGTGGGGCGGAATTTTACACGTCTAGTAGGCGTGTAATCCCCTATTGTTGATTGCATTGTTTGGGCCTTAAATGTGGCGTGTTTGGTTATTGTATTCGGCCTTGAAAAAGGTGGCAAAGTAGTAGAAACAAAGGAGGTGCTGTCCGATTTTCCGTAGAAATTAGTGACCTTACACTTATAATATTCTACGTTTGAAGTAAGACGTTAATAGACGTATTGTGGATATTATAGGTTGACATACTACGGGCGGGGCATTGTACTTGGCACGTGGTTGGCCCGAAGAGGTATGTAGAACTTTTCCTATCTTTTGAGCATGACTAGTTGTACGTATATAGTACGGTAGACGTACAAGACCTTGATATCCTTTACTAGTTTTATGAATAGCCAAGTCGGGTGAGTTAGGATATTAACTCACTTCTTTGAAAATATTAAGGATGTCTAATGTTTTATTAAAGTTTAAGGGACTTGAAGAGTTTTAAAGTATGTGATACTTGTTCCGTTTTAAACGTATAAGTCCCTTGGATAGGAAATTGTATTTGGCTAAGGTGTAAAGTGAATATAACGACTTTATGGGAAGTTGGTTATATTTGCTTTATGGAAAGATAAATGACTTGATTTTAATGAAAAGGCAATTTGATTTTAAGGCATCGCATCAATTGCCTAAGGTTTTATAATAAAAGGAGTCACTTGATTTAGAGACCTAACTTTATTTCTAAAGGTATTGTGACTTGCCTTGAAATGTAATTTGGACTTGATACTATGGTTAATAGTATCTTGGAAGTTTTATACTAAAAAGAGTCATTTGTTTTAAAGAGTGGAAGTATGTAGTACTTTGGGTTAAATCCCCGGATCTTTATAAAAGACATGTTAGTGCCTTAAGTAAACTAAAATGAGAGTGTATGTGAACAAGGATAATAAGAAGTTAGGGGATTCTTAACTTGCTTATATATTGTATGATAGCCGGTTTTGTGCTAGTGGTATATTATTCATTACGGGGTCATTCCCCGGGTTTGTGGCATTTGCATATTCCGTGGATTTGCTACCCACGATGCGAGGAATACCTCATGCGAGTCCGCAAGGGCTTATGCGGGTGAAATAGTCCCATGCGGGCGGGTCCAGCCTATGCGAGGAATACCTCATGCGAGTCCGTAAGGGCTTATGCGGGTGAAATAGTCCCATGCGAGGAATACCTCATGCGGGTCCACGCGACCTATGCGGGTGGAATAGTCCCAGGAGTAGGGTTGCTTAATGATACTGCGGGCGGGTGGCCCTGCTTTGATCGTGAGCTTCCTATTGTATATTGTAAGTATACTACTATTTACTCTCATTGTTAGTAAGGCACAGTGTACTGTAATTTGATTATCATACATGTCTCCGGCTTTGTTTTAAACTATGATGTAATTACAATATTTTCCAGTTTTACATACTTAGTACATATTGTGTACTGACCCCCGTCCTCGGGGGCTGCGTTCATGCCGCAGGAAAGGGTAAGCAGGTGGTGGATCCTCATTCTTAGGATCACTTATCAGACGTCAGAAGCTCCATTTCTCCGGAGGCTTGTCTCTTTTGGTACAGTCTTTCCCTGATGTTGTAGATTTATGTACATTCAGGGGTATGGCGAAGCCCCGTCCACGATTGTTATTCCTAAGTGCAGATTCACATATGTGGTCAGAAGAACTGAGTTATGCAGTTGTACTTTTGATTATGTTTATATTATGGAAGGCGGACTTATCTGGCTTGTAATGTTTATTGTTTACACGTGTTTATGTTGTGTATGTTCCGCTATTCTCCGATGTATACTGAACGGGTGCCTGGGTAGGGCACCGCCGCGCCCTGGGTCGTGACAAAAGTGGTATCGTGAGTTAGTCCTCGGAAAGTGTCTACGCATCGGTCTATTAGAGTCTTGATTATCTGTGTTGTGTGTTATACTATTTCGTGAGTATGTACGTGAGGCGACGACAAAAGTTTGCCTTAAGTAGGCAAAGTGGCGAAATTTGTGCACAACTAGCGAAAGAGTCGCTTTCGACTAAACGCTTTTCCGGACTTTGCGAAGGGAAAAATACGGCTATGTCATTTATAATTTTTGCGGATTTTTCCGAGAGATGAAATATTTTGGACCAACGAGAGGGTGACAAGTGTCACCCTCCAGTGGACGAATTCAAGGGCCCTTCTGGCGTTTTTGTAGTCAAAGAGTAGGTAGGATATTTTTGTGTAGTTGATGAGCAAGTGGGACCCACACACGTGTCCAAATCCTCACCCTACACTTGCCCACCACTTGTCTTAATCCTAGCCTTGAAAGTCCTATAAATACCCTAAGTTGAAGGATTTCTTCATCCACACTTGTGAAATTTCAAAGCAAAAATCCTCCCTCTTAGCAAAGCTCTCGCCCAAGAGCACCCTCCCTTTGTGAGCCTTGGCCAAAACCAACCCCCTTGGTAGAAAAATACTCTCAAGTATTGTTGCTATTCCAAAATACCTTGGCCCAAATACCTTGTAGTATTCCGAGGTTACCTTTATACTAAAAGCCCGTAAATACTATTATACTTCCTTTAGCCACTAAACAAAACCTAAGGAAATCTTCATAGCGAGTTGAAGTATTAAGAAGAAGTTGTGTAGAACTTCAAGGGTTGTTTGGAGCGGGTTGAAGCGCGCAGTAGAGCTAAACGCGTTGCTCGGGATCGACATTAAATCTTGGATAATTTTGGGCTTACTGAGGTAAATACTCGTCTTCTATTGTAATTGGAAATTACATCCGTAGTAGTATAGAAATGAATATAAGATTCATAGAAGGATATTACAGAAAAGAATTGAACTGAAATCACATCAGAAGAATATTAAAGAAGAAGATTAAACTGTACGTACATAGGACTGTATTTACAGTAGACTTGTGTAGTTGGCGGGTAGGGAAGTGCTGCCCAATTTTCCGTAGAATAAAGGAATCTGTATCTAGAAATATTTTACAGAATAGTCTAGACATTGATAGACTTATATGACCGATATAGGTTGAAGTACTGCGAGTAGCATATTCTACTCGAAGGGTGGAAAAGGCTAGCAGGATTACAATACTTTGGAGCTATTTGCTAATAGTCGATAAATCGTCGCGAGGTATGTGATTCTTCCTATACTCTTGAGCATGATATTTTAAAAGAATATATATATAGTACGGTAGACGTACGTGTGTTAACTGAACGTAGTTTTACGGCAATGTCTTTTGACTTAAGCCTGAATAATAAGAATCTTGAAGTATTTCAAAAGATTTAAGAACCGTTTTTGAAAGAAGAGTAATACTTGGTTTTGAAAGCTTAAGTTATACTAGCTTTATGGGAAGTTAGGTATAACGACTTAAGAGTGATAAAAGGAACGGTTGACTTAAATTGAATTGATTTAAAGTCTGTTAAAGTGTGAAACCTCATTCGTGAGTAATAAGTACCTGGTTTTTAAAGGAATAATGTTTTACAGATTTCTGAAATAAGAATAAGTTATTATATTAAAACCAGTAGAAACCTCCATCTGCATAGAAGCTTAGATAAGACGAAATTGTATTACAGTTCCTAGATCATGGCTGCTTTAATAAGAATCAGTATAAACAAGCATTGATTTTCTTAAATTTCCAAAGTAAGGAACTTGATTTCTAAAAGAAAAAATGACTTGAGGAATTGATGAGTTTTTGGTTTAAAACATAAAGTGTTATAACAGCTTTATGGGAAGTTAGTTATAACGACCTTATGAAAACAAAAGAATGGTTTTATCATTGGTTTTAAAGTGATAACTTGACTTTAAAAAAGGAGAAGTGTTTTGGTCTAAAAAGAAGGCATGGTATTGTCTTAATGTGGTTTAAAAAGGAAAGTATGGAAGTGTCACGACCCGATCCCGGGCACCCTAGTGATACAACATTAGAGAAAATCAGCGGAAATAAAACTAAAACATGAGACAAGACATAAAGTATGAAACAGGCTAACCAAAACGGTCACCTTCCTGAATATATACATATATATATCAACATGAACAGTTAAATCCTTTTACAAACCCCACTACAACAAGATTCTACGGACTTAAGAATGTAACCATAACTATGACGACAGGCCCGCCATACCCCGAATGTACAAGTAACTACACCGACAGGACTATACAAAGATAAGCCTCAAGAAACGGAGCTTCCCAAAAACGGATGTGATCCTAAGAGCGCGGATCCACAACCGATGTACCTACCTGCGGCATGAACGCGGCCCGAAGGAGGTCGATAACAATGTACCAAGTATGTGAAATCAGAAAAATCAGAAATGAAATCATAATAGTCTATATAAAGCGAGACATGTATGATAACCAAACTGATCCATAATATATAAACAAATATGTCGTCGGGGACTCACGCCTCAAAGTCATTACTCAAGTATAACAATGGGTCTCACGCCCACAACATCAATCATGCGTGGAATACCTTCTCACCGCCGCGATCTATGATATAATCACACCAAGAAGTACATGAACACTAGGTCCCACCCGTGTCATAACATCCGTTCTAACAATACTATACAAGCAAACCACGGTCGACACGGCAAGTACGAAAGCCGACTACGGTACCAAGTAGTGTCACGTGGCCGACGGCACGAAGGCTAACTACCAGTACGAGTCGTGTCACGAGACTTCGCCACTAAACCGAGCGGCAAGTCAAGGCTAACTACTGTACTAAGGCGAATCACCACGCAGCGGGGCAAGTCAAGCCAACCACGGATACCAAGGCCGAATCGGAAACCTCATGGAGAGCTAGTCCATGGAATAACACTATTAACAGAAACGAACCCTTATCATGGCCGCATACGTGGACCATCCATCGAGTCGGTATGCCCGTGGACTATCATAGTGGAAGCATACGTGGGCCATCGTGTCGGTATGTCCAAAATGATCAAGAATAACACCGACCCTCCATCGAGAGACGCGGTAACATAAGAATACAACACTTGCACAACAAGGCTATCACACGCAAACATAGGCACGATACACACAACTCAAGGTACTTTCATTTTATGACAAGTCCCGGTTTTAATCCCCAAAGTACTACGTACGTTAAATTCTTTTAGAAGATCCATTTCTTTTACAAAAGTCACCCGATACCCGTAGTATCAAAATAAAGTGACTAACATTTTAAGTAAACCAAAACAACTTCCATACTTTCCTTTTTAAACCAAATTAAGACAATACCATGCCTTCTTTTTAGACCAAAACACTTCTCCTTTAAAGTCAAGTTATCATTTTAAAACCAATGATAAAACCATTCCTTTGTTTTCATAAAGTCGTTATAACTAACTTCCCATAAAGCTGTTATAACACTTTATGTTCTAAACTAAAGCTCTTCAATTCCACAGTCTCTTTTCTTTTAAAACAACAACAAGTATTCTTTAAAACCAAAATAACTTACTCTTTTCAAAACAAGTAACCTATACTTAAAATCAAGTTACTTCTCTTTTCCAAAAACAAGTCGTTATAAGTCAAGTCTCTTATCTTTCAAGATCAAGTCTCTTAACTTTCAAAATCAAGTCGTTTATAAGTCAAGTCTCTTATCTTTTAAGATCAAGTCTCTTAACTTCTACAATCAATAAACCATTCTTTTACCTACATAAAGTCGTTATAACTAACTTCCCATAAAGCTATTATAACACCATATGTTTTAAACCAACCAAATCACTTAGCATACGTGACGTCTCACCGATTTACATAGTTCACAACAATCATGCTTGAAAAGATAGGAAGAGGTTCGCATACCTCGCGACGATTATCGACAATTAGCAAACGCTCCACGCGATCAACTCGCTAGCCTTTTCCACTCTTCAAGTAGAATACGCTACCAAATCGCAACCTATAAGGGACACAAAACGCCTATCAACTCCTAGATCTCTTCGTAGAATATTCTAACTGCAAGATTTCTTATTCTACAGAAAATTCGGCAGCACCTCCCCCCCCGTAACCACATAAATCTCATCTCTTAGGCCCATTACAACTCCTGTGGGGATTATCGTCTAACCGGACGTAACATCGCCCACAAATATACAACAAGTCTCAGAATACATCCAATGTAAATCTGCTTTAATTCTATCAATATCCATTCTATATATAGTATAATCAACTATACATTATAACAACATGTAATATCCAATTACAATAGGGGAACATAGATCATTACCTCGATAAGCCCAAAATTATCCAAGATTATATGTCGATCCTGAGCAACGTTTAGCTCCAAATTCTTACACTCCAACTCGCTCCAAGCAACCCTTAGAAGTTTCTAAACAACTTCTCTTAACACTTCAAGCAAGCTTATGAAGATTTTTCTAGGGTTTCATTTGCGACTTTTGGAAAAAGTAGTATTTCCGGGCTCCTAGTATTAAAACAACTTTGGAATACTACTAGGGATACTAGGCCAAGGTATTTGGGACTATACAATAATACTTGAAGTATTTCTACACAAGTGGGGGAAGGTGGGACGAAACAAGGCTAAAAGGGAGGGAGTATTTTGCTTGGAAAAGCTCAAGTGTGGAATGAATTTTACTCTTCAACCAAGGGGGTATTTATAGGGGAAACAAGGGTTAGGATCATAGTAAGTGGGTGGTCAAGATTGGGCCATGTGTGTGTGGGTCCCACCACACCACATGGCCAACGATTTCAATCTCCAAGTGGCGTGGTCATTTCGGCCAAGGGGACAAGTGGCTAGCCACTTGTCCCTCCAATTTCGGCCAAGTGACACATGGGGGTGACACGTGTCGCCCCCCGATTCGTCCAAAATATTTCGTCTTCCGAAAATATCCAAAATACCGAAAATCTCAAAAACAAAGCGGGCCACAAAATCAGAATTTCTCCCGTGGGCCCCACGTGACCATTTCAGAAAATAAAATCTCAAAATTCTAATATAATCCAAGAAGTCCAAATACCAAACTGGGAATCCAATTCCATTAACGAACCTTTTCTTCACAAAACCGGAAACTTTTCCGCGAAAAATCACATCTTCCTTTCTTTCCAAAATTTACGTCAGATTCTCGTGCACGTCCTCACATACATACCACGGAACTACGGGTATAACATTCTTCCTTAGAAACATTCGTCCCGAATGTTCCTTCTAAGTCTCCAAAACATACCTGCGCCGGTATAGTCTTCACTTCACAAAAGAAATGATCACTTCCGTTCTCATAACACATTGTTCGCTTCTCTTCTTACTCGTCGTCCCTTTCTCGTACACCCGAACTCTTTCTAGTACACATACCACACTTCAGTCACCGCTTCAATTTCCACAACCCTGGAGTTACCACCTCCAAACTTGGTCATCTTACTAGCCTCAAATTCCCTCAAGGCCATTCCCGGCCTTCACGATCCGATTCTGGTCGAACGCATCCACGAACTCATACGATGGTTACCTAAACTTGGGCCTAGCACCCTCGTGACCCTATCACAAAGCGGGATCACCACAAATTGACCACATCTCCTTTCGGGCTGCGGGTTGACCCGCGAACGGTCCTCAACCCGACCCATAATCGCACCAAACTCTTGTTCCCCGATCCGGAACAATCTTACCTATCCAAGTCATGAAAGCTACCACTTTCATCTTACACAACCCAAGGAAATATCCCTCAATACATTTCACGTATACCAAGTGTTTCGACAAAGACTAACCGTAAAAATCTTTTTCTCAAGACGGCCTTACATCTAAGGTCTCAACGTGTACTATTCTAAGGTTCACACATTCCATGTCCCCATACTTATCCTTTCAACTAACCATGTTTTCTAACACATCAATAACACAACGCTATCCGATCATAACACTTAACACATCATCAATACATACTAGTCTCTAGAGGGTTAAGGATATACTGTAAATAGGCGGTTCAAAGGACCGCTAAATCGAACTTCCACCGCGACCTGCCGTGGCTGCCGTGCATGAACATCCCGCCTAGCTATCGGCGAAGGACCCGCAGATCCCGAAGGCCGAAGTCTCAACATCCGCGCTACCTCTGGTCGATCTCGCCAAATGGCCTGTGGCGCAAGCATAACAATCTCCCAAATTAGTACGACACTCTCCCTTATGAAGTTTTCCACAACGCCTTTGAGACAAGGGTGACCTCATCCGGCGAGCACTCTTACTCCCCTGAAAATCTGAAACCTGGGAGCCCTGACCTGCTCCTGAATATCCCGAACGTCCCGACAACTGTGGAGGACCACTGAAGTGGTGAAGGCGCATAATCGCTGGCTGAGGCGGTCCGCCTCGAAAGTCACCAAAAGACCCTGCTGTTCTGGCCCTCTTCTGCTGATCCCGGTCATTCCGTCGACCTCTCCGCTCCTCACACCCAAGTGCATAAGCCTGCATGCGGGCAATGTCCATGCCCGGCTGAAGAGCTACACCCGAGCAGGCCTCTGCCAAGTAGTCATCGAGCCCCGTGACGTAGCGGTGCACTCTGTCCTCCATATTAGCTACTAACGCAGGGACATATCGAGCCAACGAGTCGAACTCTACGTTGTACTCCCGAACTGTGCGTCCTCCCTGCCTCAACATCGAAACCCGGCCGTGCCCTCATCTCTGCGGGGCAAGAAATGTGCAAGAAATGCCACGAACTCGTCCCATACATGAAGCGCATGCTCCCGGGACAGCTCGCGAATCAAACTAGTCGATCGCAGATCACGCACCGATGCGAACCTAAGACCACCGACTCGGTCTCCGAAGCCTTGATCACTCTCATGATCCTCTGTAACTGCCGGATAAACTCCTGAGGGTCATCCTCAGCTCTCGATCCATAGAACACTGGTGGACTGCAACTTAAGAAGTCCCGAAGTCTCCAACTATCGGCCCTGGGTGCCTCGTACCCGACTCCGCCTCCTCAAGTCTCGCCATAAACCTAACTAGTAACTGGGCCATCTCCTTGCAACCCATATCCTCTGTTCCTGGCCGCGGGACTGGAGGCTCAGATATCGTGGCCTCGTGAGCTACCGCTGCTCTAAACTTCTGGGGTGGCGGTATCGTAGAATCCGCCGTATAGCACCACCGGTAAAATCGGGCCTCGCCTCAGTAACCCTCCGTGCTCTACTCGCAGCTCCCTCTGCTGCCTTGCCCTTCTGGGCTCTGGTTGCCTTGCGTAGAGGCATAACTGGTACAAAAGAATACGTCAGAGGGAGTCCAACTTACAACACAGCTCTAAGGCACGATCTCAGAGTGAGAAGAATGGAAACCAATCCTAAATGTCCTGCAGCCTCCTGATTATAGATGTGGTGCACAACACACCGATAATCAAGACTATACTAGACACGGTCTGTAGACACTTTCTGAGGACTAATCGCTCACGATACCACTTTTGTCACGACCGATCCGGGCGTGGTATCGTGCCTTACCCCGCACCCTAGTGATACAACATCGAGAAAATCAGGAAATAAAACTAAAACATGAGACAAGACATAAAGTATGAAACAAAGCAACTAAAGCGGTCACCTTCCTGAATATATACATATATATATCAACCTGAACAGTTAAATCCTTTTACAAACCCTGCCCACAACAGTACTACAGACCTCTAAGAATGTAACCATAACTATGACGGGACAGGGCCCCGCCATACCCCTGAATGTACAAGTAACTACACTGACAGGGGACTATACCAAAGATAAGCCTCCGAAGAAACGGAGCTTCCCAAAAGCCTGGTGTGATCCTAAGCGCGGATCCAAAGCTGATGTACCTCTACTGCGGCATGAACGCGGCCGAGGTCATAACAGTACCAAGTATGTGAAATCAAAATCAGAAATGAAATCATAATAGTCTATATAAAGAAGGAGACATGTATGATAACCAAACTACAGTCCATAATATATAAACAGTCATGTCAAGTCAGGGACTCACGCCCTCAAAGTCATTACTCAAGTATAACAATGGGTCTCACGCCCACAACATCAATCATGCCCGTGGAATACCTTCCTCACTGCCGGCAGTCTATGATATAATCACACCAAGAAGTACACATGAACACTAGGTCCCACCTGTGTCATAACAACCGTACTAACAATACTATACAACCAAACCACGAAGCTGACACGGGGCAAGTACGAAAGCCGACTACCAGGTACCAAGGCCGTGTCACGTAGCTGACCGGGGCAAGTACGAAGGCTAACTACCAGGTACCAAGGCCGTGTCACGTGTTATACCCCGTATTTCCAGAGTATGTACGTAAGGGCGTACGTATAAAAGTTTAGCCTTAAGATAGGCACTTTGGGCGAAATTTGTGCACAACTCACGAAACGAATGGTTTTCCGACGAAACATTTTCCAAACTTTGCGTAGGGAAAATTCCGGTTATGTCATTTATAATTTTTGCAGATTTTTCCGAGAGATGAAACATTTTGGACCAACGAGAGGGTGACACTTGTCACCCTCAAGTGGATGGCAAAGGGGGGCGGAAACCCTTGGACGAATGGGCATGATTTGTGGCTTGTTTTGTGGCCTAAAACTTGGGTCAATGTTTGTGAGGGATTTGTGGAGTAGGATAGGGTGCACTTGTGCAAATCTCCACCATACACTTGCCTAGCACTTGGCTTCATCTTGGCCATTGGTTGGCCTATAAATACCCCCCTAACTTGAGGGTTTTCTTCATCCACAAATCACTTCTCCAAGTATTGAAAATCCTCCCCCCCTCTTGTAGTGTTTTCGTCCAAGCCTCTTCCCCCCCCCCCCCCTCTAGGGAAGCTTAGCCGAAACAACCCTCTCCCCCCTCTAGCCTTGTGGCTTCGGCCGAGTACCTCCCTTGGTAGAAAAGTTGTCTTCCAAGTATAGTTACTATTCCTAAATACCCTAGCCCCAAATCCCTTATAGTATTTAAGTAGAAGTTGTTGGAAACTTCTAAGGGTTCTTGGAGCTATCGGAGCGTACAAATTAGGAGCTAAACCTTGCTCAGGAGCGACATTTAACTTGGATAATTTTGGGCTTATCGAGGTAAATACTCTTGTCCTTCTATTGTAATTGGATATTACATATAAGAATAGTTAAGACTTGAGTATAAGATATAGAAGAATATTAAAGAATATAATTGAACTGTTATCACAGTAGAAGGGTATAAAGAAGAATAATTGAAGTACTTACATAGAATTTTTTCTGATGAGACTTGAGTAGTTTGACGGGTAGGGAAGTGCTGCCCAATTTTTCGTAGAATAGAGAACCCTCTTCTTAGAACTGTGTACAGAATAGTCTAGACGTTGATAGACGTATTTGACTATTATAGGTTGATACTCTGCGCGCGACATATTCGACTTGGCAGGTGGATTTCGCCGAGAAGGTATGTGATTCTTCCTATACTCTTGAGCATGATATTTTAAGTATATATATAGTAATGCGGTGACGCGTGCGTGTTAATCGAACGTAGTTTTACGGCAATGTCTTTTGACTTAAGCCTGAATAATAAGAACCTTGAAGTATTTCAAAAGAATTATGAATCATTTTTAAAAAGAAGAGTAATACTTGATTTTTAAACAGAAAGCTTAAGAGTTATACTAGCTTTATGGGAAGTTAGGTATAACGACTTAAGAAAGATAAAAGGGACGGTTTTACTTGTTTGTTTATAAAAGCCTTGTATTGATTTCTGTAAAAGTGTAGTAAGATTGTTTGATAAGTAGACATAATATGATGCTACGTGTGTTAGTGTCTTGTGATGTTGTGTAAGGGGTCATCCTTGTTGTTCTTACGTTGTTAAACGTTAAGACCGTTGTACTGTTATTATATCACATACCCCCTTGACTTGTTATACAGAGGGCTTTCCACCCTTGAAGCGGGTCTATACGGCCTATGCGGTCTGTGTGACTATGCGGAGCTGCGGGAGTTCCAGGATTGATCATTCCGGGTGTTTTATCCGTCTGGGGATGCCTATGCGATCTGCGTGTGACTATGCGGTCTATTGAGACTATGCGCGATTGCGAGTCGAGAATGCGGGGTTAGCTACCACGATGCGAGAATACCTCAATGCGGGTCTGCGTGTGACCTATGCGGACTGCGGGAGTCCAGGATTAGGCACGCATAATGATACTATGGGCGATTGGCCTTGCTTCGATCATTCGCGGCCTAGAAAAGACCTGTTACAGCTTACCTATTATTGCTCTTGTTTGTGATATGGCACTATGTGCAATTGAACTGATTATAATTGCAAATAGTTTTAAATACTTTGATTTCATTTAATGTACTTTCTGATTTCACATACTGTACTGTTATCGACCTCCTGGGGCTGCGTTCATGCCGCAGGTAAGGGCAAGCAGGTGCTAGATCCGCATCCTTAGGATCTCTACTTTGGTGTCAGGAGCTCCATCTTCTCCGGAGGCTCGACTTTTGGTATGGTTCTCCCTGATGTTGTAGATATATGTACATTCAGGGTATGGCGGGGCCCTGTCCCGCCATAGTTGTTACATTCCTAAGTGTAGTCATGTTGTAAAGTTGGGATGTAACTTTCACTCTTTATATATATATGCGAAAGGCAACCTTTTCTCGAGATAAGCGTGGTCTTATGTTACAATTGTTTCATGTCTTGTTTTATATTCGATTACTCGATGTATGTCTACTTGGGTGCCGGTAAGGCACGATCCACTGCCCCTAGGCAGGCGTGACAAAAGTGGTATCGAGCGATTAATCCTCGGAAAGTTTCTACCAGAGTATCTAGTAGAGTCTTGATTATCGGTGTGTTGTACACCAATAATCGAGAGGCTATAGGATATTTAGGATTGGTTTCCATTCTTCTCACTCGAGATCGTGCCTTAGAGTTGTGTTATAAGTTGGACCCTCTAACGTATTCCTTTTACATGTGATTATGCCTCACGTAAAACGGCAGGGCAGAAGGCAAAGCGAGGGAGGCGCTAGTAGGACACCGAGTCACGAGGGCTCGTGCCGATCTATACCGAGGCGGCGAGTTCCAGCGCCGCCCAGCGAGAGACCACGATGCCGCACCTCGTCCCACGGCTGGGCGGAGAGTTAAGTACAAGGAGATGGCCGGCTATTGGCGATTGTGGCGAACATGAGGATAATTGGGCGACGCAGTGTGATTCGATTCAGCGGTGCGTGGTTCACCCGAGATCAGGCGGTTTGAGGCTACGATTTTCGAGTTGTAGCCCGCTAGAGTTCTAACGTCGAGGCGGAGGATGATCCGCAGGAGTTCATCCGTCGATTCTGAGAGGATCATGCGGGTGATCAAGGCTTGAGACCGAGTCATGATCTTGGTTCGCGACGGCGTGATACCGCTTGATTGGTAGTTTGACTCGTGGGAGCTTTCGGGAGAGCATGCGCCTCAAAGGTATGGATGAGTTTTGGAGGCTTTTCTCACGCACTTGCCTCCGCAGATGAGGAGAACGCGGGCAGATTTTATTCTTTGAGGCAGAGAGGCGCGCGATTAGGGAGTATAATGTCGAGTTCGATTCATTAGCTCGATATGTCTCTGCGCTAGGAGCAGATATGGAGGACCGAGTGCACCGATACATCACCGGGCTAGATGATTATATGGCCGAGTCTTGTGCGGGTGTGGCTCTTGACGAGCATGGACATTACCGTATGCGAGCTCATGCTTGGATGCGAGGCGTAGAGGCAAGCGGGTCGATAGATATCAGCGGCGAGAAGAAGGCGAGCAGTAGGATCTTTTGGTAGCTCTCGGTGGAAGGCCTCGTGACGTCTAGATTTGCACCTCGGCCAGCTGAGCACTCCTACATCGTTTCGGTACAGCGAGCATTGAGGCGGTCGGGGCCCAGGACTTGATTTCCGAGTAGCAGGTGCTAACGATCGAGGTCTGCTCAATATGTCCATTGTGGTAGATTCCATTGTGGAGTAGTACTACTCGGGAGCTTGCTATACTTGTGGCGGCCAGGTCATTATGCGAGGCCTGTTCGACGCAGCGCTGAGGGTAGGGTCGGCTGCGGTGCATTGCCGGTCTTCATCCCCGATTACTCGCCGGAGGCGGTACTCATGGACCAGCGGTCGCGGCAGGTCGTGGCGCTGGTCGATTCGCGGTCCTCGAACGCATTTATGCCTTGTCGGTACCGAGGATCGTGAGGCGTCGCTGGCGCCGTCCGCAGTACTTTATCGGTTCGGTGGTGATGTGTATGCCTTGATAGATCCGGGTTCTACTCATCTATATATCTCCTTATTGCTAGTAGGATAGGGATATAGCACGTATCCATAGACCGCACTTTGAGGTAGCTACGCGATGGCGATCGGTGGTAGCTCGGCGGGTATATAGGGCTTGTCGGTGACTTTATGCGATCGTCGGACCACTAGCCGACTTGATAGAGTTGGAAATGACCGATTTCGATGTGATCGTGGGCATGGATTGGTTAGCTTCTTGCTACGCCCGATGTAGGCTGCAAGGAGAGTTATGCGGTTCGATTTCTGAGGCCGGTTATTGAGTGGTAGAGAACACCGTGTGCCCAGGGTAGGTTTATTTCTTACCTCGAGGCTAGGAAGATGGTGCGAGAAGGGTATATCTACCATCTCATTCGGGTGTTTGATCACGAGTGCGGTACAGATTTTGATCGATTCGATAGTCGAGAGAGTTCCCGGATGTGTTTCAGACGACCTCCGGGTATCCTCCCGAGAGGAGATAGAGTTTTGTATCGATGTCTTGCCGGACACTCGGCCTATTTCCATTCCGCCATACGAGAATGGCTGCCGAGTTGAGAGAGTTGAAGGACCGGCTAGAGATTTCTTTGGAGAAGGGCTTCATCGGGCCAGTGTTTCTCCTGAGAGCGCGGTATTGTTCGTGAAGAAGAAGGGCGGGACAGCTGCGCGTGTGTTGATTCTGACGGTGAACAAGGTGACCATTAAACGAGATACCCCTTCCGGGATTGATGATTTGTTCGACCGGTTGCGAGTGCGAAATGTTTCTCCAAGATTGATCTGCGATCGGGCTATCATCAGTGAGTCGAGAGGCGGATGTCCACAGATCGCATTCCGGACCCGGTACGGGCACTATGAGTTCAGGGTTATGTCTTTCGGGTTGACCAATGCTCCGGCGGTATTTATGGATTTGATGAACCGAATGTTCAAGCCATTTTTGGATACGTTTGTGATTGTATTCATTGATGACATCTTGGTTTATTCTCGCTCAGAGCAGGATCATGCGGAGCATTTGAGGACTGTGCTGAGAGTTCTCCAGGACCAGCGGTTGTACGCCAAGTT
Source organism: Przewalskia tangutica (assembly GCA_029844215.1). Classification (NCBI taxonomy): domain Eukaryota; kingdom Viridiplantae; phylum Streptophyta; class Magnoliopsida; order Solanales; family Solanaceae; genus Przewalskia; species Przewalskia tangutica. Next base: position 41,918,003 of record CM056732.1, read on the forward strand.
TTCGAAGTGTGAGTTCTGGTTGACTTCAGTGGCTTTTCTTGGGCATATTGTGGGTGATGGCATTCGGTGGATCGGCAAGATCGGCGATCGGACTTGGCCTAGACCTCTACTCCGGCAGTGCGCGATTTCGGGCCTTGCGAGTTATTATCGGTTCGTGGAAGTTTGCTTCTATCTGCACCATTGACTAGCCGACTCGGAAAGCGGCTAAGTTTTAGTGGTGATGCTTGTGGCGGGGTTTCCGATTCTTGAAGGAGGCGACGACCGCCCCCGTTCTTACTCTTCCAGAGGGCCCAGACGGCTATGTCGTGTATTGTGATGCGTCAGGCATCGGGTTGGTATGTGTGTTGATACAGCAGGGCAAGGTTATAGCGTCGCATCGGCGGCAAGAAGCATGAGAGAACTACCCCACCCATGATTTGGAGTTGGCAGCGGTGATTCACGCCTTGAAGATCTGGAGGCACTATTTGTATGTGGTTCATGTGGATATTTATCTGAGACCACAAGAGCCTCGGTATATCTTGACCAAAGGGAGCTGAACTTACGGCGAGAGAGATGGTGGTTAGAGTTGCTTGGGATTATGATGTCGATATCTGTACCACGGGAAGGCCATGTTGTGGCGAATGCCCTTAGTCGTAGGTCGATGGGTAGCCTATCGGATGTGCCGGAGAGGAGGGCATGGTTCGCGATTTGCATCGATTAGCGATCACGGGTGTCCGTTTGATTGATTACGATAGCGGTGGGGTTCGAGTTCGAGAGGTTGCGAGTCTTCCATCATCGAGGAGGTGAAGAGCAACGATTTGAGGATCCGGTTTTTGGCGATGCCGTGTCTGACTCTTCGTGAGGAATGGTCCTTTTAAGGTAGCACGATGGGGTGCTAAGGTTCGAGGCGAGTTGTGTGTTCGGATATTGCAGGACTTGGCGGGTTCTAGGGAAGAACACGCGACGCGTTACTCTATCCATCCGGGTCGACCAAGATGTACCACGACCTCGGTCGTGTATTGGTGGGATGGCTTGAAGAGGACGTTGCGAGTTTTTAGCTCGGTGCGTGTTGTCGGTGGTGAAGGTAGAGCACCGAGGCACGGTGGTTTGTTGCAGACGATTGAGATCCCGACCTGGAAGTGGGAGGTGATCAACATGACTTTATCACAGGATTACCTCGCACTCAGAGGAGACATGATTCTATATGGGTTATCGTCGACGGTGTGAAATCAGCCCACTTTCTTCCCGTCAGGACGACTTTCTCGGCTGAGGATTATGCCAGACTTTACATCCGAGAGATTGTGAGACTGCATGGGGTCCATATTTCTATCATATCTGACCGAGGAGCCCAGTTTATAGCTAACTTCTGGAGGTCTTTCCATAAGGGCCTAGGGGCGGTGAGCACAGTCTGCATTCCATCCTCCTCGCAGACGGGCAGAGCGCACTATCCAGACTCTTGAGGATATGCTGCGAGCCTGTGTTATCGACTTCAGGGGTAGCTGGGAGGATCATTTGCCTCTAGTTGAGTTTGCATATAATAATAGCTACCACTTCAGCATTCAGATGGCGCCTTATGAGGCCTTGTATGGGAGGAAGTGCAGATCGCCGATAGGCTGGTTCGATGTGGGCGAGGTACAGTTAGTGGTACCAGACTTGGTGCAGCAGGCGGTGGATAAGGTGAAGCTTATCCAGGAGCGGCTATTGACAGCTCAGAGTCGACAGAAGTCGTATGCAGATCATCGTCGTCGGCATCTGGAGTTTGAGGTTGATTATTGGGTTTTCCTGAAGGTGTCACCCATGAAGGGTGTGATGAGATTTGGAAAGAAAGGGAAGCTCAGCCCAAGGTACATTGGGCCTTATCAGTTGTCGCGAGGTAGGCAAGGTTGCTATGAGTTGAATCTGCCGTCCGATCTGGAGGCGATGCATCCGGTTTTCATGTTTCTATCTTTGAGGAGATGTATCGGGGATCCATCTAGAGTGCATCCGATTGACGATGTCCAGGTGACCGAGGGGTTATCGTATGAGGAGAGTCCCATAGCGATACTCGATCGTCAGGTTAGGAGGTTGCGGACGAAGGATGTGGCTTCCGTCAAGGTCTTATGGCGGAACGAGAACAGGGAGGAGATGACGTGGGAAGCAGAGAAGGACATGAGGCAGAGGTATCCTCACTTATTCCCCACACCTCCAGGTAACTCACTTTCCTACTTATTGATTAAATTGACTTATATGCTTAAATGTTGTTTTGTGGCCGTATGTGGCATTTGCAAACTGTTTATGTTATGAAGAACCTTATCTTTATCCGTCTTGGGAAGGAACATTCGGGACGAATGTTTCTAAGGAGGCGAAAATGTTATACCCCGTATTTCCAGAGTATGTACGTAAGGGCGTACGTACAAAAGTTTAGCCTTAAGATAGGCACTTTGGGCGAAATTTGTGCACAACTCACGAAACGAATGGTTTTCCGACGAAACGTTTTCCAAACTTTGCGTAGGGAAAATTCCGGCTATGTCATTTATAATTTTTGCGGATTTTTCCGAGAGATGAAACATTTTGGACCAACGAGAGGGTGACACTTGTCACCCTCAAGTGGATGGCAAAGGGGGGCGGAAACCCTTGGACGAATGGGCATGATTTGTGGCTTGTTTTGTGGCCTAAAACTTGGTTCAATGTTTGTGAGGGATTTGTGGAGTAGGATAGGGTGCACTTGTGCAAATCTCCACCATACACTTGCCTAGCACTTGGCTTCATCTTGGCCATTGGTTGGCCTATAAATATCCCCCTAACTTGAAGGTTTTCTTCATCCACAAATCACTTCTCCAAGTCTTGAAAATCCTCCCCCCCTCTTGTAGTGTTTTCGTCCAAGCCTCTTCCCCCATAGGGAAGCTTAGCCGAAACAACCCTCTCCCCCCTCTAGCCTTGTGGCTTCGGCCGAGTACCCCCCCTCCCTTGGTAGAAAAGTTGTCTTCCAAGTATAGTTACTATTCCTAAATACCCTAGCCCCAAATCCCTTATAGTATTTAAGTAGAAGTTGTTGGAAACTTCTAAGGGTTCTTGGAGCTATCGGAGCGTACAAATTAGGAGCTAAACCTTGCTCAGGAGCGACATTTAACTTGGATAATTTTGGGCTTATCGAGGTAAATACTCTTGTCCTTCTATTGTAATTGGATATTACATATAAGAATAGTTAAGACTTGAGTATAAGATATAGAAGAATATTAAAGAATATAATTGAACTGTTATCACAGTAGAAGGGTATAAAAGAAGAATAATTGAATGCATTTACATAGAATTTTTTTCTGATGAGACTTGAGTAGCTTGTGGGTAGGGAAGTGCTGCCCAATTTTTCGTAGAATAGAGAACCCTCTGCTTAGAACTGTGTACAGAATAGTCAAGACGTTGATAGACGTATTTGACTATTATAGGTTGATACTCTGCGCGCGACATATTCGACTTGGCAGGTGGATTTCGCCGAGAAGGTATGTGATTCTTCCTATACTCTTGAGCATGATATTTTAAGTATATATATAGTACGGTGAAGCGTGCGTGTTAAGCGAACGTAGTTTCTGGTAATGTCTTTTGACTTAAGCTTTGAATAATAAGAACTGAAGTATTTCAAAAGAATTATGAATCATTTTTAAAAAGAAGAGTAATACTTGATTTTTAAACAGAAAGCTTAAGAGTTATACTAGCTTTATAGGAAGTTAGGTATAACGACTTAAGAAAGATAAAAGGGACGGTTTTACTTGTTTGTTTATAAAAGCCTTGTATTGATTTCTGTAAAAGTGTAGTAAGATTGTTTGATAAGTAGACATAATATGATGCTACGTGTGTTAGTGTCTTGTGATGTTGTGTAGGTCATCCTTGTTGTGCTTACGTTGTTAAGCGTTAAGACCGTTATCTTGTTATTATATCACATACCTCGACTTGTTATACCGAGGGCTTGCCACCCTTGATGCGGTCTATCGGCTATGCGGTCGTGTGACTATCCGGAGCTGCGGGAGTTCGAGATTGATCATTCCGGTGTTTTATCCGTCACGGGGATGCCATGCGATGCGTGTGAATACGCGGTCTATGAGACTATGCGGTGCGGGAGTCGGAGAATGCGGGGTTAGCTACCCCGATGTGAGAAATACCTCATGCGGTGCGTGTGACCTATCACGGTGCGGAGTCGAGGATTAGGCAAGCATAATGATACTATGGGCGATTGGCCTTGCGATCATTCGCGGCCTAGAAAAGACTTACGATTTACCTATTATTGCTCTTGTTTGTGATATGGCACTATGCAATGAGGCGATTATAATTGCAAATGGTTTTAAATACTTTGATTTCATTTAATGTACTTTACAGTTTCACATACTTGGTACCTGTTGTACTGACCTCCTTCGGGGGGCTGCGTTCATGCCGCAGGTAAGGGCATGCAGGTGCTAGATCCGCATCCTTAGGATCTACTTTGGTGTCGTGAGCTCCATCTTCTAGGAGGCTCGACTTTTGGTATGGTTCTCACGATGTTGTAGATATATGTACATTCAGGGTATGGCGGGGCCTGTCCGCCATAGTTATTTACATTCCTAGAGTGCGTAGTCATGTTGTAAAGTTGGGATGTAAGCTTCACTCTTTATATATATGCGAAAAGGCAACATTTTTCTCGAGATAAACGTGTCTTATGTTACAATTGTTTCATGTCTTGTTTTATATTCCTGATTACTCGATGTATGTCTACTGGGTGCCGGAAGGCACGATCACGGGCCGGCAGGCGTGACATCAGACTTCGCCACTAAACTGAGCGGGCAAGTGTGAAGGCTAACTACCAAGTACGAGCGAATCAGCCACGAGGCGGGGCACGAAAGCCAACCACCAAATACCAAGGCCGAATCGGTAAAACCTCGGAGAGCTAGTCCATGGAATAACACTATCAACGAGGAAACGAACCTCATCATGGCGCATACCCGTGGACCATCCATCGAGTCGGTATGCCGTGGACTATCATAGTGGAAGCATACGTGGGCGCCCATCGTGTCGGTATGTCCAAATGATCAAGAATAACACGACCTCCATCGTGAGACGCGGTAACATAAGAATACAACACTTGCACAACAAGGCTATCACACGCAAACATAGGCACGTTACACACAACTCAAGGTACTTTCATTTTATGACAAGTCGGTTTTAATCCCCAAAGTACTACGTCACGTTAAATTCTTTTAGAAGATCCATTTCATTTACAAAAGTCACCCGATACGTAGTATCAAAATAAAGTGACTAACATTTTAAGTAAACCAAAACAACTTCCATACTTTCCTTTTAAACCAAATTAAGACAATACCATGCCTTCTTTTTAGACCAAACTTCTCCTTTAAAGTCAAGTTACCATTTTAAAACCAATGATAAAACCATTCCTTTGTTTTCATAAAGTCGTTATAACTAACTTCCCATAAAGCTGTTATAACACTTTATGTTCTAAACCAAAACTCTTCAATTCCACAAGTCTCTTTTCTTTTAAAACAACAACAAGTATTCTTTAAAACCCAAATAACTTACTCTTTTCAAAACAAGTAACCTATACTTAAAATCAAGTTACTTCTCTTTTTTTCCGAAAACAAGTCGTTATAAGTCAAGTCTCTTATCTTTCAAGATCAAGTCTCTTAACTTTCAAAATCAAGTCGTTTATAAGTCAAGTCTCTTATCTTTTAAGATCAAGTCTCTTACCTTCTACAATCAATAAACCATTCTTTTACCTACATAAAGTCGTTATAACTAACTCCCCATAAAGCTATTATAACACCCTATGTTTTAAACCAACCAAATCACTTAGCACATGTACGTCTACCGTACTACATAGTTCACAACAATCATGCTAGAAAAGATAGGAAGAGGTTCACATACCTCGCGACGATTATCGACAATTAGCAAAACGTTCCACAGTACTGTAACTCTGCTAGCCTTTTCCACTCTTCAAGTAGAATACGCTACTCAAATCAGAACCTATAAAGGCCACAAAACGCCTATCAACTCCTAGATCTCTTCGTAGAATATTCTAACTGCAAGATTCCTTATTCTACAGAAAATTCGGCAGTACCTCTCCCCCCGTAACCACATAAATCTCCCCCTCTACTCCGGCCCATTACCAGGCCAACAACTCCCAGGGGATTATACGTCTAACCGGACGTGTACAACATCGCCACAAATATACAACAAGTCATCAGAATACATCAATGTAAATACAGTTTAATTCTATCAATCTCCATTCTATATATAGTATAATCAACTATACATTATAACAACATGTAATATCCAATTACAATAGGGGAACATAGATCATTACCTCGATAAGCCTAAAATTATCCAAGATTATATGTCGATCCTGAGCAACGTTTAGCTCCAAATTCTTACGCTCCAACTCGCTCCAAGAAACCCTTAGAAGTTTCTAAACAACTTCTCTTAACACTTCAAGCAAGCTTATGAATATTTTTCTAGGGTTTCATTTGCGACTTTTGGAAAAAGTAGTATTTCCGGGCTCCTAGTATTAAAACAACTTTGGAATACTACTAGGGATACTAGGCCAAGGTATTTGGGACTATACAATAATACTTGAAGTATTTCTACACAAGTGGGGGAAGGTGGGACGAAACAAGGCTAAAAGGGAGGGAGTATTTTGCTTGGAAAAGCTCAAGTGTGGAATGAATTTTACTCTTCAACCAAGGGGGTATTTATAGGGGAAACAAGGGTTAGGATCATAGCAAGTGGGTGGTCAAGATTGGGCCATGTGTGTGTGGGTCCCACCACACCACATGGCCAACGATTTCAATCTCCAAGTGGCATGGGGGTGACACGTGTCGCCCCCCGATTCGTCCAAAATATTTCGTCTTCCGAAAATATCCAAAATACCGAAAATCTCAAAAACAAAGCGGGCCCCACAAAACCGTAAATTTCTCCCGTGGGCCCTATGTGACCATTTCCGAAAATAAAATCTCAAAATTCTAATATAATCCAAGAAGTCCAAATACCAAATCTGGGAATCCAATTCCCATTAACGAACCTTTTTCTTCACAAAAACCGGAAACTTTTCCGTCGAAAAATCACATCTTCCTTTCTTTCCAAAATTTCTGTCGTATTCTCGTACGTACGTCCTCACATTCATACCCTGGAACTACGGGGTATAACAGGAAGTTGTTTTGGTTTACTTAAAAATGTTAGTCACTCTACTTTTATAATACGGGCATCGGGTGACCTTTGTAAAAGAAATGGATCTTTTAAAAAGAATTTAACGTACGTAGTACTTTGGGGTTAAAACCTGGACTTTGGCATAAAATGAAAGTACCTTGAGTTGTGTATGTTTGCGTGTGATAGCCTTGTCGTGCTAGTATTGTATTTCTATACCGCGCGCTCTCGATGGAGGGTCGGTGATTTGTTATGATATTACTTGGGCGTCTCGGTGTGGAGAATTCCACGATGCGCTCGCGGTGATAGTGTTATTCCATGGACTAGCTCTCCGGAGGTTTCTTGCGATTCGGCCTTGGTATCGGTGGTCGGCTTTCGTGCTTGCCTCGTGGCTGATTCGGCCTGTACACGGTAGTTAGCCTCGCACTTGCCGCTCAGTTTAGTGGCGAAGTCGTGATCTGACTGTATCCGTAGTTAGCCCTCATACTTGCCCGATCATTGACACGGCCTTGGTATCGTAGTCGGCTTCGTGCTTGCCGTGTCGCCGTGGAGTCTCGTGATACAACCGTATCGTAGTTAGCCAGATTACTTGCCGCCATCGTGACACGCGCAGTATCCGTAGTCGGCCAGATTTGCCAGACGCCCAGTGGTTTGGTTGTATAGTATTGTTAGTATGGATCTGGTATCTGGTAGTTAGCATTCGTACTTGCCCCGTATCAGCTACGTGGTTTGGTTGTATAGTATTGTTAGTATGGCTCACGGTATCGTAGTTAGCCTGCCCCTGCACGCGTTTTATGACTGAGTAGGACTTGGTGTTCATATGTACTCCTTGGTGTTATTATATCATAGATCGCGATGAGGAAGGTATTCCACGCATGATTGATGTTGAGCGTGAGACCCATAGTTATAATTGAGTGATGACTTGGGCGTGAGTCACGACTTACATCGCTGCTTATTTATTGTGGATTGTAGTTTGGTTATCAGCACGCCTCTCTGCTTTATAGACTACAATGATTTCATTTACTGATATTCGATTTCACATACTTGGTACTGTTATCGACCTCCTCGGGTGCGTTCATGCCGTAGAGGTACACGATCGTTGATCCTTCGCCATAGATCACGATTCGATATCGGGAAGCTCGTTTCTCGAGGCTTATCTTTCGTATAGTCCTCGCCATCGTAGGTACTGTACATTCGGGTATGGCGGGCCACAATCGTCATGTTGTATAAAAACTCTTAGAAGTGCAGAAATCTTGTTGTGGCGGGGTTTGTAAAAGGATTAAATCGTTGGTTGGAAAGATTTGTATATATATTATTGGAAGGTGACCATTTTGGTTATCTCGTTTATCATATATCTTGTTTCATTTTTAAGTTTTATTTGCTGATTTTCTCGATGTTGTATCACTAGGTGCGGGTAAGGCACAATCACGCCCGATCGTGTCACGAACCGGGCCCGTGATCGTGCCTTACCCTGCACTTAGTGATACAACATCGAGAAAAACCAATGAAATAAAACTTAAACAAGAAACAAGATATATGATCATAAACAGCCAACCAAGCGGTTACCTTCCAATAAAATATATATATACAACTCTTTCAAAACGAGCTTTAATCCTTTTACAAACCCGCCCACAACAAAGACTACAAACCTCTAAGAGTTTTATACAACATGACTGACAGTGGTCCCATACCTCGAATGTATAAGATCCTACAACTCATGGTAACATACCAAAGATAAGCCTCGAGAAACGAGCTCTAACTGAATTGTGATCCTAAGCGAGGATCGCAATCGATGTACTACACCGCAGCATGTAACGCAGCCCGAAGGAGGTCAGATACAGTACCAAGTATATGAAATTGAAAATGCGTAAATGAAATCATAGCGCTATATAAAGCGTGAGACATGTATGATAACCAAACTACAATTCACAATAAATAAGCGATATGTAAGTCGTGACTCACGCCTCGTAGTCATCACTCAATTATAACTACGGGTCTCACGCCCGCAACATCAATCATGCACGTGGACCTTCTCACGGCCACATTTATGATATACAAACATGCGAGTACATATGAACACCAAGTCCTACAACGCCAAAGCCGTACTAACAATACTATACAACCAAACCACGGCGACACGGGCAAGTAAAAGCCGACTACCAGATACCAAGGCCGTCACGTGGTGGCGGGCAAGTACGAGGCTAACTACGTGTACCAAGCGTCAGATCACGAGACCGTCACTACTCGAACGGGGCAAGTGCGAGGGCTAACTACCAGTACGGGCGAATCAGCCACGAGGCGGGGCAAGTACGAAGCGACCACCAGATACCAAGGCGAAGTAAACCTCCGGAGAGCTAGTCCATGGAATAACACTATCAGCGAGCGTGCGTGGAATTCTCCGTCCACACCGCGACGCCCAAGTAAGTTCTCAACAAGTCAACCGGCCCTCCATCGAGAGACGCGGTAGTATAGAAACACAATTCTTGCACAACAAAGCTATCAAAGAAAGCATAGGCAAGTTACACAACAACAAGCATAGGAAAGTTACACAACAACAAGCATAGGCAAGTTACACAACAACAATCATAGGCAAGTTACACAACAACAAGCATAGGCAAGTTATACACAACTCAAGGTACTTTCATTTATGTCAAAGTCCGGGTTTTAACCCTAAGGTACTACGTATATTAAACTTTTTTTAAAGGATCCATTTCTTTTACAAAGGTCACCCGATACCCGTAGTATAGAGTGACTAACATCTTTTAAGTAAACCAAAACAATTTCCATACTTTCCTTTTAAAACCAAATTAAGGCAATACCATGCCTTCTTTTACACCAAAACACTTCTCCTTTTAAAGTCAAGTTACCACTTTAAAACCAATGATAAAACCATTCTTTCGTTTTCATAAAGTCGTTATAACTAACTTCCCATAAAGCTGTTATAACACTTTATGTTTTAAACCAATTTTTAAGACAAAACAATGCCTTTCTTTTAAACCAAAAACTCTTTAATTTCCTCAAGTCTCTTTTAGAAATCAAGCCCCTTACTTATTCTCATTTCAAATCAAGAAACATTATTCTTTAAAAACCAAGTACTCATTACTCACGAATGAGGTTTCATACTTCTTAACAACTTTCACATCAATTCAAATAAGTCAAGTCTCTTATCTTTTAAGATTAAGTCTCTTAACTTCTAAAGTCAATAACCATTCCTTTATCTTCTTAAGTTGTTATACCAAACTTCCCATAAAGCTAGTATAACTTTTAAGCTTTCAAAACCAAGTATTACTCTTCTTTCAAAAACGGTTCTTAAATCTTTTGAAATACTTCAAGATTTTTATTATTCAGGCTTAAGTCAAAAGACATTGCCACACGTACGTCTACCGTACTATATATATTCCTTTAAAATATCATGCTCAAGAGTATAGGAAGAATCACATACCTCGCGACGATTATCGACTATTAGCAAATAGCTCCAAAGTACTGTAATCCTGCTAGCCTTTTCCACCCTTCGAGTAGAATACGCTACTCGCAGTACTTCAACCTATAATGGTCACACAAGTCTATCAACGACTAGACTATCTGTAAAATAATTCTACGGAAAATTGGGCAGCACTTCCCTACCCGCCAAACTACACAAGTCTCATCAGAATACGTCTATGTAAGTACAATTGTTCCTTCTTATATACCTTCCTGGTATATAACTTATACTTAATTCTTATACTTCAACAGTATGTAAACTCTAATTACAAAAGAAGGTCAAGCGTATTTACCTCGATAAGCCCAAAATTATCCAAGTTAGAATGTCGATCCTGAGCAACGTTTAGCTCCAACTCAGGCGCTCAACCCGCTCCAAACAACCCTTAGAAGTTCTACGCAACTTCTACTTAATACTTCAACTCGCATGAAGATTTTCCTTAGGGTTTTGGTTTGAGACTAAAAGGACAAAAGGTAGTATTTTGCTCTACGTATAGAGGTAACTTTGGAATACTACAAGGTATAAGGCCAAGGTATTTTGGTAAAGTAACAATACTTGGAGGGTATTTCTCACCAAAAGGGGGTATTATACGAGAACCATACAAGGCAAGGGGGTGTACCTCTTTTAGCACCCTAGGAAGGGGGTGGGTACCCTCTCACAAGGCCCAAAGGGGATGGGGAGGCTAGGACGAAGCTCACAAAGGGGGAGGGATTTCAAGACTTGAGATTTGTTGGAGTGGATGAATAAGTCTTCAAAGGGGGGGGGGGGTATTTATAGGGAAATCAAGGGCCTTGATCAAGCCAAGTGCAAGGCAAGTGTAAGGCCAAGATCAAGCCAAGTGCACCCTAACCCTACTCCACAAAACAAGGCACAAAACAAGGCACCAAACAAGCCACAAAATAAGGCATAAAATAAGGCATAAAATCGTCTGCCAAGCCCTTGTTGCCGTCCATACGAGGGTGACAAGTGTCACCTCGTTGGTCCAAAATATTTCATCTCTGGAAAAATCCGCAAAATAATAAATGACATAGCGGAATTTTCCTTCGCAGTTCTCAGAAACGTTTCGCCAAAAACGACTCTTTACTGGGGTTGTGTACAAATTTCGAATCTTGCCTAACTTTAAGGCCCAAACTTTTCTACGCATGCCCACACGCATACTCGGGAAATACGGTATAACATTCTCCCTTAGAAACATTCGTCCGAATGTTCCTTCTCAAGACGGATAACGATGCACTCCTTCTTAATCTTAAACAAGTTGCCAACGCCACACATGGCCACAAACTAACACACGCCCAATACTTAATTCAAGTCTACGAGAATCACCTCTAACATCACAAAAGCTTCCACCGGTCTAAAGGATACTCCTTCGCAATTTCACTTCACAACAAAATTATCACTTCTATGCTCTCAACACACGCTTCTTCCTTACTCGTACTCTTCTCGAACACTTGAACTCTTCTAGTATCGTACCATACTTGATCGTTACTTGCTTTCCAAAATCTGAGTCACTACCTCCAAACTTGGTCATCTTACTAACCTCGATCTTCTTAAGGCCGTTCGCCTTCACGATCCGCTCGTCGAACATATCCACGAACTCATACGATGGTCATCTAAACTTGGGCCTAGCATCCTCATGACCCTACCATCTGGCGGGACCACCCAGAACTGACCCGCTACATCCGGCACGGGTTGACCCGCAACACGCTCAACCCGAACCTCCGTCGCGCCAACTCTTGCTCGCCGATGCGGAACAATCTTACCAATTCACATCATGAAAGCTACCACTTTCATTTCACACAACTCACTAATTATCCCACAATACATTATACGCAAACCAAGTATTTCGACAAAGACTAACCGTAAAATCTTTTATTCAAGCCGCTTACATCTAAGGTCTCAACGTGTAATATTCTAAGGTTCATACCTTCCTGTCCCACACTTATTCTTTCAACTAACCAAGTCTCTAAACCACAATATACACAATGCTATCTCATAGTACTCAACATACGATCATCGTATCACATGCAAAACTCTCGAGGTTAAGGATATACTGAAAGATAGGCGGTTCAAAGGACCGCTAAATCTGGGAACTTCCACCGCGACCGCTGGCCAACGGTGTATGAACATCCCGCCTAGCTATGGAAGGTGAAGAACCCGCAACTAATATCGTAATCATGCTATCCTACCGTTCTACCACTCGTGACGATCTCGCCAAATGGCCTGTTGGCGCAAGCATAACAATCTCCCAAGTTAGTACGACACTCTCCCTTATGAAGTTTTCCACACCTTTGAGACAAGGCGACCTCATCCGCGAGCACTTACTCCCGAAATCTAAAACACAGGAGCTCGACTGCTCACGAGCGTCCCGGCGGTCCGAAGTTGTGGAGGACCACTCAGTACTTGCGAGGTACATAACTAGTCTGCTTTGGCGGTCCGCCTCGAAAGTTATCAAAGGACCTGCATTCGCCTCTTACTGTGATCTTGGTCATTCGTTATACCGTATTTCCAAAGTATTTACGTGAGGACGTCGTAGGAAATTTGAACTTTAAAGTGGCTTGACGTTTATTTTGTGCACAACACCGGTTAGAGTCGTTTTACGAACGCTTTACATAACTTGCGAAGGGAAAATTCGGCTATGTCTTTTTAATTTTTGCGGATTTTCCGAGAGACGAAACATTTTGGACCAACGAGAGGCGACACTTGTCACCCTCTCATTGGGGACGTTAGTGCAACAAGTGGACGAAATGGCCTTGTTTTGGTCAAGGGGTTGGTAGGATATTTTGTGGTAGATGGATAAGGTGAACTTGGCATGATCTTGGCCCTACACTTGTCTTGCACTTGGCATGATCTTGGCCATTGGTTGGCCTTTGCTAGACCTATAAATACCCCCCTGAAGACTTCTTCATCCAAATATTTTCTAAGTCTAAGAAATCCTCCCTCCTTTGTTGTGGTGTTCTCGTCCTTCCCCTTGCGAGAACCCTCTCCCCTCGCCGAGAGTACCCAGTGGTTGGCCGAGTATACACCCCCTTTTGTGGTGTTGTCTCGTATATATATACCCCTCTTGGTAGAAATACTCTCAAAAGTATTGTTGTTATACCCAAAATACCTTAGCCAGTATACCTTGTAGTATTCCAAAGATACCTCTATCGTAGAGCAGGAAATACTACAGTATGTCCTTTTGTCTCAAACCGAAACCCTAAGGAAAATCTCCATAGTTGGTTGGAGTATTAAGAAGAAGTTGCGTAGAACTTCTAAGGGTTGTTTGGGCGGGTTGGAGCACCGAGTAGGAGCTAAGCGTTGCTAAGGATCGACATCTATACTTGGATAATTATGGGCTTATCGAGGTAATTATCTTGTCCCCTTATTGTTATTGGAAAATACATGTTGTAGGAATATATAGTTGAAGTATGCTATATATAGAACTGAACATAGTTTTGCGGCAATGTCTTTGGACTTAAGACTGAATCTAAAGAAGAGAACTGAACTGTAATTACGTAGGATTGTATTCTGATGAGACTTGTAGTTTGACGGATAGGAAGTCTTTGCCGATTTTCCGTAGGATCTTATATCTAGATTTATTCACCGAGTAGTCTAGACTTTGATAGACTTGTATAACCTGTATAGGTTGAATGTTCATGAGTAGCATGTGCTACTTGAGAAGGTGGACCAGCTAGCGGGTTATAGCATGGAGCGATTTGCTAATAGTCGATAATCGTCGCGAGGTATGTGATTCTTCCTATACGCTGAGCATGATATTTTAAAGAAGTATATATAGTACGGTGACGTGGCGTGTTAATCGAACGTGGTTGTGCGGCAATGTCTTTTGACTTAAGCCTGAATGATAAGAACTTTGAAGTATTTCAAAAAGTATTAAGAACTGTTTTTGAAAGAAGAGTAACACTTGGTTTTGAAAACATAAGAGTTATACTAGCTTTATGGGAAGTTAGGTATAACGTCTTAAGAAAGATAAAATGAATGATTATAGAAGTTAAGAGACTTGATCTTAAAAGATAAGAGACTTGACTTAAATGAATTGATATGAATTTCGTGTGAAACCTCATTCGTGAGTAATGAGTACTTGGTTTTAAAAGGAATAATGTTTCTTGATTTGGAAATCGAATGTGTATCGACAAACCATCGGCGTTAATAAAGGAAAATGTATTGAATAATTAAGTATTATTAAAACCAGTAGAAACTTCCATCTGCATAGAAGCTAAGATGAGACAAAATGATATTTCCTAGATCATGGCTGCTGTAATAAGATTGTTATAAACAAGAATATCCTACTCACATATAAGGCTTATGTTTCTCAGATTGTTTAAAAGAGAATTATATTCTTAAATGAATAAGACTATGAACTACGAAACCTTTCTAAAATAAGAAACGTGAACATTTGAAATTAGGCAAACTTGGACGTTTGAAAAATAATGTTGTTACTTGATTTTTACAAAGGTAAGTGTTTTGGTTTACTTAAAAAGACAGTCACTTTTTTTATACTACGGGTATTGTGTGACTTATGTGAAAGAAATGGATCTTTTAAAGATTTAATATATGAAGTACTTTGGGGATAGATACCCGAACTTGTTAGTAGAAAGTACCTTGTGTGAATAACTTGATTGTATTGGTTTGTGATAGCCTTGTAATACTTTCTTGTTGATTGATAAGTAAACATGTTAGGATGCTACGTGTGTTAGTATCTTGTGATTGTTATGTAAGGAGGGTCACTCTTGTTGTGCTTACGTTGTTAAACGTTAAGCCCGTTGTACTGTTATTGTATCACATACCCCCTTGACTTATTATACCGAGGGCTTGCCACCCTTGATGCGGGTCTATACGGCTACGATGCTCGTGAGACTACGCGAGCAGCGGTATGCTCGTGATTGATCATTCCGGTGTTTAGCCTGACGGGGATGCCTATGCGGTCTTTGAGGGACTATGCGGTCTTTGAGGACTACGCGGCCGCGGAGTCGAGGCGGATACCGAGGTTAAAGCGCCTCGATGCGGGGTATACCTCGGTGATGCAGGACCATGATTCGAGGAATACCTTATGCGGGTGCTGTGTGACCTATGCGAGTGCGGTAAGTTCGAGGATAGGCAGCGCGGTGATCTGCGGCGAGTGGCGGCCGATCATGTGGTGCGGTCTAGAAAGACCTCGTGATACGCTTTATGGCATTTTTGCATGTGGGTCTTAGTAGTCGGCTATGCCTTCGTACTTACCAGACGTCTGTTCTATTGTGACTTTGAAGGCGTGAGTCCCGACTTGACATGGCTTATTTATTGTGATGTAGTTTGGTTATCATACATGTCTCTGCTTTATATAGACTACTATGATTTCATTCTGATTTATTTTGATTTCACATACTAAATTTGTTATCGACCTCGCCCGGGCTGCGTTCATCGCAGTAAAGGTACACGATCGTTGATCCTCGCTCTTAGGGTCACTCGTTGGGAAAGCTCCGTTTCTCCGAGGCTTATCTTAGTATAGTCCCCGTTGTTGTAGGTGCTTACATTCGGGTATGACGGGCCCCGTCCGTCGTTGTTGTCATATCATTCGTAGGGTCTGTAATCTTGTTGTGGCAGGGTTTGTAAAAAGGATTAAACTGTTCATTTTGAAAGAGTGGTTATTTATATATATGCCGAAAGACAACTTTTCTTCAGTTAAACATGTGTCTTCTTTACATTGCATCATGTATTGTCTTTATATTCCGCTGATTTCTCTGATGTATGACTTTGAATGGGTACGGGTAAGGCACGATCACGGGCCGGTTGGTCGTGACAATTCCGTCGACCTCTCGCTCCTCATCCAGTGCATAAGCTGCGTGCGCGGCAATGTCCATGCGGTGAAGAGCTACACCAACAAGCCTCGCCAAGTAGTCATCTAATCCGTGAACGGCGGTGTACTCATCCTCCATATCGGCTACTCTGGGACATACAAGGCGAAAGAGTCGAACTCCATTGTACTCGGTATGCGCGATTCGCCTCAACGTCAAAAATCTGCCGGCGAGCCTCGCCGCTGTGGAGGTAAGAAATGTGCAGAAATGCCTCAGAACTCGTCCCCATACGGCTGGAAGTGCATACTCTCCGGGACAGCTCGCGAATCAAACCGATCATTGCGATGTCGCGCGGCCGTGCGAACCCAAGACCGACTCGGTCTCCAAGCCTTGATCACTCATGACCAGAATCGCCGGATGAACTCCTGCGGATCATCCTCGTGCCTCGACCCGTAGAACTCTGGCGGGCTACAACTCAGAAAGTCCCGTAGCCTCAAACTATCCGCCATCGGGTGAACCACGGGTGCTCTTTGGGCTGCTGCGTCGGCTATCCTCATGTTCGCCACGATCCCGGGCGATGGCGGGCCATCTCTTTGTAACCCATCTCCTCCGCTCGGTTGTGGGGTGGAGGCTCAGTCTTGTTGTCTCAAAGACCATCGCTGCGGCTCTAAACTTCTTTGGGGCGGTGGCGTCACAAAACTTCGCCGTCTGAAGCACAATATCTCAGTCTTGGCCGCTGCGCCTCGTACTCTCAGTATCTTACTAGCGGCTCCTCCGCCTTGCCCATCTGGGCCGGGTTGCTGGCGAGGCATAATCGGTAAAATGACATACGTCGGAGGGTCCAACTTACAACCGCTCTAAGGCACGATCTCGGAATGAGAAGAAGAAACGATCCTAAATGTCCTGCGACCTCACGATTATAGATGTGGTGCAACACACCGATAATCAAGACTACTAGACACGATGCGTAGACATTTTCAGAGGATTAAGCGCTCGATACCACTTTTGTCACGACCGAACCGGGCGTGGTAGTGCCTACCGGGCACCTAGTGATACAACATCGAGAGAAAAACCGTGAAATAAAACTTAAACAAGAACAAGATATATGATCATAAAGCAGGCCAACCAAGCGGTTACCTTCCAATAAAATATATATATACAACTCTTTCAAAACAAGCGGTTTAATCCTTTTACAAACCACCTTACAACGATTACTACAGACCTCTAAGAGTTTTATACAACATGACGGGACGGGGGCCCCGCCATACCCCTGAATGTATAAGAACCTACAACTCAGGGTAACATACCAAAGATAAACCTCCGGAGAAACGGAGCTTCCCAACGCTGAACTGTGATCCTAAGAGCGAGGATCAGCAATCGATGTACCTCTACTGTGGCATGACGCGGCCCAGAGAGAGTCGATAACAGTACCAAGTATATGGCGAAATCATAAATGAAATCATAGTCTATATAAAGCGGGAGACATGTATGCTAACCAAACTACGATTCCTGATAAATAAGCGATCATGTAAGTCGAGGACTCGCCTCGAGTCACTCAATTATAACTATGGGTCTCACGCGATATCAATCATGCGTGGAATACCTTCCTCACTACCGGCGATCATGATATACAAACACCGCGAGTACATGAACACCAAGTCTACACGATGCCAAAGTCGTACTAACAATACTATACAACCAAACCACGGCGACCGGCAGGCAATACGGCGACTACCGGATACCAAGGCGGTCACGTTGGCCGGGCAAGTACGAGCTAACTACGGGTACTGGCGTATCACGAGACTTCGTCACTACACCGAGCGGGGCAAGTGCGAGGGCTAACTACGGTACGAGGTCGAATCAGCCACGAGGCGGGCAAGTGCGAAATCCGACCACGGATACCAAGGCGAGTAAAACCTCGTGGAGAGCTAGTCCGTGGAATAACACTATCAGCGGGCGTGCCGTGGAATTCTCGTCACTGCCGCACGTCGAGTAAGTTCTCAACAAGTCAAGCCTCCAATTTGAGACGCGGTAGTATAGAAACACAATTCTTACAACAAAGGCTATCAAAGCAAGCATAGGCAAGTTACACAACAACAAGCATAGGCAAGTTACACAACAACAAGCATAGGCAAGTTACACAACAACAAGCATAGGCAAGTTATACACAACTCAAGGTACTTTCATTTATGTCAAAGTCCGGGTTTTAACCCTAAGGTACTACGTATATTAAACTCTTTTTAAAGGATCCATTTCTTTTACAAAGGTCACCCGATACCCGTAGTATAGAGTGACTAACATCTTTTAAGTAAATCAAAACAATTTCCATACTTTCCTTTTAAAACCAAATTAAGGCAATACCATGCCTTCTTTTAGACCAAAACTCTTCTCCTTTTAAAGTCAAGTTACCACTTTAAAACCAATGATAAAACCATTCTTTCGTTTTCATAAAGTCGTTATAACTAACTTCCCATAAAGCTGTTATAACACTTTATGTTTAAACAATTTTAAGACAAAACAATGCCTTTCTTTTAAACCAAAACTCTTTAATTTCCTCAAGTCTCTTTAGAAATCAAGCCCTTACTTATTCTCATTTCAAATCAGTAAAACATTATTCTTTAAAAACCAAGTACTCATTACTCACGAATGAGGTTTCATACTTCTTAACAACTTTCACATCAATTCAAATAAGTCAAGTCTCTTATCTTTTAAGATTAAGTCTCTTAACTTCTAAAATCAATAACCATTCCTTTATCTTCTTAAGTTGTTATACCTAACTTCCCATAAAGCTAGTATAACTTTTAAGCTTTCAAAACCAAGTATTACTCTTCTTTCAAAAACGGTTCTTAAA
This sequence comes from Przewalskia tangutica, assembly GCA_029844215.1. NCBI lineage: Eukaryota > Viridiplantae > Streptophyta > Magnoliopsida > Solanales > Solanaceae > Przewalskia > Przewalskia tangutica. The sequence continues at coordinate 41,937,240 of CM056732.1, forward strand.
TCTTTTGAAATACTTCAAGATTTTTATTATTCAGGCTTAAGTCAAAAGACATTGCCACACGTACGTCTACCGTACTATATATATTCCTTTAAAATATCATGCTCAAGAGTATAGGAAGAATCACATACCTCGCGACGATTATCGACTATTAGCAAATAGCTCCAAAGTACTGTAATCATGCTAGCCTTTTCCACCCTTCGAGTAGAATACGCTACTCGCAGTACATCAACCTATAATGGTCACACAAGTCTATCAACGACTAGACTATCTGTAAAATAATTCTACGGAAAATTGGGCAGCACTTCCCTACCCGCCAAATTAGACGGGTACGTGATCTATTGTGATGCCTCGGGTATCGGGTTAGGGTGTGTTTTGATGCAGCACGGCAAGGTTATAACCTATGCTTCCGGCGATTCTGAAGCATGAGAGAATTACCCTACCACGACTTAGAGTTGGCGCGATTATTCATGCCTTGAAGATTTGGAGACATTATTTGTATGGGGTTCATGTGGATATTTATACGACCACAAGAGCCTCCAGTATATCTTGAGCAGGAGCTGAACTTGCGGCGAAGGCGGTGGTTAGAGTTCTTGAAAGATTATGATGTTGATATTCTATACCATCCGGGAAGGCGGCGTAATTCTTGATGCCTTGAGTCGTAGATCGATGGTGAGCTGTCGAGAGTACGGCGGAGAGGCGGGACATGGTCCGTCAGATCCACTAGTTAGCGAGCCTTGGGGTTCGTTTGATCGATACCGACGATAGCGGGGTGCGGGTTCGTGAGGTTGCCGAGTCTTCCATCGTTGATGAGGTGAAGAGGCCACAGTTTGAGGACCCTGTGTTGGTCTGATATCGAGATGCAGCTCTTCGGAGAAGAAGAGTCTATTTGAGGTAGCTCACGATGGGTCTTTGAGATTTGAGGGCGGTTGTGTGTTCGATGTGTCGAGGACTTCGGCCAGATTCGGGAGGCACAATGCTCGTTATTCTATTCATCCGGTCGACCAAGATGTACCATGACCTCGGATGTTTGTATTGGTGGGATGGCACGAAGAGGGCGTGGCGTGTTTTGTTGCCTGATTTCCTAATTGCCGATGAGTCAGTCGAGCACGGAGGCCCGGTGGATTATTGCGAGGATATTGAGATTCGACATGGAAGTGGGAGGTGATCAACATGGACTTTGTTACAGGTTACCTCGTACTCGGAGGAAATGCGACTCCATTTGGGTTATTGTTGGCGGTGTGAAATCAGCCCATTTCCTTCCAGTCAGGACGACGTTTTCGGCTGAGGACTATGCCAGGTTGTACATCAGAGAGATTGTGAGGCTGCGGTGTTAGTGTCGATTATATCCGATAGGGAGCCCGGTTCTGGCTAACCGGAGGTCTTTCAGAAGGGCTTAGGGACACGGTGAGTCTCGGTCTGACATTTCATCCTCGGTAGCGGGCAGCGGCGCACTATCAGACACGAGGATATCTTGCGAGCTGCGTGATTGATTTCGTGGTAGTGGGAGGATCATTTGCCTCTTGTAGAGTTTGCTTATAACAGGCTACCATTCCAAAGATACTGATGGCGCCATACGAGGCTTTATATGGCGGAAATATAGGTCGCCGATTAGTTGGTTCGGCGTGGGCGAGTGCGATTAGTTGGCGAACTTGGTTTAGCGGTGTGGATAAGTGAAGCTTATCCAGAGAGGCTCATAGCGGCTCGAGCGGCGAAGTCATATCACGGATAATCGGCGTCGGCATTTGGAGTTTCGGGTAGGCGATTGGGTCTTCTTGAAGGTGTCACCCGTGAAGGGTGTGATGAGATTCGGTAAGAAGGGGAAACTCAGCCCAAGGTACATTGGGCCCTACCAGATCGTCCGTCGAGTAGGCAAGGTTGCCTATGAGTTGGATCTGCCATCAGAGTTAGAGGCGGTACATCTGGTCTTCCATGTTTCTATGTTGCGGAAGTGTATCGGAGATCCAGCGAGAGTTTTCCCTACTAGTGAGGTCCAGGTGACAGAGGGGTTATCGTATGAGGAGAGTCCCATAGCGATACTCAATCTCCAGGTCAGGCGACTGCGGACCAAGGATGTAGCTTCCGTCAAAGTCTTGTGGAGAAATAATAACCGGGAGGAGATGACTTGGGAAGCGGAGGAGGACATGTTGAGGAAGTATCCTCACTTATTCCCTACACCTTCAGGTAATCCATCTTCCCTTACTTGTCAAGTTTTAATTGAAGTATTTCTGTTGGTTAAATATTTTTATGTGGCCATGTGTGGCATCATTGGTATGTCGGGGTTGTGAAAGGAAACTATGTCGCTAATTATAAGTTTGACTCAGAAAGAACATTCGGGGACGAATGTTTCTAAGGGGGGTAGAATGTTACACCCCGTATTTTTTTTTCAGGACATGTTTTAAGAACGTACAAAAGAACTCACAAGTGTTAAGATTTGAGACTTGTAAAAAAATTATCGGAATTATGAAATTGTCGGAAAACGTATTATTATGACGAATGGGAGGGCGAAACGTGTCACCCCCCCTTATAGTTGCCTTAGATGATTTATGTCATGGCCAAAATGGTCATTGACCATAGTCTTGGATGACTAAGTCTTGCAAGTAGTAGCTTGAGATTCTTGACTAAGTCAAAGGACCCACAAGGCTTGATATTTGATAAGAGCTCATCCTAACCACCCATTTGGTTGCATCTTGACCCTCCATTACACTATATAATACTAGTAGTGCAAGACAAGGCTTAACACTTAGCAAAATTTTCACAAAAAATTGAAGAGCAAGAGCTAGAGCTCTCGGGTTCCCTCTCTATCAAAAGAAAAAAAAATTTGTTTCTTGTCCATTAAGCTCCTAACTTTAAACCAAGGTTCATGAGTGTATTGTAAGCATATCTCAATAGAAAAATCTCGGAAAAAGATAGTTTTCGGGTTAGTCGCAAAGCGAAAACCTAGTTGTCTTTCTAGGTTTTGTTTGGAGATTTGAAGTAAATTTGTTGGTGTTGTTCTAAGGGTCTCAACAAGCGGATTGAAGTGTCTTGGAGAGGCTCTAAGTTACTAAGGAGCGACTTCGTATTTGGAGTTGGATTAAGATTCGTTGAGGTATAATCTTGTCCCTAAAAAGTGTTACAAGATTATTTATATTGTTGTTAGCTTTACATGTTGCTAGCATGAAGTGTATGTGTTGAAGTTTATAAGTGTTATGGATTGCTTGTAGCCTTAGAAATCCGAAATGTAATGTAAGCCATGTGAAGTTGGATTACAATTGGTCGTTTATTAGAATCGTCGCATGTTAATTACTTGGAGATTATAGTAGTTATTATCGATTGCGACTTGATATCATGTTAGGCTAATAACTTGGATTGAATTGGAAATTGGATAAGAATTGATGTTGTAGTACTTCAAGTTAGCCGAATTGGCCTAGTAAGTTGTATTAATTTGATATCTATTGTGGTAGGAATTTTACACGTCTAGTAGGCGTGTAATCCCCTATTGTTGATTGCATTGTTTGGGCCTTAAATGTGGCGTGTTTGGTTATTGTATTCGGCCTTGAAAAAGGTGGCAAAGTAGTAGAAACAAAGGAGGTGCTGTCCGATTTTCCGTAGAAATTAGTGACCTTACACTTATAATATTCTACGTTTGAAGTAAGACGTTAATAGACGTATTGTGGATATTATAGGTTGACATACTACGGGCGGGGCATTGTACTTGGCAAGTGGTTGGCCCGAAGAGGTATGTAGAACTTTTCCTATCTTTTGAGCATGACTAGTTGTACGTATATAGTACGGTAGACGTACAAGACCTTGATATCCTTTACTAGTTTTATGAATAGCCAAGTCGGGTGAGTTAGGAGATTAACTCACTTCTTTGAAAATATTAAGGATGTCTAATGTTTTATTAAAGTTAAAGTGACTTGAAGAGTTTTAAAGTATGTGATACTTGTTCCGTTTTAAACGTATAAGTCCCTTGGATAGGAAATTGTATTTGGCTAAGGTGTAAAGTGAATATAACGACTTTATGGGAAGTTGGTTATATTTGATTTATGGAAAGATAAATGACTTGATTTTAATGAAAAGACAATTTGATTTTAAGGCATCAATTGCCTAAGGTTTTATAATAAAAGGAGTCACTTGATTTAGAGACCTAACTTTATTTCTAAAGGTATTGTGACTTGCCTTGAAATGTAATTTGGACTTGATACTATGGTTAATAGTATCTTGGAAGTTTTATACTAAAAAGAGTCATTTGTTTTAAAGAGTGGAAGTATGTAGTACTTTGGGTTAAATCCCCGGATCTTTATAAAAGACATGTTAGTGCCTTAAGTAAACTAAAATGAGAGTGTATGTGAACAAGGATAATAAGAAGTTAGGCCATTCTTAACTAGCTTATATATTGTATCATAGCGGTTTGTGCTAGTGGTATATTATTCATTACGGGGTCATTCCCCGGGTTTGTGGCATTTGCATATTCCGTGGATTTGCTACCCACGATGCGAGGAATACCTCATGCGAGTCCGCAAGGGCTTATGCGGGTGAAATAGTCCCATGCGGGCGGGTACAGCCTATGCGAGGAATACCTCATGCGAGTCCGTAAGGGCTTATGCGGGTGAAATAGTCCCATGCGAGGAATACCTCATGCGGGTCCACGCGACCTATGCGGGTGGAATAGTCCCAGGAGTAGGGTTGCTTAATGATACTGCGCGAGTGGCCTGCTTTGATCGTGAGCTTCTATTGTATATTGTAAGTATACTACTATTTACTCTCATTGTTAGTAAGGCCTGATGTCTCGTAATTTGATTATCATACATGCCTCCGGCTTTGTTTTAAACTATGATGTAATTACGGTATTTTCCAGATTTACATACTTAGTACATATTGTGTCTGACCAAATCTCGGGCTGCGTTAAATGCTGCAGAAAGGGTAGCAGTGGTGGATCCTCATTCTTAGGATCACTTATCAGACGTCAGAAGCTCCATTTCTCCGGAGGCTTGTCTCTTTTGGTACAGTCTTTCCCTGATGTTGTAGATTTATGTACATTCAGGGGTATGGCGGGGCCCTGTCCCGCCACAGTTGTTATTCCTAGAGGTCTGTATTCACATATGTGGTTGGGCTGTAAGAACTGAGTTGTACAGTTGTACTTTTGATTATGTTTATATTATGGAAGGCGGCCTTATCGGCTAGCCTGTGATGTTTATTGTTTACACATGTGTTTATGTTGTGTATGTTCCGCTGCTATTCTCTGATGTATACCTGAACGGGGTGCCCAGGTAGGGCACCAGTCGCGGCCCGGGGTCGGGTCGTGACATTAATCCTAACCCTTGGTTATACTATATAAACCCCTTTAGTTGATGAAAAATCTTCTACACTTAGAATATTTCAAGACTTGAAAATATTTCCTCTCCCCTTACCTAGTGTTCTCGTCCAACCCCCCCTCCTCCTTGAGCAAATGTTGTCCAAAAATTCTTAAACTTATAAGTGTTCTTCCTTAATGTGTTAGGAAGATTATTAACCAAGAGTTAGACAAGATTTCACACCCTAGCCTCAAAAACATCACAAAAGCCGAGAGTGGGCAGTTTTGAAGCCTAAGTGTTCTTCACTTTTTGGAGTTAATTCTTGAATAGAAGTTGGTTAGGAACTTTTAAGGGTGACTTGTGGTGATTTGGAGCACAAATATTTGGAGCTAAGACTTGCTTTGGAACGACTTTAAGTTCTTGGATATTGTTGGGCTATTATTGAGGTAATGAACCTTAACCTCTTTGTGAAGTTTTTTTTTTTTTAGGTAAATGCAAATATTATTACTAATAACAAAAAGGAAGTGGCTACAATCAGTCGTTGAGGTATCTCAAGCCTCAACGTAATGCAAACAAGAAGAGATAGAGGGGAGGGGTGGTCACTCAAAAGGTGCCACTACAAGAGGGGATAAAATCATAGAGAACTCTATAAGATGTTGTTTTGATTCTTGCAATGACCTCTTACGGCAAGCTTGTGCCTTCAAAGAGCATTGTGTTTCTTGCCCTCCAAATCTCATAAACCATTATGCAAAAAGTAAGCAAAATAGCTTTGGCTCGGATGCTTGTCCCGCGGTGTTCTTTCTTAATCCATTTAAGGGAGCTTTCAGATTGTCATCTCTCTTCTAATACCCAACCAATCTTTTATGCTCTTCCAAATCATGTGTGTATAGGGCGAGGCAAAGAAGAGGTGTTCCCTTGTTTCATTAGCTTGCTTGCAGAATCGCAGATTTATCCTCCAAGTTGAGAAATGATAGAGTATCCTTTGTAGCTAACCGCTCGCAATTTAGCCACATAGTAAAGAGAATTTGGGAGGAATGAATCCTTTCCAAATTTGTGACATCCAAGGCTTTTTAGCTTGGAGTCGCAAGATATCATATACGAGGCTTGAATCAAATATACCGTTGGCACAACATTTTGTAAAGCCGTCAATAGCATCACCATGGCTACCAAAGATAGAAACAAATTTGTCGCGAATCCCACAAATCTTTTTGAATAAAGGGGAGTCCCTAGGACGCACCTCATAGTCCCAAATTGTAATATCTCTCAAATAGTGGCTATTGATCCATTGGACCCATAGAGAATCACCGCGTGTGAGTTTGCCAAATCGTCTGGATAGCGGGCATGATTCCATTCATGATGTTCATAAGACCCAAGCCACCTTCGGTTTGAGGCAGCAAATGATCTCCCAAGCAACTCTTGGTAGTTTCCCATAAGAATTGAATACAAGCACCGCACCTTGTTGATAATAGTGGCGGATAGGAAGTGCCCTAACCAAAAGCTCTCAACCCTCGACGGCCAGACTGATTAGTTCCACACCGGCGTAAGAAAGGGTGTGATGCCCCATTTCTGAATGTAATTCGAAATAGCACTAGTGAATGGGGAAAATTGATCCACCGAGACTGAAATTGGGGACAAAGGGATCCCCAAGTATCGTACCGGAAAGCTTCCAATGGCGAAACCCACTCTGGTCAATATCAAGTCCCGAACTATAGAATGCATTCCCGCTAAGTAGACAAAGGATTTAGCGGGGTTAAGATTTAATCCTGAGGCAGCCTCCAACTCTTCCAGAGAATCCATAAGAATCCCAACTGAAGATATATCTCCTTTGGCAAAAAGCATGAGGTCATCCGCGAATGCTAGATGAGTAATGCCCAATTTCTTACACTTTGGAAAATATGAGAAAGCTCTTGCCTCAGCCTTCATTTTAAGCAGCCTTGAGAGGTATTCCATGCACAAGATAAAGAGAGTAGGGGACATAGGATCACCTTGTCTTAGGCCGCGCTTTCCTTTGAAGTATCCATGTAGCTCACCATTGATAGAAAGGGAGAAGGAGGTTGAGCTAACACATTCCATGATCCATCTTATAAATCTGTCTGGAAATTTTAGACTTCTTAGTACCAATTCGAGGAAGCTCCAAGAGATCAGATCGAATGCTTTACGAGTCCACCATAAGCATACATCTTGGTGAGACTGCTCTATTAAATCCTCTCACAAGCTCTTGTGCCACATATACGTTGTCCATCATGTTTCTTCCTTTCACAAAAGCCCCTTGGGATTTGTCGATGAGAGAAGGAAGGATCAATGCCATTCGTTAGCTAGAATCTTTGTGATGATCTTATAGATCACATTAGTCAATCCGATGGGCCCGAAATCATTTACCTTGGGATCATGGTCGCTTTTGGTAGCGGGTAATGATGGTATGATTAACTGCTTCAAAAGAACTCGATGAGAAGAACTCTTGGACACGTCTTACAACATCATGGCGCGTCTTTCCATCTATTCTTGAAGAAAGCGTCAGATAACCATCCGGTCCAGTGCCTTGTCATTGCCTATATCGAGAGTGCTTCCCAAATCTCCTTTGGGGTGATGAAATGCAAAAGTCGTAATCTCTCTTCTTCACTCGACTTTGGGCCATAGTTGAACACATCAGGATCAAAGTTGGTAGTGGGTGGGAAGTACCTAATAGATCTTTGTAAAATTCAACAAGCAACTTCGACTTCTTACGGTGATGTAGTGATAGTACCATTAGCTTTAACAAGAAAGTTAATGGAGTTCTGACATTACTCCTTTGATCAAACTATGAAAGTATTTGGAACATCTATCACTTCCATCAAGTGCTCGCTTTGACTTACGCCTTCCCATGAAGTGTCTTTCACCTTCGAAGGTGTTTGCTCTAGCTCTTGAGGACTTAACCTTGGCTTTAAGCTCCTCATCAAGGGATTTTCCATGTGTGCATTGATAGCCTCCTTGAACTCTATGTTTGCCCTTTGCTCTTTGTTCGATACCTCCAAAGTCACTTATGTTCAAAGCCCTTAAAGGTTCTTCAAGGCTTTCAATTTGAGGCAAGGACGAATCGAAAGATGCCATATGTCTTGTCTCCAACATGAAGTCATAATGTTCTCAAAGGTGGGTCGAGAAAGCCACATATTCATGAACTTGAAAGCGTTTCCCAACATTATAGGATGCAATAATCGTGGCTATCACAGACGGTGGTCCGAGGCAGCTCCATAGGCGTGAAATTGGCCTTGCGTTCTAAGGTCAAATCACTCCAATTTTGATTCATCAACACTCTATCAAGCTTAGACCAAATCGAACCATTCGTCCAGTGTAGAAGGAACCGGTTGAAGGCGTCTTCTAGTCCATGAGAATTCACGAAATCTCCAAGATCCCTAAGTGCATAAGGCGTGAGAGGAGGACCCCACCTTATCATTAGGGTTGCAGTAAGTGTTGAAATCTCCATAATCATCCAAGGCTTATTGATGCCAACGCCCAGTGAGAAAGGTGATGCCAAAACATCCTTCTATCCGAGATGCTATAAACTGGTATACAAATGTGGCAAGGACACTTGTGTTATATTGCAACTTGCACGACATGGATATCCGAGAGTCCATACCAAGCACTTCGCAACAAACCCTGGATGGATCCCAAAGTAATAGCATTCTACCGCCTCCAATGAATTCCAAATTTGAGCAAAACTTCCACGCTTTGAATCTTTGAGTAGAGAAAGACTCTGTCCTTGGTTGTGATAGCTTGGTTTCCAATAGACAAATCATAGCCGCGTCATGCTGTTTTGTGATACTTCACACTAGAGCTTCCAATTATACATATATTGGAAGTATATTATGGACTATAAGATATAAGGAAAGATTTGGATCTTGTTAAGATGTTAAAAGGAGAATTGGCATATTAGTCATTAAAATGGTAAAAATGTATCCATTACTTGCTAAGAAGTTAACAACAAAGAAACTATAACTTATATAAAGATTGGAATATATGTTGAAGGACTAATGAAGTAATTGGATAAGTAAAATTGTAAAAGTTGGCCAAGGACCCCAACTTAAGGACCGTATCTACTTTGGACCGTATCTACTTTGGACTATATTTACTTTGGACCTTCTTTACTTATTGTTATTATGAAGGAGAGATTGTTAATCGCGTTCCGTTTGGGCGTGTTATCCCCTTCTTTACTTATTGTTATTATGAAGGAGAGATTGTTAATCGCGTTCCGTTTGGGCGTGTTGTCTCCTTCTTTACTTATTGTTATAATGAAGGAGAGATTGTTAATCGCGTTCCGTTTGGGCGTGTTATCCCCTTCTTTACTTATTGTTATTATGAAGGAGAGATTGTTAATATTTGCCATGACCGAACGCCCGTGGGATCGTGCCTTACCCGCACCCAAGTAGACATACATCGAGTAACCAATGGAATATAAAACAAGACATGAAACAATATGAAGTGAGAAACAGTTTATTCGAGAAAAGTTGCCTTCGCATATATATATATATATACTTGAGCATTACATCCTTTACAAGCGCCCACAACAAGATTGCTACCTCTAAGAATGTTATAATAACAATGGCGGGGCGGGCCGCCATACCACGAATGTAAGTACCTACAACGACGGGACTATACCCAAGATAAGCCTCCGAGACACGGAGCTTCCCAAAACGCTGAATTGACTCTATGGCGAGGAACAACAAGCGGTGTACCTACTGCGGCATGAACGCAGCTTCAAGGAGGTCGATAACAGTACAGTATGTGAAATCAGAAAGTACTTTAAATGAAATCATATCATTTTAAAACCAATTTTTACAAATATGCGAAACAACCAATGTAACCGCACATAGTGCTACAACATAACCAAAAGCAAAATAGACATAACATAAGCGGTCTTTTCTAGGCCGCTAATGATCAAACAAGGCCAATCGCCCATAGTATCATTATGCGAGCCTAATCCTGAACTCATGATCGCATAGGTCACACATGCACCGCGTGAGGTATTCTCGTGACGGTAGCTAACCCGCGGTATCCTCCGACTCGCGATCCGCATAGTCACATAGACCGCATAGTCACACTGCATCGCATGAGGCATTCCTCGACGGATATACACCGAATGATCAATCTGGAACTCCCGCAGCTCGCGTAGTCACACATCGCATAGCCGTATAGACCCGCATCAAGGGTGGCAAGCCCTCGGTATAACAAGTCAGGGGGGGTATGTGATATAATAACAGTACAACGGGATTACCGTTTAACAACGTAAGCACAACAAGAATAACCCCCTTACACAACATCACAAGACACTAACACACGTAGCATCATAACATGTTTACTTATCAAACCAACAAGAAAGTATTACAAGGCTATCACAAACCCACATAGTCAAGTTATTCACACAAGGTACTTTCTATTTTATGTCAACAAGTTCGGGTTTTTATCCCCAAAGTACTTCATATATTAACTCTTTAAAAAGATCCATTTCTTTCACAAAAGGCACACGATACCCGTAGTATCAAAAATAGAGTGACTATCTTTTTAAGTAAACCAAAACAGTTTCCCTACCTTCTTTTAGAACCAACTTAAGACAAAAGCATGCCTTCCTTTTTAAATGAAAACACTTCAATTTTTCAAGTCTTTGTCTTTTATAAATCAATTCCTTACTTTGAAATTTTAAGAAAATCAAAACTTGTTTATTAATGATCTTATTAAGCACCGTGATCTAGAAATGTAATACAATTTTGTCTTATCTTAGCTTCTACGCAGATGGAGGTTTCTGGTTTTAATAATACTTAATTAGTCAATACATTTTCCTTTATTAGTGATGCGATGGTTTGTTCGATACTTATTCTCATTTCAAATCAATACAAGGCTTTCATAAACAATTAAGTAAACTGCCTTTTCATCTCTCTTAAGTCGTTATACCTAACTTCCCATAAAGCTAGTATAACTCTTAAGCTTTTAAAACTAAGTATTACTCTTCTTTCAAAAACGATTCTTAATTCTTTTGAAATACTTCAAGATTCTTATTATTTAAAACTCAAGTCAAAGACATCGAGGTAAAACCACGTTCGGTTAACACACGCACGTCTCACCGTACTATATATATTCTTTTAAAATATCATGCTCAAGAGGATAGGAAGAATCACATACCTCCTGCGAAAATCCACTGTCAAGTCGAATATGTCGCGCAGAGTATCAACCTATAATAGTCAAATACGTCTATCAACGTCTAGACTACTTGTAGAATATTCTAAGCGAAGGTCCTTAATTCTACGGAAAATTGAAAGATTTCCACCACAAACTACACAAGTCTCAGAAATACAAATTCCCATGTATACTGATTCAATTCTCTTCTTTTATACCATATTTCTAGTTATCTTATACTCATTTCTATACTACTACAGTATGTAATCTCCAATTACAATAGAAGGACAAGATATTTACCTCGGTAAGCCCAAAATTATCCAAGTTTAAATGTCGATCCTGAACAACGTTTAGCTCCTAATTTTCACGCTCCGATAGCTCCAAGAAACCCTTAGAAGTTTCTACACAACTTCTACTAAATACTTCAACCAACTATGAAGATTTCCCCTAGGGTTTCGTTTTGTGACTAAAGGATATAAGGTAGTATTTCCGGGCTTTTAGTATAGAGGTAACTTTGGAATACTACAAGATATTTGGCTAAGGTATTTTGGGATAGTAACAATACTTGGAGAATATTTTTCTACCAAGGGGGTTGGGGACGAAACTCAGGAAGGGGAAAGGGGTGTTTTGACGAAACACTAGGCAAGGGGGGGAGGAGAGGACTTGGACAAGAACACTACTAGAGGGAAGGATTTTGAGACTTGGAAAATGTTTAGTGGATGAAGAAGTCTTGCACAAGAGGGGGGTATTTATAGAGCCTTCAATGGCCAAGATTAAAACAAATGGAGGGTGAAGATTTGGATCCATGTGAAGAATGAAGTCTTCCAACCAAGTGTCCACCACAATGTTGGGACATATGTCCACCACAACATTGGGACATATGTCCCCCACAACAATGAGCCATGTGGCCTTCCACTAGGCACAAAAACCGTCCCAATTACCTACCCCCACTAACCCAAAAAATATCTTGCAAGACTTGACCATTTGACTTGTCCACTAGGCCACCATTTTCTTCCAACCCATGCCAACTAAGGGTGACACATGTCGCCCTCCTATTGGTCCAAAATATTTCGTCTCTCGGAAAAATTCGTAATCGGTTAAAATAGTAAAAACGTTGAATTTCCTTCACAGTTCAGCGTTCATGCCGCAGGTAGAGGTACACCAGTGTTGATCCTCGCTCATAGGGTCACAGTTCAGCGTTTGGGAAGCTCCGTTTCTCCGGAGGCTTATCAGTGGTATAGTCCCCTGTCGTTGTAGGTACTTACATTCAGGGGTATGGCGGGGCCCTGTCCCGTCATTATGGTTATAACATTCTTAGAGGTCTGTAGTACTGTTGTGGGCAGAGTTTGTAAAAAGGGATGTAACTGTTCGGATTCAAGATATATATATATATATGCCGAAAGGCAACTTTTCTCAGATAAACTGTTTCACACTTCATATTATTTCATGTCTTGTTTTATATTCCGCTGATTACTCTGATGTATGTCTACTTGGGTGCCCGGGGTAAGGCACCAGTCACGGGCCCGGGTTCGGGTCATGACACAAATATATCTCACGTATACTATGAACTCCGATAAGGGTCAAACATAAAAATAAATCTTTTAATCAAGATGGCCTTGCCTCTAAGGTCTCCACGTATAAAACTCTAAGGCTCACACTTTCCCTATCCCCAATCTTACCCTTTTACCTAACCATGATTTCTAATCGCAATTAACACAATGTAATCTGAACAAATCACTTAAAATATACTCATCTTATCACACATACTAATCTCTAGAGGGTTAAGGATATACCTGTATCTACTGCTTCACTCCCCTTTGTCGTTCTAATCAATCTCGCCTGTTGGGCGATAGCTAGGAAGGTGATGAACTAGCCACCGATCTGAAGGTGAGTCTCTACATCCGCGCCACCTGGTCGGACAATTTCCGCAAATGGCCTGCTGCCGCAAGCATAACAAGCCGTCGAAGCACGACACTCCCACAATGACACCTACCACAACGCCACACCGCAGCGGTGGCCTCTGGCTAACACCCCTTTCTCTCCGAACCACTGAATCCGCAACTAATCTGGTAGGTTGAGTCCTCCTACTTGCATCCCTCCTATTTGAACATTCTTTCGTCACATGGCCCTGACGGCCGCAGGTAAAACAAGCACCAACAAAGACGACATTCCGGGATGGCGTGCGCACATGTGAACACCGAGGAAAATCAATCGGTGGCCGGAACCTACGTATCTGTGAACCAAGCCTGGAGCTCACCAACTCCTGCATACCCCGAACGTCACGAAGTCTCGCGAGGACCACTCAGATCGGGCGGAGGCGCATAACCGATTCTTCTTTGAGAAGGTCCGCCAAAGTTACCAAAGGACCTGCTGCTCGCCTCTTCGCTGATCTTGTTAACCCGTCGATCCCTACGTTTCTCGGCCTGCTGCGCATAAGCCCGTACGCAGGCCATGCTCATGCCTGACTGAAGAGCTACTCTTGCACAACCCTCTCTTAGATAGTCATCAAGACCCGTGATAAATCGGTACATAATATACTCTGCAGTTGTTAAATCCTAGCTAGTAATGCGGTCGTCTCTTTGCAATCCATACTTTCTGCTACTGGTCGTGGAACTGAAGGTTCAAATATCATGGCCGCAGTAGGAACTGCTGCCGCTGTGCTAGACTCACGGAAATTTGCGACGTCGCAGAAATCCGAATGAAGCACCACCGGTGATGATTGGGCTGTGCCACTTGTAACCCTCAGGTGCTCTACTCGCACTCCTGGCCTTGCCCTTCTGGGCCCGGGTTGCCTTGCGCGGAGGCATAACTGGTAAGGGAAAGAATTACGTTAGAGGGGTCCAACTTATAACACAGCTCTAAGGCACGATCTCAGAGTGAGAAGAATGGAAACCAATCCTAAATATCCTATAGCCTCCTGATTATTGGTGTGGTGCACAACACACCGATAATCAAGACTTACTAGATACGATCAGAGACACTTTCCGAGGATTAACTGCTCTGATACCACTTTTGTCACGACCCGAACCCGGGCCCGTGACTGGTGCCTTACCCGGGCACCCAAGTAGACATACATCAGAGTAACCAGCGGAATATAAAACAAGACATGAAACAATATGAAGTGAGAAACAGTTTATCTGAGAAAAGTTGTCTTTCGGCATATATATATATATAAACTTGAACAGTTACAACCCTTTTACAAGCACGCCACAACAAAGATTATGCACTTACAGAATGTTATAACAACAATGGCGGACAGGGCCCCGCCATACCACGAATGTAAGTACTACAACGACAGGACTATACCCAAGATAAGCCTCCGAGACACGGAGCTTCCCAAAACGCTGAATGTGACTCCTATGGCGAGGATCAACAATCGGTGTACTTACTGCGGCATGAACGCAGCCCCGAAGGAGGTCGATAACAGTACCAAGTATGTGAAATCAGAAAGTACTTTAAATGAAATCATATCATTTTAAAACCATTTTTTACAAATATGTACGAAACAACCAATGTAACCGCACATAGTGCCACAGCATAACCAAAAGCAAAATAGACATAACATAACTGGTCTTTTCTAGGTCGCTAATGATCGAAGCAAGGCCAATCGCCCATAGTATCATTATGCGAGCCTAATCCTGGAACTCCCGCAGTCCGCATAGTCGCACATGAACCGCGTGAGGTATTCCTCGCGTCGGGGTAGCTAACCCGCGTATCCTCTGGACTCCCGATCCGCATAGTCACATAGACCGCGTAGTCACACGCATCGCATGAGGCATTCCTCGCGACGGATATACACCGAATGATCAATCACGAAACTCCCGCACTCGCGATAGTCACAATGCATCGCATAGCCGTATAGACGCGTCGGGTGGCAAGCCCTCGGTATAACAAGTCGGGGTATGTGATATAATAACAAGATAACGGGCTACCGCTTAACAACGTAAGCACAAAAAGAATAACCCCCTTACACAACATCACAAGACACTAACACACGTAGCATCATAACATGTTTACTTATCAAACCAACAAGAAAGTATTACAAGGCTATCACAAACCCACATAGTCAAGTTATTCACACAAGGTACTTTCTATTTTATGTCAACAAGTTCGGATTTTTATCCCCAAAGTACTTCATACATTAACTCTTTAAAAGATCTGCTTTTCACAAAAGGCACACGATACCCGTAGTATCAAAAATAGAGTGACTATCTTTTTAAGTAAACCAAAACAGTTTCCCTACCTTCTTTTTGAACCAACTTAAAACAAAAGCATGCCTTCTTTTTTAAATGAAAACACTTCAATTTTTCAAGTCTTTGTCTCTTATAAATCAAGTCCTTACTTTGAAATTTTAAGAAAATCAAAACTTGTTTATTAATGATCTTATTAAAGCAGCCATGATCTAGGAAATGTAATACAATTTTGTCTTATCTTAGCTTCTATGGATGGAGGTTTCTCGGTTTTAATAATACTTAATTAGTCAATACATTTTCCTTTATTAGCGCTATGATGGTTTGTTCGATACTTATTCTCATTTCCGAAATCAATACAAGGCTTTCATAAACAATTAAGTAAACCGTTCCTTTCATCTCTCTTAAGTCGTTATATCTAACTTCCCATAAAGCTAGTATAACTCTTAAGCTTTTAAAACCAAGTATTACTCTTCTTTCAAAAACGATTCTTAATTATTTTGAAATACTTCAAGATTCTTATTATTTAAAACTCAAGTCAAAGACATTGAGGTAAAACCACGTTCAGTTAACACACGTACGTCTACCGTACTATATATATTCTTTTAAAATATCATGCTCAAGAGGATAGGAAGAATCACATACCTCCTCGGCGAAAATCCACCTGCCAAGTTGAATATGTCGCGCGCAGAGTATCAACCTATAATAGTCAAATACGTATATCAACGTCTAGACTACTCTGTAGAATATTCTAAGCAGAAGGTCCTTAATTCTACGGAAAATTGGGCAGCATTTCCCTACCCGTCAAACTACACAAGTCCATCAGTAAATACACTCTATGTAAGTACAGTTCAATTCTCTTCTTTATACCATCCTTCTAGTTATCTTATACTCATTTCTATACTACTACGATGTAATCTCCAATTACAATAGAAGGACAAGATATTTACCTCATTAAGCCCAAAATTATCCAAGTTTAAATGTCGATCCCGAACAACGTTTAGCTCCTAATTTGCATGCTGATAGCTCTAAGAAACCCTTAGAAGTTTCTACACAACTTCTACTAAATACTTCAACCAACTATGAAGATTTCCTAGGGTTTCGTTTTGTGACTAAAGGATATAAGGTAGTATTTCGGGCTTTTAGTATAGAGGTAACTTTGGAATACTACAAGGTATTTGGCTAAGGTATTTTGGGATAGTAACAATACTTGGAGAATATTTTTCTACCAAGGGGGTTGGGACAAAACTACAAGAGGGGGAAGGGGTGTTTGGACGAAACACTAGGCAAGGGGGGGAGGAGAGGACTTGGACAAGAACATTACTAGAGGGAAGGATTTTGAGACTTGGAAAATGTTTAGTGGATGAAGAAGTATTGCACAAGAGGGGGGGTATTTATAGAGCCTTCAATGGCCAAGATTAAAACAAATGGAGGGTGAAGATTTGGATCCATGTGAAGAATGAAGTCTTCCAACCAAGTGTCCACCACAATGTTGGGACATATGTCCACCACAACATTGGGACATATGTCCCCCACAACAATGAGCCATGTAGCCTTCCACTAGGCACAAAAACCGTCCCAATTACCTACCCCCACTAACCCAAAAAATATCTTGCAAGACTTGACCATTTGACTTGTCCACCATTTTCGTCCAACCCATGCCAACTAAGGGTGACACATGTCGCCCTCCTATTGGTCCAAAATATTTCGTCTCTCGAAAAAATCCGTAATCGGTTAAAATAGTAAAAACGTAGAATTTCCTTAACAAGGTTCGGAATCTTTTCCGTTGAAAGTTCACAATTCCATCCTTAACCTAATTAGGGTTTGTACAAATGTACGCACGTCCTCACATACATACTCTGGAAATACGGGGTATAACAATCGCGTTCCGTTTGGGCGTGTTATCCCCTTCTTTAATTATCGGAATTATTGCGCCTTATTTATGGCATGTTGGTTACTATTATCGGGCCTTGAAAAAGGTGGAGAATTGAGTAGAAACGGGGGAGGTGCTGCCCAATTTTTCGTAGACTAAGAGAAATCTTACTTAGAAGAATCCCACGAAAAACTAGAAGTTGATAGGCGTGTTTTGACTCTGCGCGCGACATATCCGACTTGGCAAGTGGATTTAACAGAGGAGGTATGTGATTCTTCCTATCTCTTTGAGCATGATATTTGTGAAATATATATAGTACGGTAGACGTACGTATGTTAAACTAAATTTGGCTTTACTTCGATGTCTTTTGACTTGAGTTCTAAATAATAAGAATCTTGAATATTTCAACAAGAGTTATGAATCATTTTTGGAAGAAAAGTAATACTTGGTTTTCATAAACAGTTTAAGTGTCATACTAGCTTTATGGGAAGTTAGCTATAACGACTTAAGAAAGATAAGAAAAACGGTTTAATTGTTTGTTTATCAAATGCTTGAAATGATGTTTGAAGGTATGGTAAGTTGGTTTGATAAACATGTTGTGATGCTACGTGTGTTAGTATCTTGTGATGTTTGTGTAAGGAGGTTATTCTTGTTGTGCTTATGTTGTTTAACGATAAGCCGTTGTGTTAGTATTGTACCACTCACCTCTTGACTTGTTATGATACCGGGGTTGTCGCCTCGACGCGGAGAATACCTCACGCGGGTCCACGGGACCTATGCGAGTCGCGGAGTTCCAGAATGTGATGCGAGGAATACCTCATACACGGCCCATGTGGCCACGCGGATCGCGGAGTCCGGGACGATGCCGAAGATTAGCTACCCTCGATGCGAGGAATACCTCATGCGGGCCTAGGTGGCCTATTGTCACGACCCGACCTCGGGCCTGTGACTGGTGCCTTACCCCGGGCACCCTAGTGATACAACATCAGAGAAAAACCAGCGGAAATAAAAACTCATGAAAGAAAACAGTGAAATAAGAAAACAGGCTAACCCAAACGGTTACCTTTTTGTACATAAATGAAAACTTGAACAGTTACATCCTTACAAACTCTGCCCATCATAGTGCTATGCACTTAAGAATTTTAAAACCATAATGACGGATGGGGCCCCGCGCCATGCCCACGAATGTACAAAAGTCTACTACTGTGGAACCGTATCACGTGACAAGCTTAGGAGATATGGAGCTTTCCGAGAACCGAACAATGATCCTAAGAGTGCGGATCGCAAGCTATGTACCTCAACTGCGGCAGATGAACGCAGCCGGCGGGTCGATAACAGTACCAAGTATGTGAAATCAAAAATACCGTAAATGAAATCATAATAGTCTATATAAAGCGGAGACACGTATGATAACCAACTACGAAGACATAACATATAAGCGCCATGTCAAGTCGTGACTCACGCCCGTGAAATCATCACTCAAATACAACCCGAATTTAACCCGCACCATGGCGCGTGCCCCCAAGATCTCACCTCGATAAGCATGGCCCCGAACCGCCCTAATGGGCCCATACCCGTGGACCATCCAACGGCGTGTCGGTATGCCCAAAGGAGATAACAAGATAACAATCCTGTGGAAGCATACCGTGGCTACCCAACGTGTCGGTATGTCGGACAAATAACAAAATAATACCCATCGGACGCATACCGGGCTACCCAACGTGTCAGTATGTCCAAACAAATAACAAGATAACACTCCTAATGGAAGCATACCCGTGGGCTACCCAACGTGTCAGTATATCCAAGAGGATCGATATAGTGGAAGCATACCCGTGGGCTACCCAACGTGTCAGTATGTCCATCAATCAACCAGATAGCCAACCCTCCATCGAGAGGCTCGGTAGCACACAATCAAACACTTGCACAACAAAGGCTATCACAACAAGCATAGGCAAGTTACACACGACTCAAGGTACTTTAAACACTTCTTAGCACACGTCAAGTATACCATTAAACCCCAAGTATCTAACCCCTTTAAGATCAAGGTACTCCTACCTTTTATAACCAAACCACTTATGTTTTTCCATCACAAAGAGTTCAATATTTGAAAACAAGTTACTTCTCTTTTCCCAAAAATCAAGTTACCATTCTAAATCCAATAATGAATCCATTTCCTTATTTTCCATAAAGTCGTTATAACTAACTTCCCATAAAGCTATTATAACACTTTATGTTTTAAAACACGTCAAGACAAAATCATGCCTTTCTTTTAAACCAAAATACTTCCAATTCTTAAGTCTCTTTTCTTTTAGAAATCGAGTTCCTTACTTTGGAATGTTTAAGAAAATCAAAACTTGATTACAATAATTCTTTTAAAAAAAATCAAGTACTCATTTCTCACGAAAGAGGTTTCACACTTTTCAACACCATTTAGGTCAATTATAAGTCAAGTCTCTTATCTTTTGAAATCAACAACCCATTCTTTTACCTACATAAAGTGGTTATAACCAACTTCCCATAAAGCCGTTATAACACTTTATGTTTTTAACCAACCAATTACAACTATAAGCCCTTATGAGACCATGAGGGCTTATTCATTAACCACCGAGTACTTATTACCAACGACTAAGATTTTCCTACTTTTTCAAGCAATCAAGACCTTTACACTTCATATCATGTCAAGGCACAACAAGGGAAATCAAATTTCCTTTAACACACGTGCATCTACTGCACTATATATTTCACAAATAATCATGCTGAAGAGGATAGGAAGAATCACATACCTCGCGACGATTGTCGACAATAAGCAAAATGCTCCCCAGTACTATCTCCCTTAAGAAGAATATGCTACACGTAGTACTTCAATCCTATAAAGGTCATAAAACGTCTATCAATCTCTAGCTTCGAACGTAGAATAAACTAAGTGCAAGGTCCCTACATTCTACGGAAAATCGGACAACACTTCCTTTGTTTCTACTCACTATGCCACCTTTTTCAAGGCCGAATTCAATAACTAAACGCCACATTTAAGGCTCAATTAATTCAGCAAATACAAGGGGATTACACGTCTATTAATACGTGTAAAATTCCGCCCCACAATAATACAAAATAAACCAATAATTTCCATGCCATTCTTGGCCAACAATATAACCAATCCTAAACCCCTTTCAACTCTTTCCAATCCAAGTTCTTAGGTCTAACATGATATCTAGCCCTAGACATCTTCAACAACTACAATTCCCCTTTACAACATGTGATGTCTAAATTGAAGTTACAATCTTAAGGCTAACATGCCCATTTCGGTTCAACAAGACAACAAGATCCAAATCTATTCAATTTAAATATAACAGCCTCAGGCTCAATTCTAAACTACTATAACAAGCATTAAAACTTATTTCCAAGAGAAGGGGAAAACTTTTACCTTATGGAATAGCCCACAAAAGCCCCTTTCCTCCACTTCTTTACCGTCAAATTCGTCCCCCCCCCCCACGCTTCCACAAGTTCCCCCACACTTTGCCTTCTTGCCGCCGCTCCAACAATTTCCTAAGGCTAGGTTTTCTTCAAAAAAATCTAGAGAGAAGGGAGAGGATTTCCTTGGGAGGGTTTTTGAGATGAAATGGCCAAGTCTTCCAAGACTTGGCCCTAAAATAGGACCCTATTCTGGTCAAAAGGATGGGAGGGACACTTGTCACCCTCCCATAGGCTTTTAACAAAATATCCCCCGATTTTCGCCTGCTACCGCAGAAAAATCCCGCCTTGGCGCCGCGGCCCCGCCGCCGGCGCCGCGGCGCTTCCACTTCCGAGAAAATTCCCTGCATTCCGGCGCCGCGGCGCTGCAACCTCTGCGAACCCCCAGTACAACCGGCGCCGACCAGATTCGGCCGCGCGCTGTACTTCGAACCGAAACCACTGTTTTGCCTGACTGCGCACCAAACTTGAAACTTCCATAACTTTTGACTCCGATGTCCAATCGACGAACGGTTTGTTGCGTTGGGAACTAGATTTAACGGACTACACACTAGGATTTTTAAACACCTCACAATTTTTAACAACTGGGGTACAACACTCCAAGATAGACTCAAAATCCGTCCAACACATGTTTGTCCACTTATCTTTCCACTTTCAAATCTTATACTCCTTGGTATGTTCTTATCTTATCTTCTTGAATTTATGGGGTGTAACACCTATGCGGACTGCGGGAGTCCAGGATTAGGCACGCATAATGATACTATGGGCGATTGGCCTTGCTTCGATCATTCGCGGCCTAGAAAAGACCAGTTACATTATATCTATTATTGCTCTTGTTTGTGATGTGGCACTATGTGCGGTTAACTTGGTTGTTTCGTACATATTTGTGAATTGGTTTTAAAATGTTATAGTTATATATATATATCAGTACTTTACAGTTTCACATACTTGGTACCTGTTGTACTGACCTCCTTCGGGGGGCTGCGTTCATGCCGCAGGTAAAGGAAAGCAGGTGGTGGATCCTCATTCTTAGGATCTTTACTCTGGTGTCAGGAGCTCCATTTCTCCGGAGGCTCGACTTTTGGTATGGTTCTCCCTGGTGTTGTAGATGTTTTGTACATTCAGGGGTATGACGGGGCCCTGTCCCGTCATAGTGTTTACACCTTCTTAGAGGTCTGTAGTCCTGTTGTTAAGTTGGGATGTAACTGTTCACTTTTGGGTATTTATATACATGCCGAAAGGCAACTTTTCCTTGGCTAGACTGTTCTTATTTTACACTGTTTCATGTTTGCAAGTTTATATTCCGCTGATTACTCTGATGTATGTCTACTTGGGTGCCCGGGTAAGGCACCAGTCACGGGCCCGGGAACGGGTCGTGACAGCTATAGAGAGAGATTGGTTCGATTCCAGTTTCCCGGCGAGCCGGATATCGAGTGGAAAGGAAGGGAAGTGATCGATTTGAGTTTTGAACGTTAAGAGACGGGGATAAGAACGTAAGATTATGAAAGGGAGATAAGCTATCTCCCCCACGTAAAGGGATAGTTTTACGTATTATTGAGGGTTATGCGTACCCATATTGTTAGGCCATAGGTAAGGGGCTGGTAGAGTCTCCATCTTCGTTATGTAGTAAGTTACAATTTTTGATAACCTTAGAAAATTATTGTGTTGGGGTAATTGAGGACGACACGAGGAAATGGTTGAAGGAGTGTCGGAAGGATACCAATGCGGGTTATATGCATGAATGAACCTGTATGATTAAGAATCAAGACAGAAGGAAATACGGGGAGATAAGAAACCCCAGGACAACGTGAAATAGAAAATAAAGGTAAGACGAGCAGACACTCGAGCGATGAGAGACATAATCATGGCAAGATAGGAAATCTTGGCAAGCCATTGGATTATGTAATACCATGAAAGGAGGTTGAACATCGGACTATAAGCTCTATGAGCTGGGGAGAATAATAGGACTACTACTTGACGAGATCAAGGAAATCTCCCCCTAAAGTGCGCTTGGCAGGATGTCTTAGCTGCGAGACAAGTGAAGGAATTGAATCTAAGTATAGTGACCAAGTCTGGTGGCAGCAGTTATTCATGCCTTGAAGATTTGAAGGCATTAGTTATGTGGAGCTCAGGTGGATATTTTTACAGACCACAAGAGCCTCCAGTATATCTTCAGCTAGAGGGAGCTGAAATTGCGGCAGAGAAGGTAATTAGAGTTGCGTAAGGATTACGATATCGATATCTTATGCCACCTAGAGGAAGCCAATGAGATTACAGATGCTCTTAGTCATAGATCTATGGGTAGTCTGTCAGATGGACAGCCAGATAGACAGGACATGGTCTGTGAGATTCATCAGCTAGCGAGCCTTGGGGTTCAATTGGTTGGTTCCGATAGTAGCGGGGTTCGGGTTCGAGAGGTTACCGAGTCTTCCCTCGTTGAGGAGGTGAAGAGGCGATAGTATAAGGATCCAGTTCTAGTACGGGATTGTGATACGGCCCTCCGAGAGAAGAAGGGCCTGTTTGTGTCGCACCAGATGGGGTGCTGTTATATGAGGATAGATTGTGTGTACCCGATGCTGCAGGACTTGTCAGCAGGTTTTAGGGGAGGCACGCAGTGCTAATTACTCTTTTTGTTCAGTGTCGACTAAGATGTATCATGACCTCAGATATATGTATTGGTAGAATGGCCTGGAGAGGGACGTAGCAGAGTTGTTGCTCAGTATCCAATTGGCAGCAGGTCAAGGGTGAGCATCAGAAGCCCATTGGGCTATTATCGACGATTGAGATCCCGACTTGGTAGTGGGAGGTGATTGATATGGATTATGTTATAGGGTTGCATCATACTCAGAGGATGTGCGACTCCTTATGGGTTATAGTAGACAGGATGACGAAATCAGCCCACTTTCTTTCAGTTAGGACGACTTATTCGGCCGAGGATTATGCTAGACTTATCCGGGAGATTGTGAGACTGCACGGGGTTCCTATATTTATGATGTCAGACATATGAGCTCAGTTTACGGCTAATTTCTGAAGGTCTTTTCAGAAGGGATTAGGGACGCGGGTGAGCCTCGATTTCATTCCATCCTCGGGCCCGACGGACGAAGAAGCGTACTACCCGCATACAACGAGGATATGCTACGGGCTGTGTTTTAGATTTGAGAGGTACCGGGAGGATCATTTGCATCTAGTTGAGTTTGCGTATTATAACGCTACCATTCGGTATCGGATGACGCCTTATGAGGCCTTGTATGGAAGGAAGTGCAGGTCGCCGATAGGTTGGTTCGATGTGGGCGAGGTTCAGTTAGTCGGGCCGGAATTGATTCAGCAGGCGGTGGATAAGGTGAAGCTTTTCCAGGAAAGGTTATTAGTAGCTCAGAGTCGACAGAAGTCGTATGCAGATACCCGACGTCGACACTTGGAGTTTGAGGTTGACGATTGGGTCTTCTCGAAGGTGTCACCCATGAAGGGTGTGATGAGGTTTGGGAAGAAGGGGAAACTTAGCCCAAGGTACATTGGGCCTTATCAGATTGTCCGTAGAGTAGGCAAGGTTGCCTATGAGTTGGATCTGTCGTCTGATCTGGAGGCAGTACATCCGGTCTTTCATGTTTCTATGTTGCGGAGGTGTATCGGAGATCCATCCAGAGTGTTCCCGGTGAGTGATGTCCAGGTGACAGAGGGATTATCGTATGAGTAGAGTCCCGTAGCGATACTTGATCGCCAGGTCAGGCGACTGCGGACAAGGGACGTGGCATCCGTAAAAGTCTTGTGGCCATGTGTGGCGTTCTTAGTTATGTTGGGTATAGTTAAGAGGAAATATGCCGATATCTGATTTAATTAAACTCGGAAGGATGCGACTTAAAGTTTGAAAAGGAAGAAAGATTTCTTTTTTCTATGGAAAATATTCTGAACCACGTGAAGGAAAATGGTTTGTTATTGGGAATTGGTGTTACACCCCGTAATTTCAGGACATGTATAAGAGAATAGATGCGAGAACACAAGACTTGAAAATTGGTACGAAAGGAAGAATTGTTTTTCCGAACGTCGGAAAGGAAAAATGTTTGTTGATGAGAATTGGATTCTCAAAATGCATTATTTGAGGAGTATGGAATTTATTATCATTATGGAAATTTATTTTTACGGATTTGGTCACGTAGGGCCCACCCGAGAAATTTTACGTTTTGTGGGGCCCACGAGGGTTTCGAAATTTTATGGATGAATGGGAGGGCGACACATGTCACACCCCCACATGGGTTTGCATGAATTAGGACAAGGGTAAAATGGTCATTGACCAATGTAGATGATCAAGTCTTGCAAGCTTGAGATATTTGACTTAGTCAACTTGCCCACTTGTATAGATATTAAATATTCTTCATCCTATCCACATATATGTTGTTATCATGACCCTCCATTGTATTATATATACACACTAGTGCAAGACTTAGTCTTCAACACTTAGAAAAAATTGAGGAACTTTGAGCTAACATTAAGGAGCTCTCGGGTTCATGAGTTGTCCCACACAAAATTTTTGTAATTTTGGTTCATTATTCACAAGACTTAAGCCAAGGTCCCTAAGGGTATTTTAAGGATATCTCAATAGAAAGATCTCGGAAAAATGACGTTTTCACGTTAGTCGCAAGGCGAAAACCTAAGTCGTTTTCATAGTTTTGATTGGAAATGGAAGAGAAGTTGGTTGTGAACTTCTAAAGGCTTTAAATAGAGGATTGGAGTGTGAAGGAAAGGAGCTAAGAATTGCTAAGGAGCGACTTTGAATCTTGGAATTTTAAAAGGGCTTATCAAGGTAACACTCTTGTCGTTTTAGTAATTAAATATTACTTATTGTTGTAGTTATTGATATTAGCAAGCATGAGGTGTATATATTAAAGTTTGATAAGTGTTATGGATGTTGGAACCCTAATCCGAAACTAGCATGTTTTAGCCTTTGAGATTACAATTCAATTTGGTTATTAGTTTAGTCGTCGCATGTTATATAAAGAAGGAATTGTAGTTGTTAAAGTTGTTTACAACTATATAACATGTTAGACCTAACAACTTGGATTGAAAAAGAATTGGAAAGGACTTTGTGTTGTTGTACATGTTAGCCGAGAATGGCTTTGAATATTGAACTACTTGGTATTAATTGTGGGGCAGAATTTTACACGTTTTGTAAGGCGTGTAATCCCCTTTGATTGGTTGATGTATTGAGCCTTAAACGTGGCATGTTGGTTATTGATTATCGGGCCTTGAAAAGGTGGAAAATGCGTAGAAACAAAGGAGGTCGCCTAATTTTCCGTAAAATAAGAGACCATATACTTAGTATCATTCTACGTTAGAAACTAGAAGTTGATAGTCGTGTTGTGGCCATTATAGGTTGACAATTCTACGTGCGGCGTATTCGACTTAGCTTGTGGATTAAGCCAAAAAGGTATGTGAACCATCTCCTCTTCTTCTAGCATGATTCCTTATGGTAAAGTAAGTAAATTCTACTCCTTAAATGATTCACTCCTTGATTGTACTTGGATTGCCTAATATAGAAGTTGTTCTATATACTTCCTTGATGTACTTGGATTGCCTAATATAGAAGTTGTTCTATATATTTCCTTGATTGTACTTTGGATGTTTAAATTGGAAGTTGTTATAATCCATTACCTTGACGAAATTTGAATTTTCAGAAGTGAAAGTGTTTTACTTGAAGTACATAGAGTCTTGAAAAGGAAGTGGTTTCCAAATCTTTTGGATAGTGCCTTAGTTCTAAAACCTAAAGGTTGTTATAATGACTTTAGGGGAGTCAAAGGAGTGATTTACTTAATTGATTTAAAAGAGGAGAAATGACATGATTTAAAGAGGAGTAACTTGTTTTAAAGGTGTAAGTTACTTGAGATTTAAAAGTAGAAGCTACTTGATTTCTAAGTTAAGAAACTTGATTTCTAAAGTTAAGAGACTTGAAGTATTTTGAAAGTTATGTAACTTGATTTCTAAAGTTAAGAGACTTGAAGTATTTTGAAAGTTATGTAACTTGATTTCTAAAGTTAAGAGGCTTGAAGTATTTTGAAAGTTATGTAACTTGATTTGAAAGTATATGATACTTGGTTTTAAAAGTATATGTCTCTTGGTTATAAAAAGAATGAATTTGTCTAAAACCATAAAAGGTTATAACGACTTTATTGGAAGTTAGTTATAACGGCTTTATTGAAGATTAAGAGAGATGTCTATTTTGATTGATAGGTATGAGTTACCTAGGTTGTGTAATTAGAAGTTACTTGGTGTCAAAGTCTTGAAATGAATTTCTAAAGGTGTAGTAACTTAATTTGAAAAATAGACATGCCTTGATACTACGGGTGTTAGTATCTTGGGGTTTTATATAAAAATGAGTCTTTTGAAAAGAATGGAAGTACGTAGTACTTAGGGTTAAAATCCCGGATTTTTATATAAAACGAAAGTGCCTTGAGTTTATAAAATGAAATTCATTTTAGTATGATAATGAAAGTCTAAAGATTTTATGAACATGCATATGTTTGCTTGTGATAGCCTTTGAGTGCAAGTATTATATTTTTACGCTGCCGCGACTCTCAGTTGGAGGGCCGGCTGTCTTGTTGTGAGTTAACTTGGACGTACCAACAATGATGTGGGATTCCACGGGTATGCTTCCATTATGATTGATCCTTGGACATGCTTATACGATGTGGGATTCCGGGGCATGCGACCAGGATGCGGGTTAGATTCCTGGATTAATTTTATTACTCCTTGGACATGCTTATACGATGTGGGATTCCGGGGCATGCGACCAGGAGGCGAGTTAGATTCCCGGATTTGTTTGTATTACCCCATAGACATTCTTATACGATGTGGGATTCCGGGGCATGCGACCATGTTGGATATTGTCATTCCATGGACTAGCCCTCCATGAGGTTTAGTGACGCTGGATGGTCTGGTAGTTGGCTTTCGTACTTGCCCCCGTCGGTGGCTGACGCAGGATGGTCTGGTAGTTGGCTTTCGTACTTGCCGTCGATTCTATAGTACGATTTGGTACAGAGACTCGGTAGATAGCTTTCGACTTGCCCTGTCATATCTCGTGGTAGTTTGGTATGGTAGTTAGCTTTCGTACTTGCCGATCGATTGTTACGCAGTGGATCTCGTAGTTAGATTTAAATCTTGGCCGTCGATTCTATGATCAGTGGATCTGGTGGTTCGTTTTCCTACTTGGCCCGTACAGTTTTTATGACACAGGTGGGACTTGGTGTTCATGTATGCTTATTGATGTTATATTATATCATGGACTGCCGGCAGTGAGGAAGGATTCCACGGGCATGGTTGATATTATGGGCGTGAGACCCATAGTTATATTTGAGTAGTGACTTTGAGGCATGCGTCACGACTTGATATGATTGCTTATGTATTGTATCGTAGCTTGACTATCATGTCTCTGTTTTGTATAGTCGTTATGATTTCATTCTGATATTTTGATTTCACATACTTGGTACATTCTTGTCTTGACCTCGCCCGAGGCTGCGTTAAATCTGCGAGTTTAGGTCTGCGATTTGGTGATCTGCAGTGTAGGACCTGCTCGAGTTTTGGATAGCTCCATCTGCTGAGTTTATCATTTTGGTATAGATCCTTCATTCTGAGCTTTATACTGATTATGGGTACGGCGGGGCCTTGTCCCGTCATAGTTCAGTAAAACTCTTAGAGGTCTGTATTCATATGTGGGATTAGACTCATGTACATTGTAGCACCTTTTTTTATTATGTATATTATATGGCAGCCTTGTCAGCTTTGCCCTTGCATGTTCGTTGGTTTTTTTTTTTAAAAACGAGGTGTTATTTAATTCCGCGATTTACTTGTGTCAGTTAGGTAGAAGGGTGCCCAGGTTGGGCACCAGTCACGGGCCCGGGGTTCGGGGCGTGACAGAGTGATATCAGAGCAGTCAGTCCTCGGAATGCCTACAGACCGTGTCTAGTAGTGTCTTGATTATCGGTGTGTTGCGCGCCACACCCATAAACAGGAGGCTACAGGACATTTAGGAGTTGGTTTCTATTCTTCTCACTCTGAGATCGTGCCATAGAGTTGTGTTATTAAGATAATTCCTCTCTGACGTATTATTATGTTCTGACTATGCCTCGAGGAGAACGATGCCAGAAGGAAAAAGCGATGCGAGAGCTACCGTCGGACTCGAGAGAGTTGATAGGGCTCATTCGGTGTATCTGGATATTGTCGCGATCGGCGAGTTAACCTGCGCGAGTTTTGAGGCCCGGCACGAGATCCTCCGATTTCGATTAGGGAAGTCTATAGGGTCATAAGGAAGCGATTATGTTATTGACCAAGATAAGCGGTGCTCTGATTTCATCAGGGAGGTTATTCATCCGATGCAGGCGGTGTACAGAGGGTAGAGGCAGCGGAGATCAGCGTAAGAGGCTAGGACCGGTTGGTTATCCGGTGAGTTTTGGACGAGCGGCCTCAAGGCCAGTGAGATATTCATCCCAGCCTACCCAGGACATACCCCCGCAGCTCACAGGTGGGAGATTGAACCCCACAGGGTATTTAGGAGACGGTCCAAGCTCCAGGGTTCGAAGTTCTCAGAGGAGCAGAGGATTTTCTCAGTCGAGGCCACTTATTCCTTAGTGTTTCCAATGTAGTAAGCGTCATATGGGGAAATGCCATTATGGCACAGGTGTTTGTTTTTGTTGTGCCCGTCAAGCCATATCGGTGGTATGTCCTTTTAGAAAGAGCACCGGTGAGGTGGCTCAGCCTATGAGGCCGGTGGTTGGTTCCTTTTCCTCCACAGCTGTGCGCCCCCCAGAGCAGGGTGTTCAGATGTTAGTCAGCCGTGATAGAGGTCAGGGTGGAGTTTATAGTTTTGGCGGTCCTTCGAACCGCATAGATGACGTGGCTACTGGGCAGGATCAAGAGGCAACATCGCATGGGGTTACATGTATATTTTGATTCTTTTGAATCATACGTGCGTTGATAGATTCAGATTCTGCCCTAGCGTATATGTTTTCCCTTGTTGCTAGTAGTTGTAATTGATAGCACCACCAGAAGTAGAGATACTTTGATTAGTAAAGTGGAAAGTGAAGAATGCTGAAAAGAATGATAAAGTGAACTGACACTATAGTTGTGTAGGATTCACAAGTTGTAATTTCCCCATATCAGTGTAAGATCGATAGTGGAGGATGTACAGTAGAAATACTTCGGCCTATGTGACGAACCTCTAGTGAATAGGGGGATAGGGTGAGAAGTACCTTGAGATAAGAGAGAGATTTATTTCAGATTATGAATGAGAAGTTAAGTGTGACGATGGGTCGGGTTATGGACTCATTTCGGGTCAGCCGGTAATATGGAATGGGGTGATGTCAGTTGGATATGGTCCCGCTATGTTATAGGGTCACAAAGATGCAAGGCCCAAGTCTAGTTAATCGTTGTACGGGTTCGTGAATGTGTTCCACCGGAACCAAGTCGTGAGGACCGAGAAGGGCCTTAACGGAAATGCAAGTAGCAAAATGGCCAAGTTTGGATAGTAACTCCAAGGATTGGAGAACAGAAACAATATTTGAAATTTTGTACGTATACTAAATAAGTTTGGAGGTACGAGAAAGTATGACAAGTAAGAAAAGGAAGGAACAAGTGTTAAAAGAACTATAGCGGTTAAGGTTATGAGTAATGTAGGTGGGTAAAGAGAATTTTTTTTTATGCCATGAGTGGAGGTTAATTGTGATGATACACACGCCTTAGGTTCAGTCACACTTTCGTTAGGTGCTCGTGATTGAGATGCTACTAGTATTAGAGTTTACACCGGTTGGTAAACTAAGCTAGGCAGGTTATAGGTTCATGTCCCAACTAGTTTGGTGACTAAGTGAGACAGAGAAAGGGGAGTAACGCGGGGGAACACATCAGTTAGCTGAGTGGGAGTCTGAATGAAGGATTCAGATAGTGTTAGTCCCGTGACTTAGAATATGACAGGGTCATCCGTTTATACGGGAAAAAGAAAGGAACCTCTAAAGATCCCATTTTTTATAAGACTGTAACCTTCAAGTTTTGTGAGAAGGGACCGTGGATGGAAGGTCCATTGATATGTTTACGTATGTTATGTGGAGGCCATGTGTTGCATCGTTGGTGTCACGACCCGAACCCGGGCCCGTGACTGGTGCCTTACCCCGGGCACCCTAGTGATACAACATCAGAGAAAACCAGCGGAAAATAAAAACTTAAACATGCAAAAATAGACATGGATCATGATGAAAGAAGATAGGCCAACCAAAACGGCTGCCTTTCAGCATATATATATACATAGACGTTTGAACAGTTACAATCCTTACAACCCTGCCCACAACAGTGCTACAGACCTCTAAGATTTATACAACTATGGCGGGACAGGGCCCCGCCATACCCCTGAATGTACAAGAACCTCTGCACTCGTGGTAACATACAAAAGATAAGCCTCCGAAGGAACGGAGCTTCAATCTGTTGAAATGTGATCCTAGCGGGGATCAACAGTAGATGTACCTCTACTGCGGCATGAACGCAGCCCCGAAGGAGGTCGATCTAGCAGTACCAAGTATGTGAAAGCGTAAATCGTAAATGAAATCATAATAGTCTATATAAAGCAGGAGACATGTATGATAACCCAACTACAGTTCACAATATAAAGCAGTCATGTCAAGTCAGGGACTCACGCCCTCAAAGTCATCCTCACGTGGAACTCCTTCCTCACCTTGGCGATCTAGGTACAAACCATGTGATACGTTTAACATGTCTCGGCCCATCTCATGGACCCGGATAGAAACGTGTGGAATACATTCGGCTCATCTCATGAACTCGGTAGTCGGATAGAATACATTCCCGGTCCATCCCGTGGACGCGGTAGTCGAGTGAAATACATTCCCGGTTCATCCCATGAACGCGGTAGTCGAGTGAAATACATTCCCGGTTCATCCCATGAACGCGGTAGTCGAGTGAAATACATTCCCGGTTCATCCCATGAACGCGGTAGTCGGGTGGAATACATTCCCGGTTCATCCCATGAACCGGTAGTCGAGTAAAATACAGTACTTGCACAACAAGGCTATGACAATAAGCATAGGCAGGTTTCACAACAACAATCATAGGCAAGTTATACACAACTCAAGGTACTTTCTTTTATGTCAAAGTCCGGGTTTTAACCCTAAAGTACTACGTACGTTAAATTCCTTTTAAGAGATTCATTCCTTTTATAAAAGTCACCCGATACCCGTAGTATATAAAAATGTGTGACTTATATCTTTTAAGTAAACCAAAACAACTTTCATACTTTCCTTTTTTAAGACCAAATTAAGGCAATACCATGCCTTCTTTTTGGACCAAAATACCTCTCTTTTAAAAGTCAAGTTATCACATTAAAACAAATGATAAAACCCTTCTTTTGTTTTCATAAAGTCGTTATAACCAACTTCCCATAAAGCTGTTATAACACTTTATGTTTTAAACCATTTTAAGACAACACAAATGCCTTTCTTTTCCCTAAAAGTTCCAGTTTGCCTAATTTCAATTACGCAAGTCTCTTTTTAGAAAAGTTTCATAGTTCAATGTCTTAATCTCTTTTTAAAACAATTGAGTAACATATGCCATAGGTGAGTAGGTTATTCTTGTTCATAATCAATCTTATTAAGCAGCCATGATCTAGAAAATGTAATATCATTTTGTCTCATCTTAGCTTCTATGCAGATGGAGGTTTCTACTGGTTTTAATAATACTTAATTATTCAATACATTTTCCTTTATTAACGCTGCAGTTGGTTTGTCGATACACATTACGATTTCCAAATCAAGAAACATTATTCCTTTTAAAAACCAAGTACTCATTACTCACGAATGAGGGTTCACACAAAATCCATATTAATTCATTTAAGTTAAGTCTCTTATCTTATAAGATCAAGTCTCTTAACTTCTAAAATCAGTAAACCATTTCCTTTACCTCTCTTAAGACGTTATACCTAACTCCCCATAAAGCTAGAATAACTCTTTTTTTTTTTAAAACCTTTTAAAACCAAGTGTTACTCTTCTTTCAAAATGGTTTCTTAATATTTTTGAAATACATTCAAGGTTCTTATTATTCAGGCTTAAGTCAAAAGACATTGCCGTACAACTACGTTCTGTTAACACACGTACGTCTACCGTACTATATATATTATTCGGGCTTAAGTCAAAAGACATTGCCACACGTACGTCTACCGTACTATATATTCATGCTCAAGAGTATAGGAAGAATCACATACCTCGCGACGATTATCGACTATTAGCAAAATGCTCCACGGCTATAACCCGGCTAGCCTTGTCCACCTTCCAAGTAGTTCATGCTACTCGCAGAACATTCAACCAATACGGTTATCAGTCTACTGTAAATACAGTCCTATGTAAGTACAGTTTAATCTTCTACTTATATTCTTCTGATGTGATTTCAGTTCAAGTCTATTCTGTAATATCCTTCTATTACAGTTCAATTCTCTTCTATGAATCTTATATTCATTTCTATACTACTACGATGTAATTTCCAATTACACTAGAAGGATGATAGTATTTACCTCGACGAGCCCAAAATTATCCAAGTTTAACGTCGATCCCGAGCAACGTTAGCTCTACTCCGTTTGCTCCAACCGCTCCAAACAACCATTAGAAGTTCTACGCAACTTCTACTAACCACTTCAACCGACTATGAAGGTTTTCCTTAGGGTTCTGTTTAGTGGCTAAAGGAAAGTATAATAGTATTTTCTGGGCTTTTGTATAAGTGTAACCTTGGGAATACTACAAGGTATTTGGGCCAAGGTATTTGGGCATTATAACAATACTTGGAGAGTATTTCTATACCACAAAAGGGGGGTATTTATACGAGACAACTAGGCGAGGGGGGGGGGGGTACCCCTCGGCTAGGGCACTACAAAGGGGGAGGGGGAGGCTCTCGGCCAAGGCTCACTCAAGGGGGGGGGGGGCTTGGACGAAATACAACTCTCAAAGGGGAAGGGATTTTAACACTTAGAAATGATTTTTGGATGAAGAAAGTTCATCACTTAGAGGGGTATTTATAGGTCAAGCAATGGCCAACCAATGGCCAAGATCAAGCCAAGTGCCATGCAAGTGTAGGGTCAAGATTTAACCATGTGGACCTTATCCATCTACCACACCAACTTGCACAAATATCCTACCAACTACAAGCCCCAATTCGTCCAACCTTACGCCACGCGTGCTCAATGTGAGGGTGACACATGTCACCCTCCCGTTGGTCCAAAATGTTTCGTCTCTCGGAAAAATCCGCAAAAAATATAAATGACATAGCCGGAATTTTCCCTTCGCAAGTTTAGTAAAACGTTTCGTCGAAAAACGATTCCTTTCGGCACTTGTGCCCAAATTTTCGAACCATGCCAACTTTAAGGCTTAAATTTATATACGTACGCCCTCACGTACATACTCTGGAAATACGGGGTATAACATTCTCCCCTCCTTAGAAACATTCGTCCCGAATGTTCCTTCTCAAGACGGATAACGATAAAGTTCCTCTAACAAGTTGTCAACGCCACACCTGGCCACGTAATAACACACGTTCTCTTCCTTCCTTACTCGTCGTGCCCTTCTCGAACACTTGAACTCTTCTAGTATACGTACCACACTTCAGTCATCGCTTCAGTTCCCAAAACTTTGGAGTCACCACCTCCAACTTGGTCATCTTACTAGCCTCAATCTCCCTTAAGGCCATTCCCGGCCTTCACGATCCGTTTCTGGTCGAACATATCCACGAACTCATACGATGGTCATCTAAACTTGGGCCTATCACCCTCGTGGCCCTACCATCTGGCGGGACCACCCAGTGACCCACGCCGAAGCAGCCGCGGGTTGGCCCGCAACATGGCCCCAACCCGACCCACTTAACACATCAAGCTCTTGTTTCCCGATCCGGAACGAACTTACCTAAACAGGTCATGAAAGCTACCACTTCCATTTTTTCACTACCCAAGGAATTATCCTTTCAACTAACCATGCTTTCTAACTCATAACTAACACAACGCTATCCGTACATAGCACACAACAAAAGATCATCATATCAAGCATGCAAAACTCTAGAGGGTTAGGGATATACCTGAACCTACTGCTCCACTCTAATCATAGGCACTGCCTGCGCATATAGAAAGCGATGAACCCGCCATCGATCCGTAGGGTGCTCCAAGCTGCCGTACTCCTCCTATAAGCACGATCTCGTCACATGGCCGACGGCCGCAGTGAAACAAGCACCGATAAAAGACGACATTCCGGGATGACGTCGCCACATCGATACACCGAGGACATGAATCCTGCCGCTAGCACTCACGTATACCTGAACGAAGCCACGGAGCTCGACCAGCTCGAATACCGAACGTCTCAAGGCGCGGAGGACCACTGCATCTTGGCGGAGGTACATAACTAGCTCTTTGAGGCGGTCCGCCTCGAAAGTTACCAAAGGACCTCGCCCCGGCCTCTTCTCGCGATCTCTGGCCATTCCGCCGATCTCTCCGTGCCTCACATCCTAGTGCATGAGCTTGCGTGCGGGCAATATCCATGCCCGGTGAAGAGCTACACCGTACAAGCCTCGCCAAGTAATCATCTAGCCCGATGACGTGGCGGTGTACTGGCCCTCCATATCGGCATTACTGGGACATACCGAGCTAATGAGTCGAACTCCACATTGTACTCTCTAACCGTCCGCCCGTCCTGCCTCAACGTCAAAAATCTGTCGGCCCGAGCCCTCCTCATCTGTGGAGGCAAGAAGTGTGTAAGAAATGCCTTTGAAAACTCGTCCCATACAGCTGGAAGTGCATTCTCTCCCCGAGACAGCTCCCACGAATCAAACCAGTCGACCGCGGTATCACGCAGCCGATGTGAACCTAGGACCACTGACTCGGTCTCCGATGCCTTGATCACTCTCGCGACCGGCAGAATCGCCGGATGAACTCCTGCGGATCATCCTCGTGCCTCGACCCATAAAACTCGCGGGTTACACTCGTAAAAATCCGTAGTCTCAAACTATGCGCTGGGGTGAACTACGGGTGCATCTGGGATCGAATCGCTGCATCCAAACTATCCTCATATTCGCCACGACCCGCCGCAATGGCGCCATCTCCTTGTAACCCATCACCTCTGCCCCAGACTGTGGGACTGGAGGCTCGGGTACTGTGGTCTCAGCAGACCCGCCGCGCTCTAAACTCTTTGGTCGGGCGGCGTCGCTAAACTCGCCGTCGAAGCACTATTCAATCTTGGCCGGGCTGCGCCCTCGTACTTCTCGTAACACTAACGGCTCCTCGATCGCCTTGCCTATCCGGGCTCAGGTTACCTTGCGGAGGCATAACTGGTAAAGGAAAGGAATACGTCAGAGGGGTCCAACTTATCACACAGCTCTAGGGCACGATCTCAGAATGAGAAGAATGGAAACCAATCCTAAATGTCCTATAGCCTCCTCCTGATTATAGATGTGGTGCACAACACACCGATAATCAAGACTCTACTAGACACGGTCATAGACACTTTCCGAGGATTAATCGCTCGATACCACTTTTGTCACGACCAACCGGGCGTGATCGTGCCTACCGGGCACCCTAGTGATACAACATCGAGAAAACCCGGAAAATAAAACTTAAACATGCAAAAATAGACATGGATCATGATGAAAGACAAAGCAACTAAAACGGTTGCCTTTCAAAGATATATATATACATAGACGCTTGAAAGCCATAACTTACAACCCCGCCACAACAAAGATGCTATAGACCTCTAAGATTTATATAACTATGGCGGGACAGGGCCCGCCATACCTCGAATGTACAAGAACCTACAGACTGTGGTAACATACCAAAAGATAAGCCTCCAAGGAACGGAGCTTCCCAATACGCTGAAATGTGATCCTAAACGCGGGATCAACGGTAGTACCTCTACTGCGGCATGAACGCGGCCCAGAAGGAGGTCAAGACAACAGTACCAAGTATGTGAAATCAGAAAATCAGTAAATGAAATCATAATAGTCTATATAAAGCGTGAGACATGTATGATAACCAAACTACGATTACAATATAAAGCGATCATGTCAAGTCGTGACTCACGCCTCAAAGTCATCCTCACGCGTGGAACTCCTTCCTCACCTAGCGGTCAGTACAAACCATGTGATACGTTTAACATGTCTCGGCCCATCTCATGGACCCAAAGATAGAAACGTGTGGAATACATTCTGCTCATCTCATGAACTCGGTAGTCGGATAGAATACATTCGGCCCATCCTGACGCGGTAGTCGAGTGAAATACATTCGGTTCATCCTATGAACACGGTAGTCGAGTGAAATACATTCCCGCTTCATCCCATGAACACGGTAGTCGAGTGAAATACATTCGGCTCATCCTACGAACGCGGTAGTGGGTGGAATACATTCCCGCTCATCCTATGAACCGTAGTCGAGTAAAATACAGTACTTGCACAACAAGGCTATGATAATAAGCATAGCGGTTTTACAACAACAATCATAGTTATACACAACTCAAGGTACTTCCTTTTATGTCAAAGTCCGGTTTTAACCCTAAAGTACTACGACGTTAAATTCCTTTTAAGAGATTCATTTTATAAAAGTCACCCGATAGTATATAAAAATGTGTGACTTATATCTTTTATGTAAACCAAAACAACTTTCATACTTTCCTTTTTTAAGACCAAATTAAGGCAATACCATGCCTTCTTTTTGGACCAAAATACCTCTCTTTTAAAAGTCAAGTTATCACATTAAAACAAATGATAAAACCCTTCTTTTGTTTTCATAAAGTCGTTATAACCAACTTCCCATAAAGCTGTTATAACACTTTATGTTTTAAACCATTTTAAGACAACACAAATGCCTTTCTTTTCCCTAAAAGTTCCAGTTTGCCTAATTTCAATTACGCAAGTCTCTTTTTAGAAAAGTTTCATAGTTCAATGTCTTAATCTCTTTTTAAAACAATTGAGTAACATATGCCATAGGTGAGTAGGTTATTCTTGTTCATAATCAATCTTATTAAGCAGCCATGATCTAGAAAATGTAATATCATTTTGTCTCATCTTAGCTTCTATGCAGATGGAGGTTTCTACTGGTTTTAATAATACTTAATTATTCAATACATTTTCCTTTATTAACGCTGCAGTGGTTTGTCGATACACATTCTGATTTCCGAAATCAGTAAAACATTATTCCTTTTAAAAACCAAGTATTCATTACTCACGAATGAGGTTTCACACAAAATCCATATTAATTCATTTAAGTTAAGTCTCTTATCTTATAAGATCAAGTCTCTTAACTTCTAAAATCAGTAAACCATTTTCTTTACCTCTCTTAAGACGTTATACCTAACTCCCCATAAAGCTAGTATAACTCTTTTTTTTAAAACCTTTTAAAACCAAGTGTTACTCTTCTTTCAAAATGGTTTCCTAATATTTTTGAAATACATTCAAGGTTCTTATTATTCAGGCTTAAGTCAAAAGACATTGCCGTACAACTACGTTCTGTTAACACACGTACGTCTACCGTACTATATATATTATTCGAGCTTAAGTCAAAAGACATTGCCACACGTACGTCTACCGTACTATATATTCATGTTCAAGAGTATAGGAAGAATCACATACCTCGCGACGATTATCGACTATTAGCAAAATGCTCCACGGCTATAACCCGGCTAGCCTTGTCCACCTTCCAAGTAGTTCATGCTACTCGCAGAACATTCAACCAATACGGTTATCAGTCTACTGTAAATACAGTCCTATGTAAGTACAGTTTAATCTTCTACTTATATTCTTCTGATGTGATTTCAGTTCAAGTCTTTACTGTAATATCCTTCTATTACAGTTCAATTCTCTTCTATGAATCTTATATTCATTTCTATACTACTACAGTATGTAATTTCCAATTACACTAGAAGGACAGTAGTATTTACCTCGACGAGCCCAAAATTATCCAAGTTTAACGTCGATCCTGAGCAACGTTTAGCTCCTACTCCGAGTGCTCCAACCCGCTCCAAACAACCCTTAGAAGTTCTACGCAACTTCTACTAACCACTTCAACCGACTATGAAGGTTTTCCTTAGGGTTTCGTTTAGTGGCTAAAGGAAAGTATAATAGTATTTTCTGGGCTTTTGTATAAGTGTAACCTTGGGAATACTACAAGGTATTTGGGCCAAGGTATTTGGGCATTATAACAATACTTGGAGAGTATTTCTATACCACAAAGGGGTATTTATACGAGACAACTAGGCGGGGGTAACCTCGGCTGTGGCACTACAAAGGGGGAGGGGGAGGCTCTCGGCCAAGGCTCACTCGAGGGGGCTTGGACGAAATACAACTCTCAAAGGGGAAGGGATTTTAACACTTAGAAATGATTTTTGGATGAAGAAAGTTCATCACTTAGAGGGGTATTTATAGATCAAGCAATGGCCAACCAATGGCCAAGATCAAGCCAAGTGCCATGCAAGTGTAGGGTCAAGATTTAACCATGTGGACCTTATCCATCTACCACACCAACTTGCACAAATATCCTACCAACTACAAGCCCCAATTCGTCCAACCTTACCGCCCACAACGTGCTCCAATGTGAGGGTGACACATGTCACCCTCCCGTTGGTCCAAAATGTTTCGTCTCTCGGAAAAATTCCCAAAAAATATAAATGACATAGCCGGAATTTTCCCTTCGCAAGTTTAGTAAAACTTTCGTCGAAAAACGATTCCTTTCGGCACTTGTGCCCAAATTTTCGAACCATGCCAACTTTAAGGCTTAAATTTATATATGTACGCCCTCACGTACATACTCTGGAAATACGGGGTATAACAGTTGGTCTTGTGGAGTATTGATTGATAGACAGAGTAAAGGGACTATGCTGGAGTTTGTATAGCTTGTCAACCGACTAAGAACATTCGGGGAAGAATGTTTCTAAGGGGGGAAGAATGTTACACCCCGTAATTCCAGGACATGTATAAGAGAATAGACGCGAGAACACAAGACTTGAAAATTGGTACGAAAGGAAGAATTGTTTTTCCGAAGGAAAATCTTCCGAACGTCGGAAAGGAAAATGTTTGTTGATGAGAATTGGATTCTCAAAATGCATTATTTGAGAAGTATGGAATTTATTATCATTATGGAAATTTATTTTTATGGATTTGGTCACGTAGGGCCCACCCGAGAAATTTTACGTTTTGTGGGGCCCACGAGGGTTACGAAATTTTATGGACGAATGGGAGGGCGAAACGTGTCCCCCCCCACATGGGCTTGCACGAATTGGGACAAGGGTAAAATGGTCATTGACCAATGTAGATGATCAAGTCTTGCAAGCTTGAGATATTTGACTTAGTCAACTTGCCCACTTATATAAATATTAAATATTCTTCATCCTAGCCACACATATTGTTATACCCCGTATTTCCAGAGTATGTACGTGAGGGCGTACGTATAAAATTTAAGCCTTAAAGTTGGCAAGGTTCGAAAATTTGGGCACAAGTTTGAAAGAATCGTTTTCGACTAAACGTTTACAAGACTTGCGAAGGGAAAATTAGGCTATGTCATTTATAATTTTGCGGATTTTTCCGAGAGATTTAAACATTTTGGACCAACGAGAGGGCTTACACTTGTCACCTCTAATTGGAGCACGCTTTTGGGCAATGATGGACGAAAGGGGTCAAGGGAGTTGGTAGGATATTTGTGCAAGTTGGTGTGGTAGATGGATAAGGTACACATGGTGGAATCCTAGCCCTACACTTTCCTAACACTTGGATTAATCTTGGCCTTTGGTCGGCCATTTCTTGACCTATAAATACCCCTCTAAGTTGAAGACTTCCTTCATCCTCACTTGATATTTTCTAAGGCAAAAATCCCTCCCCCTCTTCTAAGTGTTCTCGTCCAAGAAGCCTTCCTCCCCTTGAGAAGCCTTGGCCGAGAGGTGCTTCCCTCCCAGTGGTCGGCCGAGAATACACCCCCTAGCCTAGTTGTTTTCGTATAATACCCCTTTTGTGGTATTGAAATACTCCAAGTATTGTTATAATGCCCAAATACTTTAGCCCTTATACCTTGTAGTACTTTCCAAAGTTACTCTATACGTAGAGTCCGAAATACTATTATACTTTCCTCGATCCACAAAAACGAAACTCGTTATACCCGTATTTCCGCAGTATGCGTGAGGCGTACGTATAAAATTTGAGCCTTAAAGATTTGGCAAGTTCGAAATTTGGGCACAAGTGCCGAAAAGAATCGTTTTCGACAAAACGTTTTACTAAACTTGCGAAGGGAAAATTCCGGCTATGTCATTTTTAATTTTTGCGGATTTTTCCGAGAGACGAAACATTTTGGACCAACGGGAGGGTGACATGTGTCACCCTCACATTGGAAGCAAGTGGACGGCAAAGGCAAGGCAATGGCACGTTTTTTGTGCCTTGGGTTAGGTAGGATATTTGTGCAAGTTGGTGTGGTAGATGGATAAGGTCCACATGGTTGAAATCTAGCCCTACACTTGCCTTACACTTGGAAGGATCTTGGCCATTGGTTGGCCTTTGCTTGACCTATAAATACCCCTCTAAGTTGAAGACTTTCTTCATCCAAAACTTGAGCAATCTTTCTAAGTCTCACAATACTCCCTCCCTCTTGATATTTCGTCCAAGGGCACCTCCCCCCCCCCCCCCCCTCCTAGTTGTGCTTGGCCGAGAGCCACCACACCCTCCCTGTGAAGCCTTGGCGAGGGTACCCCTAGCCAAGTTGTGTCGTATAAATACCCCCCATTTTTTTGTATAGAAAAACTATCCAAGTATTGTTATAATGCCCAAATACTCGCCCAAATACCTTGTAGTATTCCCAAGGTTACACTTATACAAAGCCAGAAAATACTATTATACTTTCTTTAGCCACTAAACGAAACCCTAAGGAAAATCTTCATTGATAGTTGAAGTATTTAAGTAGAAGTTGGTTAGAACTTCTAAGGGTTGTTTGGAGCGGATCGAGCACTCTGAGTAGGAGCTAAGCGTTGCTCAGAGCCACTTTAACTCGGATAATTTTGGGCTCATCGAGGTAAATACTATCATTCTTCTAGTGTAATTGGAAATTACATACTATAGTAGTATAGAAATGAATATAAGATTCATAAAAGAGAATTGAATCGTAATAGAAGGATATTACAGAAAAGACTTGAATCAAATCACATCGGAAGAATAAGTAGAAGTTAAATCAGATTTACATAGATCAGATGGTGATAACCTTTATTGGTTGAATGTTTTGCAAGTAGCATGTGCTACTTAGAAGGTGGACAAGGCTAGCCGGGTTATAGCGTGAGCGTTTTGCTTATAGTCGATAATCGTCGCGAGGTATGTGATTCTTCCTATACTCTTGAGCATGATATTTTAAAGGAAGATATATATAGTACGGCAATGTCTTTTGACTTAAGCCCGAATAATATATAGTACGGTGAGCGACGTGTGCTAATTGAACGTGGTTATACGGCAATGTCTTTTGACTTAAGCCCAATAATAAGAATCTTGAAGTATTTCAAAAGAGTTAAGAAACCATTTTTGAAAGAAGAGTAACACTTGGTTTTAAAAGGTTTTAAAAAGAGTTATACTAGCTTTATGGGGAGTTAGGTATAACGTCTTAAGAGAGGTAAAGAAAATGGTTTACTGATTTTAGAAGTTAAGAGACTTGATCTTATAAGATAAGAGACTTAACTTAAATAAATTAATATGATTTTTGTGAGTAATGAGTACGTGGTTTTTAAAAGGAATAATGTTTTACTGATTTCGGAAATCAGAATGTGTATCGACAAACCACTGCAGCGTTAATAAAGGAAAATGTATTGAATAATGAAGTATTATTAAAACCAGTAGAAACCTCCATCTGCATAGAAGCTAAGATGAGACAAAATGATATTACATTTCCTAGATCATGGCTGCTTAATAAGATTATGAACAAGAATAACCTATTCGCCTATGGCATATGTTACTCAATTGTTTTAAAAAGAGATTAAGACATTGAACTATGAAACTTTTCTAAAAAGAGGCTTGAGTAATTGAAATTAGGCAAACTGGAACTTTAGGGAAAAGAAAGGCATTGTGTTGTCTTAAAATGGTTTAAAACTTAAAGTGTTATAACAGCTTTATGGGAAGTTGGTTATAACGACTTTATGAAAACAAAAGAAGGGTTTTTATCATTAGTTTTAATGTGGAAACTTGGCTTTAAAAAGAGAAGTTGTTTTGGGTTTGCTTAAAAGATGTAAGTCACTCTATTTTTATACTACGGGTATCGGGTGATTTTCATAAAAGGAATGGACCTCTTAAAAGGAATTTAACGTACGTAGTACTTTAGGGTTAAAACCCGGACTTTGATATAAAATGAAAGTACTTTGAGTTGTTGTGTAACTTGCCTATGCTTGTTGTTGTGTAACTTGCCTATGCTTGTTGTTGTGTAATTTGCCTATGCTTGTTGTTGTGTAACTTGCCTATGCTTGTTGTGATAGCCTTTGTTGTGCAAGAATTGTGTTCTATATTACCGCGTCTCTCGATGGAGGGCCGGTTGACTTGTTGAGGACTTACTTGGACGTACTGGCAGCGACGGAAGATTCTACGGGTATGCTTCCATTATTATTGTTACATGGGCATGTCTACACCGATGATGTGGACATGTGGCCATTCCGTTATTTACTGGCGATCGTGACTTACGGTTGTGATCGGGTCGTAGCTGTTTATTTGCCCCGTCGACTCGTGACGCGGTGGATCTGGTATAGGTTATTGCACCGCCACGGTCGCCTTCGCGAGTCAGTATTTGGATGGAGCTTCGTGACTTACGAATGTGATCTGGTGCGTAGCCGATTCACTTGCCCCCGTCAGCTACGTGGCGCAGGTGGAGCTGGTGGAGGCTATTGCACCTGCCACGTGTCAGCTTCATGATATGGTTGTACAAGATATTGTACGGCCGGAGTGGTAGTTATACTTGCCGCACGGTTTTATGGCACAGTGGGACTCGTGTTCATGATACTCTCGTGTTGCTATATCATAGACCGGCAGTGAGGAAGGAATTACACGCACAGTGATGAATTGGAGGCGTGAGTCCCGACTTGATATAACCGCTTATATGTTGTATCGTAGTTTGGTTATCATGCATGTCTCCGCTTTATATAGACTTATGATTTCATTTACTGATTTTCTGATTTCACATACTTGGTACTTGTTGTCTCGACCTCCTTGGCCGCGCTCATCCGCAGTAGAACACCTACTGCCGATCCGCGTTTAGGATCTCATTTCGTCTTGGGAAGCTCCGTCCGCCGGAGGCTTATCTTTGGTATGTTACCACGAGTCCGAGGTCCTTGTACATTCGTGGTATGGCGGGGGCCCCGTCCGTCATAGTTATTGTATAAATCTTAAGTGCATCATTGTTGTGGCGGGGTTGTAAGAATTGTAACTGTTCAAATGTTTGTATATATATATGTTGAAAGGCAACCGTTTTGGTTGGCCTATTTTTCTTTCATCTTAATCCATGTCTATTTATATGTTTAAGTTTTATTTCCGCTGGTTTTCTCTGATGTTGTATCACTA
Source organism: Przewalskia tangutica (assembly GCA_029844215.1). Lineage (NCBI taxonomy): Eukaryota > Viridiplantae > Streptophyta > Magnoliopsida > Solanales > Solanaceae > Przewalskia > Przewalskia tangutica. The sequence continues at coordinate 41,981,753 of CM056732.1, forward strand.
GGGTGCCCGGGGTAAGGCACCAGTCACGGGCCCGGGTTCGGGTCTTGACAAATCACTAAGGAAAACCTTCATAGTCGGTTGAAGTGTTAAGTAGAAGTTGCGTAGAACTTCTAAGGGTTGTTCGGAGCGGATTGGAGCACTCGGAGTAGGAGCTAAACGTTGCTCAGGAGCGACATTAACTTGGATAATTTTGGGCTCATCGAGGTAAATACTACTGTCCTTCTATTGTAATTGGAAATTACATCAGAGTAGTATAGAAATGAATATAAGATTCATAGAAGAGAATTGAACTGTAATAGAAGGATATTACAGAAAAGACTTGAATCAAATCACATCGTAAGAATATTAGAGTAGAAGATTAAATCTGTATTTACATAGATCAGTATTTACGATGAGTCCGATAACCTTTATTGGTTGAATGTTCTGCAAGTAGCATGTGCTACTTAGAAGGTGGACAAGGCTAGCCGGGTTATAGCCGTGGAGCGTTTTGCTTATAGTCGATAATCGCCGCGAGGTATGTGATTCTTCCTATACTCTTGAGCATGATATTTTAAAGGAATATATATAGTACGGTAGACGTACGTGTGGCAATGTCTTTTGACTTAAGCCTGAATAATAAGAATCTTGAAGTACTTTAAAAGTATATATAGTACGGTAGACGTACGTGTGTTAACTGAACGTAGTTGCACGGCAATGTCTTTTGACTTAAGCCTGAATAATAAGAATCTTGAAGTATGTCAATAGAGTTAAGAAACCATTTTTGAAAGAAGATTAACACTTGGCTTTATGGGTTTTAAAAAGAGTTATACTAGCTTTATGGGGAGTTAGGTATAACGTCTTAAGAGGGGTAAAGAAAATGGTTTACTGATTTTTAGAAGTTAAGAGACTTGATCTTAAAAGATAAGAGACTTGACTTGAATGTATTAATATGAATTTTGTGTGAAACCTCATTCGTGAGTAATGAGTACCTGGTTTTTAAAAGGAATAATGTTTTACTGATTTCGGAAATCAGAATGAGTATCGAACAAACCACTGCAGCGCTAATAAAGGAAAATGTATTGAATAATGAAGTATTATTAAAACCAGTAGAAACCTCCATCTGCATAGAAGCTAAGATGAGACAAAATGATATTACATTTTCTAGATCATGGCTGCTTTAATAAATGGTTATAAACAAGAATAAACTGCTCACACCTATGGCATATATTATTCAATTGTTTTAAAAGAGATTAAGACATTGAACTATGAAACCTTTCTAAAATAAAGAGACTTGAGTAATTGAAATTAGGCAAACTGGAACTGTAGGGAAAAGAAAGGCATTGTTTTGTCTTAAATTGGTTTAAAACATAAAGTGTTATAACAGCTTTATGGGAAGTTGGTTATAACGACTTTATGAAAACAAAAGAAGGGTTTTATCATTGGTTTTAATGTGGTAACTTGACTTTAAAAAGGGAAGTTGTTTTGGTTTACTTAAAAGATGTAAGTCACTCTATTTTTATACTACGGGTATCGGGTGACTTTTATAAAAGGAATGGATCTCTTAAAAGGAATTTAACGTACGTAGTACTTTAGGGTTAAAACCCGGACTTTGTCATAAAATGAAAGTACTTTAAGTTGTGTGTAACTTGCCTATGTTTGCGTGTGATAGACTTGTTGTGCAAGGAATGTATTTCACTCGACTACCGTGTTTATGGGATGAACCGGGAATGTATTTCACTCGACCACCGTGTTCATGGGATGAACCGGGAATGTATTTCACTCGACTACCGTGTTCATGGGATGAACCGGGAATGTATTTCACTCGACTACCGCGTCCACGGTAGGGACCGGGAATGTATTCCATCCGACTACCGAGTTCATGAGATGAACCGGGAATGTATTCCACACGTTTCTATACTGGGTCCATGAGATGGGCCGAGACATGTTATACGTATCACATGATTTGTACCTAGACTGCCGGCAGTGAGGAAGGAGTTCCACGGGCATGAGGGATGACTTTGAGGGCGTGAGTCCCTGACTTGACATGACTGTTTTTATGTTGTGAACTGTAGTTTGGTTATCATACATGTCTCCTGCTTTATATAGACTATTATGATTTCATTTCTGATGTTCTGATTTCACATACTTGGTACTGTTATCGACCTCGCTGAAGCTGCGTTCATGCCGCAGTAAGTACATCACTGGTCGATCCGCGTTTAGGATCACATTTCAGCGTATTGGGAAGCTCCGTTCCTTGGAGGCTTATCTTTTGGTATGTTACCACGAGTGCAGAGGTTCTTGTACATTGAGGGTATGGCGGGGCCTGTCCGTCATAGTTGTTGTAAAAATCTTAGAGTGCAGCCTTTATTGCAAGCGTGGTTGTAAGGATCAGAATCGCTCAAATGTCTATGTATATATATATCTTTGAAAGGCAACCGCTTTGGTTGCTGTTTTCTTTCATCTTGATCCATATCTATTTATATGTTTAAAGTTTTTATTTCCGTTGGTTTTCTCTGATGTTGTATCACTAGGGTGCCCGGGGTAAGGCACGATCCGGGCCGGTTCGGTCGTGACAAAAGTGGTATCGAAGCGATTAATCCTCGGAAAGTGTCTACATCGTGTCTAGTAGAGTCTTGATTATCGGTGTGTTGTGCACCACATCTATAATCAGGAGGCTATATGACATTTAGGATTGGTTTCCATTCTTCTCATTCTGAGATCGTGCCTTAGAGCTGTGTGATAAGTTGGAACCCTCCAGCGTATTCCTTTCCTTTACGATTATGCCTCGCGTAAAACCTTGAGCCCGATGGGCAAGGCGATCGAGAGTCATTAGTGAGATCTGAGAGAGTACGAGGCGCAGCGTCGAGACTGAGACAGTGCTTGACGACGAGTTTAGTAGCGCCGCCAAAGACCACAGAGTTTAGAGCGCAGCGGTGGCTGCTGAGACTCTGATACACGAGCCTCCATCCCACGGCTGGAGCAGATGAGGTGGTGTACAAGAGATGGCGATTCGGCGGTCGTGGCTGATATGAGATAGGATGGATGCTGATTCGATCCCTAAGAGCACCGTAGTCCACCCCGAGCGATTTGAGACTACGGGATTTTCCGAGATGTAACCCGCGAGTTTTATGGGTCGAGGCCCGAGGATGATCCATGGAGTTCATCCGGCGATTCTGACGGATCGCGAGAGTGATCGAGGCACGGAGACCGAGTCGGTGGTCCTAGGTTCGCATCGGCCGCGTGATACCGATGATCGTGGTTTGATCGTGGGAGCTGTCGGGAGAGAATACACTTCCGACTATATGGGACGAGTTCTCAAAGGCATTTCTTGCACACTTCTGCCTCCACAGATGAGGAGGGCTCGGCCGACAGATTTTGACGTTGAGGCGGGGCGGGCGGGCGGTTAGAGAGTACAATGTGGAGTTCGACTCATTAGCTCGGTATGTCCCCGTGTAGTAGCCGATATGGAAGTCGAGTACACCGCCACGCCACGGGCTAGATGATTACTTGGCGAGGCTTGTACGGGGTAGCTCTTCACCGGGCATGGACATTGCCCGCATGCAAGCTCATGCACTAGGATGTGAGGCACGGAGGTCGACGGAATGACCGAGATCGGCGAGAAGAGCCACGGCAGCAGGTCCTTTGGTAACTTTCGAGCGGACCGCCAAGTGTGAGCTAGTTATGTACCTCCGCCAAGATGAGTGGTCCTCCGCGCCTTGGGACGCTCGGTATTCGGGAGCCGGCCGAGCTCCGGGCTTCTGGTTCACAGGGATACGTGAGTTCTAGCCCGCAGGATTCATGTCCCCCTCGGTGTACGCGATGTGGCGTAAGTCATCGGGAATGTCGTCTTTTATCGGGTGCTTGTTTCACTGCGGCCGTCGAGCCATGTGATGAGAGCGTGCTTATAGGAGGTACGGCAGCTTGGCGCGACTGCCGGATCGATGGCGTGTTCATCGCCTTCTATTATGCGCCTGCAGGCGTGCCTATGATTAGAGTGAAGCGGTAGATACGGTATATCCTTAACTCCTATAGAGTTTTGCATACGTGATGCAATGATTATATGTTGTGTACTATGTACAAGATTTTGCAAGTGATCTTTGTCGAATGTATAAGTATACGTGGAGTGATGGTGGGAAAATTCACAGGTAGTGTAAAATGGAAGTGGTAGCTTTCATGACTGATAGGTAAGATTGTTCGGATCGGAAACAAGAGCTTGACGTTAAGTGGGTGGGTTGGGGCCATGTTGCGGGCCAACCCGCGGCTGCTTGAGTGGGGTCAGCTCTGGGTGGTCCCGCCAGTAGTAGGTCACGAGGTGCTAGGCCCAGTTTAGATGACCATCGTATGAGTTCATGAATGTGTTCGACGAGCGGATCGTGAAGGTCGGAATGGCCTTAAGGAGATCGAGGCTAGTAAGATGACCAAGTTTGGAGGTGGTGACTCCAAAGTTTTGGGAATCAAGCAATGGTGAAGTGTGGTACGATACTAGAAGAGTTCAAGTGTTCGAGAAGGGCCGACGAGTAAGGAAGGAAGAGAACGTGTGTTACTTTGTGGCCGTGGTGGCATTGAAACTTGTTTAAGTTAAGAAGAACTTTATCGTTATCCGTCTTGAGAAGGAACATTGGGACGAATGTTTCTAAGAGAGGAGAATGTTATACCAGTATTTCAGTATATGCGTGAGGCGTACATATAAAATTTAAGCCTTAAAGTTGGCAAGGTTCGAAAATTTGGGCACAAGTGCCGAAAAGAATCGTTTTTCGACGAAACGTTTTACAAGACTTGCGAAGGGAAAATTCCGGCTATGTCATTTATAATTTTTGCGGATTTTTCCGAGAGACGAAACATTTTGGACCAACGAGAGGGCGACACTTGTCACCCTCTAATTGGAGCACGTTTTGGGCGTGATGGACGAAAGGTCAAGGAGTTGGTAGGATATTTGTGCAAGTTGGTGTGGTAGATGGATAAGGTACACATGGTGGAATCCTAGCCCTACACTTGCCTAACACTTGGATTAATCTTGGCCTTTGGTTGGCCATTTCTTGACCTATAAATACCCCTCTAAGTTGAAGACTTCCTTCATCCTCACTTGATATTTTCTAAGGCAAAAATCCCTCCCCCTCTTCTAAGTGTTCTCGTCCAAGAAGCCTTCCCCCTCCCCCCCCTTGAGAAGCCTTGGCCGAGAGGTGCTCCCCACTCCAGTGGTCGTGAGAATACACCCCTAGCCTAGTTGTTTCGTATAATACCCCCTTTTGTGGTATTGAAATACTCTCAAGTATTGTTATAATGCCCAAGTACTTTAGCCCAAATACCTTGTAGTACTTTCCAAAGTTACCTCTATACGTAGAGCCCGGAAATACTATTATACTTTCCCTCAGCCACTAAACGAAACCCTAAGGAAAACCTTCATAGTCGGTTGAAGTGTTAAGTAGAAGTTGCGTAGAACTTCTAAGGGTTGTTCGGAGCGGATTGGAGCACTCGGAGTAGGAGCTAAACGTTGCTCAGGAGCGACATTAACTTGGATAATTTTGGGCTCATCGAGGTAAATACTACTGTCCTTCTATTGTAATTGGAAATTACATATTGTAGTAGTATAGAAATGAATATAAGATTCATAGAAGAGAATTGAACTGTAATAGAAGGATATTACAGAAAAGACTTGAACTGAAATCACATCAGAAGAATATTAGAGTAGAAGATTAAACTGTATTTACATAGGACTGTATTTACAGTAGACTGATAACCTTTATTGGTTGAATGTTCTGCAAGTAGCATGTGCTACTTAGAAGGTGGACAAGGCTAGCCGGGTTATAGCCGTGGAGCGTTTTGCTTATAGTCGATAATCGTCGCGAGGTATGTGATTCTTCCTATACTCTTGAGCATGATATTTTAAAGGAATATATATAGTACGGTAGACGTACGTGTGGCAATGTCTTTTGACTTAAGCCTGAATAATAAGAATCTTGAAGTATTTTAAAAGTATATATAGTACGGTAGACGTACGTGTGTTAACTGAACGTAGTTGCACGGCAATGTCTTTTGACTTAAGCCTGAATAATAAGAATCTTGAAGTATGTCAATAGAGTTAAGAAACCATTTTTGAAAGAAGATTAACACTTGGCTTTATGGGTTTTAAAAAAGAGTTATACTAGCTTTATGGGGAGTTAGGTATAACGTCTTAAGAGGGGTAAAGAAAATCGTTTACTGATTTTTAGAATTTAAGAGACTTGATCTTAAAAGATAAGAGACTTGACTTGAATGTATTAATATGAATTTTGTGTGAAACCTCATTCGTGAGTAATGAGTACCTGGTTTTTAAAAGGAATAATGTTTTACTGATTTCGGAAATCAGAATGAGTATCGAACAAACCACTGCAGCGCTAATAAAGGAAAATGTATTGAATAATGAAGTATTATTAAAACCAGTAGAAACCTCCATCTGCATAGAAGCTAAGATGAGACAAAATGATATTACATTTTCTAGATCATGGCTGCTTTAATAAATGGTTATAAACAAGAATAAACTGCTCACACCTATGGCATATGTTATTCAATTGTTTTAAAAGAGATTAAGACATTGAACTATGAAACCTTTCTAAAATAAAGAGACTTGAGTAATTGAAATTAGGCAAACTGGAACTGTAGGGAAAAGAAAGGCATTGTTTTGTCTTAAATTGGTTTAAAACATAAAGTGTTATAACAGCTTTATGGGAAGTTGGTTATAACGACTTTATGAAAACAAAAGAAGGGTTTTATCATTGGTTTTAATGTGGTAACTTGACTTTAAAAAGGGAAGTTGTTTTGGTTTACTTAAAAGATGTAAGTCACTCTATTTTTATACTACGGGTATCGGGTGACTTTTATAAAAGGAATGGATCTCTTAAAAGGAATTTAACGTACGCAGTACTTTAGGGTTAAAACCCGGACTTTGTCATAAAATGAAAGTACTTTAAGTTGTGTGTAACTTGCCTATGTTTGCGTGTGATAGACTTGTTGTGCAAGGAATGTATTTCACTCGACTACCGTGTTCATGGGATGAACCGGGAATGTATTTCACTCGACTACCGTGTTCATGGGATGAACCGGGAATGTATTTCACTCGACTACCGTGTTCATGGGATGAACCGGAAATGTATTTCACTCGACCACGTGTTCATGGGATGAACCGGAATGTATTTCACTCGACTACCATGTTCATGAGATGAACCGGAATGTATTTCACTCAACTACGCGTGCCCACGGAGGACCGAGAATGTATTCCATCCGACTACCGAAGTTCATGAGATGAACCGGAATGTATTCCACACGTTTCTATCGGGTCCATGAGATGGGCGAGACATGTTATACGTATCACATGATTTGTACCTAGATCGCGGTGAGGAAGGAGTTCCACGGGCGTGAGGATGACTTTGAGGCGCGATCCACGACTTGACATGATCGCTTTTATGTTGTGAATCGTAGTTTGGTTATCATACATGTCTCCGCTTTATATAGACTATTATGATTTCATTTGATGTTTATTTCACATACTTGGTACTGTTATCGACCTCCTTCGGGGTGCGTTCATGCCGCAGTAGGTACATCTACCGCCGATCCCGCGTTTAGGATCACATTTCAGCGTATTGGGAAGCTCCGTTCCTTGGAGGCTTATCTTTTGGTATGTTACCCGAGTCCAGTAGGTTCTTGTACATTCGGGGGTATGGCGGCCCCGTCCGTCATAGTTGTTGTAAAAATCTTAGAGTGCAGCCTGTTGTGGGCAGGGTTGTAAGGATTGTAACTGTTCAAATGTCTATGTATATATATATGCTGAAAGGCAACCGTTTTGGTTGGCCTGTTTTCTTTCATCTTGATCCATATCTATTTATATGTTTAAAGTTTTTATTTCCGCTGGTTTTCTCTGATGTTGTATCACTAGGGTGCCCGGGGTAAGGCACCAGTCACGGGCCCGGGTTCGGGTCGTGACAAAAGTGGTATCAGAGCAGTTAATCCTCGGAAAGTGTCTACAGACCGTGTCTAGTAGAGTCTTGATTATCGGTGTGTTGTGCACCACATCTATAATCAGGAGGCTATAGGACATTTAGGATTGGTTTCCATTCTTCTCATTCTGAGATCGTGCCTTAGAGCTGTGTGATAAGTTGGACCCCTCTGACGTATTCCTTTCCTTTACCAGTTATGCCTCCGCGTAAGGCAACCCAGGCCCAGATGGGCAAGGCAGTCGAGGGAGCTGTTAGTGAGATACAGAGGAGTACGAGGGCGCAGGCCCGGCCGAGACAGGCTTCCGACGACGAGTTTAGCGACGCCGCCAAAGACCAAAGAGCAGAGCCGCAGCAGCGGTGGCTGCGAGACTACTGACTGAGCCTCCGGGCCCCACACCGGAGCAGATGAGGCGTACAAGGAGATGGCCCGCCATCGCCGTGGTCGTGGCCGATGAGATAGGTCGGATCAGCAGCCGAGCCAGATGAGCACCCGTAGTCCACCCCGAGCGCATGCTTGAGACTACGGGATTTTCCGAGATGTAACCCGCCAGAGTTTTACGGGTCGAGGCTCGAGGATGATCCGCAGGAGTTCATCCGCAGCGATACTGATCATGAGAGTGATCAAGGCACGGAGACCGAGTCGGTGGTCCTAGGTTCGCATCGCCGCGTGATACCGCAATGATCGTTTGATTCATGAGCCGCCCAAGGAGAGAATACACTTCCGGCTATATGGGACGAGTTCTCAAAGGCATTTCTGCACTTCTTGCCTCCACTGATGAGGAGGGCTCGGGACAGATTTTGACGCTGAGGCGTGGCGGCGACGGTTAGAGAGTACAATGTGGAGTTCGACTCATTAGCTCGGTATGTCCCAGTGTAGTAGCCGACATGGAGGATGAGTACACCGCCACGTCACCGGGCTAGATGATTACTTGGCGAGGCTTGTACGGGGTAGCTCTTCACCGGCATGGACATTGCCCGCACGCAAGCTCATGCACCAGGATGCGAGGCACGGAGAGGTCGACGGAATGACCGAGATCAGCGAGAAGGCCGTGACAGCAGGTCCTTTGGTAACTTTCGAGGCGGACCGCCAAGAGAAAGAAGTTAGTTATGTACCTCCGCCAAGATGCAGTGGTCCTCCGCGCCTTCGTGGACGTCGTATTCGGAGCCGGTCGAGCTCCAGGCTTCGTTCACGGTATACGTGAGTTCTAGCCGCCAGATTCACGTCCCTCAGTGTGACGATGTGGCGCACGCCATCCCGGAATGTCGTCTTTTTATCGCTTGTTTCACTGCGGCCGTCTGGGCCATGTGATGAGAGATCGTGGTTAGGAGGGTACTGCAGCTTGGCGCAGCCTACCGGATCAGTGGCAGGTTCATCGCCTTCTACAGCTATGCGCCCTGCAGGGCAGGCCTATGATTAGAGTGAAGCGGTAGATACAGGTATATCCTTAACCCTCTAGAGTTTTGCATACGTGATGCAATGATTATATGTTGTGTACTATGTACAAGATTTTGCAAGTGATCTTTGTCAGAATGTATAAGTATACGTGGAGTGATGGTGGGAAAATTCCTTGGGTAGTGTAAAATGGAAGTGGTAGCTTTCATGACCTGTATAGGTAAGATTGTTCCGGATCGGGAAACAAGAGCTTGACGCGTTGCTGGTCGGGTTGGGGCCATGTTGCGGGCCAACCCGCGGCTGCTTCGGTGGGTCACTCGGGTGGTCCCGCGGTAGTAGGTCACGAGGGTGCTAGGCCCAAGTTTAGATGACCATCGATGAGTTCGTGGAATGTGTTCGACCAGCGGATCGTGAAGGCCGGAATGGCCTTAAGGAGATCGAGGCTAGTAAGATGACCAAGTTTGGAGGTGGTGACTCAAGTTTTGGGAATCAAGCAATGGCTGAAGTGTGGTACGATACTAGAAGAGTTCAAGTGTTAGAAGGGCACGACGAGTAAGGAAGGAAGAGAACGTGTGTTACTTTGTGGCCATGGTGGCATTGGAAACTTGTTTAAGTTAAGAAGAACTTTATCGTTATCCGTCTTGAGAAGGAACATTCGGGACGAATGTTTCTAAGGAGGGGAGAATGTTATACCCCGTATTTCCAGAGTATGTATGTGAGGGCGTACGTATAAAATTTAAGCCTTAAAGTTGGCAAGGTTCGAAAATTTGGGCACAAGTGCGTTTAAAAGAATCGTTTTGACGAAACGCTTTACAAGACTTGCGAAGGAAAATTCGGCTATGTCATTTATAATTTTTGCGGATTTTTCCGAGAGATTTAAACATTTTGGACCAACGAGGCGACACTTGTCACCCTCTAATCGGAGCACGTTTTGGCTGCAATGGACGAAAGGGCCGGGAGTTGGTAGGATATTTGTGCAAGTTGGTGTGGTAGATGGATAAGGTACACATGGTGGAATCCTAGCCCTACACTTGCCTAACACTTGGATTAATCTCGGCCTTTGGTTGGCCATTTCTTGACCTATAAATACCCCTCTAAGTTGAAGACTTCCTTCATCCTCACTTGATATTTTCTAAGGCAAAAATCCCTCCGCCTCTTCTAAGGGTTCTCGCCCAAGCCTTCCCTCCCCCTTGAGAAGCCTTGGCAGAGGGTGCTCCCCTCCCAGTGGTCGGCCGAGAATACACCCCCCCCCTAGCCGAGTTGTTTTCGTATAATACCCCCCCCTTTTGTGGTATTGAAATACTCTCCAAGTATTGTTATAATGCCCAAATACTTTAGCCCTTATACCTTGTAGTACTTTCCAAAGTTACCTCTATACGTAGAGTCCGGAAATACTATTATACTTTCCCTCAGTCACAAAAACGAAACCCTAAGGAAAACCTTCATAGTCGGTTGAAGTGTTAAGTAGAAGTTGCGTAGAACTTCTAAGGGTTGTTCGGAGCGGATTGGAGCACTCGGAGTAGGAGCTAAACGTTGCTCAGGAGCGACATTAACTTGGATAATTTTGGGCTCATCGAGGTAAATACTACTGTCCTTCTATTGTAATTGGAAATTACATACTGTAGTAGTATAGAAATGAATATAAGATTCATAGAAGAGAATTGAACTGTAATAGAAGGATATTACAGAAAAGACTTGAACTGAAATCACATCAGAAGAATATTAGAGTAGAAGATTAAACTGTATTTACATAGGACTGTATTTACAGTAGTCTGATAACCTTTATTGGTTGAATGTTCTGCAAGTAGCATGTGCTACTTAGAAGGTGGACAAGGCTAGCCGGGTTATAGCCGTGGAGCGTTTTGCTTATAGTCGATAATCGTCGCGAGGTATGTGATTCTTCCTATACTCTTGAGCATGATATTTTAAAGGAATATATATAGTACGGTAGACGTACGTGTGACAATGTCTTTTGACTTAAACCTGAATAATAAGAATCTTGAAGTATTTTAAAAGTATATATAGTACGGTAGACGTACGTGTGTTAACTGAACGTAGTTGCACGGCAATGTCTTTTGACTTAAGCCTGAATAATAAGAATCTTGAAGTATGTCAATAGAGTTAAGAAACCATTTTGAAAGTTAAGATTAACACTTGGCTTTATGGGTTTTAAAAAGAGTTATACTAGCTTTATGGGAGTTAGGTGTTATACCAGTATTTGCAGTATGCGTAAGGGACGTGACGTGAAAATTTGAGCCTTAGATAGGCATCGATCGATTTTTGTGCACAACTACCTAAAGGAGTCGTTTGACTAAACGCTTCCAGGCTTCGTAGGAAAATTCGCTATGTCATTTATATTTTTGCGGATTTTCCGAGAGACGAAACATTTTGGACCAACGGGAGGGTGACATGTGTCACCCTCACATTGAAGCTAGGTGTGCAACCGGACTAATTGGTCACGTTTTGAGGCCAATTGGCTCCTTGTTTTGGCCTTGTTTGTGGCTTGTTTGGTGCCATGTTTTGTGCCTTGTTTTGTGGTGTAGGGGTTAGGGTGCACTTGGCTTGATCAAGGCCTTACACTTGCCTTGCACTTGGCTTGATCAAGGCCATTGGTTTCTATAAATACCTCCTTGTGAAGACTTATTCATTCACTCCTCACTTTGTCTAAGTCTTGAAATCCTCCCTCTCCCTTTGTTGCTCGTCCAACTCCCTCTCCCCAGAAAGGCCTTGGCCTAACACCCCCTCCCCTAGCCTAGTTGTGCTAGCCGAGCCTACCCTCCCCCTTTGGTAGAAAGTTGTCTTCCAAAGTATTGTTATAATGCCCAAAATACCTTAGCCTTGTACCTTGTAGTATTCCAAAGATACCTCTATACGTAGAGCCCGGAAATACTACCTTTTGTCCCTTTAGTCTCAAACCGAAACCCTAAGGAAATCTTCATTGTTTGATTGAAGTATTTAAGTAGAAGTTGGTTAGAACTTCTAAGGGGTGTTTGGAGCGGATGGAGCACCTTAATCGGAGCTAAACGTTGCTAAGGATCGACATTTAACTTGGATAATTATGGGCTTATCGAGGTAATTATCTTGTCCCTCTATTTGTAATTGGAAATTACATGTTGTTAGAATATATAGTTGAAGTATACTATATATAGAACTAAGCTTAGTACTGCGGCAATGTCTTTTGACTTAAGCCTGAAGAATAAAGAAAAGAACTGAACTGTATTTACATAGGACTGTATTGCAGTAGACTTGTGTAGTATTACTGAGTAGAATTGTACACGTCCGGTTAGACGTGTAAAACCCCCCCCTGGTTGGCTTGGTGGCCGGCCTCGATAGAGGAGGAGATTTACGCTGTTGCGGGGGGGGGAGGTGCTGCCGAATTTTCTGTAGAGAAATGGAACCTTGTGTTTTGAAGTTAATAGACGTTTGTGACCTTTTTAGGTGAAAGTACTAAGAGTAGCGTATTCTACTTGAGGAGTGGAAAGGGCTAGCAAGGTTGTAGTACTTGGAGCATTTTGCTTATTGTCGATACTCGTCGCGAGGTATGTGAACCTCTTCCTATCTCTTCTAGCATGATATGTGTGAACTATGTAGTACGGTAGACGTACATGTGTTAACTGTGTTTGATTGTTTTTAAAACATAAAGTGTTATAACGACTTTATGGGAAGTTGGTTATAACAGCTTTATGTAGGTGAGAAAATGGGTTGTGGTTTTCAAAAGGTAACTGATTTGGTTATAACTGGCTTGTTATGTGTTAATGAAGAAGTTGAAGTATTTCAAAAGATTTGTGAATCGTTTTGAAAGAAAGAGTAGTACTTGGTTTTTGAAAAACTTAAGAGTTATACTAGCTTTATGGGAAGTTAGGTATAACGGCTTAAGAATGTTTTACTGATTTCGGAAATCAGGATGTGAATCGACAGACCACTGCAACGTTAATAAAGGAAAATGTATTGAATAATGATGTATTGTATTAAAACCAGTAGAAACCTCCATCTGCATAGAAGCTAAGATGAGACAAAATGATATTACATTTTCTAGATCATGGCTGCTGTAGTAAGATTGTGATAAACAAGAATAACCTACTCACATATATGGCATATGTTACTCAAATGTTTTAAAAGAGATTAAGACTATGAGTTATGAAACCTTTCTAAAATAAGTGACTTAAGCATTTGAAATTAGGCAAACTTGAACGTTTGGAAAATAATGTTGTTACTTGATTTTACAAAAGGGGAAGTATTTTGTTTACTTAATAAGATAGTCACTATTTTAATACTACGGGTATTGTGTGACTTATGTGAAAGAAACGGATCTTTTAAAGGGTTTAACATAAGTAGTACTTTAGGGTTAAAACCCGGACTTTGGCATAAAATGAAAGTACCTTGAGTTGTGTGAAACTTGCCTATGCTTGTTGTTGTGAAACTTGCCTATGCTTGTGATGATAGCCTTTGTTGTGCAAGTGTGGTGTTTCTGTGTTACCGCGTCTCGATAGAGGCGGTTGACTTGTTGAGAACTTACTTGGACGTCTTTGGCGATGTGGAGAATTCCACGGGTATGTTTCCATTTTGGATTGCTGTCTTGTTGTTGATGTTACATGGACATGTCTACACCGATGCAGAATTCCGGGGGCATGTGGCCATGCGGCAGGGTTGATCACCCGATATATTGTTATTGTGGCTACATGGACATGTCTACACCGACGCAGTCCGGGGCACGTGGCTACGGCGGGTTGATCACCAAAGATATTGTTGTTGATGTTATATGGACGTGTCTACAGAGCGAATTCCGGGCATGTGGCCTGGGGCATTGGTATTATTGTTGCATCATGGACATGTCTACACCGATGCGTAATTCGGGCATGCGCGCCATGATGCGAACATGATTGATGTTGCGGGCGTGAGACCCATAGTTATATTTGAGTGATGACTTGAGGCGTGAGTCCCCGATCGACATGATCGCTTATGTTGTGAATCAGAGTTTGGTTATCATACATGTCTCCCGCTTTATATAGACTAGTATGATTTCATTCTGATATTTTCTGATTTCACATACTTGGTACTTGTCTTGACCTCCTTCTGGCTGCGTTAATGCCGTAGAGGTACATCGGCCGTGGATCCTCGCCATAGGATCACGATTCAGCGTATTGGGAAGCTCCGTTTCTCCGGAGGCTTATCTTTTAGTATGTGTTCCCGAGTTGTAGGTTCTTGTACATTGAGGGTATGGCGGGCCCTGTCCGCCATAGTCGTTGTAAATCTTAAGTGCTGTAATCTTGTTGTGGGCGGGGTTGTAAAAGGATTAAACTGCTCGGGTTTTGTGTATATATCAAGGCAACTCGCTTTGGTTGCGCTTTATTATTATATCTCTTGTTTCATGACTCATGTTTTATTTTTCCATTGGTTTTCTCGATGTATGTATCACTAGGGTGCCCGGTAAGGCACGATCCACGGGGATTCGGGGTGTGACAAAGTGGTATCAGAGCAGTTAGTCCTCGGAAAGTGTCTGAGGCCGTGTCTAGTAAGTCTGATTATCGGTGTGTTGTGCACCACATCTATAATCAGAGGCTATAGGACATTTAGGATTGGTTTCTATTCTTCTCATTCCGAGATCGTTCGCCAGAAATTGTGTGATAAGTTGGACCCTCCGACGTGTTTCGTTTTTACCGCTTATGCCTCGCGAAAGGCAACAGCTGTAGAAAGCGCGAGAGTAGCGAGCTACTAGTCGACTCAGAGAGTTGTTAGGGCTTGTGCCTGTGGTATACCAGATGATGTACCGTCGGCGGAGTTTTCCTGCGCAGTTTTGACCACAGCACTGAGCCTCTGCTTTCGCTTAGGGAAGACTTTGGCGGTCGAAGCCATTATGTTATTGACCAAGTTACTACGATTTGCCTCAAGAGGAGGTTATTCGCCGCATGCATGTGCAGAGAGGGTAGAGGCAACGCGAGATCTGCGTAGGCAGGCTGGTTATCGGTGCGTTTTGGATGAGCCGCGACAAGTGAGATATTCGTCGATCTACCCGATATACCTCGCACATGACTCACGGTGGGAGATTTGATCCCACAAGGTATTTAGGAGCGGTCCGAGCTCCGTGGGTCGAGGTTCTCACTCATAGGAAGCGGATTTTCGATCGAGACCACTTATTCCTCAGTGTTTCCATTGTAGTAAGCGCCATTTGGGGAAATGCCGTCTCTTGCACAGTGTTTGTTATTATTGTGGCCGTCCGGCCATATCACGAGTATGTCCTTTTAGAAGGGCACCGGTGAGGTGGGCGCGCACTATGAGGCCGATGGTTGGTTCCTTTCCTCACGGTACGTCCCCAGGGGTGTTCGGATGTTAGCCAGCCACCATGGTAGAGGTCGTGGTGGAGTTTATAGTTCAAGCGGTCCTTCGAACCGCATAGATGATGACTCAACCATCGGGAGAGGCGACGCCGCATCGCACGGTTACAGGTATATTCTTTTGAATCATACGTGCATTATTAGATTCAGATTTTACCCTAGCGTATATGTTTTCCCTTTATTGATAGAGTTGTAAAGTGATAGTACCCCAGAGGTAGGGATACCTTGAATAGTAAAGTGAGAAGTTTAGTGTTATGTTCGGTTAGCGTTGTGCTAAAATGTGATTTAGAAACCTGGTTAGTGAAGTGCACGTGGGGTATATTTGTGTGATAAGTCCATGGGTAATGTGAGATGGAAGTGGTAGCTTTCATGGCTTGAATAGGTAAGATTGTTCCGTATCGAGGAGCAAGTGTTGGCGCGGTTGTGGGTCAGGTTGAGGGCCGCTCGCGGGTCGACCCGCAGCCCGGTTTTGGGTGGGTCGATTAGGTGGTCCCGGTGTTAGGATCACGAGGGTGCTAGGCCCAAGTTTGGGCGACCATCGTATGAGTTCGTGGATATGTTCGACCAGAAGCGGATCGTGAAGGCCGGGAATGGCCTTAGAGGAAGTGAAGCTAGTTAGATGACCAAGTTTGGAGGTAGTGACTCCAAGGGTTGGAAACAGAAGCGTTGACGGAAGTGTGGTACGGATACTAAAAAGAGTTCGAGTGTTCGAGAAGGGTACTACGAGATAGGGGAGAAGTGAACGTGTGTGATCGTTTCTTTTGTGAAATGAAGGTGTGAAGGGAGTATATTTTAGACCTCTGGTAAGGGGTTTTTGTGATGATTAGAGGTGTTTCCTCGTTGACTTGGGTTTAAGTATTTGTGCGTTGTGATTTTATGGCCAGGTGTGGCATGATTGTTTTCGTGCATATAGCAGTGAAGACTATACTAGCGCATGTTTGTGTTGAGACTTGAGAAGGAACATTCGGGACGAATGTTTCTAAGGAGAATGTTATACCTGATTTCGGAGTAATGCGTGGGACGCACGTAGAAAATTTGAGCCTTAGATAGGCATCGATCGATTTTTGTGCACAACTACCTAAAGGAGTCGTTTTCGAGAAAGCGTTTCCACACTTCGTAGGAAAATTCCGGCTATGTCATTTATATTTTTGCGGATTTTTCCGAGAGACGAAACATTTTGGATTAACGAGGTGACATGTGTCACCTCACATTGGAAGCTAGGCGCAACCACGGACGAATTGGTCACGTTTTCAAGGCCAATTGGCTCCTTGTTTTGGCCTTGTTTGTGGATTGTTTGGTGCCATGTTTTGTGCCTTGTTTTGTGGTGTAGGGTTAGGGTGCACTGGCTTGATCAAGGCCTTACACTTGCCTTGCACTTGGCTTGATCAAGGCCATTGGTTTCCTATAAATACCCTCCTCGTGAAGACTTATTCATTCACTCCTCACTTTGTCTAAGTCTTGAAATCCTCCTCTCCCTTGTTGTTGCTCGTCCAACTCCCTCTCCCCTTAGAAAGGCCCTTGGCGAGAACACCCTCCCCTAGCCTAGTTGTGCTAGCCGAGCCTACCCCTGGTAGAAAGTTGTCTTCAAAGTATTGTTATAATGCCCAAAATACCTTAGCCTTGTACCTTGTAGTATTCCAAAGATACCTCATCGTAGAGCCGGAAATACTACCTTTTGTCCCTTTAGTCTCAAACCAAACCCTAAGGAAATCTTCATTGTTTGATTGAAGTATTTAAGTAGAAGTTGGTTAGAACTTCTAAGGGTTGTTTGGAGCGATGGAGCACCCGAGTTGGAGCTAAACGCTGCTAAGGATCGACATTTAACTTGGATAATTATGGGCTTATCGAGGTAATTATCTTGTCCTCTATTTGTAATTGGAAATTACATGTTGTTAGAATATATAGTTGAAGTATACTATATATAGAACTAAGCTTAGTCTGTGGCAATGTCTTTTGACTTAAGCCCAAGAATAAAGAAAAGAATCGAATGATTTACATAGGTCCGTATTGCAGACTTGTGTAGTATTACTGAGTAGAATTGTACACGTCAGGTTAGACGTGTAAAACACCCCCCGTGTTGGCTTGGTGGCCGACCTCGCTCGAGGAGGAGATTTCTGTCATGTGTGAGAAGTCAATTTTCGTAGAAAAATGGAACCTTGTGTTTTGAAGTTAATAGACGTTTGTGACCTTTTAGGTGAAAGTACTAAGAGTAGCGTATTCTACTGAGGAGTGGAAAGGGCTAGCAAGGTTGTAGTACTTGGAGCATTTTGCTTATTGTCGATACTCGCGAGGTATGCGAACCTCTTCCTATCTCTTCTAGTACGATATGTGTGAACTATGTAGTACTGGTGACGCATACGTGTGTAAGCGTGTTGATTGTTTTAAAACATAAAGTGTTATAACGGCTTTATGGGAAGTTGGTTATAACGACTTTACGTAGGTGAAAAATGGGTTGTGGTTTTCAAAAGGTAACCGGATTTGGTTATAATCGGCTTGTTATGTGTTAATGAAGAAGTTGAAGTATTTCAAAAGATTTGTGAATCGCTTTGAAAGAAAGAGTAGTACTTGGTTTTGAAAAACTTAAGAGTTATACTAGCTTTACGGGAAGTTAGGTATAACGGCTTAAGAATGTTTTTGATTTCTAAATCGAGATGTGAATCGATTGCACCAACGCAACGTTAATAAAGGAAAATGTATTGAATAATGATGTATTGTATTAAAACCAGTAGAAACCTCCATCTGCATAGAAGCTAAGATGAGACAAAATGATATTACATTTTCTAGATCATGGCTGCTGTAGTAAGATTGTGATAAACAAGAATAACCTACTCACATATATGACATATGTTACTCAAATGTTTTAAAAGAGATTAAGACTATGAGTTATGAAACCTTTCTAAAATAAGTGACTTAAGCATTTGAAATTAGGCAAACTTGAACGTTTGGAAAATAATGTTGTTACTTGATTTTACAAAAGGGGAAGTATTTTGTTTACTTAATAAGATAGTCACTATTTTAATACTACGGGTATTGTGTGACTTATGTGAAAGAAACGGATCTTTTAAAGGGTTTAACATAAGTAGTACTTTAGGGTTAAAACCCGGACTTTGGCATAAAATGAAAGTACCTTGAGTTGTGTGAAACTTGCCTATGCTTGTTGTTGTGAAACTTGCCTATGCTTGTGATGATAGCCTTTGTTGTGCAAGTGTGGTGTTTCTGTGTTACCGCGTCTCTCGATAGAGGGCCGGTTGACTTGTTGAGAACTTACTTGGACGCGTCTTTGGCGATGACGAGAATTCCACGTATGTTTCCATTTTGGATCTTTGTCTTGTTGTTGATGTTACACGGACATGTCTACACCGACGCAGTCCGGGCATGTGGCGCCAAGCAGGTTGATCACCCGATATATTGTTATTGTGGCTACATGGACATGTCTACACCGTCTGGTCGGGGGCATGTGGCTACGCGCAGGGTTGATCACCCGATATATTGTTGTTGATATTACATGGACGTGTCTACACCGAGGCGTAATTTCGGGGCATGTGGCCGGGCATTGGTATTATTGTTGCATCATGGACATGTCTACACCGTCGCAATTAGGGCACGCGCCATGATGCGAACATGATTGATGCTGCGGGCGTGAGACCCATAGTTATATTTGAGTGATGACTTGAGGCGTGAGTCCCCGATCGACATGATCGCTTATGTTGTGAATCAGTAGTTTGGTTATCATACATGTCTCCCGCTTTATATAGACTAGTATGATTTCATTTCTGATATTTTCTGATTTCACATACTTGGTACTGTTATCGACCTCCTCGGGCTGCGTTCATGCCGCAGTAGAGGTACATCGGCCGTGGATCCTCGCCATGGATCACGATTCAGATTGGGAAGCTCCGTTTCTCGGAGGCTTATCTTTTGGTATGTGTTCCTCGAGTTGTAGGTTCTTGTACATTCGTGGTATGGCGGGGCCCGTCCCGTCATAGTCGTTGTAAATCTTAGAGTGCAGTAATCTCGTTGTGGGCAGGGTTGTAAAAGGATTAAACTGTTCGGGTTTTGTGTATATACTGAAGGCAACTGTTTTGGTTGGCCTGTTTATTATTATATCTCTTGTTTCATGACTCATGTTTTATTTTTCCGCTGGTTTTCTCTGATGTATGTATCACTAGGGTGCCCGGGGTAAGGCACCAGTCACGGGCCCGGAATTCGGGGTGTGACATTAGGTATAACGTCTTAAGAGGGGTAAAAAAAATGGTTTACTGATTTTTAGAATTTAAGAGACTTGATCTTAAAAGATAAGAGACTTGACTTGAATGTATTAATATGAATTTTATGTGAAACCTCATTCGTGAGTAATGAGTACCTGGTTTTTAAAAGGAATAATGTTTTACTGATTTTGGAAATCAGAATGAGTATCGAACAAACCACTGCAGCGCTAATAAAGGAAAATGTATTGAATAATGAAGTATTATTAAAACCAGTAGAAACCTCCATCTGCATAGAAGCTAAGATGAGACAAAATGATATTACATTTTCTAGATCATGGCTGCTTTAATAAATGGTTATAAACAAGAATAAACTGCTCACACCTATGGCATATGTTATTCAATTGTTTTAAAAGAGATTAAGACATTGAACTATGAAACCTTTCTAAAATAAAGAGACTTGAGTAATTGAAATTAGGCAACCGCTGTAGGGAAAAGAAAGGCATTGTTTTGTCTTAAATTGGTTTAAAACATAAAGTGTTATAACAGCTTTATGGGAAGTTGGTTATAACGACTTTATGAAAACAAAAGAAGGGTTTTATCATTGGTTTTAATGTGGTAACTTGACATTAAAAGGAAGTTGTTTTGGTTTACTTAAAAGATGTAAGTCACTCTATTTTTATACTACGTATCGGGTGACTTTATAAAAGGAATGGATCTCTTAAAAGGAATTTGACGACGTAGTACTTTTAGTGGTTAAAACCGGACTTTGTCATAAAATGAAAGTACTTTAAGTTGTGTGTAACTTGCCTATGTTTGCGTGTGATAGACTTGTTGTGCAAGGAATGTATTTCACTCGATTACCGGTTCATGGGATGAACCGGAAATGTATTTCACTCGACTACCATGTTCGTGGACGAACCGGGAATGTATTTCACTCGACTACCGTGTTCATGGGATGAACCGGGAATGTATTTCACTCGACTACCATGTTCATGAGATGAACCGGGAATGTATTTCACTCGACTACCGCGTCCACGGGAGGGACCGGGAATGTATTCCATCCGACTACCGAGTTCATGAGATGAACCGGGAATGTATTCCACACGTTTCTATACTGGGTCCATGAGATGGGCCGAGACATGTTATACGTATCACATGATTTGTACCTAGACTGCCGGCAGTGAGGAAGGAGTTCCACGGGCATGAGGGATGACTTTGAGGGCGTGAGTCCCTGACTTGACATGACTGCTTTTATGTTGTGAACTGTAGTTTGGTTATCATACATGTCTCCTATTTATATAGACTATTATGATTTCATTTACAGTGTTTACAGTTTCACATACTTGGTACCTATTGTACTGACCTCCTTCGGGGGGCTGCGTTCATGCCGCAGGTAGAGGTACATCGGCTGTCGATCCCCGCGTTTAGGATCACATTTCAGCGTATTGGGAAGCTCCGTTCCTTCGGAGGCTTATCTTTTGGTATGTTACCACAGTCGCAGGTTCTTGTACATTCGGGGTATGGCGGGGCCCCTGTCCGTCATAGTTGTTGTAAAAATCTTAGAAGTGCAGCCTTTGTTGTGGGCGGGGTTGTAAGGATTATGGCTCGCTCAAATGTCTATGTATATATATACTTTGAAAAGGCAACCGCTTTGGTTGCCTGCTTTCTTTCATCTTGATCCATGTCTATTTATATGTTTAAAGTTTTTATTTCCGCTGGTTTTCTCTGATGTTGTATCACTAGGGTGCCCGGTAGGCACGACCACGCCCGGTTCGGTCGTGACAAAAGTGGTATCGAGCGATTAATCCTCGGAAAGTGTCTGCACCGTGTTTAGTAGAGTCTTGATTATCGGTGTGTTGTGCACCACATCTATAATCGTGAGGCTATATGACATTTAGGATTGGTTTACATTCTTCTCATTCGAGATCGTGCCTTAGCCGTGTGATAAATTGGACCCCTCTGACGTATTCCTTTCCTTTACCAGTTATGCCTCCGCGTAAGGCAACCCAGGCCCAGATGGGCAAGGCAGTCGAGGGAGCTGTTAGTAAGATACAGAGGAGTACGAGGGCGCAGGCCCGGTCGAGCACTGAGCAGTCTTGGACGGCGAGTTTCGCGCGCCGCCAAAGACCAGAGAGCTTAGAGCGCAGCGATGGGTGCCGAGACTACTGATACACGAGCCTCCATCCCACGGCTGGAGCAGATGAAAGTGGGTACAAGGAGATGGCCCGCCATCGCGGCGGTCGTGGCGAATATGAGGATAGGTGGATGCAAATTCCAGCCCCAGCAGCACCGTAGTCCACCCCGAGCGAGCGATTTGAGACTACGGGATTTTCCGAGATGTAACGCGAGTTTTATGGGTCGAGGCCCGAGGATGATCCGCAGGAGTTCATCCGGCGATTACGGATCATGAGAGTGATCAAGGCATCGGAGACCGAGTCAGTGGTCCTAGGTTCGCATCGGCTGCGTGATACCGCAGTCGACTGGTTTGATTCGTGGGAGTTGTCCCGGGGAGAGAATGCACTTCCAGCTATATGGGACGAGTTCTCAAAGGCATTTCTTGCACACTTCTTGCCTCCACAGATGAGGAGGGCTCGGGCCGACAGATTTTTGACGTTGAGGCAGGACGGACGGACGGTTAGAGAGTACAATGTGGAGTTCGACTCATTAGCTCGGTATGTCCCCGCTGTAGTAGCTGATATGAAGGACAGAGTACACCGCTACATCACCGGGCTAGATGATTACTTGGCAGAGGCTTGTACGGGGGTAGCTCTTCAGCCGGGCATGGACATTGCCCGCATGCAAGCTCATGCACTAGGATGTGAGGCACGGAGAGGTCGACGGAATGACCGAGATCGCGAGAAGAGGCCGTGACAGAGGTCCTTTGGTAACTTTCGAGGCGGACCGCCTCAGTGACTAGTTATGTACCTTCGCAAAGTCTGAGTGGTCCTCCGCGATCTTGGGACGCTCGGGTATTGGCGGTGGTCGAGCTCGGTGGCTTCGTTCACGGTATACGTGACTTCTAGCTAGCAGGATTCATGTCCCCCACAGTGTGCACGATGTGGCAGACGTCATCCCGGGGAATGTCGTCTTTTTACTGGTGCTTGTTTCACCTGCGGCCGTCAGGGCCATGTGAGGAGATCGTGCTTATAGGAGGGTACCGGCAAATTGGCGCGCGACACCGGATCGATGGCGTGTTCATCGCTTCTACATGCTACTGCAGGTGCCTATGATTAGAGTGAAGCGGTAGATACAGGTATATCCTTAACCCTATAGAGTTTTGCATACGTGATGCAATGATTATATGTTGTGTACTATGTACAAGATTTTGCAAGTGATCTTTGTCAGAATGTATAAGTATACGTGGAGTGATGGTGGGAAAATTCCCTGGGTAGTGTAAAATGGAAGTGGTAGCTTTCATGACCTGTATAGGTAAGATTGTTCGGATCGGAAACAAGAGCTTGATGCGTTAAGTGGGTCGGGTTGGGGCCATGTGCGGGCCAACCCGCGACTGTTCGGTGGGGTCAGCTCGGGTGGTCCCGCCAGTGGTAGGGTCACGAGGGTGCTAGGCCCAAGTTTAGATGACCATCGATGAGTTCGTGAATGTGTTCGACCAGAAGCGGATCGTGAAGGCCGGGAATGGCCTTAAGGGAGATTGAGGCTAGTAAGATGACCAAGTTTGGAGGTGGTGACTCCAAAGTTTTGGGAACTGAAGCAATGGCTGAAGTGTGGTACGTATACTAGAAGAGTTCAAGTGTTCGAGAAGGGCACGACGAGTAAGGAAGGAAGAGAACGTGTGTTACTTTGTGGCCATGGTGGCATTGGAAACTTGTTTAAGTTAAGAAGAACTTTATCGTTATCCGTCTTGAGAAGGAACATTCGGGACGAATGTTTCTAAGGAGGGGAGAATGTTATACCCCGTATTTCCAGAGTATGTACGTGAGGGCGTACGTATAAAATTTAAGCCTTAAAGTTGGCAAGGTTCGAAAATTTGGGCACAAGTGCCGAAAAGAATCGTTTTCGTAAACGTTTTACAAGACTTGCGAAGGGAAAATTCCGGCTATGTCATTTATAATTTTTGCGGATTTTTCCGAGAGACGAAACATTTTGGACCAACGAGAGGGCGACACTTGTCACCCTCTAATTGGAGCACGTTTTGGGCGGCAATGGACGAAAGGGGTCAAGGGAGTTGGTAGGATATTTGTGCAAGTTGGTGTGGTAG
This sequence comes from Przewalskia tangutica, assembly GCA_029844215.1. NCBI lineage: Eukaryota > Viridiplantae > Streptophyta > Magnoliopsida > Solanales > Solanaceae > Przewalskia > Przewalskia tangutica. Next base: position 42,005,854 of record CM056732.1, read on the forward strand.
ATGGATAAGGTACACATGGTGGAATCCTAGCCCTACACTTGCCTAACACTTGGATTAATCTTGGCCTTTGGTTGGCCATTTCTTGACCTATAAATACCCCTCTAAGTTGAAGACTTCCTTCATCCTCACTTGATATTTTCTAAGGCAAAAATCCCTCCCCCTCTTCTAAGTGTTCTCGTCCAAGCCTTCCCCTCCCCTTGAGAAGCCTTGGCCGAGAGGGTGCTCCCCTTGAGAAGCCTTGGCGAGAGGGTGCCCTCCTAGTGGTCACGAGAATACACCCCCTAGCCTAGTTGTTTTCGTATAATACCCCCCCCTTGTGTGGTATTGAAATACTCTCCAAGTATTGTTATAATGCCCAAATACTTTAGCCCTTATACCTTGTAGTACTATCCAAAGTTACCTCTATACGTAGAGTCCGAAAATACTATTACACTTTCCCTCAGCCACAAAATGAAACCCTAAGGAAAACCTTCATAGTCGGTTGAAGTGTTAAGTAAGTTCGTAGAACTTCTAAGGGTTATTCGAGCGGATTGGAGCACTCGGAGTAGAGCTAAACGTTGCTCGTGAGCGACATTAACTTGGATAATTTTGGGCTCATCGAGGTAAATACTATCGCCCTTCTATTGTAATTGGAAATTACATAATAGTAGTATAGAAATGAATATAAGATTCATAGAAGAGAATTGAACCGTAATAGAAGGATATTACGCATGTGACTTGAACTGAAATCACATCAGAAGAATATTAGAGTAGAAGATTAAACGGTATTTACATAGGACTGTATTTACAGTAGTCTGATAACCTTTATTGGTTGAATGTTCTGCAAGTAGCATGTGCTACTTAGAAGGTGGACAAGGCTAGCGGGTTATAGCGTGGGCGTTTTGCTTATAGTCGATAATCGTCGCGAGGTATGTGATTCTTCCTATACTCTTGAGCATGATATTTTAAAGGAATATATATAGTACGGTAGACGTACGTGTGGCAATGTCTTTTGACTTAAGCCTGAATAATAAGAATCTTGAAGTATTTTAAAAGTATATATAGTACGGTAGACGTACGTGTGTTAACTGAACGTAGTTGCACGGCAATGTCTTTTGACTTAAGCCTGAATAATAAGAATCTTGAAGTATGTCAATAGAGTTAAGAAACCATTTTTGAAAGAAGATTAACACTTGGCTTTATGGGTTTTAAAAAAGAGTTATACTAGCTTTATGGGGAGTTAGGTATAACGTCTTAAGAGGGGTAAAGAAAATGGTTTACTGATTTTTAGAAGTTAAGAGACTTGATCTTAAAAGATAAGAGACTTGACTTGAATGTATTAATATGAATTTTGTGTGAAACCTCATTCGTGAGTAATGAGTACTGTTTTAAAAGGAATAATGTTTACCGATTTGGAAATCGAATGAGTATCGAACAAACCATCGCAGCGCTAATAAAGGAAAATGTATCAATAATGAAGTATTATTAAAACCAAGAAACCTCCATCCGCATAGAAGCTAAGATGAGACAAAATGATATTACATTTTCTAGATCATGGTCGCTTTAATAAATGGTTATAAACAAGAATAAATCGCTTCACACCTATGGCATATGTTATTCAATTGTTTTAAAAGAGATTAAGACATCAACTATGAAACCTTTCTAAAATAAAGAGACTTGAGTAATTGAAATTAGGCAACCGAACCGTAGGGAAAAGAAAGGCATTGTTTTGTCTTAAATTGGTTTAAAACATAAAGTGTTATAACAGCTTTATGGTAAGTTGGTTATAACGACTTTATGAAAACAAAAGAATGGTTTTATCAGTGGTTTTAAAGTGGTAACTTGACTTTAAAAGGGAAGTTGTTTTGGTTTACTTAAAAGATGTAAGTCACTCTATTTTTATACTACGTATCGGGTGACTTTTATAAAAGGAATGGATCTCTTAAAAGGAATTTGACGACGTAGTACTTTAGTGGTTAAAACCGGACTTTGTCATAAAATGAAAGTACTTTAAGTTGTGTGTAACTTGCCTATGTTTGCGTGTGATAGACTTGTTGTGCAAGGAATGTATTTCACTCGACTACCGTGTTCATGGGATGAACCGAATGTATTTCACTCGACTACCGTGTTCACGGGATGAACCGAATGTATTTCACTCGACTACCGTGTTCATGGATGAACCGAATGTATTTCACTCGACTACCGTGTTCATGGGATGAACCGAATGTATTTCACTCGACTACCGTGTTCACGGGATGAACCGAATGTATTTCACTCGACTACGCGGCCGGGATGGGACCGGAATGTATTCCATCCGACTACCGAAGTTCATGAGATGAACCAGAATGTATTCCACACGCTTTCTATCGGGTCCATGAGATGGGCCGAGACATGTTATACGTATCACATGATTTATACCTAGATCGCCGGCGGTGAAGGAGTTCCACGCATGAGGATGACTTTGAGGCGTGAGTCCCCGACTTGACATGACCGCTTTTATGTTGTGGAATCGTAGTTTGGTTATCATACATGTCTCCCGCTTTATATAGACTATTATGATTTCATTTACAGTGTTCTGATTTCACATACTGGGTACTGTTATCGACCTCCTTCGGGGATGCGTTCACGCCGCAGTAGAGGTACATCTACCGCCGATCCGCGCTTAGGATCACATTTCAGCGTATTGGAAGCTCCGTTCCTTCGAGGCTTATCTTTTGGTATGTTACCCGAGTCCAGGTTCTTGTACATTCGTGGTATGGCGGGGCCCCGTCGCCATAGTTGTTGTAAAAATCTTAGAGGTCCATGTAATTGTGGCGGGGTTGTAAGGATCAGAACTGTTCAAATGTCTATGTATATATATATGCTGAAAGGAAACCGTTTTGGTTGGCCTGTTTTCTTTCATCTTGATCCATATCTATTTATATGTTTAAAGTTTTTATTTCCGCTGGTTTTCTCTGATGTTGTATCACTAGGGTGCCCGGGGTAAGGCACCAGTCACGGGCCCGGGTTCGGGTCGTGACACATATGTTTTTATCTTGACCCTCCATTGTATTATATATACACACTAGTGCAAGACTTAGTCTTCAACACTTAGAAAAAATTGAGGAACTTTGAGCTAACATTAAGGAGCTCTCGGGTTCATGAGTTTTCCCACACAAAATATTTGTAATTTTGATTCATTATTCACAAGACTTTAACCCAAGGTCCTTAAGGGTATTGTAAGGATATCTCAATAGAAAGATCTCGGAAAAATTACGTTTTCACGTTAGTCGCAAGGCGAAAACCTAAGTCATTTTCATAGTTTTGATTGGAAATGGAAGAGAAGTTGGTTGTGAACTTCTAAAGGCTTCAAATAGCGGATTGGAGCATGAAGGAAAGGAGCTAAGAATTGCCAAGGAGCGACTTTGAATCTTGGAATTTTATAAAGGCTTATCAAGGTAACAATCTTGTCTTTTTAGTAATTAAAGATTACTTATTGTTGTAGTTATGGATATTAGAAAGCATGAGGTGTATATGGGGACGTACGTACGAGAATACGACAGAAATTTTGGAAAGAAATAAAGGTGTGATTTTTCGACGGAAAAGTTTCCGGGTTTTGTGAAGGAAAAAGGTTCATTAATGGGAATTGGATTCCCAGATTTGGTATTTGGACTTCCTGGATTATTTTAGAATTTTGGGATTTTATTTTCAGAAATGGTCACGTGGGGCTCACGGGAGAAATTTACGGTTTTGTGGGGCCCGCTTTGTTTTTGAGATTTTCGGTATTTTGGATATTTTTCGGGAGACGAAATATTTTGGACGAATCGGGGGGCGACACGTGTCACCCCCTTGTGTGTCCATGTGGGCCGAAATTGGTGGACAAGTGGCTAGGCCACTTGACCCTTGGCCGAAATGGCCACTACACTTGGCATAGTTTTCGTTTGGCCATGTGGTGTGGTGGGACCCACACACACATGGCCCAATATTGACCACCCACTTAACTAGATCTTGACCCTTGAATCCTCTATATATACTCCCTTGGTTGAAGACCAAATTCATTCCACACTTAAGCCTTTCCAAGAAAAGAAATACTCCCTCCCTTTTGTAGCATTTTCGTCCCCTCCCCCTCTTGTGTAGAAAAATACTTGGAGTATTGTGGTATAATCCCAAATACATTGGCCTAGTATCCCTAGTAGTATTCCAAAGTTGTTTTAATACTAGGAGCCCGAAAATACTATTTTTTATTCCAAAAGTCGCTAAACGGAACCCTAGAAAAATCTTCATAAGCTTGGTTGAAGTGTTAAGAGAAGTTGTTTAGAAACTTCTAAGGGTCGCTTGGAGCGGGTTGGAGCGTAAGGAATTGGAGCTAAACGTTGCTCGTGATCGACTTATAAACTTGGATAATTTGGGCTTATCGAGGTAATGATCTACGCCCCTATTGTAATTGGATATTACATGTTGTAGTAGTTATACTTGAGTATATTATATTGGAAGGATGATTATAAAGGATTGAACCGTATTTACATTGACCGCATTTACAGAGACTTGTGTAGTATTATTGTGAAGCGAGAATTGAACACGGCCGGTTAGGCGTGTAATCCCCCGAGTTGTTGGCACGTAGCGGGCCTTGGGAGGGGAGGACTTTTGTGTGATAGCGGGGGGGGAGGTGCTGCCGAATTTTCTGTAGAATAAGGAACCATGTGTTTAGAATATTCTACGAAGAGATCTAGGAGTTGATAGGCGTTTTGTGGCCTTTATAGGTTGCGATGCCGAGTAGCGTATTCTACTCAAGAGTGGAAAAGGCTAGCAGAGTTACAAAGATCGTGGAGCGTTTTGCTAAATGTCGATAATCGTCGCGAGGTATGTGAACCTCTTCCTATCTTTTCTAGCATGATTGTTGTGAACTATGTAGTACGGTAGACGTACATGTGCTAAGTGTTTTGGTTGGTTTAAAACATAGGGTGTTATAATAGCTTTATGGGAAGTTAGTTATAACGACCTTATGTAGGTAAAAGAATGGTTTATTGATTGTAGAAGTTAAGAGACTTGATCTTCAAAGATAAGAGACTTGACTTATAAACGACTTGATTTTGAAAGTTAAGAGACTTGATCTTGAAAGATAAGAGACTTGACTTATAACGACTTGTTTTCGGAAAAAGAGAAGTAACTTGATTTTAAGTATAGGTTACTTGTTTTGAAAAGAGTACATTAATTGGGTTTTAAAAGAATACTTGTTGTTGTTTTAAAAGAAAAGAGACTTGTGGAATTGAAGAGTTTTCGGTTTAAAAGAAGGCATTGTTTTGTCTTAAGTTGGTTTAAAACATAAAGTGTTATAACAGCTTTATGGGAAGTTAGTTATAACGACTTTATGAAAACAAAAGAATGGTTTTATCATTGGTTTTAAAGTGGTAACTTGACTTTAAAAGGAGAAGTGTTTTGGTCTAAAAAGAAGGCATGGTATTGCCTTAATTTGGTTTTAAAAGGAAAGTATGGAAGTTGTTTTGGGTGGCCCACGGGTATGTTTCCATTAGGAGTGTTATTTTGTTAATCGCTTTGGACATACTGACACGATGGGTGGCCCACGAGTATGCTTCTATTGTGATTGTTGTCTTGTTGTATCCTTTTGGACCTACTGACACGATGGGTGGCCCACGGGTATGGTTCCATTAGGATTGTTGTTCCATGGACTAGCTCTCCATGAGGTTTACTGATTCGGCCTTGGTATCTGGTGGCCGTACTTGCCCGCCTCGTGGTGACAGGCCTCGTACCGGTAGTTAGCCCTCGCACTTGCCGCTCGGTGTAGTGACGAAGTCTCGTGACACGCCTTGGTACCGGTAGTTAGCCCTGCGTTCTGCCCGCATTACGTGACACGGCCTTGGTATCCGGTAGTCGGCCCGTACTTGCCGTGTCGACCGTGGTTTGGTTGTATAGTATTGTTAGTACGGTTTTTATGACTCAGGTGGGACCTGGTGTTCATGTGTACTTCTTGGTGTGATTATATCATAGACTGTCGGCAGTGAGGAAGGTATTCCACGGGCATGATTGATATCGTGGGCGTGAGACTCATTGTTATATTTGAGTAATGACTTTGAGGGCGTGAGTCCCTGATTTGACATGACTGTTTATATATTGTGGACTGTAGTTTGGTTATCATACATGTCTCCTGCTTTATATAGACTATTATGATTTCATTTGATATTTACTGATTTCACATACTTGGTACTGTTATCGACCTCGGCCGCTGCGTTCATCTGCGCAGGTAGAGGTACATCGGTTGTGGATCCGCGCTCTTAGGATCACAGTTCAGCTTTTTGGGAAGCTCCGTTTCTTCGGAGGCTTATCTTTGGTATAGTCCCCTGTCAGTGTAGTTACTTGTACATTCAGGGGTATGGCGGGGCCCTGTCCCGTCATAGTTATGGTTACCTTCTTAGAGGTCTGTAATCTTTGTTGTGGCGTGGTTTGTAAAAGGATTTAAGCTCGTGAGTTGATATATATGTATATATACATGAAGGTGACCGTTTTGGTTAGCCTGTTTCATACTTTATCTCTTATTTCATGTTTAAGTTTTTATTTCCGCTGATTTTCTCTGATGTTGTATCACTAGGGTGCCCGGGGTAAGGCACGATCACGCGCCCGGATCGGTCTTGACAAAAGTGGTATCAGCGCTTATGTCACGACCCATTCCGGCTCGGCGGTGCCTTACCGGCACCAAGTAGTCATACATCGAGTAACGGCGAATATAAAACAAGACATGAAAGCTTTATAAAATAAGACACGCTTTATATGAACAAACGTCGCTTTCGGCATATATATATGAACAAGGTTTAGCGATTACATCCGACAATAACATGACTACATGCACTTAAGGAAAAATACAACTATGGCGGGGCGGGGCCCATACCTCGATCATACAAACTATCTACAATACAGGAGATCATACCAAAAGTAGAGCCTCGGAGAAGATGGAGCTCCCGACACCAATGCAAAGAGATCCTAAGGATGCGGATCTAGCACTGCTTGCCTTACCGCGGCATGACGCGGCCCCGAAGTCGGTCTAACAGGTACCAAGTATGTGAAACTATAAAGTACTTTAAAATGAAATCAAAGTATTTAAAACCTTTTCACAAATACAATCAGTTCAATTGCACATAGTGCCATATCACAAACAATAACAGTACTAGGAAAACTGTAACAGGTCTAGTCTAGGCCGCGAATGATCGAAGCAAGGCCAATCGCCCATAGTATCATTCTGCGTGCCTAGTCCTGGACTTCCGCAGTCCGCATAGGTCACACACAGACCCGCATGAGGTATACCTCGCATCGGGGGCAGCCAACCCCCGGCATCCGCCTAGGCTCCCGCAGCCCGCATAGCCTCAAAAGACCGCATAGTCTCAACAGACCGCATAGGGAATCCCCCGCATCAGGCTAAACGCCCGGAATGATCAATCCTGGAGCATACCGCTGCTCCGCATAGTCTCACAGACCGCATAGGCCGTATAGACCCGCATCAAGGGGGGCAAGCCCTCGGTATAAATAAGTCAAGGGGGTAGGTGATACAATAACAGTACAACGGACTTACCGGTTAACAACGTAAGCAATGAAGAATGACCCCTTTACACAGCATTACAAGACACTAACACAGGTAGCATCATAACATGTCTACTTATCACACAATCTTACTACACTTAACAGAAATCAATACAAGGCTTTTGTAAACAAACAAGTAAACAGTTCCTTTTTATCTTTCTTAAGTTGTTATACCTAACTTCCCATAAAGCTAGTATAACTCTTAAGCTTTGTTTTAAAAACCAAATATTTATCTTCTGTTAAAAAAATGATTCAGTATTCTTTTGAAATGTTTTCAGTTCTTTGTTATTCAGGCTTAAGCCGTGAGGCATTGCCGTAAGTATTATTCAGGCTTAAGCCGCGAGGCATTGCCATAAGTATTATTCAGGCTTAAGTCAAAGACATTGCCGTAGTTTTTATTCAGTTAACACATGTACGTCTACCGTACTATATATTGTAAAATATCATGCTTTAGGAAGAATCACATACCTTCTCAGCGAAAACCACCTGCCAAGTTGAATATGTCGCGCGCAGAGAGTCAGCCTATAATAGTCACACATATCTTATTAAAGACTACTCTGAAGGTCATTCTAAACAGGGGGTTCATAATTCTACGGTAAGTCGGGCAGCACTTCCCTACCCGGTGAGCTATATAAGTCTACTGTGAAAACAGTCCTATGTGAGTACAGTTTGATTATTCTTCTTTTAAACCCTTCTAAGTGATTAACACTTCAATTCTATTCTGTGATATATTTCTAAGTATTTATACTTATTCTTATACTATAACAGTAAGTATTCTCTAATTCAAAAGAGGGTTAGGATTATTACCTCGGTAAGCCCAATAATATCCTAGAAAAAGTCGCGCCTGAGCAAGGTTTTGCTCCTAAGTTGTATGCTCCAAGAACCTTAGAAGTTCTTCACAACTTCTACCAAGTACTAAGGGATTTGGGCTAGGGTATTTTGGGCATTGTAACAATACTAGAAGACAACTTTTCTACCAAGGGAGGGGGGTAGATTTCGGCTAGGCTAGGGTGGGGTAGGCCCTCGGCCAAGCTCACTCAAAGGGGAGAGAGGTGTTGGACGATTTGGCTTAAGGAAGAGGAGAGGATTTTTCAAGACTTGGAAGATTTGTGGATGAAGAACTCTTCATCTCTACGGGTATTTATAGGTCAGAAGTGGCCAACCAAGGGCCAAGATTGAGACAAGTGCAAGGCAAGTGTAGGGTGAAGATTTACTACACACAAATATCCTACCACCTCCTTGACTTTGTGCCAAGGCAACAAAAACGTGCCAAGTCCATCCAATTCGTCCGGGGCGATTTTCAAGTCCACCAATGGGAGGGTGCCAAGTGTTGCCCTCCGTTGGTCCAAAATGTTTCGTCTCTCGGAAAAATCCGCAAAATTAGTAATGGCATAGCGGAATTTTCCCTACGAAAGTCGGAAACGCTTTCGCCGAAAGCGATTCTTTGCGAGTTGTGTACAAAAAAACGCCCAAGGCTAACTTTCAAGCCAAACTTTTTATGCGTATTCCTCACGTACATACTCTGGAAATACGGGTATAACATTCTCTCCTTAGAAACATTCGTCCGAATGTTCCTTCTCAAGACGCTTATCGAAGAAGCTTAAACATTAGCAAATGCCACACACGGCCACAAAACAACACTTAGGCATAAATGATAATGGAAATTTACAAGTAGGAAAGTGAATTACCCGGAGGTGTGGGAATAGGTGAGATACCTCTGTCTCATGTCCTTCGGCTTCCCACGCCATCTCCTCCCGAGCTCATTCCGCCACAAGACTTTGTGGAAGCCACGCCCTTCGTCAGACGCCTAACTCGACGATCGACTATCGCTATGGGAATCTCTCATACGATAACCCTCGGTCACCGGACATCGCCAATCGGTGTACCACTAGATGGATCCCCGATACATCTCTCAAAGATAGATACGTGAAAAACCGGATGCACCGCCTCCAGACGGACGGCAGATTCAACTCATAGGCAACCTTGCCTACCTGCGGACAATCGAAATGGCCCAATGTACCTTGGTGAGTTTCCTTCTTCCGAATCTCATCACACCGCTTCATGGGTGACACCTTTAGAAAACCCAATCATCTATCGCGAACTCCGGATGCCGACGACGATGATCCGCATACGACTCATCGACTCGAGTGTCAATAGTCGCCTCGGATAAGCTTCACCTTATCCACACTGCTGCGCCAAATCTGGTCCCACTAGCCGCACTCGCCCATCGAACCAACCTATAGGCGATCTGCACTTCCTCCCATACAAGGCCTCATAAGGCGCCATCGAATCTGGAGTGGTAGCTATTATTATACGCAAACTCAACTAGAGGCAAATGATCCTCCCAACTACCATCAAGTCAATAACACAGGCTCGCAAAGATATCCTCAAGAGTCCGGATAGTGCGCTCTGCTGTCCGCTCATGCGTGGTGAAATGCGAGACTGTGCTCACTGCGTCCCTAAACCCTCTGGAAGGACCTCCGAAGTTAGCGTAAATGGGCTCCTGCTCGATATGATCGAACTAGGGACTCCATGCGACCGACGATCTCTCGGATATAAAGTCGGCATAATCCTCGGTAGAAAAGGTCGTCGAACGGGAAGAAAGTGGGCTGATTTCACACCGTCGGCGATAACCCATATAGAATCATGTCTCCTCCGAGTGCGAGGTAATCCCGTGATAAAGTCCATGTTGATTACCTCCCACTTCCGGTCGGGATCTCAATCGCTCAGTAACAAACCACTGTGCCTGCGGTGCTCTACCTTCACCGCGACAACACGGGCGAGCTACGAACTCGCAACGCCCTCTTCAAACCATCCCACCAATACCTGATCTAAGGTCGTGGTACATCTTGGTCGACCTGGATGGATAGAGTAACGCTTGCTGTGTGCTTCCCAAGAACCTGCCAAGTCCTCAAACATCCGGAACACACTCGCCCTCAAACCTTAGCACCCCATCAGTGCAACCTCAAAAGGACCGCTTGCCTCACGAAGAGTCAGATCACGATATCGAATCAAAGCTGGATCCTCGAACTGTTGCCTCTTCACCTCCTCGACGATGGAAGACTCGGCAACCTCACGAACTCTAACCCCACTGCTATCAGAATCAATCAAACGGACACCAAGGCTCGCTAACTGATGCAAATCACGAACCATGTTCCTCCTCTCTAGCTGCACATCTGATAGGCTCCCCATCGACCTACGACTCAGAGCATCTGCCACAACATTGGCCTTCCCCGGGTGGTATAGGATATCAACATCATAATCCTTAAGCAACTCTAACCACCGTCTCTGTCGTAAGTTCAGCTCCCTCTGGCTGAAGATATACTGGAGGCTCTTGTGGTCTGTATAAATATCCACGTGAACCCCATACAAATAGTGCCTCCAGATCTTCAAAGCGTGAATCACCGCTGCCAGCTCCAAATCATGGGTGGGGTAGTTCCTCTCGTGTTTCTTGGTGTCGGGATGCATATGCTATAACTCGCCATGCTGCATCAACACACATCCCAACCCGATGCTCGACGATCACAATACACGACATAGCCATCTGGACCTCCGGAAGAGTAAGAAGCGGGCGGTCGTCATCTCTCTTTCAAGAATCGGAAACCACGCCACAAGCATCACCATCAAACTTGGCTGCCTTTCGAGTCACCTAGTCAAGGGCGCAGAGATAGAAGCAAACGGCTCCACGCACCCCCGATAATAACTGCAAGGCCCGAGCTCGCGAACCTCTGCCGGAGTAGTAGGTCTCGCCAAGTCTCGATCGCCGATCTTGGCGTATCAACTCGAATGCCATCAGCCCGACAATATGCCCAAGAAACGCCATCAAGTCAACCAAAACTCACATTTGGAAAACTTGGCGTATAATGCTGGTCTCGAGAATCGGCCAAGACCTCTCAAATGCTCGCATGCTCCGCTCTGGCGAGAATAAACCAAGATATCATCAATGAACACTATCACAAACGTGTCCAAAATGGTTTGAACACTCGGTTCATCAAATCCATGAATACTGGCGAGCATTGTCAACCCAAAAGACATGACCTCGAACTCATAATGCGATGCAGGTCCGGAAAGCGATCTAGGGACATCCACCTCTCCGACTCGCACTGATGATAGCCCGATCGCAGATCAATCTTGGAGAAACATCTCGCACTCAACCGGTCGAACAAATCATCAATCCCGGGAGGGTATTCGTTTAATGGTCACCTTGTTCACCGCCTGTAATCAACACACATACGCTGGCGTCCGCCTTCTTCTTCACGAACAATACCGCGCCTCGGGGAGAAACACTGGGCCTAATGAAACCCTTCTCTAGCAAATCCCTGCCGATCCTTCGCTCTCTCAACTCGGCAGTGCCATTACGTATGGCGGAATGGAAATAGGCCGAGTATCCGCAATATGTCAATACAAAACTCAATCTCCTCTCGTGAGGATACCCGAGGTCATCTGGGAACACGTCTGGAACTTCGCGACTACGGAACCGATGAAAATCTGCACCGCAGCCTCGATTATCAAACACTCGAACTAGATGGTAGATATACCCTTCGTACCATCTTCCTAGCCTTGAGGTAGGAAATAAACCTACCCTCCGGCGATACCGTGCTCCTCCCACTCAACAACCGCCTCAGAAACCTGGAACTGCATTACTCTCTCTGCAGCCTACATTGGCGTAGCAAGAGGCTAGCCAATCCATCCCCATGATCACGCAAGTCAATCATCTCCAACTCTATCAAGTCGGCTAGGGTCCGACGATCAGAATGGTCACAGGACAAGCTCTATATACCTGCCGAGCTACCACCGAATCACCCACTAGCGTAGCTACCTCGAAAGGGTCTATGGACTCAGGCTCTATCCCTATCCTACTAGCAACAAGGGGAGATATATAGGACAGAGTAGAACCCGAATCTATCAAAGCATACACATCAAACCCAGAAACTGATAAGGTACCTGTGACGACATCAGGTGAGGCCTCCTGATCCCGCTTACCGACAAAGCATATACGCGGCTCGAGGACCGCTAGAATCGACTCGCGCCACGACTCGCTGGCCCCGCTGATCCATGTGTACCTTGCCCTCCGGGCGAGTAATCGCTGGGATGAAGAAGCGCAATGCACTGTAGGCCGAGCCCTACCGCCGCCGGCCGGACAAACTCGCAAAGTGACCGCTGCCACAAGTATAGCAAGCTCTCCCGAGTACGCCTCCCGAACGGTATTCGCCACAACGGGCACACCGAGCCGACTCAACGGTTAGCACCTCGCTACCGAAATCAAGTCCGCCCCGACCGCCCCGACCGCCTGGCCGGGTGAAATGAGGTAGAGCGCTCTACTGGCCGTGGTGCAAATCGACTTCACGATGCCGCCACCCCGAGGACCACCAAAAGAACCGCCGCTTGGCCTTCTTCTCGCTGATATCGCTTACCCGCGGTCTCGCGCCTCGCATCCTAGCGCACGGGCTCGCATGCGGGTAATGTCCATACCCTGAAGAGAAACACCCGCACACGACTCGCCATATAATCATCTAGCCCGTGACGTAGCGGTGTACCCTATCCTCCATATCTGCTACCAATGCTGGGACATATCTAGCCAAAGAGTCAAACTCGACATTGTATTCTCGACGGCGGCCCCCGCCTCAAAGCAGAAGAATCTATCACTCGTGCCCTCTCATCCGCATGAGGCAAGAAGTGTGTGAGAAAAGCCTCAAAACTCATCCCATCCGCTGAGGTGCATGCTCTCCCGAAAGCTCCTACGAATCAAACTAATCGATCGCGGTGTCACGCGGCCGCGAACCGAATGTCACACTCGATCTCAAGCCCCGATCACCCGCATAATCCTCTGCACCGACGGATGAACTCCTCGCGATCATCCTCGGCCGACCAGTAAAACTCGCGGGCTACAACTCAAGAAATCTCGCAGCCTCAAACTATCTCGCCTCTGTGCACTACGGTGCGACCGAGCTGAGCCGAACTGCCGTGATCCGCCTCTCGTATCGGGCCACAACTTTAGCCAAAAGTCGGGTTATCTCCTTGTACCTAACCTCCGCCCAGCCGTGGAATGCGAGGCTGGTACTGTGGTCTCTGGGCCAGGCGCGCCATAGAACTCGCCGCCTCGTATAGACTGGGCTCGAGCCCTCAGAACTCTGGGTGTCTCGCTAGCAGCCTCGGCCGCTTGCTCTTCTGGGCCCGGTTGCCTTACGTGAGGCATAATCACATAGAAAGGAATACGTTAGAGGGTCCAACCTATAACACACCTCTAAAGCACGATCTCGTAATGAGAAGAATGGAAACCAATCCTAAATATCCTATAGCCTCCTGATTATTGGTGTGGTGCACAACACACCGATAATCAAGACTCTACTAGATACGGTCTGTAGACACTTTCCGAGGATTAACTGCTCTGATATCACTTTTGTCACGACCCATTCCGGGGCCCGTGACTGGTGCCTTACCGGGGCACCCAAGTAGTCATACATCAGAGTAACCAATGAATATAAAACAAGACATGAAACAGCTTTATAAAATAAGACATACGCTTTATATGAACAAACGTCGCTTTCGCATATATATATGAACAAGGTTTAGCAGCTACATCCGACATCGCATAACATGACTAAGCACTTAAGGAAAAATACAACTATGGCGACAGTGGTTCCCGCCATACCCCGACTGCATAAACTATCTACAATACAGGAGATCATACCAAAAGTAGAGCTCCTATAAGATGGAGCTCCCGACACCAATGCAAAGAGATCCTAAGGACGCGGATCTAGCACTGCCGCCTTACCGCGATGAACGCACTCAAGGAGGTCAAGATAACAGTACCAAGTATGTGAAACTATAAAGTACTTTAAAATGAAATCAAAGTATTTAAAACCTTTTCACAAATACAATCGCTCAATTGCACATAGTGCCATATCACAAACAATAATAAGACTAGAAAACCGTAATGTGTCTAGTCTAGGCCGCGAATGATCGAAGCAAGGCCAATCGCCCATAGTATCATTCTCGTGCCTAGTCCTCGACTTCCGCACCGCATAGGTCACACACGCACCGCATGAGGTATACCTCGCATCGGGGCAGCTAACCCCAAGATCCGCCTAGGCTCCCGCACTCGCATAGCCTCAAAAGACCGTGATAGTCTCAACAGACCGCATAGGAATCCTCGCATCAGGCAAACGCCCGAATGATCAATCTCGAGCATACCGCTGCTCGCATAGTCTCACAGACCGCATAGCCGTATAGACTCAAGATCTGGCGGGCAAGCCCTGTGATAAATAAGTCAAGGGTAGGTGATACAATAACGAGACAACGGACTTACTGCTAACAACGTAAGTAAGCAAGAATGACCCCTTTACACAAAGATTACAAGACACTAACACAGTAGCATCATAACATGTCTACTTATCACACAATCTTACTACACTTAATGTAAATCAATACAAGGCTTTTGTAAACAAACAAGTAAAGTTCCTTTTTATCTTTCTTAAGTTGTTATACCTAACTTCCCATAAAGCTAGTATAACTCTTAAGCTTTGTTTTAAAACCAAATATTTATCTTCGTTAAAAATGATTCAAGATTCTTTGAAATGTTTTCGCTTCTTGTTATTCAGCTTAAGCGTGAGGCATTCTGTAAGTATTATTCAGCTTAAGCCGCAGGCATCGCCATAAGTATTATTCAGCTTAAGTCAAAGACATTGCCGTAGTTTTTATTCGCTTAACACATGTACGTCTACCGTACTATATATTGTAAAATATCATGCTTTAGGAAGAATCACATACCTTCTCAAATAAAACCACCGCCAAGTCAATATGTCGCAGCAGAGTCAGCCTATAATAGTCACACATATCTTATTAAAGACTACTCTGAAGGTCATTCTAAACAGGGGGTTCATAATTCTACGGTAAGTCGGGCAGCACTTCCCTACCCGGTGAGCTATATAAGTCTACTGTGAAAACAGTCCTATGTGAGTACAGTTTGATTATTCTTCTTTTAAACCCTTCTAAGTGATTAACACTTCAATTCTATTCTGTGATATATTTCTAAGTATTTTTACTTATTCTTATACTATAACAGTAAGTATTCTCTAATTCAAAAGAGGGTTAGGATTATTACCTCGGTAAGCCCAATAATATCCTAGAAAAAGTCGCGCCTGAGCAAGGTTTTGCTCCTAAGTTGTATGCTCCAAGAACCTTAGAAGTTCTTCACAACTTCTACCAAGTACTAAGGGATTTGGGCTAGGGTATTTTGGGCATTGTAACAATACTAGAAGACAACTTTTCTACCAAGGGAGGGGGGTAGATTTCGCCAGGCTAGGGTGGGGTAGGCCCCGCCAAGCTCACTCAAAGGGGGAGAGGTGTTGGACGATTTGGCTTAAGGAAGAGGAGAGGATTTTTCAAGACTTGAAGATTTGTGGATGAAGAACTCTTCATCTCTAAGGGGGTATTTATAGGTCAAGAAGTGGCCAACCAATGGCCAAGATTGAGACAAGTGCAAGGCAAGTGTAGGGTGAAGATTTACTACACACAAATATCCTACCAACTCCTTGACTTTGTGCCAAGGCAACAAAAACGTGCCAAGTCCATCCAATTCGTCCAAGGGACGATTTTCAAGTCCACCAATGGGAGGGTGCCAAGTGTTGCCCTCCCGTTGGTCCAAAATGTTTCGTCTCTCGGAAAAATCCGCAAAAATTAGTAATGGCATAGCCGGAATTTTCCCTACGAAAGCTGTGGAAACGCTTCGCCGAAACCATTCTTTGCCGAGTTGTGTACAAAAAAAAACGTCCAAGGCTAACTTTCAAGCCAAACTTTTTGTACGTATTCCCTTACGTACATACTCTGGAAATACGGGGTATAACAAGTTAGTCCTCGGAAAGTGTCTACAGACCGTATCTAGTAGAGTCTTGATTATCGGCGTGTTGTGCACCACACCTATAATCAGGAGGCTGCATGATATTTAGGATTGGTTTCTATTATTCTCACTCTGAGATCGTGCCTTAGAGCTGTGTTATAAGTTGGACTCCCTCTGGCGTATTCTTATGTACCAGTTATGCCTCCGCGCAAGGCAACCAGGGCCCAGATGGGCAAGGCAGCAGAGGGAGCTGCGAGTAGAACACAGAGGGGTACGAGGGCTTAGGCCTGGTCGTTACCTGAGATAGTACTTCAGACGATGAGTTTTATGACGCCGCTAGCCCCAGCAGAGTTTAGAGCGGCAGCAGTTTCTACTGAGGCCACGATACCTGAGCCTCCAGTACCACGGCCAGGAGCCGAGGATATGAGTTCAAGGAGATGGCCCAGTTACTAGCTAGGCTGGTGGCTGGGAATGAGGACGGACGGGAGCCGGTGGTTCCGGCAGTACCAGTGGTTCACCCTAGATCCGATAGTCTGAGACTTCGGGATTTCTTGAGTTGCAGTTCGCCAGAGTCCTATGGATGGAGAGCTGAGGATAATCCTCAGGGTGTCGTGCTAGTTTGGGAGATTATTATACCTATGGCCGTCAGGGCCATGTGATGGGAGGATGTCCAAGTAGGAGGGATACAAGAGGGATGACTCACCACCGGCCGATTCATGGTTTAGTTGTTCGGGAGAAGGGGTGCTAGTCGACGAGGTCACCCCTCGTCAGGGCCATTGTAGACTCCATTATGGGAGTGTCGATCGCTTCGACTTTATGCTTGTCAGGCCAACAGGGCCATTTGGTGAGTTGTCCGACTGCAGGTAGCACAGATGTTGAGACTCAGCCTTCGGGATCGGTGGCTGGTTCATCGCCTTATATAGCTAGGCGCCCTGTAGGGCAGGATTATGATTAGAGCGACAAAGGGAAAGTGAGGTAGTAGTTGCAGAGATATCTTTAGCTCTTATGAGACTTGTTTATGTTGTTATGGTGGGTACATGTTAGGTGCTATGTACGGATAGCATTGTGTTAAGTGTGAATTAGAAAACATGGGCAGTTGAGAAAGGGTAAGTCTAGAGGCAAGACGATTGTGAGCCTTAGAATTTATAACAGTTAGGACCTTGGATGCAAGGCCGCCTTGAGTGGATGATTTTACGGTTAGTCTTTGTCGAAACACTTGGTATGCGTGAAATATGTTGAGGGATATTTCCTTGGGTTGTGTAAGATGAAAGTGGTAGCTTTCATGACGTGAATTAGTAAGATTGTTCCGGATCGGGGAACGAGAGAGTTTGGGGCGATAGTGGGTCGGGTTGAGGACTGCCGGGGTCAACCCGCAGCCCGAAAGAAGATGTGGTCAATTTGTGGTGATCCCGCTTTGTGATAGGGTCACGAGGGTGCTAGGCCCAAGTTTAGGTAACCATCGTACGGGTTCGTGGATGCGTTCGACCAGAATCGGTTCGTGAAGGCCGGGAATGGCCTTAGAGGAAATTGAAGCTAGTAAGATGACCAAGTTTGGAGGTAGTGACTCCAAAGTTTGGAAACTGAAGCGACGACTGAACTATATACGTGTAATAGAAGAGTTCAGGTGTACGAGAAGAGTACGACGAGTAAGAAGAGAAGCGAACAATGTGTTATGAGAACGGAAGTGATCATTTCTTTTGTGAAGTGAAGATGCGAAGGGAGTATCCTTTAGACAATGGGTGTGAGCTTTTTGTGATTATTAGAGGTGATTCCTCGTTGGCTTGGATTTGTATGTTATACTATGGCCATTGATGGCATGGTTGGTTTCGTAAGTATAGTAGTGAAGACTATACCGCACGTGTATTGGAGACTTAGAAAGAACATTCGACGAATATTTCTAAGGGGGGAAGAATGTTATACCCCGTAGTTCCAGGGTATGTATGTGGGGACGTACGTACGAGAATACGACAGAAATTTTGGAAAGAAAGAAAGGTGTGATTTTTCGACGGAAAAGTTTCCGGGTTTTGTGAAGGAAAAAGGTTCATTAATGGGAATTGGATTCCCATATTTGGTATTTGGACTTCGTGGATTATTTTAGAATTTTGGGATTTTATTTTCAGAAATGGTCACGTGGGGCCTACGGGAGAAATTTACGGTTTTGTGGGGCCCGCTTTGTTTTTGAGATTTTCGGTATTTTGGATATTTTTCGGGAGACGAAATATTTTGGACGAATCGGGGGGCGACACGTGTCACCCCTTGTGTGGCCATGTGGGCCGAAATTGGTGGACAAGTGGCTAGGCCACTTGTCCCTTGGCCGAAATGGCCACTACACTTGGCATAGTTTTCGTTTGGCCATGTGGTGTGGTGGGACCCACACACACATGGCCCAATCTTGACCACCCACTTAACTAGATCTTGACCCTTGAATCCTCTATATATACTCCCTTGGTTGAAGACCAAATTCATTCCACACTTAAGCCTTTCCAAGCAAAGAAATACTCCCTCCCTTTTGTAGCATTTTCGTCCCCTCCCCCTCTTGTGTAGAAAAATACTTGGAGTATTGTGGTATAATCCCAAATACATTGGCCTAGTATCCCTAGTAGTATTCCAAAGTTGTTTTAATGCTAGAGCCGGAAATACTATTTTTATTCCAAAAGTCGCTAAACGAACTCCTAGAAAAATCTTCATAAGCTTGGTTGAAGTGTTAAGAGAAGTTGTTTAGAAACTTCTAAGGGTCGCTGGAGCGGGTTGGAGCGTAAGGAATCGAGCTAAACGTTGCTCGTGATCGACTTATAAACTTGGATAATTTTGGGCTTATCGAGGTAATGATCTACGCCCCCTATCAGAATTGGATATTACATGTTGTAGTAGTTATACTTGAGTATATTATATTGGAAGGATGATTATAAAGGATTGAATCGTATTTACATCGACTGCATTTACAGAGACTTGTGTAGTATTATTGTGAAGTAGAATTGAACACGTCCGGTAGGCGTGTAATCCCCGAGTTGTTGGCCGTAGCGCCTTGCAGTGAGGAGTTTTGTGTTATAAGCGGGGAAGTCTCTGAATTTTCTGTAGAATAAGGAACCATGTGTTTAGAATATTCTACGAAGAGATCTAGGAGTTGATAGGCGTTTTGTGGCCTTTATAGTTGAAGATTGAGTAGCGTATTCTACTCAAGAGTGGAAAAGGCTAGCAGAGTTACTGATCTTGTGGAGCGCTTTGCTAAATGTCGATAATCGTCGCGAGGTATGTGAACCTCTTCCTATCTTTTCTAGCATGATTGTCAGGAACTATGTAGTACGGTGACGCATACGTGCTAAGTGTTTTGGTTGGTTTAAAACATAGGGTGTTATAATAGCTTTATGGAAAGTTAGTTATAACGACCTTACGTAGTAAAAGAATGGTTTATTGATCAGAAGTTAAGAGACTTGATCTTCAAAGATAAGAGACTTGACTTATAAACGACTTGATTTTGAAAGTTAAGAGACTTGATCTTGAAAGATAAGAGACTTGACTTATAACGACTTGTTTTGGAAAAGAGAAGTAACTTGATTTTAAGTATAGGTTACTTGTTTTGAAAAGAGTACATTAATTGGGTTTTAAAAGAATACTTGTTGTGGTTTTAAAAGAAAAGAGACTTGTGGAATCAAGAGTTTTCAGTTTAAAAGAAGGCATTGTTTTGTCTTAAGTTGGTTTAAAACATAAAGTGTTATAACAGCTTTATGGGAAGTTAGTTATAATGACTTTATGAAAACAAAAGAATGGTTTTATCATTGGTTTTAAAGTGGTAACTTGACTTTAAAAGGAGAAGTGTTTTGGTCTAAAAAGAAGGCATGGTATTGCCTTAATTTGGTTTTAAAAGGAAAGTATGGAAGTTGTTTTGGTTTACTTAAAAATGTTAGTCACTTTATTTTGATACTACTGCATCGGGTGACTTTGTAAAAGAAATGGAACTTAAAAGAATTTAACGCACGTAGTACTTTGGGATTAAAACTCGAACCTTGGCATAAAATGAAAGTACCTTGAGTCAGTGTAACTGCGCGTGTTTTGCGTGTGATAGCCTTCTTGTGCAAGTGTTGTATCCTTATGTTACCGCGTCTCGATGGAGGGCGGTCATGTTATTCTTGATTGATTGACATACCGACATCGACGGGTGGCCCACGGTATGTTTCCATTAAGTGTTATTTTGTTAATCGCTTTGGACATACCGACACGATGGGCGCCCACGAGTATGCTTCCATTGTGATTGTTGTCTTGTTGTATCCTTTGGACTCTCGACACGACGGGTGGCCCACGGTATGGTTCCATTAGGATTGTTGTTCCATGGACTAGCTCTCCAGGTTTATCGATTCGGCCTCGTATCCGTGGTCGGCTTTCGACTTGCCCCGCCTCGTGGTTGATTCGGCCTGTACTGGTAGTTAGCCCTCGCACTTGCCCCGCTTCGGTGTAGGACGAAGTCTCGTGACACGCTCGTACCGTAGTTAGCCCTCGTGATTGCCCCGGCCACCACGTGACACGGCCTGTATCCGTAGTCGGCCAGACTTGCCCCGTGTCGCCTTCGTGGTTTGTTGTATAATATTGTTAGTACGGTTTTATGACTCGTGGGACCCGTGTTCATGTACTTCTTGGTGTGATTATATCATAGATCGCGGTGAGGAAGGTATTCCACGCATGATTGATATCGTGGGCGAGACTCATTGTTATATTTGAGTAATGACTTTGAGGCGTGAGTCCCCGATTTGACATGACCGCTTATATATCGTGGATCGTAGTTTGGTTATCATACATGTCTCCCGCTTTATATAGAATATTATGATTTCATTTACGATTTTACGCTTTCACATACTTGGTACTGTTATCGACCTTCTCCGGGGCCGCGTCACGCCGCAGTGAGGTACATCGGTTGTGGATCCGCGCTCTTAGGATCACAGCCTTTTTGGGAAGCTCCGCTTTCTGAGACTTATCTTTGGTAACGCCCCGCCGTGTAGTTACTTGTACATTCGTGGTATGGCGGCCCTGTCCCGTCATAGTTATGGTTACCTTCTGTGAGGTCTGTAGAATCTGCAAAGTGTGGTTTGTAAAAGGATTTAATCGCCAAAGTTGATATATATGTATATATACATGAAGGTGACCGTTTTGGTTAGCCTGTTTCATACTTTATCTCTTGTTTCATGTTTAAGTTTTTATTTCCGCTGATTTTCTCTGATGTTGTATCACTAGGGTGCCCGGGGTAAGGCACCAGTCACGGGCCCGGGATCGGGTCGTGACAGGCGTATTCGACTTAGCTTGTGGATTAAGCCAAAAAGGTATGTGAACCATCTCCTCTTCTTCTAGCATGATTCCTTATGTTAAAGTAAGTAAATCCTACTCCTTAAATGATCCACTCCTTGATTGTACTTGGATTGCCTATATAGAAGTTGTTCTATATACTTCCTTGATGTACTTGGATTGCCTAATATAGAAGTTGTTCTATATATTTCCTTGATTGTACTTTGGATGTTTAAATTGGAAGTTGTTATAATCCATTACCTTGACGAAATTTGGATTTTCAAAAGTGAAAGTGTTTTACTTGAAGTACATAGAGTCTTGAAAAGGAAGTGGTTTCCAAATCTTTTGGATAGTGCCTTAGTTCTAAAACCTAAAGGTTGTTATAATGACTTTAGGGGAGTCAAAGAAGTGATTTACTTAATTGATTTAAAAGAGGAGAAATGACATGATTTAAAGAGGAGTAACTTGTTTTAAAGCTGTAAGTTACTTGAGATTTAAAAGTAGAAGCTACTTGATTTCTAAGTTAAGAGACTTGAAGTATTTTGAAAGTTATGTAACTTGATTTCTAAAGTTAAGAGACTTGAAATATTTTGAAAGTTATGTAACTTTTTCTAAAGTTAAGAGGCTTGAAGTATTTTGAAAGTTATGTAACTTGATTTGAAAGTATATGATACTTGGTTTTAAAAGTATAAGTCTCTTGGTTATAAAAAGAATGAATTTGTCTAAAACCATAAAAGGTTATAACGGCTTTATGGGAAGTTACTTATAACGGCTTTATGGAAGATTAAGAGAGTTGTCTATTTTGATTGATAGGTATGAGTTACCTAGGTTGTGTAATTAGAAGTTACTTGGTTTCAAAGTCTTGAAATGAATTTCTAAAGGTGTAGTAACTTAATTTGAAAAATAGACATGCCTTGATACTACGGGTGTTAGTATCTTGGGGTTTTATATAAAAAGGAGTCTTTTGAAAAGAATGGAAGTACGAAGTACTTAGGGTTAAAATCACAGATTTTTATATAAAACGAAAGTGCCTTGAGTTTATAAAATGAAATTCATTTTGGTATGATAATGAAATTCTAAAGATTTTATGAACTTGCCTATGTTTGCTTGTGATAGCCTTTGAGTGCAAGTATTATATTTTTACGCTGCCACGACTCTCAGTTGGAGGGCCGGCTGTCTTGTTGTGAGTTTACTTGGACGTACCGACAGTGATGTGGGATTCCACGGGTATGCTTCAATTATGATTGATCCTTGGACATGCTTATACGATGTGGGATTCCGGCACGCGACTGTGACGCGTTAGATTCCTGATTGATTTTATTACTCCTTGGACATGCTTATACGATGTGGGATTCCGGGGCATGCGACCAGGAGGCGGGTTAGATTCCCAGATTTGTTTGTATTACCCCATGGACATGCTTATACGATGTGGGATTTCGGGGCATGCGACCATGTTGGATATTGTTATTCCATGGACTAGCCCTCCATGAGGTTAGTGACGCTGGATGGTCTGGTAGTTGGCTTTCGTACTTGCCCCCGACGGTCGACGCAGGACGGTCCGTAGTTGGCTTTTACTTGCCCCGCGCTTATATAGCACGCTTGGTACAGAGACTCGTGAGATAGCCGTGACTTGCCTGGCCATATCTCGCGACGACAGTCGGTCCGGTAGTTAGCTGTGATTTACCCCTGGCGCTTTTGACGCAGTCGAATCGTAGTTAGCTTTAACTTGCCCTGGCCGCTTTTATGATGCAGGCTGGATCATAAAATTCATTTTCCTACTTGGCCCGTACATTTTTTATGACACAGGTGGGACTTGGTGTTCATGTATGCTTATTGATGTTATATTATATCATGGACTGCCGACAGTGAGGAAGGATTCCACGGGCATGGTTGGTATTATGGGCGTGAGACCCATAGTTATATTTGAGTAGTGACTTTGAGGGCATGCGTCCCTGACTTGATATGACTGCTTATGTATTGTGTACTGTAGTTTGGCTATCATACATGTCTCCTGTTTTGTATAGACTGTTATGATTTCATTACAGTATTTTTAGTTTCACATACTTGGTACATTCTTCTTCGCCGACCTCCCCGGCCTGCGCTCACGCCGCAGTTTAGGTACGCATTTTGTGATCTCGCAGTGTAACCCCGCCCGAAGTTTTTGGATAGCTCCATCTGTTCAGGAGTTTATCATTTTGGTATAGAGCCTTCATTACAGGCTTTGTACAGTTATGGGTACGGCGGGGCCTTGTCCCGTCATAGTTCAGTAAAACTCTTAGAGGTCTGTATTCATATGTGGGATTGGACTCATGTACAGTGTAGTACCTTTTTATTATGTATATTATATGGCAGCCTTGTCAGCTTTGCCCTTGCATGTTCGTTGGTTTTTTTTTTTTTTAAAACGAGGTGTTATTTAATTCCGCGATTTACTTGTGTCGCTTAGGTGTATGGTGCCTGTGTAGGTGTCACGACCGACCAAGGCTCGCGACTGGTGCCCTACCTGGGCACCCTTACAGGTATACATCAGAGAATAGTAGCGAAACATACATACATAAACTTAACAATAATTAAATAATTGGTTAGCCGATAAGGCTACCTTCCTGGATACATATAAACATGTAAAACCAAAAGCAGTTACCTCTTTTTTTTTTCTTTACACAACCCAATCCACAAGATATGTCTACAGACCTCTAAGAATTTCTGACATACCAACCGTGGACGACAGGCTCGCCATACCCCGAACGCATGCAAATCGCAACCTCGTGGAACCGTCTAATGCACAAAGCCTCCGGAGAAATGAAGTTTTTCAAGAACTGAACAATGATCCTAATAGTGCGGATCAACAAGCTATGTACCTCAACCTGCGGCATGAACGCAGCCCCCCGAAGGAAGTCAGTACGAAATATGTACCAAGTATGCGAAATCAAAATATCAGAATGAAATCATAACTTCATATAAAGTCGAGACATGTATGATAACCGTAACAACGATAATCGTGGCTCTTGAAGTGAAAGTAATGAAAGTCGGTTTTACCTTGTATGCACTATTTCAACACATGAACAATAGTCACACTGTGGCTATGGACACAAGCCCTCAAATATCAAAGCGCGTGCGTGGAATCCCCATCACCGCCATACCTATGAATGTAAACTATAACCAGTGTGACGCGTGCGACATCCCACCTCACCGCTTGGCGCATACATATACAACACATATATATAACACGGTCGCATGCCTTAATCCTCATCGATAAGCATGGCCATAGGGTAATAATCGTATATAACGCCCGTGGAATCCTCATCTCGGTACATGTCTTCACGGGGAGCTAGTCCATGGAGTAATAGTCGTGACATAACATGGTCGATACCCTAATCCTCATCGATAAGCATGGCCATGGTTAATAAAACAAATCCGGGAATCTAACCCGCCTCCTGGTCGCATGCCCCGGACTCCCTCATCGTATAAGCATGGCCAAGGATCAATCATAATGGAAGCATACCCGTGGAATTCCACATCACCGTCAGACGCGTCCAAGTAAACTTACAACAAGACATGGCCCTCTCCAACCGAGAGTCACTAAGAACGTAAACATATAATACTTGCACTCAAAGCTATCACAAGCAAACATAGGCAAGTTCATTAAATCTTTAGACTTCCATTTTTATAACTCAAGGCACTTTTCGTTTCACATAAAAATCCGGGAATTTAACCCCAACTACTACGTACTTCCATTCTTTTCAAAAGGTTCCTTTTCATATAAAACCCCAAGATACTAACACCCGTAGTATCAAGTCTTGTTTACATTTCACATAAGTCACTACACTTTTAGAAATACGTTTCTCGGCTTCTAAATCAAGTGACCCTTATTTTAAAACTTTAAGCAAGTGATACCTTTAAATCAAATTGTCCTTCCTTATTTCAAGTTACTCCTTTGTTTACATTATTAGAGGAAACCATTCTCTTAACCTTTGATAAAGCCGTTATAACCAACTTTCCATAAAGCCGTTATAACCCTTTATGGTTTTAGACAATTTCATTCCTTTTTCAACCAAGAGACTTATACTTTTAAAACCAAGTATCATATACTTTCAAATCAATTTTCGTAACTTCCAAAATACTTCAAGTCTCTTAACTTTAGAAATCAAGTTTCTTAACTTTTAAATCTCAAGTAACTCACACCTTTAAAACAAGTTACTTCCCTTAAATCATGTCATTTCTTCCTTTAAGAATCAAGTTCCATAAAGAGTTAGAGAGATGTTTCTCTTACTAGGCGAAAATGCTCTCAACATTTTTTCCTAGTTGCTCTTCTACGTCTCCCTTCTAATAGGATTTTCATCAACTGATTTTCTACGGATTGTGTTCATTTCATGTTCACTCTAATTGATTTGTTATAGAGTAAGGTATCTTCCTTCTAGCCATGAGAAAGAATACAAAGATTTCAGCCAAAAGAATGAAAGAGATTATTTTGATTGTTCAAGATTACAAGATTCAAGATATGAATTTGAAGTTTGCATTTCCGGGGGGCAGTTTCCGGCGGTGGCCAGTTTGCTTCTCTGAATATTGTGGAATATTCGGGACAGACGGGTGTTGCAGGATTGTTAGCAGGCCAGGAGGGTGATCCTGGTGTGCAAGAGGGTCATGATGGTGGTCTTGGGTTGAGGACGCAGCTCTTGGTTTCTCCCAACCTTCCGGTGGCAACCTCAGCTGGTGTTCCGGTTGAAAAACTTGACACTGGAAGGTTTACGGGTCTTGAAGGATTTCCCGGGACTAATGCGGGTAAGGTGGGTGGTCACGGGTTGCAGGAGGGTTGTGATGGTGTTATGGGGTTGTGGTTGAAACCCATGGGTCACCGTTCATTTGTCTTTGAGTCCAAAGGGGCTTTTCCGGCAGGCACCTTGGAAGTCGGAAGGGCTGCGTTCCAGTGCACTCCGACTCGAGAGATTGTGGATGTTGATAGTGATCCCGGGTCGAAAGTGGGTATGGAGGGTGGACCTGGGTTGCAAGAGGGTGGTGTTTATGTTCAGGGTTTGTGGCTTGAACCCTTGGGTCTCCGATCCTTGGTTTCTGAGTGCAAAGAGATTTTTCCGGCGGCCACTTTGGATGCCAAGGTGTCAGCGGGTCTCGAGGTTAGTCACGGGTTGATTACGGGTCAGGTGGGTGGGCATGGGTCTTGGGGAAAGTCCATGGGCCACCAGCCTTTGGTGGTTGAGTCCGAGAACTTTTCTTTTCCAATTGGCCTTGGAAATGCTAAGGTTGTGGAAGCCGAGGGGTTTTTTATCCAAAAGAGGTCTAGTAATTTGATGCATTCTATTGTTGCGGATGTCAATGGCACGCCTCATTCATTATGTGCTACTACCGAAGCTGCTCCTAATCCTCATTCATTAGGTGCTACATTCGAAGTTGAGGACGTTGGGAATGCAGGTGTTGCGGTTTCCGAAACGTCACCCCTTCTCGAGGGGAAGACGGGTCGCTTGGGTGGGCACCGGTCGATGGCGGATCTTGAGGGTGGTTCCGGGTCGAAGGAGGGTCAGAAGGGTGGTCATGGGATGCTGATTGATCATGATGGTGGTCGCGGGTCAAGGCAGCAGCCCAAAGGTTTTCGGTTCAAGTTTGAAGGGTCCGAAGTTGGTTCATTTCCCATGGCTCTTGGTATTACAAATCGTGCGGGAGTGGAAAAGCCTACTCTTCAAACGAGACTTGGTAACTTGGGGAATTTAATTGCTGAGAGAACCAAGGAAACATCTCATTCAATGGGACATCGAAACTTGATAAGGGTGGGAACCGAAGAGTCAACTCTTCTAATGAATTCAAAGGTTGCGGAAACCAAAGGGGCAGCTCGTCCAAAGAGGTATGGAAACTTGATGGCTACGGGAACCGAAGGGTCTACTCTTCAAACGAGTCTTGGAAGATCAACTTATGTGGAATTCGAAGGGTCGTTCTTTTCCAAGTCGCCTAAGAATCCTGATCTTGTCTCGGCCAATGAAGCATTTAATGCCGAGGGACATGAGCCATTTATGGCAACCATTCCCAATGATGCACTAGTCTTGATTTCCCCCACGAATGCAACTATTGCACCTACTGAGCGTGCAAATGATACTCGGAAGCCACAATATGATTTAATACCCTCCTGTAACGTCACCTTTGTGTGAACGCCCCATCCCCCACTCTTTCATTTCGTGTTTATGCTTACGTTGAGGACTGAGAACCCTCAATGACTGATTGTAGCTCCCTGTTCTTTTCGTTTGTTCTTTTATAATATTTGCATTTACCTAAAAAAAAAAAAAAAAATCAAGTTCCATTACTTGAAAAAAAAGTCTCTCAACCTTTTAGGAGTCAAGGGTTCATAGTCTTAAAACTTCATAACGTAAATTCTTTAAGTTAAGTACATATGCCTTATGTGTGTGAGTAGATTATACTTGTTTATAACGATCTTATTAAAGCAGCCATGATCTAGAAAATGTAGTACAATTTTGTCTTATCTTAGCTTCTATGCAGATGGAGGATTCTACTCATTTTAATATAATTAATTGTCATTACATTTTCCTTTATTAACGCTGCAATGGCTTGTTCGATACTTATTCTCATTCGTGCCGTAAATTAGCCAAGTCATCTTGGCTCCAAATACCTCCTAACGACTCCTACCAACATCCCCCATAAGACTTGGTAAGAACTTAGGATACTTAGACATAACCTTTACATAGAGTAAATCAACATACATACTTCTTAACTTCTAAGAGTAGAAGGAAACATGAAATAATACCTCATATATATTCCATACATAGAATCATGCCAAAGGAAGGAATAGGTTCACATACCTCGCGATGATTATCGACAAGTAGCAAAATGATCCAAAGTACTTCAACCTATAATGGCCATAATACGTCCATTAACCTCTAGCTTCGAACGTAGAATATTCTAAGTGCAATGTCACTAAATTCTATGGAAAGTCGGACAGCACTTCCTTTGTTTCTACATACTTTGCCACCTTTTTCAAGGTCGAATTCAATAACCAAACACGCCACATTTAAGGCTCAACAATGTAGTTAACAATAGGGGATTACACGCCTACACGACGTGTAAAATTCCGCCCCACAATAATACAAAAATAATCCAATAATTTCCATGTCATTCTCGGCTAAATAGGTGCAACAACATATCATCTTGTCCAGTTTCTTTCCAATCCAAGTTCTTGGGTCTAACATGTTATATAGTCATAAACAACTTCAACAACTATAATTCCTTCTTTATATAACATGTGACGACTTAAACTAATAATCAACTTGAATTGTAATCTTAAGGCTAAACATGCTAGTTTTCGGATTAGGGTTCCAATAGCCAATACACTTATCAAACTTCATGCTAAATACCTCATGCTTGCTAATATCCATAACTACAATGATAAGTGATCTTTAATAGCTAAAACGACAAGATTTTTACCTTTACAAGCCCTTATATTTCCAAGATTCAAAGTCTCTCCTTAGCAATTCTTAGCTCCTTTCCTTATGTTCCAATCCGCTCCAAGCACTCCTTAGAAGCTTATGAAGAACTCCTCTTCAAGTTCCATCTTCAAAGTTGAAGAACATCTTGGGTTTTCGCCTTGCGACTAACGTAAAAATGTCGTTTTTTCGAGATCTTTCTATTGAGATATCCTTACAATACCCCTAGGAACCTTGGGTTAAAGTCTTGTGAATTATGAACCACAATTGCAAAAATTTTCTCTCATGAAACCCTCTTGGCCGAGAGCTCTGAATACCATTAGCTCAATCCTCTAAATTTTTTCTAAGTGTTAAGACCTTGTCTTGCACTAGTTGTGTATATATAAAACAATGGATGGCTTAGATTATAACACTTGAGTGGCTAGGATGAAGAACATTTAATACATAGCCAAGTGGACAAGTTGACTAGTCAATTTTATCAAGCTAGCAAGACTTATTCATCTTCAATGGTCAATGACCATTTTACCCTTGCAACAATTCGTCCAAGACCAATGTGAGGGGTGCCACGTGTTTCCCTCCCATTCGTCCATAAAATTCCGTAACCCTCGTGGGCCCCACAAAACGTAAAATTCCTCGGGTGGGCCCCACGTGACCAAATCCGTAAAAAAAAAAATCCATAATGTCAATACATTCCATACTCTTCAAATAAGGCATTTTGAGAATACAATTCTCATCAACGAACATTTTTCCTTTCCGACGTCCGGAAGATTTTCCGTCGGAAAAACAATTCTTCCTTTCGTACCCTTTTCAAGTCTTGTGTTTCTTGCGTACATTCTCTTAAACATGTCCTTTAATTACGGGGTGTAACAGTAGGGCACCAGTCACGGGCCCGGGATTCGGGGCGTGACAATTGGATTCTCAATTTTGGTATTTAAGACTTTTAGGATTTATAAGAATTATGGAATTTTATTTCCAGATTTGGGCATGTGGGGCCCACAAGGTTTTCGATATTTGACCAATTATTGAGATTTTGGGGAGATGAAATATTTTGGACGAATAGGAGGGCGACACATATAACCCCCATGTGGCCCATTTGGGCGAGAATGATGGACATGTGGACAAGCCAAGTGACCAAGATATTTGTGTGGACAAGTGGCTTGTGGGACCCACACACACTTGTCCCCAATATCAACCACACACTTGCTTTGATCCTAGCCCTTGGTTGTCTTATATATCCACACTTAGAGGTTGAAGACTTCATCACTTAAAAATTTCATTACAGTATTACTCCCTCCTATTGAGAGCTCTCGGCCAACCCCCCCCCCCCTTAGGCTTAGAAATTCTTCAATTGTTGTTGAGTAATCCCAACACCTAAACCAAGTGTCCCTAATAGTGTTCTAAGGATATCCCAACACAAAAATCCGGGAAATACTACGTTAATCCGATAGTCGCAAAGTGAAACCCTAAGGTGATCTTCATATTTTTGGATGAAGTGTTAAGAGAAGTTGGTTAGGAACTTCTAAGGGTTTCTTGGAGTGGATTGGAACGTAAATAATATGAGCTAGGATTCCTAAGGATCGACTTTTAGATCTTCGATAATTTTGGGCTTATTGAGGTAATAATCTTTGTCCTTTTAGTGAAGTTGGAAATTACATATGTTAGTAGTATATGATTAAGTATATGATACGTGGAAGGAAGATTGAAAAGATTTGGACCTTAATATGATGTTAAAAACCGAAATTGGCATGCTAGCCATTAAAGTTGTTAAAATTGAGAATTGGCATGCTAGCCATATGTCACGACCCGTTCCGGGGCCCGTGACTGGTGCCTTACCCGGGCACCCAAGTAGTCATACATCAGAGTAATCAGCGGAACATAAGACAAGACAAGAAACATTATGAAAAGAGAAACAGTTTATCTGAAGAAAAGCTTGCCTTTCGGCATATATATATATAACCCAAGTTTTGCAGTTACATCCCAACTGTACAATAGGACTACAGACCTCTAAGGAAGTAAACAACTATGGCGGGACAGGGCCCCGCCATACCCTGAATGTACAAAAACTATCTACAATACAGGGAGATCATACCCAAAAAGTAGAGCCTCCGGAGAAGATGGAGCTCCCGACACCAAAGCAAAGATCCTAAGGATGTGGATCTAGCACCTGCTTGCCCTTACCTGCGGCATGAACGCAGCCCCCCGAAGGAGGTCAGTACAACAGGTACTAAGTATGTGAAACTGTAAAGTACATAAATGAAATCATATCACTTTAAAACCAATTTTACAAATATGCATGAAACAACCAATGTAACCGCACATAGTGCCACATCATAAACAAGAGCAACAATAGGTAAATCAGAATGTGTCTTTTCTAGGCTGCGAATGATCGAAGCAGGGCCACTCGCCCATATTATCATTATGCAAGCCTAATCCTGGACTCCCGTAGTCCGCATAGGCCACTCACATAGGCCCGCATGAGGCATAACCCCGCATCGAGGGTAGCTACTCCTCGGCAACGTCCTGGACTCGTAGTCCGCACGCCACATGATCGCATTAGGTATAACCCCGCACACTATACTGGAAATCTCTTAGCTCCTCATAGGTCCCCTGGACCCGCATGAGGTATTCTCGAATCATGGTCCCAGACCGCCTGAGTCTACCCCGCATCGGAGGGCAGCTTAACCCACGGTATCATGTCAAGAGGTGAGTGATATTATACTAACATAACAGCTTATCGTTAAACAACATAAACACAACAAGAATACCCTTTTATACAAACGTTACCAGACACTAACACACATAACATCATATTATGTCTACTCATCAAACCATTTTATATTATACTTTCCAGAAATCAATATAAGTCTTTTACATAAGTAAACTGTTCATTTTCTCTTTCTTAAGTCGTTATACCTAACTTCCCATAAAGCTAGTATAACTCTTAAGTGTTCTGTTTGAAAAACCATTATTCTTCTTCTTTCAAAACTGATTTATAATTCTTTTGAAAGACTTTAAGATCTTTATTATTCAGGCTTAAGTCAAAAGACATTGCCGTAAAAGTACGTCCAGTTAACACACGTACGTCTACCGTACTATATATACTTTAAAATATATCATGCTTAAGAGTATAGGAAGAATCACATACCTTCTCGGCGAAAACCACCTGCCAAGTCGAATATGTCGCGCGCAGAGTATCGATCTATAACAGTCAAATATGTCTATCAACGTCTAGACTGTACTGTATAAATCTCTAAGCAGAGGGTTCTATATTCTATGGAAAATTGGGCAGCACTTCCCTACCCGTCGAGCTACTCAAGTCTACTGTGAAAACAATCCTAAGTAAGTTGTTATACCCCGTATTTCCAGAGTATGTACGTAAGGGCGTACGTATTAAAATTTATGCCTTAAGGATTGGCTAGGTTCGAAATTGGGCACAAGTGCCAAAAGGAGTCGTTTTTCGACGAAACGTTTTACTAAACTTGCGAAGGGAAAATTCCGGCTATGTCATTTATAATTTTTGCGGATTTTTCCGAGAGACGAAACATTTTGGACCAACGGGAGGGTGACATGTGTCACCCTCACATTGGAAGGGTGTGGACGGCAATGGGACGAAAAGAGGGCACTTTAGTTGGTAGGATATTTTGTGCAAGTTGTGTGGTAGATGGATAAGGTACACATGGTGGAAATCTAACCCTACACTTGCACCACACTTGTCTTCATCTTGGCCATTGGTTGGCCATTGGTTGGCCTATAAATACTCCCCTTACTTGAAGACTTTCTTCATCCAAAACTTGAGCAATCTTTCTAAGTCTCAAATACTCCCTCCCTCTTGTCTTGCTTTCGTCCAAAGCCCCCTCCCCCTTAGAGAAAGGTCCTAGCCGAGAGCACCCCCCCCTCCCCCCCCTGAGCCTAGTTGTCTCGTATAAATACCCCCTTGTTGTGGTATAGAAATACTCTCCTAGTATTGTTATAATGCCCAAATACCTTGGCCCAAATACCTTGTAGTATTCCCAAGGTTACTCTTATACAAGCCCAGAAAAATACTATTATACTTCCTTTAGCCACTAAACGAAACCCTAAGGAAAACCTTCATAGTCGGTTGAAGTGTTAAGTAGAAGTTGCGTAGAACTTCTAAGGGTTGTTTGAAGCGGATTGGAGCACTCGGAGTAGGAGCTAAACGTTGCTCAGGAGCGACATTAAACTCGGATAATTTTGGGCTTATCGAGGTAAATACTACTGTCCTTCTAGTGTAATTGGAAATTACATACTGTAGTAGTACAGAAATGAATATAAGATTCATAAGAAGAGAATTGAACTGTACTAGAAGGATATATCAGTAAAGACTTGAACTGAAATCACTTCAGGAGAATTTAAGTAGAAGTTAAATTGTACTTACATAGGACTGTATATACAGTAGACTGATAACCTTTATTGGTTGAATGTTCTGCAAGTAGCATGGGCTACTTAGAAGGTGGACCAGGCTAGCCGGGTGATAGCCATGGAGCGTTTTGCTTATTGTCGATAATCGTCGCGAGGTATGTGATTCTTCCTATACTCTTGAGCATGATATTTTAAAGGAAAATATATATATAGTACGGTAGACGTACGTGTGCTAATTGAACGTAGTTGTGCGGCAATGTCTTTTGACTTAAGCCTGAATAATATATAGTACGGTAGACGTACGTGTGCTAATTGAACGTAGTTGTGCGGCAATGTCTTTTGACTTAAGCCTGAATAATAAGAAACTTGAAGTATGTCAAAAGAATTAAGAAACCATTTTTGAAAGAAGAGTAACACTTGGTTTTAAAGGTTTTAAAAAGAGTTATACTAGCTTTATGGGGGGGTTAGGTATAACGTCTTAAGAGAGGTAAAGAAAATGGTTTACTGTTTTTAGAAGTTAAGAGACTTGATCTTAGAGGATAAGCGACTTAACTTAATTGTCTTAATCTGGATGTTATGTGGAACCTCATTCGTGAGTAATGAGTACTTGGTTTTTTTAAAAGGAATAATGTTTTACTGATTTCGGAAATCAGAATGTGTATCGACAAACCACCGCAGCGTTAATAAAGGAAATGTATTGAATAATGAAGTATTATTAAAACCAGTAGAAACCTCCATCTGCATAGAAGCTAAGATGAGACAAAATGATATTACATTTCCTAGATCATGGCTGCTTAATAAGATTGATTATGAACAAGAATAACCTACTCGCCTATGGCATATGTTGCCCAATTGTTTTAAAAGAGATTAAGACATTGAACTATGAAACTTTTCTAAAAAGAGACTGGAGTAATTGAAACTAGGCAAACTGGAACTTTAGGGAAAAGAAAGGCATTGTGTTGTCTTAAAATGGTTTAAAACATAAAGTGTTATAACAGCTTTATGGGAAGTTAGTTATAACGACCTTATGAAAACAAAGGAAGGGTTTTATCATTAGTTTAATATGATAACTTGGCTTTAAAAAGAAAAGTGTTTTGGTTTGCTTAAAAGATGTAAGTCACTCTATTTTTATACCACGGGTATCGGGGAACTTTTATAAAAGGAATAGATCTCTTTAAAAGGAAGTTAACGTACGTAGTACTTTAGAGTTAAAACCCGGACTTTGATATAAAATGGAAGTACCTTGAGTTGTGTATAACTTGCCTATGCTTGTTGTTGTGTAACTCGCCTATGCTTGTTGTGATAGCCTTTGTTGTGCAAGTGTTGATATCAGGTGACTCCTTGAGAAAGGATGGATCTTTTTTATGAAAGTCTAGAAGTATGGTAATTTGCTTGAGCTTGCTTGTGATAGCCTGGTTGTGTGATATATTGTTATTGTGGTTACATGGACATGTCTACACCGATGAAGAATTCCGGGGGCATGTGGCCATGCAGCAGGGTTGATTACCCGATACATGGTTACTATTGTTACATGGACGTGTCTACATGCGCAGGGGGCACGTGGCTACGCGCAGGGGTTGATCACCGATATATTGTTGTTGATGTTTCACGGGCATGTCTACACCGGCGAATTCGGCATGTGGCCATGCGGCATTGTTATTATTGTTGCATCATGGACATGTCTACACCGGTAATCGGACACGCGCCATGATGCGAACATGATTGATGTTGTGGGCATGAGACCCATAGTTATATTTGAGTGATGACTTTGAGGCGTGAGTCACGACTTGATCGCTTTATGTTGCGTCTTGTATCTTGGTTATCATACATGTCTCCCGCTTTATATGTGATTATGATTCAATTGCGTGATTTTCTTTCACATACTGTACTGTTATCGACCTCCTTGGGTGCGTTTACGCCGTAGAAGTACATCGTCGATCCCCGCTTTTAGGATCACCTTTTCAGCGTATTGGGAAGCTCCGTTCCTTCGGAGGCTTATCTTTGGTATGTGTTCCCTGAGTTGTAGGTTCTTGTACATTCGGGGTACGACGGCCCCGTCGTCATAGTTATTGTAAATCTTAAGTGCAGAATGTTGTGGGCAGGGTTGTAAGGATTGTAACTGTTCAAATGTCGTTATTTATATATGTCGAAAGACAACCGTTTTGGTTGGCCTATTTTATTTCATCATGATCCATGTCTATTTAACATGTTTAAGTTTTTATTTCCGCTGGTTTTCTCTGATGTTGTATCACTAGGGTGCCCGGGGTAAGGCACCAGTCACGGGCCCGGGTTCGGGTCTTGACAAAGTGGTATCAGAGCGATTAGTCTCGGAAAGTGTCCAGGCATCGTGTCTAGTAGAGTCTTGATTATCGGTGTCTTGTGCACCACAT
The DNA here is from genome assembly GCA_029844215.1 of Przewalskia tangutica. Taxonomy (NCBI): domain Eukaryota; kingdom Viridiplantae; phylum Streptophyta; class Magnoliopsida; order Solanales; family Solanaceae; genus Przewalskia; species Przewalskia tangutica. Next base: position 42,041,715 of record CM056732.1, read on the forward strand.
CTATAATCGAGGCTATAGGACATTTAGGATTGGTTTCCATTCTTCTCATTCGAGATCGTGCCTTAGAGTGTGTGATAAGTTGGACCCTCGACGTATTCCTTTCTTTATCGCTTATGCCTCGCGTAAGGCAACCTGCAGCCTGTGGGAAGGAAGCCGAGGGAGCTGCTAGTGAGATACAGAGGAGTACGAGGGCGCAGGCCCGGTCATTACCTGAGACAGTGCTTCAGACGGCGGGTTTTGCGACTCCGCCATTTCAAAGAGAGTTTAGAGTCGCAGCGATGGGCGCGACCACGATACTGCGCCCGATCCCACACCTGGGCGGAAGGTTGGGGTACAAAGATAGCCCGATCGCCGTGATCGTGGCAGCATGAGGATAATTTGGGCCGACGCAGTTCAGATGGCGCGTGGTTCACCCTAGATCGGATAGTTTGAGGCTGAGGACTTTCGAGACGTAGCGCGCAGTTTTATGGGTCGAGGCCTGGGGATGATCCGCAGGAGTTCATCCGACAGTTACAGCGGATCATGAGTGATCAAGGCATCGGAGACCGAGTCAGTGGTCCTAGGTTCGCATCGGTTGCGTGATACCGCAGTCGACTGGTTTGAATCGTGGGAGCTGTCCCGGGGAGAGAATGCAGTTCCAGCTATATGGGACGAGTTCTCAAGGGCGTTTCACACTTCTTTCCTCCGATGAGGAGGGCTCGGGCCAGATTTTTGGTGTTGCGAGCAATCCGCGACGGTTCGGAGTACAATGTGGAGTTCGACTCATCGGCCAGACGCCCCCGCGTTAGTAGCTAGTATGGAGGATCGAGTGCACCGATATGTTACAGGCTCGATGATTACCTAGCGAAAGTTGTTGGTGTAGCTCTTCAGGGCATGGACATTGCCGCATGCAGCTTACGCACTTGGAGGTGAGGCGGAGAAATCGACGGAATGACCAAGATCGCAGAAGAGGGCGAACAACGAGGTCCTTTGGTGACTTTCGAGGCGGACGCCTCAGCAGATTAGTTTTGTACCTCCGCCCGGTGCAGTGGTCCTCCACAACCTTCGTGGCATCCAGAGTATTCGAGCAGTCGAGCTCACGGTCGTGTTTCGAGGAGTAGGGGTGTTGGCAGTGCGATCACCCCTACCTCGGTGTGGTCGATGTGGTAGACCGCGTTTGGGAATGTCGTGGTGCCAGGAGCTTGTTATTTTGCGGCCAGCGGGCCATTTTGCGAACTGTCCGACCAGGTAGCACGGATGTTACGACTCACCGAGGATCGATGGCTGGTTCATCGCGCTTTCACTAGCGCCTGCGCAGTGGGATCGTGATTAGAAAAGCGGTAGAGACAGGTATATCCTTAACCTTCTAGAGACTTGTATGTATTGATGTTATGATAATGTGTTAAGTGTTATGTTCGGATTAGCTTTGTGCTAAAATGTGATTTAGAAACCTGGTTAGTGTAAACGGGTAAGCCTGGGTAGTGTGAAATGGAAGTGGTAGCTTTCATGACATGTTGAGGTAAGATTGTTCCGGAGCGGGGAACATGAGCGGGATGCATTGAGTGGGTCGGGTTGGGGCCATGTTGAGGGCCAACCCGCGGCCTGTTAGAGGTCAGCTCACGGGTGGTCGCCGGTGGTAGGTCACGAGGGTGCTAGGCCCAAGTTTAGATAACCATCGTATAAGTTCGTGGATGCGTTCGACCAGAATCAGTTCGTGAAGGCCGGGAATGGCCTTAAAAGAAGCGAAGCTAGTGATATGACCAAGTTTGGAGGTGGTGACTCCAAAGTTTTGGAAACTGGAGCGATGACGGAAGTGTGGTACGTATACTAGAAGAGTTCAAGTGTTCGAAGCGGCACGAGTAAGGAAGGAAGAGAACGTGTGTTAGTTCGAGGCGGGGCGTTGGCAACTTGTTAGAAGATCTTCATCGTAATCCGTCGTGAGAAGGAACATTCGGGACGAATGTTTCTAAGGAGGAGAATGTTATACCGTATTTCAGCAGTATGCGTGGGCGTGCGTATTAAAATTTATGCCTTAAGGATTGGCTAGGTTCGAAATTGGGCACAAGTGCCAAAGGAGTCATTTTTCACGAAACGTTTTACTAAACTTGCGAAGGAAAATTCCTATTTCATTTATAATTTTGCGGATTTTTCCGAGAGGCGAAACATTTTGGACCAACGGGAGGGTGACATGTGTCACCTCATTGGAAGGTGTGCGGCAATGGGACGAAAAGAGGGCACTTTAGTTGGTAGGATATTTTGTGCAAGTTGTGTGGTAGATGGATAAGGTACACATGGTGGAAATCTAACCCTACACTTGCACCACACTTGTCTTCATCTTGGCCATTGGTTGGCCATTGGTTGGCCTATAAATACTCCCCTTACTTGAAGACTTTCTTCATCCAAAACTTGAGCAATCTTTCTAAGTCTCAAATACTCCCTCCCTCTTGTCTTGCTTTCGTCCAAAGCCCCCTCCCCCTTAGAGAAAGGTCCTAGCCGAGAGCACACCCCCCCCCCCCTTAGCCTAGTTGTCTCGTATAAATACCCCTTGTTGTGGTATAGAAATACTCTCCTAGTATTGTTATAATGCCCAAATACCTTGTAGTATTCCCAAGGTTACTCTTATACAAGCCCAGAAAAATACTATTATACTTCCTTTAGCCACTAAACGAAACCCTAAGGAAAACCTTCATAGTCGGTTGAAGTGTTAAGTAGAAGTTGCGTAGAACTTCTAAGGGTTGTTTGAAGCGGATTGGAGCACTCGGAGTAGGAGCTAAACGTTGCTCAGGAGCGACATTAAACTCGGATAATTTTGGGCTTATCGAGGTAAATACTACTGTCCTTCTAGTGTAATTGGAAATTACATCTCGTAGTAATCTGTAAATGAATATAAGATTCATAAGAAGAGAATTGAACTGTACTAGAAGGATATATCAGTAAAGACTTGAACTGAAATCACTTCAGGAGAATTTAAGTAGAAGTTAAACTGTACTTACATAGGACTGTATATACAGTAGACTGATAACCTTTATTGGTTGAATGTTCTGCAAGTAGCATGGGCTACTTAGAAGGTGGACTAGGCTAGCCGGGTGATAGCCATGGAGCGTTTTGCTTATTGTCGATAATCGTCGCGAGGTATGTGATTCTTCCTATACTCTTGAGCATGATATTTTAAAGGAAAATATATATATAGTACGGTAGACGTACGTGTGCTAATTGAACGTAGTTGTGCGGCAATGTCTTTTGACTTAAGCCTGAATTGTTATACCCCGTATTTCCAGAGTATGTACGTAAGGGAATACGTACGAAAGTCTTGCCTTAAAGATAAGCCTTGGACGTTTTATTTTGTACACAACTCACTAAAAGAATCGTTTTCCGACGAAACGTTTCCACAGCTTTCGTAGAGTAAATTCCGGCTATGCCATTTCTTATTTTTGCGGATTTTTCAGAGGCGAAACATTTTGGACCAGCGGAGGGCAACACTGCACCTCCCATTGATGGACTTGAATCGTCCATGGACGAAATTGGAGAGCCAAGGCACGTTTTTGTGCCTTGTGCAATCAAGGTTGGTAGGATATTTGTGTTTAGTTAATCCTCACCCTACACTTGCCTTGCACTTGTCTTCATCTTGGCCGTTGGTTGGCCAAGGCTTGACCTATAAATACCCCCAGAGATGAAGAGTTCTTCATCCACAAATCTTCCAAGTCTTGAAAAATCCTCTCCTCTCCCTTTGTAGTCTTCGTCCAAAACACCTCCTCCCGCATGAAGGCCCTTGGCGAATACCACTCTAGCCTAGTAGTTTGGCGAGGCCCCACTAGCCTAGCCAAAAATCTACCCCCTCTTGGTAGAAAAGTTACCTTCTTGTATCGTTATAATGCCCAAATACCCCAGCCCAAATACCTTAGTACTTAGTAGAAGTTGTGAAGAACTTCTAAGGTTCTGGAGCATCTGACTTAGAGCAAAACCTTGCTCGGTGCCGACTTTTTCTAGGATATTATTGGCCATACTGAGGTAACTAATCCAAACCCACATATGAAATAGAGAATACTTACGGTTGTAGTATAAGAATAAGGATAAATACTTAGAAGTATATCACGAATAGAATTGAGCTGTTATCACGGTAGAAGGGTTTAAAGAAGAATAATTGAATCAGTACTACATAGAATTTGTTTTCACGATGAGACTTATATAGCTCACGGGTAGGGTTGTCTGCCCGACTTTAGTAATTGTGAACCCTCTGTTTAGAATGACCTTGAGTAGTCTTTGATAGATATATGTGACTATTATGGTGACTCTCTGCATGACATATTGACTTAGCAAGTGGTTTTATTGAGAAGGTATGTGATTCTTCCTAAAGCATGATATTTTACAATATATATATAGTACGGTAGACGCATGTGTTAACGAATAATAACTACGCAATGTCTTTGACTTAAGCACGAATAACACTTACGATGCCTGGCTTAAGCACGAATAACACTTACAATGATGCCTCAAGCTTAAGCTGAATAATAAAGATGCGAAAGCATTTCAAAAGAATCTTGAATCATTTTAAAGAGAACTAATTGGTTTTAAAGCGAAGCTTAAGAGTTATACTATCTTTATTTGATGTTAAGTATAACCACTTAAGATTGATAAAAGAAACCATTTTGCCTATGTTTTTATAAAAGACTTATATTGTGTAAAGATTAATAAGATGTTTTGATAATTAGACAGGATTTGATGCTATGTGTGTTAGTATCTTGTAACGTTTGTATAGGTGAGTATCCTTGTTGTGCTTATGTTGTTTAAAGATAAGTTGTTATGTTAGTATACTATCACTCACTCTTGAGATGATCAGGGGGTTAATCGCCTCCGATGCGGGTAGACTCGGTGATGCAGGACCATGATTCGAGAATACCTCATGCGGGTCGGGGCCTATCGCGAGCTCTGAGTTCCGAGTTAGTATGCGGGGTTATGCCTCATGCGATGCATGTGGCCATGCGCGGACGAGTCGGGGCGATGCCGAGAGTAGCTACCCCGATGCGGGGTTATACCTCATGCGGGCCCGTGTGAGTGGCCTATGCGGACTCGGGAGTCGAGATTAGGCTTGCGAGAATGATGATGGGGCGAGTGGCCTGCTTTCGATCATTCGCGGCCTAGACAAGACTCATTCTGATTACCTATTGTTGCTCTTGTTTGTGATGTGGCACTATGTGCGGTTTCGTGATTGTTTCACATATTTGTAAAGGTTTTAAAAATGATATGTTTTCATTTAAGTACTTTCTGATTTCGCATACTTAGTACTGTTGTGCGACCTCCCCGAGGGCTGCGTTCATGCCGGTAAGGCGGCGGTGCTAGATCCGCGTCCTTAGGATCTCTACGTTGGTGTCGGGAGCTCCATCTCTTGGAGGCTCTACTTTTGGTATGATCTCCTGTTGTAGATAGTTTTATCTGATCGAGGGTATGGCGGGCCCTGTCCGCCATAGTTGTATATCTTTCCCAGAAGTGCGTAGTCATGTTATGCGATGTCGGATATCGCTAAACCATGATTATATATATATCTTAGAAAGCGATGTTTTCTCACATAAATTGTGTCTTATTTTATAAACTGTTTCATGTCTTGCTTTATATTTCCGCGATTACTCGATGTATGACTACTTGGGTGCCGTAAGGCACGATCCGCGAACCGGGCGAGTCGTGACATGAATAATATATAGTACGGTAGACGTACGTGTGCTAATTGAACGTAGTTGTGCGGCAATGTCTTTTGACTTAAGCCTGAATAATAAGAAACTTGAAGTATGTCAAAAGAATTAAGAAACCATTTTTGAAAGAAGAGTAACACTTGGTTTTAAAGGTTTTAAAAAGAGTTATACTAGCTTTATGGGGGGGTTAGGTATAACGTCTTAAGAGAGGTAAAGAAAATGGTTTACTGTTTTTAGAAGTTAAGAGACTTGATCTTAGAGGATAAGCGACTTAACTTAATTGTCTTAATCTGGATGTTATGTGGAACCTCATTCGTGAGTAATGAGTACTTGGTTTTTTTAAAAGGAATAATGTTTTACTGATTTCGGAAATCAGAATGTGTATCGACAAACCACCGCAGCGTTAATAAAGGAAATGTATTGAATAATGAAGTATTATTAAAACCAGTAGAAACCTCCATCTGCATAGAAGCTAAGATGAGACAAAATGATATTACATTTCCTAGATCATGGCTGCTTAATAAGATTGATTATGAACAAGAATAACCTACTCGCCTATGGCATATGTTGCCCAATTGTTTTAAAAGAGATTAAGACATTGAACTATGAAACTTTTCTAAAAAGAGACTGGAGTAATTGAAACTAGGCAAACTGGAACTTTAGGGAAAAGAAAGGCATTGTGTTGTCTTAAAATGATTTAAAACATAAAGTGTTATAACAGCTTTATGGGAAGTTAGTTATAACGACCTTATGAAAACAAAGGAAGGGTTTTATCATTAGTTTAATATGATAACTTGGCTTTAAAAAGAAAAGTGTTTTGGTTTGCTTAAAAGATGTAAGTCACTCTATTTTTATACCACGGGTATCGGGGAACTTTTATAAAAGGAATAGATCTCTTTAAAAGGAAGTAAACGTACGTAGTACTTTAGAGTTAAAACCCGGACTTTGATATAAAATGGAAGTACCTTGAGTTGTGTATAACTTGCCTATGCTTGTTGTTGTGTAACTCGCCTATGCTTGTTGTGATAGCCTTTGTTGTGCAAGTGTTGATATCAGGTGACTCCTTGAGAAAGGATGGATCTTTTTTATGAAAGTCTAGAAGTATGGTAATTTGCTTGAGCTTGCTTGTGATAGCCTGGTTGTGTGATATATTGTTATTGTGGTTACATGGACATGTCTACACCGATGAAGAATTCGGGGCATGTGGCCACGCAGTTGATTACCGATACACGGTTACTATTGTTACATGGGCGTGTCTACCGTCTGCAGGGCGTGGCGTGCGGGGGTTGATCACCCGATATATTGTTGATGTTTCATGGGCATGTCTACACGTCGCAGTCCGGGGCATGGCCATGCGGCATTGTTATTGTTGCATCATGGACATGTCTACAGGCGGTTAGGGGACACGCGCCGTGATGCGAACATGATTGATGTTGTGGATGAGACCCATAGTTATATTTGAGTGATGACTTTGAGGCGTGAGTCCCCGACGACCGCTTTTATGTTGCGTCTTGTATCTTGGTTATCATACATGTCTCGCTTTATATAGTTATGATTCAATGCGATATTTCGATTTCACATACTTGGTACTGTTATCGACCTCGCCCGGGGCTGCGTCATCCGCATGAGTACATCGTTGGTGTCGATCCGCTTTTAGGATCACCTTTCAGCGTATTGAAGCTCCGTTCCTTGGAGGCTTATCTTTGGTATGTGTTCCCGAGTTGTAGGTTCTTGTACATTCGGGGTATGGCGGGGCCCCGTCGTCATAGTTGTTGTAAATCTTAAGTGCGTAGAAGCATTGTGGCGGGGTTGTAATTATGCTCAAATGTCGTTATTTATATATGTCGAAAGACAACCGTTTTGGTTGGCCTATTTTATTTCATCATGATCCATGTCTATTTAACATGTTTAAGTTTTTATTTCCGGTTTTCTCGATGTTGTATCACTAGGGTGCAGGGTAAGGCACGATCCACGGGCCGGTTGGTGACATAAGTATAGTTCAATTATTCTTCTTTAAACCCTTCTACCGTGATATGATTCTATTCTGTAATATCCTTCTAAGTATTTTATACACAATCTGCTTACTACGGTATGTATTCTCTAATACAAAAGAAGGATAAGATTATTTACCTCGATAAGCCCAAAATTATCCAAGTTAAGCGTCGCTCCCGAGCAAGGTTTAGCTCTAATTTGTACGCTCCGATAGCTCCAAGAACCCTTAGAAGTTCTTCACAACTTACTAAGTACTAAGGGATTTGGGCTAGTGTATTTAGGAATAGTAACTACACTTGGAAGACAACATTTCTACGAGGAGGGTGTTGGCTAGGGCTTTCTTTGGGGGCTTTGCCAAAGCCACTTAGGCTAGAGGAGAGGGTGTTGGGCGAAAATACTAGAAGAGAGGAGGAACTTTGAGACTTGGAAAGTTTGTTTGTGGATGAAGAACTCTTCATCTTAAGGGGTATTTATAGGTCAAGAAATGGCCAACCAATGGCCAAGATTAAGCCAAGTGCTAGGCAAGTGTAAGGTCAAGATTAGGCAAGTGTACCTTATCCAGCTATCACACAAAATATCCTACCAACTCCATGACAAAATAGCCATTCCAATCGTCCCATATGGACGCCACGCCCACAACTAGAGGTGACAAGTGTAAGCCTCGTTGGTCCAAAATGTTCGTCTCTCGAAAATCCATAAAAAATAGAAATGACATAGCGTAATTTACCTACGAAGTTTAGTAAAGCGTTTGTCGAAAAACGATTCTTTGTGTGAGTTGTGCCCAAAAACGTCCTAGTCCTAAACTTTAAGGCTAAATTTTTCGTATGCGCCTCACGTACATACTCGGAAATCGAGGTATAACATTCTCCCTCCCCAGAAACATTCGTCGGTGTTATACCGTATTTCGGTATGGGGCGTGACGTAGAAAAGTTTGGGCTTTAAAGTGGCTTGGCTGATTTTACTTTGTGCACAACACCCGATTAGAGTCGTTTTTAAACATTTTACAACTGCGAAGGAAAATTCGGCTATGTCATTTTTAATTTTTGCGGATTTTCCGAGAGGCAACGTGTTGGACAACGAGAGGCGCCACGGCACCCTCTCATGGAATTGGTGGGCGTCCTTTGACGATTTGGCCATTGTTTTGGTCATGGGGTTGGTAGGATATTTTGGTGGTAGATGGATAAGGTGCACATGGATGAATCTTGACCTACACTTGCCTTGCACTTGGCATGATCTTGGCCATTGGTTGGCCTTTGCTGACCTATAAATACCTCCCACTGAAGACTTCTTCATCCAAAAATTGTGCTAAGTCTAAAAATCCTCTCTTGTAGTATCTCGTCCGAGCCTCCCCTCACCTCGTGAGGCCCTTCAGAGCCCTCCCCCCTCGGCGAGAGTACCCCCCTCCTAGTGGGGTTGGCTGAGGGGTATACACCCCCCCCTTATGGTGTTGTCTCGTATAAATATTCCCCCCCTCTTGGTAGAAATACTCTCCAAAGTATTGTTACTATACCCAAATTACCTTGGCCCTTATACCTTGTAGTATTCCAAGGTTATACCTATACGAAAAGCCCAGAAATACTATTATACTTCCCGTCAGTCATAAAAACCAAACCCTAAGGAAAATCTCCATAGTTAGTTGGAGTATTAAGTAGAAGTTGGTTAGAAATTCTAAGGGTGGTTTGGAGCGGGTTGGAGCGCACGGAGTTGGAGCTAAACGTTGCTCAGGAGCGACATTAGACTTGGATAATTTTGGGCTTACCGAGGTAAATATCTTGTCCCCCTATTGTAATTGGAAATTACATGTTGTAGGAATATATAGTTGAAGTATACTATATATAGAACTGAACTTAGTCTTGCGGCAATGTCTTTGGACTTAAGCCTGAATTTTAAGAAGAGAATTGGACTGTACTTACATAGGACTGTATTACAGTAGACTTGTGTAGTTTGGCGGGTAGGGAAGGGCTGCCCAAATTTCCGTAGAATCTTGTATCTAGATTTATTCTACCGAGTAGTCTAGACTTTGATAGACTTGTATAACCTTTATAGGTTGAATGTTCTGTGAGTAGCATGTGCTACTTGAAAGGTGGACCAGCTAGCGGGTTATAGCCGTGGAGCGATTTGCTTATAGTCGATAATCGTCGCGAGGTATGTGATTCTTCCTATCCTCTTGAGCATGATATTTTAAAAGAATATATATATATAGTACGGTAGACGTACGCGTGCTAATTGAACATAGTTGTACGGCAATGTCTTTTAACTTAAGCCCGAATAATAAGAATCTTGAAGTATTTCAAGAGACTTAAGAACTGTTTTTGAAAGGAGAGTAATACTTGGTTTTAAAAACTTAAGAGTTATACTAGCTTTATGGGAAGTTAGGTATAACGGCTTAAGAGAGATAAAATGAATAATTTATTGATTTTAGAAGTTAAGAGACTTGATCTTAAAAGATAAGAAACTTGACTTAATTAAATTAATATGAATTTTGTGTGAAAGCTCATTCGTGAGTAATGAGTACTTGGTTTTTAAAAGGAATAATGTTTCTTGATTTGAAATCGAATGAGTATCGACAAACCACTGCGGCGTTAATAAAGGAAATGTTTTGATTAAATGAAGTATTATTAAAACCAGTAGAAACCTCCATCTGCATAGAAGCTAAGATGAGACAAAATGATATTACATTTCCTAGATCATGGCTGCTTAATAAGATTGTTTATGAACAAGAATAACCTACTCACATATAAGGCATATGTTTCTCATATTGTTTAAAAGAGAATTATATTCTTAAATGAATAAGACTATGAACTACGAAACCTTTCTAAAATAAGAAACGTGAACATTTGAAATTAGGCAAACTTGAACGTTTGGAAAATAATGTTGTTACTTGATTTTACAAAGGAAGTGTTTTGGTTTACTTAAAAAGATGACCGCTCGATTTTATACTACGGGTATTGTGTGACTTCGTGAAGAAAGCGGATCTTTTAAAGAGTTAATGTATGAAGTACTTTGGGGATAGATACCCGAACTTGTTAGCATAAAGTACCTTGTGTGAATAACTTGATTGTGTTGGTTTGTGATAACCTTGTAATACTTTCTTGTTGATTTGATAAGTAAACGTGTTAGGATGCTACGTATGTTAGTATCTTGTGATTGTTATGTAAGGGGGTCATTCTTGTTGTGCTTACGTTGTTAAACGTTAAGCCCGTTATCTTATTGTATCACATACCCTCGACTTATTATACCGAGGCTTGCCACTTGATGCGTCTATACGGCTATCACGGTCTATGAGACTACGCGGAGCGGTATGCTCGAGATTGATCATTCGGGTGTTTAGCCCACGGGATGCATGCGGTCCGAGACTATGCGGTCTTTGAGGACTATGCGAGTGGCCGAAGTCCAGCGGATACCGGGGATAAGCGCCTCCGATGCGGGGTATACCTCGGTGATGCAGGACCATGATTCGAGGAATACCTAATGCGGTTGCATGTGTGACTTATGCGGTCTGCGGTAAGTTCGAGGATAGACGCGCCGGTGATACTGCGGCGAGTGGCGGCCGATCGTGTAGTGCGGTCTAGAAAGACCTCGTGATCTGCTTTATGGCATTTTTGTGCGTGGGTCTTAGTAGTCGGCTATGCCTTCGCACTTACCCGTGCGGTTCTATTGTGATGACTTTGAGGCGTGAGTCCCGACTTGACATATCGCTATTTATTGTGACGTAGTTTGGTTATCATACATGTCTCGCTTTATATAGACTACTATGATTTCATTTACGATTTATTTTGATTTCACATACTCGGTACTGTTATCGACCTCCTTGGGCTGCGTTCATGCCGCAGTAAAGGTACACGATCGTTGATCCTCGCTCTTAGGGTCACGATTGGCGTTGGGAAAGCTCCGTTTCTCGGAGGCTTATCAGTGGTATAGTCCATCGTTGTAGGTACTTACATTCGTGGTATGGCGGAACCTGTCCGCCATTGTTGTCATATCATTCTTAAGTGCAGTAATGCGATGTGGCGAGTTGTAATGGGATGTAACTGTTCGGTTTTAAAGTTGATTTATATATGCCGAAAGGCAAGTTTTTCTCATATTACTGTTTCGTACTTCATAATTATTTCATGTTATTGTTTTATGTTCCGCTGATTTTCTCTGATGTATGACTACTTGGGTGCCCGGGTAAGGCACCAGTCACGGGCCCCGGAACGGGTCGTGACACGAATGTTCCTTCCCAAGACAGTTAATGATAAGATACCTCACAACTTAACAGTTTGCAAGTGCCACACATGGCCACATATAACACTTAAGCAAATACGATAATTAAAAACCAGCAAATAGGAAAGTAAGTTACCCGAGGTGTGGGAATAAGTGAGGATACCTGCCTCATGTCCTCTCGGCTTCCACGCCATCTCCTCTCGAGCTCGTTCCGCCGCAGAACTTTGGCGGAAGCGCCCGTCCGCAGACGCTAACTCGACGATCGATTATCGCTATGGGAATCTCCTCATACGATAACCTGGTCACTGGACATCGTCAATCGGGTTTACCTAGATGGATCCCCGATACATCTCTCAAAGATAGAAACATGAAACACGGATGCCTCCGGATCGGACGGATCCAACTCATAGGCAACCTTGCACCTGCCGGACAATCGATAGGGCCCAATGTACCGGGTGAGTTTCCCTTTCTTCCGAATCTCATCACACCTTCATGGTGACACCTTCAGAAAACCCAATCATCAACCTCGAACTCGGATGCCGTGGCGATGATCTGCATATGACTTGCGACTACGGTGTCGCAACCTCTCTGGATAAGCTTCACCTTATCCGCCACTGCACCAAATCTGGTCCCACTAATCGCACTCGCCACATCGAACCAGCTATCCGATCTGCACTTCCTCCATACAAGGCCTCATGCGCCATCCGAATCTGGAGTGGTAGCTATTATTATGCAAACTCAACTAGAGGCAAATGATCCTCCCGACTACCCTCGGTCGATAACACAGGCTCGCAGATATCTCAAGAGTGCGGATAGTGCGCTCGGCTCGTCTGCACGTGGATGGAATGCGATGCTCGGGTTCACTGCGTCCCCAAACCCTTCGGAAAGACCTCCGAAGTTAGCGATGGCGGGCAGGCTCCATGCGATATGATCGAAATAGGGACTCCATGCGATCGACGATCTCTCGGATGTAAAGTCCGCATAATCCTCGGTAGAAAAAGTCGTCCGGCGGGAAGAAAGTGGGCTGATTTCTGCCACGATCGGCGATAACCCATATAGAATCATGCCTCCTCGAGTGCGAGGTAATCGTGATGAAGTCCATGTTGATCACCTCCCACTTCCGTCGGGATCTCTATCATCCGCAACAAACCACCACGCCGGTGCTCTACCTTCACGCCGACAACACGGGCGAGCTACGAACTCGCAACGTCCTCTTCAAGCCATCCCACCAATACACGGATCTAAGGTCGTGGTACATCTTGTCGACCACGGATGGATAGAGTAGCCTATTTGTGTGCTTCCCCAAGAACTTGCCGAAGTCACGAAACATCGAACACACAACACGCCTCAAACCTTAGCACCCCATCGTGCTACCTCAAGGACCCTTCCTCACGAAGGCCGTATCACGATAACGATGTCGAGCGGATCCTCATCGTTGCCTCTTCACCTCGCCGATGGAAGACTCGGCCTCGAACTCGAACCCCATCGCTATCGAATCAATCAAGCGGACACGAAGGCTCGCTAATTGATGCAAATCACGAACCATGTCCTCCTCTCTGCGCACATCCGATAGGCTCCCATCGACCTACGACTAGAGCATACGCCTAACATTGGCCTTCCCGTGGTACGGGATATCGGCGTCATAATCCTTAAGCAACTCTAACCACCGTCTCGCCGTAAGTTCGGCTCCATCGTGAAGATATCTTTGGAGGCTCTTGTGGTCGTATAAACATCCACGTGAACCCCATACAAATAGTGCCTCGGATCTTCAAAGCGTGAATCACCGCCAACTCCAAATCATGGGTGGGTAGTTCCTCGTGTTTCTTAAGTCGGGATGCATACGCTATAACCTTGCCTGCTGCATCAACACAAATCCCAACCCGATGCCCGACGATCAAAATACACGACATAACCGCTGGACCCTGCGGAAGTAAGAAGGCGTCGTCGCCTCCTTCAAGAATCGAAACCACCTCGCGCGCATCAGTCCACTTAAACTTAGCCTTACGAGTCGGCCTAGTCAATGGTGCGAGATAGAAGCAAACTTCTCGAACCGCGATAATAACCTGCAAGGCCTAAATCTGCGAACCTCTGCCGGAGTAGAGGTCGAGGCCAACTCGATCGCGCCGATCTTGGCGTATCCACCGAATACCATCAGCCCGACAATATGCCCAAGAAAAGCCAGAAGTTAACCAAAACTCATATTTGGAAAACTTGGCGTATAGCTGGTCTCGAGAACTCTCGACAGATCCTCAAATGCTACGCATGCTCGCTCGGCGAGAATAAACCAAGATATCATCGATGAACACTATCACAAGCGTGTCCAAAAATGGTTTGAACACTCGGTTCATCAAATCCATGAATACCCGGAGCATTGGTCAACAAAAGACATGACCTCGAACTCATAATGCCCGTCGGTCGGAATGCGATCTAGGGACATCCACCTCGACTTCGTACACGATGATAGCGATCGCATATCAATCTTGGAGAAACATCTCGCACCGCGCAAGGTCGAACAAATCATCAATCTTGGGAAGGTATCATTCTTAATGGTCACCTTGTTCACCGCTGTATTCAACACATGCGCGCGGCGTCGCCCTTCTTCTTCACGAACAATACGGCGCTCCCGGGGAGAAACACTAGGTCGATGAAGCCCTTCTCCAAAGAAATCTCTCGGTGGTCCTTGACTCTCTCAACTCGGCAGTGTCATTACGTATGGCGGAATGGAAATAGCAGTGTCGCAAAGACATCAATACAAAACTCTATCTCCTCGGGAGGATACAGGAGGTCGTCGAAACATGCTGGGAACTCACCGACCATCGAATCGAAAATCGCAGCACTGCGACCTCGATGTCGAACACGAACGAGATGGTAGATGTACTTCGCACCATCTTCCTAGCCTTGGTAGGAAATAAACCTACCTCGCCGATACGGTGTTTCCTCACTCAACAATGGCTCCTCGAAATCGGAACCGTTACTTTCTCTCTCTGCGATCTACATTGGCGTAGCAGAAGCTAGCCAATCCATACCCATGATCACGTCGAAATCAGTCATATCCAACTCTATCAAGTCGGCTGGTCGACGGCTGTATATAGTCCTGGACAAGCCATATACCGCCGAGCTACCGAATCACCCATGGCGTAGCTACCTCGAAAAGTCCATGGACTCGTGCTCTATCCTCATCCTACTAGCGATAAGGGGATATATGGGGAGTAGAACCCGGATCTATCAAGGCATACATCAAACCAGAACCGATAAGGTACAGCGACATCGGTGAGGCCTCACGATCCTGCCGTGGACAAGGCATAAATCTGATTCGAGGACTAGGCCCAGGACCGCGCCACGACCTCTACCGCGACCGCTGGTCCATGAGTACCTTGCCCTCGGGCGAAATGCTGTCGGGGATGAAGAAGGCCGTGAAAGAATCAGTGGTGACCACTATCCGCGACCGCTTGGTGGACGGTTCGCAAAGTGACCTGCTGGCACAATCGAAACAAGCTCCGTAGCGATACAACTCGAAGTGGGATCTACCTCATCGGCCACACTGAGGGGTGGTCCCGTCGGCGATACCTCTCTTGCTACGGGCGTCTGAAGCCACAGGGCCTCAGTCCGCCTCGAATACTCGGTGTCTTGAGGGCGGTGCGAGTGCTCTGAAATGGTGTGGTGCAAATCTAGATCGCTGCAGGGCCGCCACCACGATAGCTACCAAAAGACCGCCGTCTGGTCTTCGCCGCTGCGCTCGACCGTCTCACGCTCGCAGACCAAGTCGTGAGCTGCGTGCGGGTAATATCCATGCTGGGTGAAGAACACCCGCACAAAACTTCGCCATATAATCATCTAGCCGTGGCGTAACGATGCACCATCCTCCATATCTGCTACCAACGCAGGACATATCGAGCCAACGAATCAAACTCAACGTTGTACTCACTAACTGCGTCTCGCCTCGCCAACAAAAATCTATCGGCGTGCCTCCTCATCCGGAGGCAAAGTGAGTGAAAGGCCTACGAAACTTCGTCCATTCTTCTTTGGAGGCGCATGCTATTACACCCCGTAAGTCCAGGACATGTATAAGAGAATGTACGTAAGGAAACAAGACTTGGACATTAGTACGAAAGGAAGAATTGTTCTTCCGGCGGAAAATCTTCCGGACGTCGGAAAGGAAAAATGTTCGTTATTGAGAATTGGATTCTCAAAATGTATTATTTGAAGAGTAAGGAACTTATTAATATTATGGAAATTTATTTTTACGGATTTGGCCACGTGGGGCCCACCCGAGGAATTTTACGTTTTGTGGAGCCCACGAGGGTTACGGAATTTTATGGACGAATGAGAGGGTGACACGTGGCACCCCCACATGGCTTGGTCGAAATTTATGCAAGGGTATATTGGTCATTGACCATCTTGGAAGATAAGTCTTGCAAGCTTGATATTGTTGACAAGTCAACTTGTCCACCTAGGCTTGATCCAAGTGAAACTAATCCTAACCTCACATTTGTTGATATCTAAACCCTCCATTGTGTGTTATAAGGTTACTACTAGTGCAAGACTAGCTCATTTACACTTAGAAAAATTAGAGAACCTTGTGTTCTTCAAGGAAGCTCTCGGGTTCACTATAATTCCCACACAAAAAAATTTAGTTTTTGATCCATTAGCCACAAGACTTAAACCCAATGTCCCTTAGGGTATTGTAAGGATATCTCAATAGAAAGATTTCGGAAAAACGGAGTTTTCACGTTAGTCATGGCGGAAACTAGGGGAGTTCTTCAACTTTGAAGTTGGAACTTGAAGATGGGTTCTTCATAGGCCTCTAAGGAGTGCTTGGAGCGGATTGGAACCTAAGGAAAGGAGCTAAGAATTGCTAAGGCGCGACTTTGGAATCTTGGAAATTTTAAGGGCTTATAAAGGTATAAATTTTGTCGTTTTAGTAGTTAAGACTTACTTATTGTTGTAGCTATGGATTTTATGGCATGTGTTATATAGTATGAAGTTTGATATGTTTATTGGCAATTGGAACCCTAATCCGAAAACTAGCATGTTTAGCCTTAAGATTACAATTCAAGTCGACTTTTAGTCTAAGCGTCACATGTTGTATAAAGAAGGAAATTGTAGTTGTTGAAGTAGTTTATAACTATATAACATGTTTGACCTTAGAACTTGGAATTGTAAAAAGAATTGGAAAGGACTTGTGTTGAGTCATTGTGGTAGAGAATGACTAGTAAGTATTGAACTACTGTATGAATTGTGGGCGGAATTTTACACGTATTGTAAGGCGTGTAATCCCCTTTGTTTGGTTGTTGTTTGGAGCCTTAAATGTGGCTTGTTGGTTATTGTATTCGGCCTTGAAAAAGGTGGCAAAGTGAGTAGAAACAAAGGAAGTGCTGCCCGATTTTCCGTAGAATTAGAGGCCGTATACTTAGTATTATTCTACGTTGAGACTAGAAGTTGATAGTCTTGTTGTGACCATTATAGGTTGACACTTCTACGACGCGATTCGCAGCTTGTGGATTTAGCGAAAGGTATGTGAACTATCTCCTCTTCTAGCATGATTCCTTAGAATAAAGAAAGTAAGTTCTACTCCTTAAATGATCCATTCCTTGGTTGTATTTGGATTGCCTAAAATAGAATTTGTTCTATGTACTTCCTTGATTGTACTTTGATGTTTAGATTGTAAGTTGTAGAATCCATTTTCTTGATGAAGTTTGGATTCTTAAAAGTGAAGGTATTTTACTTAAAGTACATGGAGTCTTAAAAAGGAAGTGGTTTCCAAATCTTTTGGCTAGTGCCTTAGTTCTAAAACCTAAAGGTCATTATAATGACTTTAGGGAGTCAAAGGAGTGATTTACTTATTTGATTTAAAAGAGGAGAAATGACATGATTTAAGAGAAGTAACTTGTGTTAAGGGTGAAGTTACTTGAGGTTTAAAAAGTAGAAGAAAACTTGTTTTCTAACTATTAAGAGACTTGAAGTATTTTGAAAGTTAAGAACTTGATTTGTAAGTATGTGATACTTGGTTTTAATAGCATAAGTCTCTTGGTTATTGAAGGAATGGATACGTCTAAAACCATAAAGGGTTATAACGGCTTTATGGGAAGTTGGTTATAACGACTTTATGGAAGGTTTAGAAAGTTGTCTATTTTGATTAATCGGCATAAGTTGCCTAGATTGTGAAAATTTGGAGTTACTTGATTTCAAGCTTTGAAATGAGTTTTCTAAAAGTGTAGTAACTTACTTTGAAAAATAGACACGCCTTGATACTACGGGTGTTAGTATCTTGGGGCTTTACATAGAAAGGAGTCTTTTATAAAAGAATGTACGTACGTAGTACTTTGACTTGTTAAAAGAGAATTATTCTATGTATGTCTTGATTAGTACTTTGGCTTGATAAATTGAGAATTTGTCTAAGTGTGCCTTGATAAGTACTTTGACTTGTTAAAAGAGAATTATTCTATGTATGCCTTGATTAGTACTTTGGCTTGATAAATTGAGAATTTGTCTAAGTGTGCCTTGATAAGTACTTTGACTTGTTAAAAGAGAATTATTCTATGTATGCCTTGATTAGTACTTTGGCTTGATAAATTGAGAATTTGTCTAAGTGTGCCTTGATAAGTACTTTGGCTTGTTAAAGAGAATTATTCTAAGTGTGCCTTGGTAAGGACTTTGGCTTGTAATTAAGGATTTGCCTATATGTGCTGGAAATAGCCGGTTGTGTGTTATTGTTATATCAGTCGTTTCGGGGTCATTCCCCGGGTTGGTGGCATTTGCATAATTCCGTGGATTTGCTACCCACGATGCGAGGAATACCTCATGCGAGTCCGTAGGGCTTATGCGGGTGAATTAGTCTCATGCGGGCGGGTCCAGCCTATGCGAGGAATACCTCATGCGAGTCCGTAAGGGCTTATGCGGGTGAAATAGTCCTATGCGAGGAATACCTCACGCGGGTCCACGCGGCCTATGGGGGTGAAATAGTCCCAGGAGTAGGATGGCTAAATGATACTGTGGGCGGATGGTCCTGTTTTGATCATGAGCTTCCTATTTTATATTGTAAGGATACTCTCGTTTACTCATTGTTAGTAAGGCACAATGTGTTGTAATTTGATTATCATATATGTCCCGGATTTGTTTGTGTTACCTATGGTCATGCTTTACGATGTGGGATTAGGGCATGAGACCACGTGGTATTTAGGACACGGTGGGACTTGGTGTTCATGTATCCTTATTGGTGTTATTACATCGTGACTCGGCGGTGAGGAAGGATTCCAGGCGTGATTGATATTATGGGCGTGAGACCCATAGTTATATTTGAGTAGTGACTTTGAGGCTGCGTCACGACTTGATATATCGCTTATGTATTGTGTCTTGTAGGTTGGCTATCATACATGTCTCTGCTTTGTTTAGACTATTATGATTTCATTCTGATACTTATTGTTCGCATGATATTTGGTACATTCTTTCATCGACCTCCTTGAGGCTGCGTTCATCTGCGAGTTTAGGTACGCTGTTTGGTGATCGGCAGTGTAGGATCTGCTCGGGGTTTTGGATAGCTCCTCTGTCTGTGAGTTTATCTTTTGGTATATATCCTTGATGCAGACTTTGTACGATTTTGGAGTACGGGGCCTTGTCGTCGTATTTCGATTTAACTCACAGAGTGCAGTATTCATATGTGGGATTGGACTCATGTACGGTGTAGTGTCTTTTATTATGTATATATGGCAGCCTTGTCGGCTTTGCCCTTGCACGTACGGTTGTTTTAAAAGAAAAAAAAAATGAGGTGTTATTTAATTTCCGCTGTTTACTTGTATTGTTAAGGTAGAAGGGTGCGGGTAGGGCACGATCCAGGCTTGGGTTCGGGGTGTGACAGTGGTATCGAGCGATCGATCTCGGAATGTTTCTGACCGTGTCTAGTAGAGTCTTGATTATCGGTGTGTTGCGCCACACCCATAAACATGAGGAGCTACGGGGCATTTAGGAGTTGGTTTCTATTCTCACTCTAAGATCGTGCCATAGAGCTATGTTAGTAAGAAAATTCCTCTCGACGTATTGTTGTGTTGATTATGCCTCGAGGAGAACCGGCCTGAGAAGGGCAAAGGAGTAGCGAGAGCTACTAGTCGGACTCGAGAGTTGATAGGGCTTATGCCTGAGTTATCTGGATGTTGTTCATGATCGTGAGTTCTTCTTCGCCAGGTTTTGAGGCCCCAGCACCAGAGCCTACAGTTTCTCAGTTAGGAGAAGACTTTAGGGCCATGAAGGAAGCCATTATGTTATTAACCAAGTTAGCGGTGCTACTGATTCCATCATCGAAGTTATTGGCGATGCAGACGGATGTACGAGGGTAGAGGCGTAGCGGAGATCTCGCAGAGGTCTAGACCGGTTGGTTATCGGTGAGTTTATGGGCAGCACCTCGGCGGATGAGATATTTGTCCCACCTACCCAAGACATACCCGCAGCTCACGGTGGGAGATTTGACCCCACAAGGTATTTAGGAGTCCAAGCTCCAGAGGTCGAGGTTCTCAGGGGAGCAGAGGATTTTCTCGGTCGAGGCCACTTTTTCCTCAGTGTTTCCGATGTAGTAAGCGTCATTTGGGGGAATGCCGTTATGGCACAGGTCTTTGTTTTTATTGTGGCGTCCGGGCCATATTCTGAGGGTATGTCCTTTTAGGAGGAGCACCGGTGAGGTGGCTCAGCCTTTGAGCCGATGGTTGATTCCTTTCCTCCGGTATGCGTTCCCGACGAGTGTTGGATGCTAGCGGTAGTGGTAGAGTCGGTAGAGTTTATAGTTCGCGGTCCTTGAACCGCGAGATGACGTGAATCGGGCGGATCGTGAGGCAACATCGCATAGGGTTACAGTACGTCGATTCTTTTGAATCTCGTGCCGTTGTTAGATTCAGATTTTGCCCTAGCATATATGTTTTCCTGTGTTGCTAGCAGTTATAAGTGATAGTACCCCAGAGGTAGGAATACTTTGATTAGTAATGTGAAAAGTAAGAATATTGACAAGAATGATAAGTGTGAGACTATAGTTGTGTAGAGTTCACAAGTTGTAATTACCAGTAACAAGTGTAAAGACCGATAGGAAAGGATGTATAGTAGAAATACTTTGGCTTACGTGGCCAACCTCTAGTGAATAGGGGATAGGGTAAGAAGTACCTTGAGATAAGAGTGAGGTTTATTTGGACTAAGAATGAGGAGTTAAGTGTGACGATGAGTCGGGTTATGGACTCATTTCGGTCACCGATAGTATGGAATGGGGTAATGTCGATTAGAAATGGTCCAGATTATGTGATAGGGTCACGAGGATGTCAGCCCAAGTTTAGTTAATCGTTATGCGGGTTTGTGGACGCGTTCCACGGAACTAGGTCGTAAGGACCGAGAGAGCCTTAGCAGAAATTCGAGTAGCATAATGGCGAGTTTGATTAGTAACTCCAAGGATTGGAGAAGCGAAACAATATTTGAGAATTTGTATGCGTACTAGATAAGTTTGAAAGCACGAGAAAGTATGACAAGTAAGGAAAGAAAGGAACCTCTAAGGATCGCGTTTGGGAAGATCAGAACCTTCAAGTTTTGTGAGAAGGGACCACGGACGGAAGGTCCATTATTATGTTTACGTATGTTATGTTGTGGCCGTGTGGCATCGTTGGTCTTGTGCGCTTTTGATTGGTAGGCATAGTATAGAGTTTATGCGGAGTTTGTATAGCTTGATAATCGACTAAGAACATTCGGGACGAATGTTTCTAAGCGCATCTTTGTTACACCGTAAGTCGGGACATGTATAAGAGAATGCGTAAGGAAACAAGACTTGGACATTAGTACGAAAGGAAGAATTGTTCTTCCGGATGAAAATCTTCCGGACGTCGGAAAGGAAAAATGTTCGTTATTGAGAATTGGATTCTCAAAATGTATTATTTGAAGAGTAAGGAACTTATTAATATTATGGAAATTTATTTTTACGGATTTGGTCACGTGGGGCCCACCCGAGGAATTTTACGTTTTGTGGGGCCCACGAGGGTTACGGAATTTTATGGACGAATGAGAGGGCGACACGTGGCACCCCCACATGGCTTGGTCGAAATTTATGCAAGGGTATAATGGTCATTGACCATCTTGGAAGATAAGTCTTGCAAGCTTGATATTGTTGACAAGTCAACTTGTCCACCTAGGCTTGATCCAAGTGAAACTAATCCTAACCTCACATTTGTTGATATCTAAACCCTCCATTGTGTGTTATAAGGTTACTACTAGTGCAAGACTAGCTCATTTACACTTAGAAAAATTAGAGAACCTTGTGTTCTTCAAGGAAGCTCTCGGGTTCACTATAATTCCCACACAAAAAAATTTAGTTTTTGATCCATTAGCCACAAGACTTAAACCCAATGTCCCTTAGGGTATTGTAAGGATATCTCAATAGAAAGATTTCGGAAAAACGGAGTTTTCACGTTAGTCGCAAGGCGGAAACTAGGGGAGTTCTTCAACTTTGAAGTTGGAACTTGAAGATGGGTTCTTCATAGGCCTCTAAGGAGTGCTTGAGCATTGGAACCTAAGGAAAGGAGCTAAGAATTGCTAAGGCGACTTTGGAATCTTGGAAATTTTAAGGGCTTATAAAGGTATAAATTTTGTCGTTTTAGTAGTTAAGACTTACTTATTGTTGTAGCTATGGATTTTGAAGCATGTGTTATATAGTATGAAGTTTGATATGTTTATTGCAATGGAACCCTAATCCGAAAACTAGCATGTTTAGCCTTAAGATTACAATTCAAGTCGACTTTTAGTCTAAGCGTCACATGTTGTATAAAGAAGGAAATTGTAGTTGTTGAAGTAGTTTATAACTATATAACATGTTTGACCTTAGAACTTTGAATTGTAAAAGAATTGGAAAGGACTTGTGTTGAGTCATTGTGGCGAGAATGACTAGTAAGTATTGAACTACTCATTATGAATTGTGGGCGGAATTTTACGTATTGTAAGGCGTGTAATCCCTTTGTTTGGTTGTTGTTTGGAGCCTTAAATGTGGCTTGTTGGTTATTGTATTCGGCCTTGAAAAGGTGGCAAAGTGAGTAGAAACAAAGGAAGTCTTGCCCGATTTTCCGTAGAATTAGAGTCGTATACTTAGTATTATTCTACGTTGAGACTAGAAGTTGATAGTCTTGTTGTGACCATTATAGGTTGACACTTCTACGCACGCGGCGTGGCTTAGCTTGTGGATTTAGTAGAAAGGTATGTGAACTATCTCCTCTCAGCATGATTCCTTAGAATAAAGAAAGTAAGTTTTACTCTTAAATGATCCATTCCTTGGTTGTATTTGGATTGCCTAAAATAGAATTTGTTCTATGTACTTCCTTGATTGTACTTTGATGTTTAGATTGTAAGTTGTAGAATCCATTTTCTTGATGAAGTTTGGATTCTTAAAAGTGAAGGTATTTTACTTAAAGTACATGGAGTCTTAAAAAAGGAAGTGGTTTCCAAATCTTTTGGCTAGTGCCTTAGTTCTAAAACCTAAAGGTCATTATAATGACTTTAGGGGAGTCAAAAGAGTGATTTACTTATTTGATTTAAAAGAGGAGAAATGACATGATTTAAGAGAAGTAACTTGTGTTAAGGGTGAAGTTACTTGAGGTTTAAAAGTAGAAGAAAACTTGTTTTCTAACTATTAAGAGACTCAAGTATTTTGAAAGTTAAGAACTTGATTTGTAAGTATGTGATACTTGGTTTTAATAAAGCATAAGTCTCTTGGTTATCAAGGAATGGATATCTAAAACCATAAAGGGTTATAACGGCTTTATGGGAAGTTGGTTATAACGGCTTTATGGAAGGTTTAGAAAGTTGTATATTTTGATTAATCGGCATAAGTTGCCTAGATTGTGAAAATTTGGAGTTACTTGATTTCAAGCTTTGAAATGAGTTTTCTAAAAGTGTAGTAACTTACTTTGAAAAATAGACACGCCTTGATACTACGGGTGTTAGTATCTTGGGGCTTTACATAGAAAGAGTCTTTTATAAAAGAATGACGTCGTAGTACTTTGACTTGTTAAAAGAGAATTATTCTATGTATGTCTTGATTAGTACTTTGGCTTGATAAATTGAGAATTTGTCTAAGTGTGCCTTGATAAGTACTTTGACTTGTTAAAGAGAATTATTCTATGTATGCCTTGATTAGTACTTTGGCTTGATAAATTGAGAATTTGTCTAAGTGTGCCTTGATAAGTACTTTGACTTGTTAAAAGAGAATTATTCTATGTATGCCTTGATTAGTACTTTGGCTTGATAAATTGAGAATTTGTCTAAGTGTGCCTTGATAAGTACTTTGGCTTGTTAAAGAGAATTATTCTAAGTGTGCCTTGTAAGGACTTTGGCTTGTAATTAAGGATTTGCCTATGTGTCTTTGAAATAGCCGGTTGTGTGCTATTGTTATATCGATCGCTTCGGTCATTCCGGGTTGGTGGCATTTGCATAATTAGTGGATTTGCAACCCACGATCGGAGGAATACCTCATGCGAGTCCGTAGGGCTTATGCGGGTGAAATAGTCTCACGCGGGCGGGTCCGGCCTATGCGAGAATACCTCGTGCGAGTCCGTAAGGGCTTATGCGGTGAAATAGTCCTATGCGAGAATACCTCACGAGTCCACGGCTACGCGGGTGAAATAGTCCCGAGTAGGATGGCTAAATGATCTGCGGGCGGATGGTCTGTTTTGATCATGAGCTTCCTATTTTATATTGTAAGGATACCATCGCTTACTCTCATTGTTAGTAAGGCACAATGTGTTGTAATTTGATTATCATATATGTCCCGATTTGTTTGTGTTACCCATGGTCATGCTTTACGATGTGGGATTTGGGGCATGAGACCACGTGGTATTTAGGACACGTGGGACTTGGTGTTCATGTATCCTTATTGGTGTTATTACATCATGGACCGCCATGAGGAAGGATTCCACGCATGATTGATATTATGGGCGTGAGACCTATAGTTATATTTGAGTAGTGACTTTGAGGGCTGCGTCACGACTTGATATACCGCTTATGTATTGTGTGTAGGTTGGCAATCATACATGTCTCCTTCTTTGTTTAGACTGTTATGATTTCATTACTGATTTCTTGCTCGTGATACTTGGTACATTCTTCGTCTCGACCTCCCCGGGGTGCGTTCATACGCCGCGAGTTTAGGTAATGATGTTTGGTGATCGGTGTAGGATCCGCTCGGGGGTTTTGGATAGCTCCATCTGTCCGTGAGTTTATCTTTTGGTATATATCCTTCAAGATGTGCTTTGTACAGTTTGGGCTGGCGGGGCCTTGTCCGCCATATTTGCTTTAACTCCAAGAGTGTATTCATATGTGGGATTGGACTCGTATGCGGTGTAGTGTCTTTTGTTTATGTATATATGGCGGCCTTGTCGGCTTTGCACTTGCATTTGGTTGTTTTAAAGAAAAAAAAATGAGGTGTTATTTAATTTCCGCGGTTTACTTGTATTGTTAAGGTAGAAGGGTGCCGGTAGGGCACCGATCCACGCCCGGGTTGGGGTGTGACATGCTCTCCCGAAAGCTCCCGAATCAAACCAATCGGCTGCGGTATCACGCGGCCGATGACGAAGGTCCGCGGACTCGGTCTCTGAAGCCTTGATCACGCGTGATCCTCAGAATCGACGGATGAACTCGCGGATCATCCTCGCCTCGAGTAAAACTGGCGGGCTACAACTCAGGAAATCCCGTAGCCTCAAACTATCAGCCCTCGGGTGAACCACGGTACGATCGGGCTGAATCGCTCAGATCCACTATCCTCGTGTCAGCCACAATCTAGCCAATAGTGGGCTATCTCTTGTACCCCCCTCGCCCCGGTGTGGGGCGGAGTGCGGTGTAGTCTCTCGGGGTGGCGGCGTTGTGGAACTCGCCGTCTCGGGTATACGGGCCGAGCCCTCGTGACTCTCGGTGTCATACTAGCGCCCTCTACCGCCTTGCCACTCTGGGCGGGTTGCCTACGTGGAGGCATAATCATTCTGAGAAGGAATACGTTAGAGGTCCAACCTATAACACACTCTAAAGCACGATCGAGTGAGAAGAATGGAAACTAATCCTAAATATCCTATAGCCTCGATTATTGGTGTGGTGCAAAACACCGATAATCAAGACTTACTAGATACGGTGTAGACACTTTCAGAGGATTAATCGCTCGATACCACTTTTGTCACGCCCGTTCGGGCCGTGGATCGTGCCTTACCCGCACCCAAGTAGTCATACATCAGTAATCAAGGAACATAAGACAAGACAAGAAACATTATGAAAAGAGAAAGCAGTTTATACGAAGAAAAACTTGCCTTTACGATATATATATATAACCCAAGTTTTGCGATTACATCCCAGTACAATAGGACTATAGACCTCTAAGGAAGTAAACAACTATGGCGGGGCCGCCATACCTCGAATGTACCAAAACTATCTACACAGGAGATCATACCCAAAAAGTAGAGCCTCGGAGAAGATGGAGCTCGACACCAAAGCAAAGATCCTAAGGATGTGGATCTAGCACCGCTTTCTTACCGGCATGAACGCAGCCCCGAAGGAGGTCGACAATGGTACTAAGTATGTGAAATCAAAGTACATAAATGAAATCATATCACTTTAAAACCAATTTTACAAATATGCGAAACAACCAATGTAACCGCATAGTGCCACATCATAAACAAGAGCAACAATAGGTAAATCGTAGGTCTTTTCTAGGCTGCGAATGATCGAGCAGGCCACTCGCCCATATTATCATTATGCAAGCCTAATCACGGACTCCGTAGTCCGCATAGGCCACTCATAGGCGCGTGACGGCATAACCGCATCGAGGGTAGCTACTCCTGGCGCCCCGACTCGTA
The DNA here is from genome assembly GCA_029844215.1 of Przewalskia tangutica. Classification (NCBI taxonomy): domain Eukaryota; kingdom Viridiplantae; phylum Streptophyta; class Magnoliopsida; order Solanales; family Solanaceae; genus Przewalskia; species Przewalskia tangutica. Next base: position 42,068,419 of record CM056732.1, read on the forward strand.
GTCCGCATGGCCACATGATTATGGTATAACCCGCACTAACTGGAACTCCGTAGCTCGCATAGGTCCCTGGACCCGCATGAGGTATTCTCGAATCATGGTCCTGCATCGCTGAGTCTACCGCGTCGGAGGCGCTTAACCCCAGATCATGTCAAGAGGTGAGTGATATTATACTAACATAACAACTTAACGTTAAACAACATAAGCACAACAAGAATACCCTTTTATACAAACGTTACCAGACACTAACACACATAACATCATATTATGTCTACTCATCAAACCATTTTATATTATACTTTCCAGAAATCAATATAAGTCTTTTACATAAGTAAACTGTTCATTTTCTCTTTCTTAAGTCGTTATACCTAACTTCCCATAAAGCTAGTATAACTCTTAAGTGTTCTGTTTGAAAAACCATTATTCTTCTTCTTTCAAAACTGATTTATAATTCTTTTGAAAGACTTTTAGATCTTTATTATTCAGGCTTAAGTCAAAAGACATTGCCGTAAAAGTACGTCCAGTTAACACACGTGCATCTACCGTACTATATATACTTTAAAATATATCAAGCTTAAGAGTATAGGAAGAATCACATACCTTCTCGGCGAAAACCACCTGCCAAGTCGAATATGTCGCGCGCAGAGTATCGACCTATAACAGTCAAATACGTCTATCAACGTCTAGACGGTACTGTATAAAGCTCTAAGCAGAGGGTTCTCTATTCTACGGAAAATTGGGCAGCACTTCCCTACCCGTCGAGCTACTCAAGTCTACTGTGAAAACAGTCCTAAGTAAGTATAGTTCAATTATTCTTCTTTTAAACCCTTCTACTGTGATAACAGTTCAATTCTATTCTGTAATATCCTTCTAAGTATTTTATACACAATCCTATACTTCTACAGTATGTATTCTCTAATACAAAAGAAGGATAAGATTATTTACCTCGATAAGCCCAAAATTATCCAAGTTAAACGTCGCTCCTGAGCAAGGTTTAGCTCCTAATTTGTACGCTCCGATAGCTCCAAGAACCCTTAGAAGTTCTTCACAACTTCTACTAAGTACTAAGGGATTTGGGCTAGGGTATTTAGGAATAGTAACTACACTTGGAAGACAACATTTCTACCAAGGAGGGGTGTTTCGGCTAGGGCTTTCTTTAGAGGGGCTTTCGCCAAAGCCACTTAGGCTAGAGGGGAGGGTGTTGGACGAAAATACTAGAAGAGAGGGAGGAACTTTGAGACTTGGAAAGTTTGTTTGTGGATGAAGAACTCTTCATCTTAAGGGGGGTATTTATAGGTCAAGAAATGGCCAACCAATGGCCAAGATTAAGCCAAGTGCTAGGCAAGTGTAAGGTCAAGATTAGGGCAAGTGTACCTTATCCAACTATCACACAAAATATCCTACCAACTCCATGACAAAATAGCCATTCCAATCGTCCATCTGGACGCCTCATCCTGACTAGGGTGACAAGTGTCGCCCTCTCGTTGGTCCAAAATGTTTCGTCTCTCGGAAAAATCCGCAAAAAATAGAAATGACATAGCCGTAATTTACCCTACGCAAGTTTAGTAAAATGTTTCGTCGAAAAACGATTCTTTGTGTGAGTTGTGCCCAAAAAAACGTCCTAGGCCTAAACTTTAAGGCTAAATTTTCGTACGTACGCCCTCACGTACATACTCTGGAAATACGGGGTATAACACCATAAAAGTTGTTAAAACATTACCTATTACTTGTTGACATGAAGGAATCTTGTTAATAACAAGTTAATGTAACTTATATAAATATTGGAATATAAGTTGGAATATTAAAGAAGTAATGAAACAAGTATTGACATGCTAGCAGGAAAACTGGACAGTTTTGATTGTAGTAGTTGGCCAAGAACACCAACTAAAGTACTTGGACTTTGGACTGTTTTTACTTTGGACTATGGACTGTTCTTACATTGGACTTTGGACTGTTTTTACATTGGACTGTTTTTACATTGGACTATGGACTAGTATAATGGACATCTTTTATAGATTAAGGGGCTGAATTTTACACGTCCAGTTAGGCGTGTAATCCCCTTTGACTTATTGAATTGTTGCGCCTTAAAAGAGGCATTTGGTTATTGATTTTGGGCCTTGATAAAGGTGGAAAAGTACGTAGAAACAGGGGAAATGCTGCCCAATTTTCCATAGAATAAAAGACCTTACACTTAGAATTATTCTACGAAGAAAGCTAGAAGTTGATAGACGTGTTATGGTTATTATAGGTTGTTACTCTATGCGCGGCATATTCAACTTGGCAAGTGGATTAGGCCGAGGAGCTATGTGAACTCTTCCTATCCTCTTGAGCATGATTATTATGAAATATATAGTACGGTAGATGTACGTGTGTTAAATGAATTTGGTTTCATTTTGATGTCCTTGACTTGACTTCTAAATCTTAAGAGCCTTGAATTATTCTAAAAAGTTGTGAACCATTATTCGAAAAGAAATTGATACTTGGTTTTAAAAGAATAAGTTCTCTTGGTTTCTCAAAAGAGTGTGATTGTGTTGAATTGCTTAAAAGTATAAGTGTTATAATAGCTTTATGAGAAGTTAGTTATAACGACTTGAGGAGGATAAAAAGAACAGTTTACTTACTTGATTTTAAAGGCCTTGCAATGATTTTCTGAAGGTGTAGTAACTTAGTTTGATAAGTAAACGTGTCTTGATACTACGGATATTAATGTCTTGAGACTTTTTGTGTTAAGGAGATTTTCCTAATTTGCTTATGTTGTTTACGATGGCCGGTTGCGTTTGTATTATATCACTTAAACCCCTGGCCATGTTACGTTGTTCATATTCCGCGGGTTGGCTACCCCCGATGCGAGGAATACCTCATGCGGGTCCACGCGACCTATGCGGACTGAAGGGGGGAGTCCAGGAATTACCGCGGGTTTGCTTCCCCCGATGCGAGGAGTACATCATGCGGGTCTATGCGACCTATGTGGACTGAAGGGGGGGGGGGGGTCCAGGATTAGGGTTTGCACAATGATACTATGGGCGAATGGCCCTAGTTTGATCATTGGCTGCCTATTCAGAACCGGCCAGGTTACACCTATTTTGCTCTCATATATACTATGGCACTGTGTACTGTTAATTGGTTTTTCATACATGTCTGTGGATTTGTTTTGGACTATTGTGATTTCATTACAGTACTTTCAGTTTCACATACTTGGTACCTGTTGTACTGACCTCCTTCGGGGGGCTGCGTTCATGCCGCAGGTAGAGGTACACCGGTTGTTGATCCTCGCTCATAGGATCACAGTTCTGCGTTTTGGGAAGCTTCGTTTCTCCGGAGGCTTATCTTTTGGTATGGTTCCCTGTCAGTGTAGGTACAGGTACATTCAGGGGTATAGCGGGGCCCTGTCCCGTCATAGTTGTTATGTCAAAAACTCTTAGAGGTCTGTAGTCCTGTTGTGAGTTGGATTTGTAAAGGATGTAACTGTTCGGGCTTTTTGATATTAATATATATGTTAAAAGGCGACCTTATCGGTTAGCCTGTTTCTTATTTTTCATTGTTCCATATTTATGAGTTTATTCCGCTGGTTTTCTCTGATGTATACCTACTAGGGTGCCCGAGTAAGGCACCAGTTACGGGCCCGAGGTCGGGTCGTGACAAAAGTGGTATCAGAGCAGTTAGTCCTCGGAAGTGTCTAGGCATCGTATCTAGTAGAGTCTTGATTATCGGCGTGTTGCGCACCACACCTGTCGGGAGGCTACGGATATTTAGGATTAGTTTCAATTCTTCTCACTCGAGATCGTGCGATAAATTGCGTTGTTAGGGTAGTCTCTCCTAACGAGTTATATTGATTGCGGTATGAGAAAGCAACGGTGACCGAAAAGGATGATATGGATTGCGTATCCAGGTTGGTAAGAATTGTTGTATAACTGGTATCATGATGTACGACTATTCAGATTTATGTATGAGGGTCATATATGTGTTGCCTAGAATGATTAGAGATTACCAAGAATTGGTAAGGACTAATAGATACCGGGAAGGTATGAAACAGTTTAATGAATTCTCATTAAGGTTTTAGGCGCTAATTGGAAATAACTAGGAAATGATGAGCTGTCTGAGAGGGTAATGAACCCTTAAAGAAATCATGTTAAGGGACTTAATGGAAGACTATGTAAATGGATTAAGCTACGTGATATGTTTAAGAATGGGCTGATTTCGTCAGCTTGTCTACTATAACCCAGATAGAATCACACTTCCTCTGAGTACGAGGTAACCTTGTAACAAAATCCATGTTGATCACCTCCCACTTCTACGTCGGAATCTCAATCGTCTGTAATAGCCTACCAGGCTTCTGGTGCTCAACCTTGACCTGCTGAGAATTCAGACCCTGAGCAACGAACTATGCTACGTCCCTCATCAGGCCATCCCACCAATACACACCTCTGAGGTCATGGTACATCTTAGTCGACCCCGGATGAACCGAATAACGAGCAATGTGTGCCTAGAACTCCGATGAAGTCTGCAACATCGGTGCACATAATCTATCCTTGTACCTTAGCACCATCAGGTGCATCAAATGAACTCTTCTCCTCTCAAGAAGCGTATCTCGATCTGTGCCGATCCTCATCATCGCCTCTTCTCGCCGATGGAAGACTTCGGCACCTCTCGAACCGAACTCTACTATCATCTAATCAACCAACCGAACCGAGGCTCGTTAGCGATGAATCTCACGAACCATGTCCTTCTATCGGCTATACGTCGGCGGACTACTATAGATCTACGACTAAGAGCATCTGCAACCACGTTGGCTTTCCGGGTGGTATAGGATATCAACATCATAATCCTTCAAAGAACTCTAACCACCATCTGCGCAAGTTCAACTCTTCGCTCAAGATATCTGAGGCTCTTGTGTCCGTATAATTATCCACATGAACCCCATATATGTAATGCCTCCAAATCTTCAAAGCGTATCACCGCCGCTAACTCCAAATCATGAGTAGGGTAGTTACTCATGCTTCTGAGCTACGGGACGCGTGGCTATAACCTTACCATGTTGCATCAACACGCAACCAAGTCCGACACGAAGCATCACAAAACCACATAACCTCTATCCCGGGAAGAGTAAGAGCTGAGTTGTCGCCAACTTCCTTTTAATAACTGGAAGCCTTCTCACAAGCAACCCCACTGGAACTTAAGCTTCGAGTCACTAGTCAAAATTACACGTAATTCGGGACATGTATATAAACGCACGTAAGAATCGAGCGTTAAAATTTGAGACTTGTAGAATTTGTCGGAATTATGGAAATGTCGGAAAACGAAACATTATGGACGAATGGGAGGGTGACACGTGTTACCCCCCCACTCTATTTGGCTTGGACGAAATGGGCAAGTCTTGAAATGCCAAGGCTTGACATTGTTGACCAAGTCAATAATCCCACTTGAGTCTTGATATTTAAATTTCCTTCATCCTATCCCCACAAGTGTCTTGATCTCAACCCTCCATTTAATTATATATTCATCCATGTAGCAAGACTTGTCTCAACACTTAAAAAAATTTAGAAAACTTAGAAGCATAGAGAGGAGCTCTCGGCTTTGCTCTATAGAAGGAAGAAAAAAAAAACGTTTGTGGTTCAATAATCCCAATACTTTAAACCAAGGTTCCTAAGGGTATTACAAGGATATCTCAATAGAAAAATCCCGGAAAGACTACATTTTTACATTAGTCGCAAGGTGAAAACCTAAGTCATTTTCATAGTTTTGGTTGGAAATTGAAGGAAAGTTGTGTTATACCCCGTATTTCCAGAGTATGTACGTGAGGGCGTACGTATATAATTTGAGCCTTAAAGTAGGCATAGGTTCGAAATTTGGGCACAAGTGCCGAAAAGAGTCGTTTTTCGACGAAACGTTTTACAAGACTTGCGAAGGGAAAAATACGGCTATGTCATTTATAATTTTTGCGGATTTTTCCGAGAGACGAAATATTTTGGACCAACGGGAGGGTGACATGTGTCACCCTCAACTAGTGGACGGCAAAGGTGCAAGATGGCACGTTTTTTGTGCCTTGGTTGTAGTCAAGGTTAGGTAGGATATTTGTGAGATATTTTGTGTAGTTGATGAGCAAGTGGGACCCACTAACACATGTCCAAATCCCCACCCTACACTTGCCTAACACTTGTCTTGATCTTGGCCATTGGTTGGCCATTTCTTGACCTATAAATACCCCCCTTGTTGAAGAGTTATTTCATCCAAACTTGAGCATTTCTCTAAGTCTCAAACTACTCCCTCCCTCTTGAGTTTCGTCCGCCACCCCTCCCAGTGGCCTTGGTAAAACCCCTAGCCTAGTTGTTTTCGTTATAATACCCCTTTGTGGTATAGAAATACTCTCCAAGTATTGTTTAATGCCCAAATACTTTAGCCCAAATACCTTGTAGTACTTTCCAAAGTTACCTCTATACGTAGAGCCCGGAAAATACTATTATACTTTCCTTTAGCCACAAAAACGAAACCCTAAGGAAAACCTTCATAGTCGGTTGAAGTGTTAAGTAGAAGTTGCGTAGAACTTAAGGGTTGTTGGAGCGGCTTGGAGCACTCGGAGTAGGAGCTAAGCGTTGCTCGGGAGCGACATTAAACTTGGATAATTTTGGGCTTATCGAGGTAAATACTCGCCCTTCTATTGTAATTGGGAATTACATCTGTAGTAGTATAGAAATGAATATAAGATTCATAGAAGAATTGCGTAATAGAAGGATATTCTGAGAATAGACTTGAACTAAAATCACATCGAAGAAAATAAGTAGAAGATTAAATCAGATTACATAGGAATTTGTATTCTGATGAACTTATAACCTTATTGGTTGAATGTTCTGCGAGTAGCATGAACTACTTGGAAGGTGGACAAGGCTAGCCGAGTTATATCCGTGGAGCGTTTTGATTATAGTCGATAATCTTCCAGAGGTATGTGATGCTTCCTATACTCTTGAGCATGATATTTTAAAGATATATATATATATATATAGTACGGTAGACGTACGTGTGTTGACTGAACGTAGTTTATTGGCAATGTCTTTGACTTAAGCCTAAATAATAAAGAATCTTGAAGTATTTCAAAAGAATGCTGAATCATTTTTAACAGAAGAGTAATACTTGGTTTTGAAAACATAAGAGTTATACTAGCTTTATGGGAAGTTAGGTATAACGTCTTAAGAGAGATAAAGAGAATGGTTTTACTAATTTTAAAAGTTAAGAGACTTGATCTTATAAGATAAGAGACTTAACTTAATTGATTTGAAAGTTGTAAGATGTATGAAACCTCATTCGTGAGTAATGAGTACTTGGTTTTTAAAGAATAATGTTTTACTGATGTCGGGAATGATAAAGAGTATCGACAAACCACTGCAGCGTTAATAAAGGAAAATGTATTGAATAATGAAGTATAATTAAAACCAGTAGAAACCTCCATCTGCATAGAAGCTAAGATGAGACAAAATGATATTACATTTTCTAGATCATGGCTGCTTCAATAAAATGGTTATAAACAAGAATAAACTGCTCACACATATGGCATATGTTACTCAATTGTTTTAAAAGAGATTAAGACATTGAACTATGAAACTTTTCTAAAATAAAGAGACTTGAGTAATTGAAATTAGGCAAACTGGAACTTTAGGGAAAAGAATGTTATTGAAAAGGAAAGTGTTTTGGTTTACCTAAAAATGTGAGTCACTCTATTTTATACTACGGGTATCGGGTGGCTTTTATAAAAGGAATGGATCTCTTTAAAAGGAATTTAGCGTACGTAGTACTTTAGGGTTAAAACCCGGACTTTGACATAAAATGAAAGTACTTTGAGTTGTGAATAACTTGCCTATGCTTGTTGTTGTGTAACTTGCCTATGCTTGTTGTTGTGTAACTTGCCTATGCTTATTGAGATAGTCCTTGTTGTGCAAGAATTGTGTTTATTCTCGTCTCTCGATGGAGGCGGTTGACTTGTTCAGAACTTACTTGGACGTCTGGCGTGTGGGAGATTCCGGGTATGCTTCCATTTAGCATTGTTACATGGGCATGTCCACTGTTGATGGATCGCGGACATGTGACCATTATAGTTATGGCGAAATATCGTGACTTACGGTTATGATCGGGTGCGTAGCTTGTTTACTTGCCCCGTCGCTCGTGGCGCAGTGGATCTGGTATTACTTGCCACGTGTCACCGCGGTGAAGTATCGTGACTCACGGTTGTGATCGGGTGCTGGCGATTCGCGCCCCGTCGGTACGTGGCGCGGTGGATCTGGTGGAGGCTAGTGTACTTGCCGCGTGTCGGCCAGCGAGTCGGTGTTTGGATGGGCCGTGACTTACGGTTGTGATCGGTGCCTGGCGATTCACTTGCCGTCGCCACGTGTGTGCGGTGGATCTGGTGGAGGCTAGTGACTTGCCACGTGTCAACTTCATGATATGGTTATCTGATATTATTGCGGTCGGATCGGTAGTTATACTTGCCCGTCACGGTTTTATTGACACGGTGGGACACGGTGTTCATATATACTCCTTGGTGTTGTTATATCATCACTGCCGGTGAGGAAGGAATTCCAACGCAGTGATGATTTGGGCGTGAGTCACGACTTGATATATTTATTTATATGTGGTGTCGTAGTTTGGTTATCATACATGTCTCGCTTTATATGATGCTATGATTTCATTTATAGTATTTTGATTTCACATACTGTACTGTTATCTTGACCTCCTTGGGGCTGCGTTCATCTGTGGTAAATACATCGTTTGTCGATCCATTTTAGGATCACCTGAGCGTATTGAAGCTCCGTTCCTTGGAGGCTTATCTTTGGTATGTTACCACAGTGCAGGGTTCTTGTACATTGGGTATGGCGGACACTGTCCCCGTCATAGTTATTGAAAAAATCTTAGTGCATGCCTTGTTGTGGCGGGGTTGTAAGGATTATAGCTTCAAATGTTTATATATATATATGTTGAAAGGCAACCGCTTTTGGTTGGCCTATTTTTATCTTGATCCATGTCTATTTGAATGTTTAAGTTTTTATTTCCTGGTTTTCTCGATGTTGTATCACTAGGGTGCAGGGTAGGCACGATCCAGGCCGGTTGGTCGTGACAAAAGTGGTATCGAGCGATTAGTCTCGGAAAGTGTCTACTGAGCAGTGTCAGTAGAGTCTTGATTATCGATGTGTTGTGCACCACATCTATAATCAGAGGCTGCAGACATTTAGGATTAGTTTCCATTCTTCTCATTACGAGATCGTGCCTTGAGTGTGTGATAAGTTGGACTCCTCGACGTACTACGTTTTTACGATTATGCCTCCGAAGCAGGCAACCCGAAGCAAAGCGCGAGGGAGGCTGTGAGTAGAAGCGGCGGTCTACGAGACCACAAGACGAGCCTCGGTCCACGATGCAAGCGGAAGAGATGAGTTACAAAGTGGGCCCGATTAATGGCGGTTGTGGCCGACTTGAGGATAGGCTGATGCAGGCCCAGATTCCGTAGTGGTTCACCCTAGATCGGATAGTTCGAGGCTCAGGATTTTACGAGATGTAACCCGCAGAGTTTTGTCACGACGACCCGGGCATGGTAGTGCCCTACTGGGCACCTGCTGTATACATCGTGAGAATAGCAGCGGAAAATACATGAAACTTATAAAATAAAATAACGAGAAATTACACCACATGTTAGCCGATAAGGCTACCTTACTGGACACATATACATATACATAACAACCGCAGTTACATCCCTTTCTTTGTACAAACCGACCCACGACATGACTACTGCACTCAAGAATTACAAGCTGCGGACAGGCCGCCATACCTGAATGTACATAAGTCTACCACATCAGGAAACCACTAAAAGACAAGCCTCCCGAGTGAAATGGGCTTCTTTCCAAAAACTGAACAGAGATCCTAAGAGCAAGGATCGCCAACCTGGGTACCTAAAACCTGCGGGCATGAACGCAGCCTCGGGGCCGATAACAAAAATTTGTATGGAATGTAAAATAAAATGCAATAACCACATCATATCTCGTATAAAAGAATGTCATTTTAACTCCAAATCAATCATATATTAACCGTTCCTTTCCTTCTTTCGATAGATTTAACAACATATTCTTACATACTTACTTAAGAGTTTAATCCACTTTTTCACATAACTTACATATCTTACATAACATAATCCGGCCCATTTAAGGACACGATGTCTTGATGAATCATGTGACATAATCCGCCCGCTGTGGGGCTCGGTCTTGTGGAATCATATAACATAATCCGCCCGCTGTGGGGCTCGGCATCTTGTGGAATCATATAACATAATCCGCCCGCTGGGCCTTGCATCGTGGAATCATATAACATAATCCGCCCGCCGGGGCTCGGTGTAGATGACGTAACCGGCTATGTGTGGGAGGTAATATGGCGAATCCGCCCTATGTAGGCTCGTATCTCATAACGTAATCAGGCCTATTGTAGGCTCGATGTATTTCATAACGTAATCCGGCCTATTTGTAGGCTGGTGTATCTCATAACGCAATCCGCCTATTTGTAGGCTGGTGTATTGTATTTCATAACGTAATCCGCCTGTTTGTAGGCTCCTGTATCTCATAACGTAATCCGGCCTATTTGTAGGCTCGGTGTGATTTTCCTTACGTAACATTTTAATCCGTCTTATTACTTCTTCTTAAGTCGTCATAACAACTTCCCATAAAGCTGTTATAACAACCTTTCGTTTTAGAGAACTTATGACACTTTATTCTTACAACAGTTAGGAAAACTGGATCCCAAGATACTACGTACATACATACTTAAAAAGAATCGTATCGCTTAAAACTTCATAATCCTTAAAAGACAATCAAAGTTCTTAGTCTTCAAACTTCATAACATACTTCCTTTAAAGCCCAATTACTTATACAAAAACATATAAAGTTCCATACCTTCCAAAACCAAGTAATTTATTCCCTTAAAATCATATAACTTCCACTTTTAAAATCAATCCCCTTTTCACATATAAATTCAAGTCTTTTTCAAACATAAAATCCACTTACTTACTTTAAACAAATCAAGACACATAGCCTTTAAATCAAATCTCATAATTTCCTAACTATTCTTACTAACGTCTCCCATAAGACCTAGTAAGGACTTAGGAAAATTTAAACATACTCTTAACTTAGATTCAACAATGCAAATACTTCTTAACTTCTAAGAGTAGAAGGAATCTTGACATACTATCACATGGATATTTCATACGTAGGATCATGCCAAAGAAAGAAGAGGTTCACATACCTCGCGACGATTGTCGACAAGTAGCAAAATGCTCCAAGTACTTCAACCTTGAGCTATTCCATTCTTCAAGTAGGATACACTATACTTAGTACTTCAACCTATAATGGTCACCATACGTCCATTAACCTCTTATTTCAAACGTAGAATATTCTAAGTGCTAAGTCACTAAATTCTACGGAAAATCGACAAAGACTCTCCTTTGTTTTTACTTACTTGCCACCTTTTTCAAGGCCGAATACAATAACCAAACACGCCACATTTAAGGCCCAATCAAAGAAATCAACAATAGGGGATTACACGTCTACTAGACGTGTAAAATTCCGCCCCACAACGATATCAATTTAATACAACTTACTAGGCCAATTCGGCTAACTTGAAACACTACAACATCAATTTTTATCCAAATTCCATTTCAATCCAAGTTGTTGGCATAACATGATATCAAGTCGCAACCAATCATAACTACTAAAATCTTCAAGTTAATAACATGCGACGATTCTAATAACGATCAAATTGTAATCCAACTTAACATGGCCTACATTCCATTTCGAATTTCCAAGACTACAATCGATCTAATATCCTTATAAACTTCAACACATATACTTCATGCTAGCAACAAGTAAAGCTAACAACAAAATAAATAATCTTGTAATACTTATAAAAGACAAGATTATACCTTAACGATTCTTAATCCAATTCCAATCCAAAGTCGCTCCTTAGTAGTTTAGAACCTCTCCAAGACACTTCAATCCGTTTGTTGAGACCCTTAGAACCATACCAACAACTTTCCTTCAAACTTCCAACCCAAAACCTAGAAAGTCACTAGGTTTTCACTTTGCGACTAATACGAAAACTCTCTTTTTCCGGGATTTTTCTATTGAGATACACTTACATAACACTCATGAACCTTGGTTTAAAACGTGGAGCTTAAAGAACAAGCAACGAAAATTTTTGCTCTTCAAGAAGCCTAGAACCCGAGAGCTTCACTAGGTGTCCCTCACAATTCTTGAAAAATTTTCTAAGTGTGGGAACTAGTCTTGCTATTAGTATACATATAAAGGGACATGGAGGGTCAAGATACAAACAATTGGGTGGTTTGGATGATCTCCTATAAAATATCAAGACTTTGGAACCTTTGACTTTGGTCAAGAAACTCAAGCTCATTAATAGGAAGACTTTGTCATCTTAAGACTATGGTCAATGACCATTTTGGCCATGCCTATTTTCGTCCAAGGCATCAATAAGGGGGGGTGACAAGTGTCGCCCTCCCATTCGTCACAATAATACATTTTCCGACAATTTCACAATCCGATAAATTTTACAAGTCTCAAATCTTAACACTTGTGAGTTTCTTACTTACGTTCTTAAAACATGTCCTGTAAATACGGGGTGTAACAGTTTTATGGGTCGAGGCCTGAGGATGATCCGCAGGAGTTCATCCGACAGTTACAGCGGATCATGAGAGTGATCAAGGCATCGGAGACCGAGTCGGTGGTCCTAGGTTCGCATCGGCCGCGTGATACCGCTTGATCGGTTTGATTCATGAGCTGTCCCGGGAGAGCATGCACTTCCATTGTATGGAACGAGTTCTCGAAGCCTTTCTTGCACATTTCTTGCCTCGCGGATGGCGAGGCTCGCCGCAGATTTTTGGTGTTGCGAATCCGCGCACGGTTCGAGTACAATGTGGAGTTCGACTCATTGGCCCAGACGCCCCCGCATTAGTAGCTAGTATGGAGGATCGAGTGCATCGATATGTTACAGGCTCGATGATCACCTAGAGAGAGTTGTTCGGTGTAGCTCTTCACCGCATGGACATTGCCGCACGCAGCTTATGCACTTGGATGTGAGTAGCGGAGAAATCGACGGAATGACCGAGATCAGAAGAAGAGGGCCAGAACAGCAGGGTCCTTTGATGACTTTCGAGGCGGACCGCCAAAGAAGAAAGCGATTATGCGCCTCCGCGCAAGTGGTCCCCACCGTCGTCGGACGCTTGGAATATTCGGAGCGGTCGGGGCTCCTGTGGTTCAGATTTTCGGGAGTGAGTTCTCGCGGACGAGGCCACCCGTATCTCGGTGTGACCGTTGTGGTAAAGCACATAGAGGGAATGTAAATCGGTTTGGGAGATTGCTATACTTGCGGCCGACAGGGCCATTTGACGAGACTGTCCGACCAGGGGTAGCACTGGGATAGCAGACTACTAGACGATTGGTTCTTCACCTTCCATAGCTAGGCAGGATGTTCATACACCGCAGACCACGCAGAGGTCGCGGTGGAAGTTCTCAGATTTAGCGGCCTGAACCGCTATTTTTTCGTATATCCTTAACCTCTAGAGTTTTGTATGTATTGATGTTATGATGATGTGTTTAGCGTTATGTTCGGTAGCTTTGTGCAAAAATGTGATTTAGAAGCACAGTTAGTGAAAAGTGGTAAGCCTGGTGTAACGACTGCCCGGGGCGCATCGTGCCTTACCACAGGCACCCTAGTGATACATACATCGAGAAAATCAGCGAACATAAAACATGAGTCATTTAACAAGAGATATAATAAATAAACAGCCAACCAAAACGCTTGCCTTCAAGATATACATAAAACACCGAGCAGTTTAATCCTTTTACAACCCCGCCACAACAGCATGATGCACTTAAGATATACACGACTATGACGGACAGTGGCTCGCCATACCCCAATGTACAAGAACCTACAACTCAGTGGAACACCTACCAAAAGATAAGCCTCGAGAAACGGAGCTTCAAATGCGCTGAATTGTGATCCTATGGCGAGGATCTACGACCGATGTACCTCTACTGCGGATGAACGCACTTCCAAGGAGGTCAAGATAACAGTACCAAGTATGTGAAACAGATAATATCAGAAATGAAATCATACTAGTCTATATAAAGCAGAGACATGTATGATAACCAAACTACGCTCACAACATAAAACAATCATCACTCTAATATAACTATGGGTCTCACGCCCACAACATCAATCAGTTCGCATTATGGCGCATGCCGAATCGCATCGGTGTAGACATGTCCATGATGCAACAATAATACCAATGTCCCACGGCCACATGCCCGGACCAAGATCGGTGTAGACATGTCCATGTGACCTCAACAACAAGACAAAGAATCCAAATGGAAGCATACCCGCGCGCACGATCGTGTCGGTATGTCGAAAGGGAAACAATAAGACAACTTTCCAAATGGACGATACCCGCGCGCTACGATCGTGTCGCGATGTCCAAAAGGAAATCACAAGGCGATAATCGAAATGGAAACATACCCGCGCGCTACGCATCGTGTCAAGATATCCAAAGCGATTAACCACAAGACCTTAACCAAATGGAAGCATACCCGCGCGCCACGCATCGTGTCGGATGTCCAAAGCGATTAACACCAAGACCTTAACCAAAATGGAAGCATACCCGCGCGCACGATCGTGGTCGATGTCCAAAGCGATTAGCAACAACAATAATACTATCAACAGGAACGTACCCGTGGAATTTCTCCGTCACTGCCGGCACATCCAATTAAGTTCTCAACTGTCAACCGACTTCTATCGAGACGCCAGAACACGTAAAACCCAACGATTGTACAATAAAGGCTATCATCACGAGCATAGGCAAGTTTCACAACAACAAGCATAGGCAAGTTTCACAACAACAAGCATAGGCAAGTTTCACACAACTCAAAGTACTTTCATTTTATGCCAAAGTCCGGGTTTTTAACCCCAAAGTACTACATACGTTAAGTTCTTTTAAAAGAGATCCATTACTTTTATAAAAGTCACCCGATACCCGTAGTATTAGAATGACCAACCCACTTTCCTTTTCAAAACCAAGTAACAACATTCTTTTCCTAAGTTCCAGTTTGCCTAGTTTCAATTACTCAAGCTTTTCATTTTCAAATGGTTTCATAGTTCCCAAACTTAATCACTGATTCCTTTTAGAACAATCGAGTAACATATGTCATATATGTGAGTAGTTTATTCTTGTTTATAACGATCTTATTACAAAGACCATGATCTAGAAAATGTAATATCATTTTGTCTCATCTTAGCTTCATGCAGATGGAGGTTTCTACCGGTTTTAATACAACACATCATTATTCAATACATTTTCCTTTATTAACGCTGCAGTTGTGCGTCGATACACATTACGATTTCAAATCAAGAAACATTATTCCTTTAAAAACCAAGTACTCATTACTCACGAATGAGGTTTCACACAACATTCACATTAAAACAAATAAGTTCAGTCTCTTATCTTATAAGATCAAGTCTCTTAACTTCTAACATCAATAGACCATTTTCACCTACATAAGGTCGTTATAACTAACTTCCCATAAAGCTATTATAACACCCTATGTTTTAAACCAACCAAATCACTTAGCACATGTACGCTCACCGCACTACATAGTTCACACATATCATGCTAGAAGAGATAGGAAGAGGTTCACATACCTCGCACGATTTATCGACAATAAGCAAAATGCTCCAAGTACTACAACCTTGCTAGCCTTTCCACTCTCGAGTAATACGCTACTCTTAGTACTTTCACCTATAAAGGTCACAAACGCCTATTAACCCCAAAACACAAGTTTTCTATCTTTCTATAGAAAATTCGCAAAGACCTCCCCAACAACAGAAATCTCCTCCTCGATCGAGGCCGCTACCAAGCCAACCGTGGGGTTTACATCGCCTAACCTGACGTGTACAATTCTACACAAGTCTACCGCAATACACCCTATGTAAATACGATTCATTCTTAATTCTTGGGCTTAAGTCAAAAGACATCCGAATACTAAGTATAGTTCCATATATAGTACTTCAACTATATATCCTAACAAACATGTAATTTCCAATTACAATAGAGGGACAAGATAATTACCTCGATAAGCCCAAAATTATCCGAGTTTAATGTCGCTCCTGAGCAAGGTTTAGCTCCACTCCGTGCGCTCCAAACCACTCCAAACAACCCTTAGAAGTTCTAACCAACTTCTACTCACATACTTCAACCAACGATGAAGATTTTTAGGGTTTCGGTTTGAGACTAACAAGGACAAAAGGTAGTATTTCCGGACTCTATGTAAAGAGGTATCTTTGGAATACTACTAGGTACAAGGCTAAGGTATTTTGGGCATTATAACAATACTAGGGGAGTATTTCTATACCACAACAAGGGGTATTATATATAAAACAACTAGCAGTGGGGTACCCACGGCCAAGCCTCACTCAAAGGGGGCTCTCGGCAAAGCTCCACAAAGGAGGGCTTGACGATTACAACTCACAAAGGGGAGAGATTTCAAGACTTGGAAAATGATTTTGGATGAAGAAAGTTCATCAACTAAGGGGTATTTATAAGAAACCCAAAGGCCAACCAATGGCCAAGATCTAGCCAAGTGCAAGGCAAGTGTAAGGCCAAGATCAAGCCAAGTGCACCCTAGACCCTACTCCTTAAAACCTCACAAATATCTACACAAATATCAAGCCCAACTTGCCCCTCAATTCGCCAAGTCGCCCCACTTGTCTTCCGTTGTAGGGTGACACATGTCACCCTCCCGCTGGTCCGAATGTTTCGCCTCTAAAAATCCGCAAAAATACAAAACGACATAGCCGGAATTTTCCTTCGCAGTTACGCAAAACGCTTCGTCGAAAAACGACTCCAACCGTGTTGTGTACAAATGTAAAATCGCCAAGGTGCCACATGGGGTGACACGTGTCGCCCCGATTCGCCAGAATATTTCATCTTCCGAAATATCCAATTTACGGAAATCTCAAAAACAAAGCGGCCCCTACAAAACCAGAATTTCTCCTGGCCCCACATGACCATTTCAGAAAATAAAATCTCAAAATTCTAATATAATCTATGAAGTCCAAATACCAAACTGGGAATCCAATTCCCATTAACGAACCTTTTCTTCACAAATAACCGAAACTTTTCCGAAAAACTCACATCTTTCTTTCTTTTCAAAATTTTCTGCAGACTCTGCAGACGCACGTCCTCACATACATACCCCGCAACTACGGGTATAACATTCTCCTCCTTAGAAACATTCGTCCCGAATGTTCCTTCTCAAGACGGATATCGATGAAGTTCCTCTAACAAGTTGTCAACGCCACACCGCCACAAATAACACACGCCCTCTTCTTTCCTTACTCGTCGTGTCTTCTCGAACACTTGAACTCTCCCAAAGACGCACTCATACTACCATTACTTCGCTCGAAAATCTCGGAGTCACTACTCCAAACTTGGTCATCTTACTAACCTCAAACTTCCTTAAGGCCATTCCCGCCTTTACGAACCGCTTCGGTCGAACGCGCCCACGAACTCACGTTGGTCACACAAACTTGGGCCTAGCATCCTCGTGACTTACCACCGGGCGGGACCACCTAACCGACCACCTCAAACCGGTTACGGGTTGACCCAGACACGCCCTCAACCCGACCCACAACCGCGCCAAACTCTTGTTCCCCGATCCGGAACAATCTTACTAATTCACATCATGAAAGCTACCACTTCCATCTCACACTACCCACGGACTTATCACACAAATAAAACCCACGTATACTACTACCCTGATAAGGGTCAACAATAAATCTTTAACTCAAGACGACGCACCTAAGGTCTCGCCGTGACATAGTCTAAGGTTCATACTTACCATGCCCCCATACGTATCCTCCCAACTAACCATGCATTCTAACTCACACATATCACAATGCTATCCGCACATAGCACACAATAATGAGATCATCATAACAAGCATACCAAAACTCTAGAGGGTTAAGGATATACCTGAAGCTACCGCTCCACTCTAATCATAGCTCACTGCAGGCGCATACCGCAGGCGTGATAAACCGCCACAGATCCCGGGCGAATTCGAGTCGTAACATCCGCGCTTCCTGTGGCTCCGACAGCCGCAAATGGCCCGCTGGCCGCATGCAAAACAAACTCCCAATCTAGCACGACACTCTCCAAAATGGAGTCTACCACAATGGTCACAACGAGGTAGGTGGCTTCACCGTTAACACCCCGCTCGCTAAAATCAACCTCGAGCCCGACCGCCTCAAGACGGTGGAGGACCACTGCACTGGGGTATATAACTAGCTCACGAGGCGGTCCGCCTCGAAAGCCACCAGCGACCGCCGCCCCGGCCTCTTCTCGCGATCCGTGTCATTCCGTCGACCCTCCGTGCCTCACATCCTAGTGCATGAGCTCGCATGCGGGCAATGTCCATGCCCTCAAGAGAAACACCCGCACAAGACTCACCATATAATCATCAAGCCCGCGACGTAGCGATGCACTCCTATCCTCCATATCCGCAACTAGCGCAGGACATATCGAGCCAAAGAATCGAACTCGACATTGTACTCCGACAAAGGCGCCTCTCTCGCCTCAAGAATAAAAATCGTTTACCGTGCCTCCTCATCCGCGAGGCAAGAAGTGCGTGAGAAAGCCCTCAAAACTCATCCCATATCGCTGAGGTGCATGCTCTCCCGAAAGCTCCCATGAATCAAACCAATCGATCGCGGTATCACGCACCGATGCGAACCAAAGGTCACGCACGGTCTTCAAGCCTTGATCACCCGCATGATCGTCAGAATCGCCGGATGAACTCCTCGCGATCATCCTCCGCCTCGACCCATAAAACTCAAGGGCTACAACTCGTAAAGTCCCGTAGCCTCAAACTATTCGCTTGGTGAACCATCGTGCTATCGAACTGAATCGCAGATCCAAATTTATCTCATATCTGCCACAACCGCCAATAATCGCCATCTCTGCGACTCCATCTCCCGCCTGCATCGTGGATCGAAGTCAGTATCGCGTCTCAGCCTATTGCCGCGCTTAACTCTCGCTGGGCCGCGGCCGCGAAACTCCGCCACCAAGCACAACCTCGTGTACTGCTCGGGCTCGCGCTTCGTTCTCTCAGATCTCACTAGCAAGACTCGCCGCCTTGCCCTTCAGGCTCGTTGCTACGCGGAGGCATAATCGTAAAAACGAGATACGTCGAGGGTCCAACTTACAACACACTCTAAGGCACGATCTCGTAATGAGAAGAATGGAAACCAATCCTAAATGTCCTATAGCCTCCGACATAGACGTGGTGCACAACACACCGATAATCAAGACTCTACTAGACACGGTTCAGTAGACACTTTCCGAGGATTAATCGCTCGATACTACTTTTGTAACGACTGCCCGGTTCAAGCATCGTGCCTTACCTCGCACCCTAGTGATACATACATCGAGAAAATCATGGAACATAAAACATGAGTCATTTAACAAGAGATATAATAAATAAACAGCAACCAAAACAGCTTTTCAAGATATACATAAAACTCGAACAGCTTTAATCCTTTTACAACCCCGCCACAACAAGATTACTGCACTTAAGATATACATGACTATGACGGACAGGCCTCGCCATACCACGAATGTACAAGAACCTACAACTCGTGGAACACCTACTAAAAGATAAGCCTCCGAGAAACGGAGCTTCAAATGCTAAATCGTGATCCTATGAGCGAGGATCTACGATCGATGTACCTCTACTGCGCAGATTTAACGCACTTCAAGGAGGTCAAGACAACAGTACCAAGTATGTGAAACTGCATAACATCAGAATGAAATCATACTAGTCTATATAAAGCAGAGACATGTATGATAACCAAACTACGCTCACAACATAAAACAACTATCACTCCAATATAACTATGGGTCTCACGCCCACAACATCAATCAGTTCGTGACATGGCGCATGCCCCGGAATCAGATCGGTGTAGACATGTCCATGATGCAACAATAATACCAATGTCCCATGGCCACATGCCCCGAATTTCCGTGATCGTGTAGACATGTCCATGTGACTCAACAACAAGACAAAGCAATCCAAATGGAAGATACCCGCACGCCACGATCGCGTGTCGATGTCCAAAGGGAAACAATAAGACAACTTTCCAAATGGACGATACCCGCGCGCCACGATCGTGTCGAGATGTCCAAAAGGAAATCACGGCGATAATCGAAATGGAAACATACCCGCAGCGCTACGATCGTGGTCGATATCCAAAGCGATTAACCACAAGACCTTAACCAAAATGGAAGCATACCCGCGCGCCACGATCGCGTGTCGATGTCCAAAGCGATTAACACCAAGACCTTAACCAAATGGAAGCATACGTGCGCTACGCATCGTGTCAGTATGTCCAAAGCGATTAGCAACAACAATAATACTATCAACAGGAACGTACCCGTGGAATTTCTCCGTCACTGCCGGCACATCCAATTAAGTTCTCAACTACCAACCGACCTCTATCGAGAGACGCCAGAATACGTAAACACAACGATTGTACAATAAAGGCTATCATCACGAGCATAGGCAAGTTTCACAACAACAAGATAGGCAAGTTTCACAACAACAAGCATAGGCAAGTTTCACACAACTCAAAGTACTTTCATTTTATGCCAAAGTCCGGTTTTTAACCCCAAAGTACTACATACGTTAAGTTCTTTTAAAAGAGATCCATTACTTTTATAAAGTCACCCGATACCGTAGTATTAGAATGACCAACCCACTTTCCTTTTCAAAACCAAGTAACAACATTCTTTCCTAAGTTCCGGTTGCCTAGTTTGATTACTCAAGCTTTTCATTTTCAAATGGTTTCATAGTTCCCAAACTTAATCACTTGATTCCTTTTAGAACAATTGAGTAACATATGTCATATATGTGAGTAGTTTATTCTTGTTTATAACGATCTTATTACAAAGACATGATCTAGAAAATGTAATATCATTTTGTCTCATCTTAGCTTCTACGCAGATGGAGGTTTCTACGGTTTTAATACAACACATCATTATTCAATACATTTTCCTTTATTAACGCCGCAGGGTCCTGCCGATACACATTACGATTTCCAAATCAAGAAACATTATTCCTTTAAAACCAAGTACTCATTACTCACGAATGAGGTTTCACACAACATTCACATTAAAACAAATAAGTTAAGTCTCTTATCTTATAAGATCAAGTCTCTTAACTTCTAACATCAGTAGACCATTTTCACCTACATAAGGTCGTTATAACTAACTTCCCATAAAGCTATTATAACACCCTATGTTTTAAACCAACCAAATCACTTAGCACATGTACGTCTACCGTACTACATAGTTCACACATATCATGCTAGAAGAGATAGGAAGAGGTTCACATACCTCGCGACGATTTATCGACAATAAGCAAAATGCTCCAAGTACTACAACCTTGCTAGCCCTTTCCACTCCCGAGGTAATACGCTACTCTTAGTACTTTCACCTATAAAGGTCACAAACGTCTATTAACCCCAAAACACAAGTTTTCTATCTTTCTATAGAAAATTAAGAAGACTCTCCCACAACAGCGTAAATCTCCTCTCGATCGAGGCTGGCTACTAAGCCAACTGGTGTGGGTTTACACGCCTAACCTGACGTGTACAATTCTACACAAGTTCTTCGCAATACACCTATGTAAATACAGCTCGATTCGCTTCTTAATTCTTCAGCTTAAGTCAAAAGACATCATTGAATACTAAGTATAGTTCCATATATAGTACTTCAACTATATATCCTAACAAACATGTAATTTCCAATTACAATAGAGGACAAGATAATTACCTCGATAAGCCCAAAATTATCCGAGTTTAATGTGGCTCCCGAGCAAGGTTTAGCTCCACTCAGCGCCTAAACCACTCCAAACAACCCTTAGAAGTTCTAACCAACTTCTACTCACATACTCAACCAACGATGAAGATTTCCTTGAGGTTTGTTGAGACTAAAAGGACAAAAGGTAGTATTTCCGGACTCTATGTAAAGAGGTATCTTTGGAATACTACTAGGTACAAGGCTAAGGTATTTTGGGCATTATAACAATACTAGGGGAGTATTTCTATACCACAACAAGGGGTATTATACGAAAACAACTAGCAGGGGTACCCACGCCAAGCCTCACTCAAAGTGGGCCTCTACCAAAGCTCCACAAAAGTGGGGAGGGCTTTGGACGACATAACTCACAAAGGGGAGAGATTTCAAGACTTGAAAATGATTTTGGAAGAAACTTCATCAACTACGGGGGGTATTTATAGCAAACCCAAAGGCCAACCAATGGCCAAGATCTAGCCAAGTGCAAGGCAAGTGTAAGGCCAAGATCAAGCCAAGTGCACCCTAGACCCTACTCCTTAAAACCTCACAAATATCTACACAAATATCAAGCCCAACTTGCCCTCAATTCGCCAAGTGCCCCACTTGTCTCCATCGTGAGGTGACACACGCCACCCTCCCGTTGGTCCGAATGTTTCGCCTCTCGGAAAAATCCGCAAAAATACAAAACGACATAGCCGAATTTTCCTTCGCAGTTACGCAAAACGCTTCGCCGAAAAACGACTCCAACCGTGTTGTGTACAAATGTAAAATCGCTGGCGTGCCACATGGGGTGACACGTGTCGCTCGATTCGCGAGAATATTTCATCTTCCAAAATATCCAATTTACCGGAATCTCAAAAACAAAGCGGCCCTACAAAACCAGAATTTCTCCGTGGGCCCCACATGACCATTTCCAAAATAAAATCTCAAAATTCTAATATAATCTATGAAGTCCAAATACCAAACTGGGAATCCAATTCCCATTAACGAACCTTTTTCTTCACAAATAACCGGAAACTTTTCCATGAAACTCACATCTTTCTTTCTTTTCAAAATTTTTCACGCACTCGCACGCACGCGTCCTCACATACATACCGCAACTACGGGTATAACATCTGAGAAATGATGAACCTTAGAATATTACGATTGAGACCTTAGATGTAAGCGCCGCTTGAGTACAAGAGTCATGCGGTGATCTTTGTCGTAATGTATATGTCACGTGGAGTAATTGTGGAAAATTTTCCGGGTAGTGTAAAATGGAAGTGGTAGCTTTCATGACTGTAGGTAAGATTGTTAGGATCGGAACAAGAGCTCACGCGTTAAGTGGGTCGGGTTGGGGCCGTATTGCGCCAACCCGCCGCTGTTTCGGCGTGGTCGCGGTCCCGGGTGGTCCAGTGGTAGGTCAGGGTGCTAGGCCCAAGTTTAGATGACCATCGATGAGTTCGTGGATGTGTTCGACCGAGCGGATCGTGAAGGCCGGAATGGCCTTAAGGGAGATCGAGGCTAGTAAGATGACCAAGTTCGAGGTGGTGACTCAAAGTTTTGGGAAATGTCGACGATCAAGTGGTACGATACTAGAAGAGTTCAAGTGTTCGAGAAGAACGACGAGTAAAGAAGGAAGAGAACGTCATATTTTCGTGGCGGTGTGGCGTTGGCAACTTGTTAGAAGAACTTCATCGTTATCCTCTTGAGAAGGAACATTCGGACGAATGTTTCTAAGAGGAGAATGTTATACCGTATTTCCAGAGTATACGCGAGGCGCACGATATAATTTGAGCCTTAAAGTAGGCATAGGTTCAAATTTGTACAAGTGCCTAAAAGAGTCGTTTTTAGACGAAAAGTTTTAAAAATCATTCGAAGGGAAAAATACGGCTAAGTAATTTATAATTTTTGGATTTTTCCGAGAGCGAAATATTTTGGACCAACGAGGTGGCATGTGTCACGGTCACCTCAACTAGTGGATCAAAGGTGCAAGATGGCACGTTTTTGTGCCTTGGTTGTAGTCAAGGTTAGGTAGGATATTTGTGAGATATTTTGTGTAGTTGATGAGCAAGTGGGACCCACTTACACATGTCCAAATCCCACCCTACACTTGCCTAACACTTGTCTTGATCTTGGTTGGCCATTTCTTGACCTATAAATACCCCTTTGTGAAGAGTTATTTCATCCAAACTTGAGCATTTCTCTAAGTCTCAAACTACTCCCTCCTCTTGAGTTTGTCCGCCACACCCCCTCTCGAGGTGGCCTTCACGAGAAACCCCTAGCCTAGTTGTTTGATAATACCCCTTTGTGGTATAGAAATACTCTCCAAGTATTGTTTAATGCCCAAATACTTTAGCCCAAATACCTTGTAGTACTTTCCAAAGTTACCTCTATCGCAGAGTCCGGAAAATACTATTATACTTTCCTTTAGCCACAAAAACGAAACCCAAGGAAAACCTTCATAGTCGGTTGAAGTGTTAAGTAGAAGTTGCGTAGAACTTCTAAGGGTTGTTTGGAGCGGCTTGGAGCACTCGAGTAGAGCTAAACGTTGCTCGTGAGACATTAAACTTGGATAATTTTGGGCTCATCGAGGTAAATACTCATCATTCTTCTATCAGAATTGGGAATTACATACTGTAGTAGTATAGAAATGAATATAAGATTCATAGAAGAGAATTGAACTGTAATAGAAGGATATTACAGAATAGACTTGAACTAAAATCACATCAGAAGAAAATAAGTAGAAGATTAAACTGTACTTACATAGGACTGTATTTACAGTAGACTTTAACCTTAATGGTTGAATGTTCTGCGAGTAGCATGAACTACTTGGAAGGTGGACAAGGCTAGCCGAGTTATAGCCGTGGAGCGTTTTGCTTATAGTCGATAATCGTCGCGAGGTATGTGATGCTTCCTATACTCTTGAGCATGATATTTTAAAGATATATATATATATAGTACGGTAGACGTACGTGTGTTGACTGAACGTAGTTTATTGGCAATGTCTTTGACTTAAGCCTAAATAATAAAGAATCTTGAAGTATTTCAAAAGAATGCTGAATCATTTTTAACAGAAGAGTAATACTTGGTTTTGAAAACATAAGAGTTATACTAGCTTTATGGGAAGTTAGGTATAACGTCTTAAGAGAGATAAAGAGAATGGTTTTACTAATTTTAAAAGTTAAGAGACTTGATCTTATAAGATAAGAGACTTAACTTAATTGATTTGAAAGTTGTAAGATGTATGAAACCTCATTCGTGAGTAATGAGTACTTGGTTTTTAAAGAATAATGTTTTACTGATGTCGGGAATGATAAAGAGTATCGACAAACCACTGCAGCGTTAATAAAGGAAAATGTATTGAATAATGAAGTATAATTAAAACCAGTAGAAACCTCCATCTGCATAGAAGCTAAGATGAGACAAAATGATATTACATTTTCTAGATCATGTCTGCTTCAATAAAATGGTTATAAACAAGAATAAACTGCTCACACATATGGCATATGTTACTCAATTGTTTTAAAAGAGATTAAGACATTGAACTATGAAACTTTTCTAAAATAAAGAGACTTGAGTAATTGAAATTAGGCAAACTGGAACTTTAGGGAAAAGAATGTTGTTGAAAAGGAAAGTGTTTTGGTTTACCTAAAAATGTGAGTCACTCTATTTTATACTACGGGTATCGGGTGGCTTTTATAAAAGGAATGGATCTCTTAAAAGGAATTTAACGCACGTAGTACTTTAGGTTAAAACCCGACTTTGACATAAAATGAAAGTACTTGAGTTGTGAATAACTTGCCTATGCTTGTTGTCACAGTAACTTGCCTATGCTTGTTGTTGTGTAACTTGCTATGCTTGTTGTGTAACTTGCCTATGCTTATCGAGATAGTCCTTGTTGTGCGAGAATTGTGTTTCTATTCTACCGCGTCTCGATGGACAGGCCGTTGACTTGTTGAGAACTTACTTGGACGCGTCTGCAGCGACGGAGATTCCAGGTATGCTTCCATTTAGCATTGTTACATGGGCATGTCCAAACTGTTGATGGATTCTGTGGACATGTGACCATTATGGTTATGGCGAAGTATCGTGACTTACGGTTGTGATCGGGTGCGTAGCTTGTTTACTTGCCCCGCCGCCACGTGGCGGTGGATCTGGTAGCGGTTATTGCACTTGCCACGCGTCGCCTTCGCGGGCATCGTGACTTACGGTTGTGATGGTGCACGGCGATTCACTTACCCCCATCCCACGGACGCAGTGGATCTGCGTGGAAGGCTGTACTTGCCACGGTCGCCTTCGCGAGTCGGTGTTTGGATGGAGCCGTGACTTACGGTTGTGATCGTGCTGGCCGATTCACTTTCCCCCGTCAGCTACGTGACGCAGGTGGATCTGGTGGAGGCTAGTGCACTTGCCACGTGTCAACTTCATGATATGGTTGTACAGTATTATTGATGCGGTCGGATCCGTAGTTATACTTGCAGACGGTTTTATTGACAGTGGGACTCGTGTTCATATATACTCCTTGGTGTTGTTATATCATATCGCCAGTGATGAGGAATTCCACGCACGAGTGATGATTTGAGCGTGAGTCCTCGACTTGATATGATCATATATGTGTGCATCGTAGTTTGGTTATCATACATGTCTCCGCTTTATATAGATCGCTATGATTTCATTTTGATATTTTACATACTTGGTACTGTTATCGACCTCCTTCGAGCTGCGTCTCATGCCGCAGAAGTACATTCATTGGCCGATCCCCGCTTTTGATCACCTTTCAGTATTGGGAAGCTCCGTTCCTTCGAGGCTTATCTTTGGTATGTTACCCCAGTCCGTAGGTTCTTGTACATTCGTGGGTATGGGGCCCCGTCCGTCATAGTTGTTGAAAAAGATCTTAAGTCCAGAGCAATTGTGGCGTGGTTAAGGATTGTAAATCGCTCAAATGTTTATATATATATATGTTGAAAGGCAACCGTTTTTGGTTGGCCTATTTTCTTTTATCTTGATCCATGTCTATTTGAATGTTTAAGTTTTTATTTCCGCTGGTTTTTCTCTGATGTTGTATCACTAGGGTGCCCGGAGTAAGGCACCAGTCACGGGCCCGGGTTCGTGTCGTGACAAGTTGTTTGTGAACTTCTAAAGGCTTCAAATAGCGGATTGGAGCGTCAAGGAAAGGAGCTAAGTTGCTAAGGAGCGACTTCGGATCTTGAAGTTGGATTAAGGCTTGTCAAGGTAACAATCTTGTCCTCTTAGTGATTAAAGATTACTTATTGTTGTAGTCAGATATATATATGCAAGCTTGAGATATATATATGGGAGATTGAAATGTTATGGAACATTTGGATGGAATCCGTAAGTGGCATGTTTAACCTTAAGATTGTAATCCGAATTAGTTATTAGTTTTAGTCATCGCATGTTATATAAAGAAGGGATTGTAGTTGTTATTATCGATTACGGCTATATAACATGTTAGACTTAACAAATTGGATTGAAAAGGAATTGGAAAGGATTATATGTCATTGCACCTATTAGTGAATGACATTGTCTTTTGGACTATTTTGATATCAATTGTGGGCAGAATTTTACACGCTCATTGGCGTAATTCCCTTTGTTAGCTACATTATTGAGCCTTAAATGTGGCATGTTTTGTTATTGAATTCGGCCTTGAAAAGGTGGAAAAGTACGTAGAAACAAAGGAAGTGTTGTCTGATTTTCCGTAGAATAAGTGACTTTACACTTAGAATATTCTACGTTTGAAACTAGAAGTTGATAGACGTATTATGTTCATTATAGGTTGACATACTACATACGGCATATTGGACTTAGCAAGTGGATTGAACCGACGAGGTAGAACTTTCTCTATCTTTTGAGCAGTTTTTAAATATATAGTACGTGAACGCATTTGAGTTTTAAAGGAATTCGTTTCATTTTGATATCATTGCCTTAATCTAAGAATGTCTAAGTTTGGTTGTAGAGAATTAACTCACTTGTCTTTAAGAGAAACCGCTTTAATTGTCTAAAACATAAAGAGTTATAACGGCTTTATGGGAAATTAGTTATAACGGCTTTATGGAAAGTTAAGAGATTGGTCTACTTAATTTATAGGCATGTGTTGCCTAGGTTGTGAAAGTAGAAGTGCTTGATGTTCTTAAATGCTTGGGTTTGAATTTCTAAAGGTATAGTACTGGGGTTAAATTCGTTTGACGGACATGACATACTAGTGTCTTGAGTCTTATATAAAATGATAGGTGATTTATCTTAAATCTAATGAGAGTCCTAAATGATTTTAGGTTGCATATGTTGCCTCGATAGATATTCCGGGCAAATATTATATTTCCATATCACCGCCTCACTGAGCGGTAATCATGAGGTTATGTTACGGTTAAATTCCTCGATATTGTTTTATTCGGATTTGCTCTCCATGACGCGGGTATTTACATATACTCATTGCGGGTCCACGTGACCTATGCGGTTCAATTCCTACGGGTTAAATTCCCATGACTATTTCGGCTAGCTCCCACGCGGATATTTACATATACTCATCATGTCCACGTGACCTATGCGGTTCAATTCTACGCGGTTAAATTCCCATGAATAGGATTGCAAATGGTATTACGGGTAGCCACAGAATGATCATAATCTTCCTACTTTTAAGCGAAAAGATACTCTCATTTGTCGTTGTTAGTAAGTAAGATCCTAATCGTTAATTTGATTATCATACATGTCTCACTTTATTTTAGACTTATGATGTAAATTACGGTATTTCGATTTACATACTTGGTACATATTGTGTAATGACCCCTTCTCGGGGCTGCGTTATGCGCAGTAGGGGTAAGTTGTGGATCCTTACTTAGGATTACCGATCATGTCGAAGGCTCCATTTCTCGAGGTTTGTCTTTTAAAGTTTCCACGATGTTGTAGATTTATGTACATTCGTGGTATGGCGGACCTGTCCTGGCCACAGTGTTATGTAAATTCTTAGAGTGCAGTAGTCATATCTTGTGGATTGGGTTGTAAGAAGAAAGAGAATCGCTTTTGGGCTTTTGTATATATATTTTTTGGAAGGTGGTCTTATCGCTAACTGTTGATATTTCATGACTAGTAATTGTTGAGTTGTATGTATGCTCCGCTACTATTCTCTGATGTATACCAAGAGGTGCCCAGATCACTGCCGCGGGCCGGAGTCGTGACAAAAGTGGTATCGAGCGTTTGTCCTGAAAGTGTCTGCATCGTGTCTAGTAGATTTTTGGTTATCGGTGTGTTGTACCACATCTATAACCAGGAGGTGCAGGACATTTAGGATTGGTTTCCATTCTTCTCTCCCGAGATCGTGCATTAGCCGTCTTATTAGGTTGAATCCTCTCGACCTATTCTTATGTATCGATTATGCCCACTAAGGCGACCACGGCGAGAGGGCAAAGAATGCTAGTGGTACACAGAGGGTTACTAAGACTCAGGCCCAGACTATGCCTGAGGTTGTGGGCCGGTCGGCGAGTTCAGCCATGCCGGCAGTATTAGAGGAGCCGAGAGCGGTCGTAGCTCCAGAGGTTCCTGAGCCTCCAGTTCCGCAGCCAGGGGCAGAGGATAGAGATTATGGAGAGCAAATCAGGTTATTGACTAGCTGTCACGCCCCAAATCCCGGGCCCGTGACTGGTGCCCCTACCTGGGAACCCTTCTACCCATACAACATAAATAAACCGCGGAAGATAAATAACACTCATTTTTTTTTAAAAAACAAAGGCAAAGCCAGAAAGGCTTCCGTATAAATATAAATCACCCGAAAGGGTCTTCGTTGTACAACAATGTAAATACAACTTACACCAGTCCAGCCCACATATGAATACAGACCTCTAAGAAGGTGACAACAACTATGACGGACAAAGCCCCGCTGCACACTGAATATACCTAGCCATAATGACAAACTCCGAACTTGGAGCCATCTCAAAATCTTTGAACAAGGATCCTAAGCTCATGGATCCACAATCAGGTACCTAGACTGCGGACATGAATCTGACCCCACAAGTCGGTTACAACAAGTACTAAGTATGGAACGGAAATAAAGTACATTAAACAAGATCATAACTATACAAAATAATGACAGGGGCAAGTATAAAAATTAAAATACCAGATCCTACCGTGCCATTTTAACTGATGAAATCAATCGTACATTAATCATTCTTTTCCTTCTTTCAATAAAAATTAACATCATATTCTTACATACATACTTAAGAATTCAATCAAGTTTTTCCACATAACTTACATATCTTACATAACATAATCCGGCCCTTTATGGAGGGACTTCTTATTTGGGCGCTTACTTTGATTATCCATGCGTGATAACGTAATCCGCCCATTGCGGGACACGGTGTCATGAATAATGTGGCATAATCCGCCCGCTGTGGGGCTCGGTGTCTTGTGGAATCATGTAGCATAATCCGCCCGCTGTGGGGCTCGGTGTCTTGTGGAATCGTGTAGCATAATTGGCCGCACTCCCGGGCTCGGTGTACTGTGGAATCATATAGCATAATCCGGCCCGCCTGTGGGGATCGGTGTAAGATGACGTAACCCAACCTATGTGTAGGCTCGGGGTAATATGGCGTAATCCGGCCTATATGCAGGTTCGGTGTATCTCATAACATAATCCGGCCTATTTGTAGGCTCGGTGTATCTCATAACATAATCCGGCCTATTTGTAGGCTCGGTGTAATTTTCCTTACATAACATTTTTAAACCATCTTTTCTTAAAACTCATTCTCTTTAAATCAATAAACGTATACTTTTAAAACTCAAGTCACATACTATTTCGAAATCAAGCCTCTTAACTTTAGAAGTAAATCAAGTAACCCATATCTTGAAAAATAAAGTCTCATAGCTTGTAAAGAAATCAAGTCTCATAACTTTAAATCAAATCTCTTAACTTTAGAAATCAAGTCCCATATCTTGAAAAATAAAGTCTCATAACTTGGAAAGAAATCAAGTCTCATAACTTTAAATCAAATCTCTTAACTTTAGAAATCAAGTCCCATATCTTGAAAAATAAAGTTTCATAACTTGTAAAGAAATCAAGTCTCATAACTTTAAATTAAATCTTTTAACTTTAGAAATCAAGTCCCATATCTTGGAAAATAAAGTCTCATAACTTGTAAAGAAATCAAGTATCATAACTTTAAATCAAATCTCTTAACTTTAGAAATCAAGTCCCATATCTTGAAAAATAAAGTCTCATAACTTGTAAAGAAATCAAGTCTCATAACTTTAAATTAAATCATTTAACTTTAGAAATCAAGTCTCATATCTTGAAAAATAAAGTCTCATAACTTGTAAAGAAATCAAGACTCATAACTTTAAATCAAATCTTTTAACTTTAAAGTACTTCACGTAACTTATACAATTTTGACTAAGCCACTCATACTTTCATAATCAAGACTCATATATTTCCAAAATTGACTTACTTACTTCAAATGAATTAAGTCGCATAGACTTACCAAATCAAGTCACATAGACTCACTAAAATTTAGTCACATAGACTTACCAAATAATCATGTCAAAGGAAGGAAGAAGTTCACATACCTCGTTGGCGACTAACCCAAACGACAAGTAGCAATAGATGTTTCTCTCACTAGGCGAAAATGCTCTCAACATTTTTTCCTAGTTGCTCTTCTACGTCTTCCTTCTTCTATGATTTTCATCAACTGATATACTACACGGATTGTTCTTTGATCTAATCCATCCTACATTGAAGTTTGTGTGTTCATTTCACGCTCACTCTAATTGATTTGTTATAGAGTAAGGTATCTTCCTTATAGCCATGAGAAAGAATACAAAGATTTCAGCCAAAAGAATGAAAGAGATTATTTTGATTGTTCAAGATTACAAGATACAAGATATGAATTTGAAGTTTGCATTTAGAAGGGACTAATGTGTGCCGCTTGCTTCGCTGAATTTTGCGGAGTATTCGGGACTGGCGGGTGTTACAGGGTTGTTAGCAGGCCAAGAGGGTGATCTTGGTGTGCAAGGGGGTCATGATGGTGGTCTTGGGTTGAGGGCGCAACTCTTGGTTTCTCCCAACTTTCCGGTGGCATCCTCAACTGGTGTTCCGGTTGGACAACTTGACACTGGAAGGCATACGGGTCTTGACGGATTTCCCGGGTCATTTGCGGGTATGTTGGGTGGTCCCGGGTTGCAGGAGGGTCGTGATGGTGATAAGAGGTTGTGGTTGAAACCCATGGGTCATCGTTCTTTAGTGTTTAAGTCCAAAGTGGCTTTTCCGGCAGGCCTGGTAGTCGGAAGGCACTGATTCCGATGAGCTCATGACTATGGGATCGCGGATCTTGATAGGGATCCCGGTCAAAAGTGGGTATGGAGGTGGTCGGGTTGCGGGAGGCGTGTTGATGTTCATGATTTGTGGTTTGAACCTTGGTTCGCGTCCTTGATTTACGAGTACAATGAGGTTTTTCAGTGGCACTTTGGATGCCAAGGTGAAAGCGGGTCTGGTTGGTCTCGGGTTGATTGCGGGTCGTGGGTGGGCATGGGTCTTGGTAAAGTCCATGGGCCACCGTCTTTGGTTGTTGAGTCCAAAATTACTCCTTTTCCAATTGACCTTGGATTTGCTAAGGCTACTAAGCCGAGGGTTTTTATCCAAAAGAGGTCTAGTTATTTGATCGTTCAATTGTTGCGGATGTCTATGGCACGCCTCATTCATTAGGTGCTCCAACCGAAGCGCTCTAATCCATGGTTCTTAGTGACAAGCCATCTCATTTAAGGCGACTTAGTAATTCAATTTCGGTGGGAACGGTTTTGACAATAGCACGCCTCATTCATGGGTGCTACAATCGAAATTGCTCCTATTCCAGCGGATCTTGGTAAGGCAAAAGCTCAGGAGTGAGGTTTTCTCCAACGAAGCCTATTAACTCAACACTTTTAATTGGCATGGAATGTAGTCATCTCGTTTTAATGAGCGTCATTACTCGATTTGGGGGCAACGACATCTTTGCCAAACCGTTATACCGTATTTCGAGTATGTACGTGACGTCGTAGAAAATTTGAACTTGAGGATAGGCTTGGCCGAATAATTTTTGTGCACAACACCCGGATAGAGTCGTGTTTCGACGAAACGTTTACACAACTTCGTGAGGAAAATTCGGCTATGTCATTTTTAATTTTGGATTTTTGGAGGCGAAACATTTTGGACCAACGAGAGGCGACACTCGCACCCTCTCATTGGTGTGATAAAGTGGGCGATTGGTGGCCTTGTTGGTCAAGGGTTGGTAGGATATTTTGTGGTAGATGGATAAGGTGCACTTGCAAGATCTTGGCCCACACTTGCCTTGCACTTGGCAAGATCTTGGCCATTGGTTGGCCTTGGCATGTCCTATAAATACCCTTTGGAAGACTTCTTCATCCATTCCTAAAATTCCTAAAGTGTTAAAATCCTCCCCCTTTGTGTGTCTCGCCCTCCCTGTGAGGCCCCTCGCGAGAGCTTTCCCCACTTGGCGAGAGTACCGCGTAGAGTAGAGGGTATACACCCCCTATGGTGTTGTCTCGTATAAATACCCTCCTCTTGGTAGAAATACTCTCAAAAGTATTGTTACTATACCCAAATTACCTTGGCCAGTATACCTTGTTGTATTCTAAGGTTATACTATCTGAAACCAGTAAATACTATTATACTTCCCGTCACAAAACCAAAACCACAGGAAAATCTCCATAGTTAGTTGGAGTTTGTGTAGAAGTTAGTTAGAACTTCTAAGGGTGGTTTGGAGCGGGTTGGGCGCACTGAGTTGGAGCTAAACGTTGCCCGGGATCGACATCTATACTTGGATAATTATGGGCTTATCGAGGTAATTATCTTGTCCACTATTGTAATTGGAGATTACATGTTGTAGGAATATATAGTTGAAGTATACTATATAGAAGCGAACATAGCTTTGTGGCAATGTCTTTGTACTTAAGCCCAATTAAAGAAGAGAATTGAATCTGTAATTACGCAGGGTACCAGACTGAGACATATGTAAGTTTGGGGTAGGAAGTCGCCAATTTTCCGTAGGATCTTGTATCTAGATTTATTCTACCGAGTAGTCTAGACTTTGATAGACTTGTATAACTGTATAGGTTGAATGTTCATGAGTGGCATGTACTACTTGAGAAGGTGGACGACTAGCGTTATAAGCGGTGAGCGATTTGCTAATAGTCGATAATCGTCGCGAGG
This sequence comes from Przewalskia tangutica, assembly GCA_029844215.1. Classification (NCBI taxonomy): domain Eukaryota; kingdom Viridiplantae; phylum Streptophyta; class Magnoliopsida; order Solanales; family Solanaceae; genus Przewalskia; species Przewalskia tangutica. The sequence continues at coordinate 42,102,546 of CM056732.1, forward strand.
TATGTGATCCTCTTCCTATCTCTTCCAAAGATGATGTGTGTAACTATGTAGTACGCAGACGTCGTGTGTTAATTGAACGTAGTTATACGGCAATGTCTTTTGACTTAAGCCCAATAATAATAATCTTGAAGTAGTTCAAGAGAATCAAGAAGCTTTAAAAGAAGAGTAATACTTGGTTTTAAAATCTTAAGAGTTATACTAGCTTTATGGGAAGTTAGGTATAATGGCTTAAGAGAGATAAACGAATGTATTATTTATTTTAGAAGTTAAGAGACTTGATCTTGTAAGATAAGAGACTTAACTTAAATGAATTATATGAATTTTGTGTGAAACCTCATTCGTGAGTAATGAGTACTTGGTTTTAAAGGGATAATGTTTTTGATTTGAAATCGAAATGTGTATCGACAAACCAACTGCGGCGTTAATAAAGGAAAAGGTATTGAATAATTAAGTATTATTAAAACCAAGAGAAACTTCCATCTGCATAGAAGCTAGATGAGACAAAATGATATTTCCTAGATCATGGCTTTGTAATAAGATTATTATAAACAAGAATATCCTACTCATGATAAGGCTTATGTTTAGATTGTTTAAAAGAGAATTATATTCTTAAATGAATAAGACTATGAACTACGAAACCTTTCTAAAATAAGAAACGTGAACATTTGAAATTAGGCAAACTTGGGCGTTTGGAAAATAATGTTGTTACTTGATTTTACAAAGGTAAGTGTTTTAGTTTACATAAAAATCTGATACTCTATTTTATACTCACGTATTATGTGACCTATGTGAAAGAGCGGATCTTTAAAGATTTAATGTATGAAGTACTTTGGGGATAGATACGAACTTGTTAGTAAAGTACCTTGTGTGAACAACTTGATTGTATTGGTTTGTGATAGCCTTGTATTACTTTCTTGTTGATTTGTTAAGTAAATATGCTAGGATGCTCGTGTGTTAGTATCTTGTGATGTTTGTGTAAAGGGTTTCCCCCGATTGCGCTTAAATTGTTTCACTATCACCGATATGTTGGTATTGTACCACTCACCTTGACTTGTTTCGGAGGTTAAGCTGCCTCGTGCGCGGTAGACTCGTGATGCAGGACCATGATTCGAGAATACCTACGCGGTCGAGGGCACATCGCGAGCTACGAGAGTTCAGTTAGTGTGCGGCCTTTATGGTCAATGCGGTCTTCGTACATGCGGTGCGAGTCCAGCGGACTTGGGAGTAGCTACCTCGATGCGAGGTTATACCTCATGCGGGCCTATGAGGTTGGCCTATCTGGCGAGCTGGAGAGTTCGGCTAAACGCGCATTTGATCATCTGCGCGAGTGACGCTTTGATCATGTGACGCAGACAGATATCATGATACATTTTATGACCTTGTTAGTCTTGTAGGTGTTAGTAGTCGGTTATGCCTTCGTACTTACCATCGCTTTATTAGGACACGGTGGGACACAGTGTTCATGTGCATTCCTTGGTGCTTTTATATCATAAGCTAGCGGTGAGGAAGGTATTCCACGCATGATTGATGTTGTGGGCGTGAGACCCATAGTTATATTTGAGTGATGACTTTGAGGCGTCGTCACGACTGACATATTTGCTATTTATGTAAGCGTAGTGTGGTTATCATACATGTCTCCGCTTTATATAGACTACTATGATTTCATTTGCGTTATTTATTTCGCCACATACTCGATTGTTATGCGACCTCCTTGAAGTGTGTTCATGCCGCAGTAAAGGTACACGATCGTTGATCCTCGCTCTTAGGTCATTCGGTTGGGAAAGCTCCGTTTCTCGGAGGCTTATCTTGGTATAGTCCATTGTTGTAGGTGCTTACATTCGGGGTATGGCGAATACTCCCTGCCGTTGTTGTCATATCATTCGTAAGTGCTGTAAATGTTAGGCGGGGTTTGTAAAAAGATTAAACTATTCATTTTGAAAGAGTTGTTATTTATATATATGCAGAAAGGCAACTTTTCTTCGAAACATGTGTTTCCTTTGCATCATTTCATATTGTGTTTTATGTTATTGATTACTCGATGTTGTATCACTAGGGTGCGGTAAGGCACGATCACGGGCGAGGTTGGTCGTGACAAAAACCAAAACCATAGGAACTCTAATGCATTAATTGATAATGTATTAATACAACATAAGACTTTGGGACACGATTCCCAATAATACTAGCTTTTCGACTTCATTTGCGGGAACCAACACTTTTCTTGGTGGTCCCATCGATTAAAGTACTATGGGTATCGTGAATACGCCAGGTGTACATGCAAACACCACTTTGTGCGGTAATGATGGCCAGAAGTTACTTCAGGAAGAAGAATTGTATCAAGTACATCTGCAAAGAATTTTGAAAAGTGAAAGAGTATTTCAACTTTCCAAGATTGAGTTTATGATTTAATCCCCTCATAACGTCACGCTTGTGAACGCCCCATCCCCCCGCTCTTTCATTGCGTTTTTTTGCTTACGTTGAGGATTGAGAACCCTCAACGACTGATTGTAGCTCCCTGTTCTTTTCGTTTGTTCTTTTATAATATTTGCATTTACCTAAAAAAAAAAAAAAAAAAAAAAGTAGCAATAAGCTCCAATGTATTTCAACCTTATTGGCTATTCCACAAGCCAGGTAGAATGTGGTACACGTAGTACTTCAACCTAAAATGATAATAGCACTTCTATCAACTACAAGCTATCAAGTGTAGGACTTATACCAAATAATGGTGTCACGACCAACCGGGCGTGTTCGTGCCTTACCGGGCACCTAGTGATACAACATCAGAGAAAATCAGTGGAAATAAAACATAAACATGAAACAAGAGATATGATAAATAAACAGGCTAACCAAAGCAATGCTTTCAGATATATACATAAAAACCCGAGCAGTTATCCTTTTTACAAACTGCCCACAACAAAGATATCACTCTAAGAAAGTGACAACAACTATGACGGACAGGCCCCGCCATACCCTGAATGTCTGAGAACCCACAGGACTCGGTAACATACCAAAAGATAAGACTCAGAAGAAGCGGGGCTTCCCAACACGCGAATCGTGATCCTATGGCGAGGATCCACACCGTGTACCTTACTGCGGCATGAACGCGGCCCGAAGGAGGTCAAGACGGTACCAAGTATGTGAAAGCAGAAAATCGTAAATGAAATCATAATAGTCTATATAAAGCGGAGACATGTATGATAACCAAACTACGATTCACAACATAAGCGATCATGTCAGTCGGACTCACGCCCTCGAAGTCATCCTCACGCCGTGGAACTCCTTCCTCACCGCCAGCTTCCAGGTATAAATCGTGTGGAATCGTGTCCCGCCCATCCCATGGGACTCGGTAAAGAATCATGTGGAATCGTGTCGGCCCATCCCACGGGACTCGGTAAAGAATCGGATGAAATCGTGTCCGGCCATCTACGGGACTCGGTGAAGAATCGGATGAAATCGTGTCGGCCCATCTCACGGACTCGGTGAAGAATCGGATGGAATCGTGTCGGCCCGTCTCATGGACTCGGTGATATAGAAATACGATTGCACAACAAGGTTATCAAGCAAACATAGCAAGTTACACACAACTCAAGGTTATTTTATGCCAAAGTCCGTTACGACCCCAAAGTATTACGACGTTAAATTCTTTTTAAAAGATCCATTTCTTTTATAAAGGTCACCGATGCAGTAGTATTAAAATAGAGTGACTCACATTTTTAGGTAAACCAAAACACTTTCCTTTTCAACATCAAGTAACAACATTCTTTTCCATAAGTTCAAGTTTGCCTAATTTCAAGTACTTAAGTCTCTTATTTTAGAACGGTTTCGTAGTTCATAGTCTTAATCACTTAAGAATATAATTCCCTTTTAAACAATTTGAGAAACATATGCCTTATATGTGAGTAGGTTATTCTTGTTCAAAATAAATCTTATTAAAGCAGCCATGATCTAGGAAATGTAATATCATTTTGTCTCATCTTAGCTTCTATGCAGATGGAGGTTTCTACTGGTTTTAATAATACTTAATTAGTCAAAACATTTCCCTTTATTAACGCTGCAGTGGTTTGTCGATACTCATTCTGATTTCCGAAATCAGTAAAACATTATTCCTTTTAAAAACCCAGTACTCATTACTCACGAATGAGGTCTCACATAAAATTCATATTAATTCATTTAAGTCAAGTCTCTTATCTTTTAAGATCAAGTCTCTTAACATCAAAAATTAATAAACCATTCTTTTTATCTCTCTTAATTCGTTATACCTAACTTCCCATAAAGCTAGTATAACTCTTAAGCTTTTAAAACCAAGCATTACTCTTCTTTCAAACAGGTTTCTTAATTCTTGGAATCTTGAGATTCTTATTATTCAGGCTTAAGTCAAAAGACATTGCCGTACAACTACGTTCAGTTAACATACGTACGTCTACCGTACTATATATATATTCTTTAAAATATCATGCTCAAGAGGATAGGAAGAATCACATACCTCGCGACGATTATCGACTATTAGCAAAACGCTCCACGGCTATAACGGCTAGCCTTGTCCACCTTTTAAGTAGCACATGCTACTCGCGAGAACATTCAACCTATAAAGGTTATACGGTCTATCAAAGTCTAGACTACTGCGTAGAATATTCTAAGCGATAGGTTCTCTATTCACGGAAAATCGGGCGCTTCCCTGCGTTAAGCTACACAAGTCTCATAAATACGATCTATGTAAATCTGATTCAATCTTCTTTTTAATATTCTTGACGTGATTTGATTCAATTCTTTTCTGTAATATCCTTCTATTACAGTTCAATTCTCTTTTATGAATCTTATATTCATTTCTATATAACTACAGTATGTAATTTCCAATTACAATAGAAGGATAGGAGTATTTACCTCGATAAGCCCAAAATTATCCAAGTTTAAATGTCGATCCTGAGCAAGGTTTAGCTCTACTCAGTGCGCTCAATTAGCTCAAGAAACCCTTAGAAGTTCTACACACTTCTACTAAGTACTCGACCAAATATGGAGATTTTCCATAGGGTTTAGTTTAGTGGCTAAAGGAAAGTATAGTAGTATTTTCGGGCTTTTCAGTATAGAGGTACATGGAAATACTACTAAGGTTTTGGGCTAGAGTATTTTGGCATTATAACAATACTTGGAAGTATTTCTCAACCAAGGAAAGGGTATGTTTACGAGAACACTTTGAGGTAGGGGGTAGTCTCGGCTGGGACACTACAAAGGGAGGATACTTTCGGCGAGGCCTTCTCGAGGGAGGGTGTTGTGGGCGAGAACTTTCAAAGGGGGAGAGGGGTTTCAAGACTTGGAAAATGTCTAAGTGTGGATGTGAAGTTCATCAACTAAGGGTATTTATAGGCCAACCAATGGCCAAGATTAAGACAAGTGGTAGGCAAGTGTAAGGTCAAGATTTGGGCAAGTGTACCTTATCCATCTACCACTGAAATATCCTACCAACCCTTGACCAAGTCTTAGGCACAAAAAATGTGCCACAAGCTCAACCAAACCGTCCTTGAGGACAAGTGTCACCCTCCGTTGGTCCAAAATGTTTCATCTCTCGGAAAAATCCGCAAAAATTATAAATGACATAGCCGTAATTTTCCCTTAGCGCAGTTCGAAAAGCGTTTGTCGGAAAGCGATTCTTTTAAGCTAGTTGTGCCCAAATTTTCGATCCTTTGCCTAACTTAAGGCTTAAACTTTTATACGTGCATACGCGTACATACTTTGGAAATCTGGTATAACATTCTCCTCGCCCGAAACATTCGTCGAATGTTCCTTCTCAAGACAGAATAACGATAAAGTTCCTTATAACTTAAACAAGTTGCCAACGCCACGTATCCAGCCTGAAATAACACACGTTAACTTCTTTCCTTTCGTCGTACCGCTTCGCATTTTCGAATTCTTCCTAACAAACTTACCATATTTACATTGTGTACATTTCCCAAAATCTGCGGGTTACTATCTCGACTTGGTCATTATTAGCAGAACACTCTGGATGGATCTCAGATACTTTTCGCACATCGACCACGAAAAACCGGACGTACTGCCTCCTAAGTCGGACGGAAAAAGCTAACATACAGGCAACCTGGTCTATTCTTCACATGATCTGAAAAGGCCCAAAGTAACTCGGGCCAAGTTTCCCCTGCTTTCCTAATCTCGTCTCACCCTTCCGGGGTGGTAACTTCAAGAAAACTCACCGTCGGCTGAACTCCAAGTGTCGGCGCGATCATCGCACTCTTACGTTGACTGCGAGTGCTAAAACCTCCTGCTGGATAAGCCTGCTTATCCACGTTCTGCTGAAACAAGTTGGGACCAACTATCTGAACTTTGCCAACATCGAACCAATCGGCCGTGATCTGCACTTCCGTACAAGGCTTCTTAAGGTGACATTCGAATCTGAAATGGTAGCTAGTATAATACTCACTCAACAAGAGGCAAATAATCCTCGGCTACCCACGAAATCAAAACAGGCGTAACCTATCCTCGAACTCTTTTAAGGTCGTTCTCGGCCTTGCGATCTAATTCTAGTCGAACACATCGCGAACTCGTACTATGGCTACCTAAACTGGGCCTAGCAGCCTTGTGACCCCATCACTGGCGGGACCACTCGGTGACCAGCTCAATCGGGTTCACGGGTTGACCGCGAATGGTCTCGGCCGACCCCAATCGCGCTAAACTCTTGTTCCCGATGCGAACAATCTTAGTAATTCCGTCATGAAAGCTACCACTTCCATCTCACACTACCCGTGGACTTATCACACAAATATACCCTATGCATATAATGCACTCCGACAAGGATCATTAGAAAAATCCTTTACTCAAGGCGACCTTACATCTAAGGTCTCAACATGAAATATTACGAGGTTACACTTCCGTCCCATACTTATCCTTTCAACTAACCATGTTTTCTAACTCACAAACAACCAACGCTATCCGTACATAGTACACAATAATAAGGTCATCATATCACGCATACAAATCTCTAGAGGTTAAGATATACGAATCACGCTCCATTCTAATCATAGGCACGCCTGCGAGTATTGTATGAAAGCGATGAACACGCCATGACGTGGTGAGTCATTCGCGCGCATCCTTCCTATTAGGGCGGTTTCTCATCACATGGCCACGACGCGAGCAAAACAAGCACTGATAAAAAAGCGACATTCCGGGATGGCGTGCGCCACATCGTGCCTGCGAGAAAACCCGAACGTGGCTAGAACCCATTTATATCGTGAACGAAGCCACGGAGCTCGACCGGCTCCGAATACCCGAGCGTCACGAAGGCGCGGAGGACCACTGCATCTTGGCGGAGTACATAACTAACTCTGCTTTGGCGGTCCGCCTCGAAAGTTACCAAAGGACCTGCTGTCACGGCCTGCCTGGCGATCTCGGTCATTCCGTCGACCTCTCGTGCCTCACATCCTAGTGTATGAGCTTGCATGCGGGCAATGTCCATGCCGGTGAAGAGCTACACCCGTACAAGCCTCGCCAGTAATCATCTAGCCGGTGGCGTAGCGGTGTACTCATCCTCCATATCGGCTACTACGGTGGGGACATCTGAGGCTAATGAGTCGAACTCCACATTGTTCTCTCTAGCCGTCGCGATCACGCCTCAGCGTCAAAAATCATCGGCCGAGCCCTCCTCATCTGTGGGGGCAAGAAATGTGCAAGAAAACCCTTGAGAACTTCGTCCCATACGGTGGAAGTGCATGCTCTCCCGGGACAACTCCGCGAATCAAACCAGTCAGCTGCGGTATCACGCGGTGATCACGAACCAATACCACCGACTACGCCTCGAGGCTCGATCACTCTCATGATCCGTGTTTGTCGGATAAACTCACGAGTCATCCTCGGCTCGATCCATAGAACAACGGCGGGCTCTGACTCGGAAAGTCCGTAGTCTCAAGCTATGCGCTTTCGGGGTGAACTACGGGTGCTCTTTGGGACGAGGCTGCTGCGTCCCTATCCTCATATCGCCACGACCCGGCGATGGCGAGCCATCTCCTTGTACCCGTCTCATCTGCTCCGGTGTGGGGTGGAGGCTCAGTCTTAGTCTCGTGACCACTGCTGCGACTCTAAACTCTGCCGGCCGCGGCGGCATCACGCCGTCTGAAGCACTATCTCGGTAACGGCCCGGGCCTCTGCCCGGTAACCCTCGTGCTCTGCTCGCGGCTCCTCGGCGCCTTGCCATCGGGCGGGTTGCCTTACGCGGACGCATAAGCGAGTAAGGAAAGGAATACATCGGAGGGTCGACTTATCACACGGCTCTAAGCGCGATCTCGGAATGAGAAGAATGAAACCAATCCTAAATGTCCTATAGCCTCACGATTATAGATGTGGTGCACAACAGCGATAATCAAGACTTACTAGACACGATGCGTAGACACTTTCCGAGGATTAAGCGCTCTGATACCACTTTTGTCACGGCCGAACCGGGCGTGGTAGTGCCTACCGGGCACCTAGTGATACAACATCGAGAGAAAATCGCGGAAATAAAACATAAACATGAAACAAGAGATATGATAAATAAGCAGGCTAACCAAAGCAGTGCCACGTATATATACATAAAACCCGAGCAGTTATCCTTTTTACAAACTACGCCACAGCGATTACTACGGACCTCTAACAAATTGACAACAACTATGGCGGGGCAGGGCCCCGCCATACACGAATGTCTGAGAACCCACGGACTCGGGTAACATACGAAAGATAAGCCTCAAGAAAGCGGGGCTTCCCAACGATATTTGTGATCACATGGCGAGGATCCACAACCGTGTACCTCTACTGCGGCGTGAGCGGCCCCGGAAGTCGGTCTGGCAGAGTACAGTATGTGAAGCGTAAAAATCGTAAATGAAATCATAATAGTCTATATAAAGCAGGAGACATGTATGATAACCAAACTACAGTTCACAACATAAAAGCAGTCATGTCAAGTCAGGGACTCACGCCCTCAAGTCATCTCTCATGCCCGTGGAACTCTTTCCTCACTGCCGGCAGTCTAGGTATAAATCATGTGGAATACGTGTCACGGCCCATCCCATGGGACTCGGTAAAGAATCATGTGGAATCGTGTCGGCCCATCATGGGACTCGGTAAGAATCGGATGAAATCGTGTCGGCCCATCTCATGGGACTCGGTGAAGAATCGGATGAAATCGTGTCGACCCGTCTCAATGGACTCGGTGAAGAATCGGATGGAATCGTGTCGGCCCGTCTCATGGGACTCGGTGATATAGAAATCTGATACTTGCACAACAAGGTTATCAAGCGCAAACATAGCAAGTTACACAACTCAAGGTTATTTTATGCCAAAGTCCAGTTACGACCCCAAGTATTACGTGCGTTAAATTCTTTTAAAAGATCCATTTCTTTTATAAAGGTCACGATACCGTAGTATTAAAATAGAGTGACTCACATTTTAGGTAAACCAAAACACTTTCCTTTTCAACATCATGTAACAACATTCTTTTCCATAAGTTCAAGTTTGCCTAATTTCAAGTACTTAAGTCTCTTATTTTAGAACGGTTTCGTAGTTCATAGTCTTAATCACTTAAGAATATAATTCTCTTTTAAACAATTCGAGAAACATATGCCTTATATGTGAGTAGGTTATTCTTGTTCAAAATCAATCTTATTAAAGCAGCCATGATCTAGGAAATGTAATATCATTTTGTCTCATCTTAGCTTCTATGCAGATGGAGGTTTCTACTGGTTTTAATAATACTTAATTAGTCAAAACATTTCCCTTTATTAACGCTGCAGTGGTTTGTCGATACTCATTCTGATTTCCGAAATCAGTAAAACATTATTCCTTTTAAAAACCCAGTACTCATTACTCACGAATGAGGTCTCACACAAAATTCATATTAATTCATTTAAGTCAAGTCTCTTATCTTTTAAGATCAAGTCTCTTAACTTCAAAAATTAATAAACCATTATTTTTATATCTCTTAAGTCGTTATACCTAACTTCCCATAAAGCTAGTATAACTCTTAAGCTTTTAAAACCAAGCATTACTCTTCTTTCAAACAGGTTTCTTAATTCTTTGGAATACTTGAGATTCTTATTATTGGGCTTAAGTCAAAGACATTGTAGTAAAACTACGTTCGATTAACACGTCGTCTCTGGTACTATATATATATTCTTTAAAATATCATGCTCGAGAGGATAGGAAGAATCACATACCTCATGACGATTATCGACTATTAGCAAAGCGCTCACGGTATAACGGCTAGCCTTGTCCACCTTTTAAGTAGCACGTGCTACTCGCGAGAACATTCAACCTATAAAGGTTATACGGTCTATCAAAGTCTAGAATACTCTGTAGAATATTCTAGCGATGAGTTCTCTATTCTACGGAAAATCAGCGACTTCCCTACGTTAAGCTACACAAGTCTCATGTAAATACGATCTATGTAAATCTGATTCAATCTTCTTTTTTAATATTCTTCTGACGTGATTTTAGTTCAATTCTTTTCTCTAATATCCTTCTATTACAGTTCAATTCTCTTCTATGAATCTTATATTCATTTCTATATAACTACAGTATGTAATTTCCAATTACAATAGAAGGATATGAGTATTTACCTCGATAAGCCCAAAATTATCCAAGTTTAAATGTCGATCCTGAGCAAGGTTTAGCTCCTACTCCGTGCGCTCCAATTCGCTCCAAAAAACCCTTAGAAGTTCTACACACTTCTACTAAGTACTCGACCAAATATGGAGATTTTCCATAGGGTTTAGTTTAGTGGCTAAAGGAAAGTATAGTAGTATTTTAGGGCTTTTAGTATAGAGGTACTTGGAAATACTACTAAGGTTTTGGGCTAGAGTATTTTGGCATTATAACAATACTTGGAAGTATTTCTCAACCAAGGAAAGGGTATTTCACGAGAACACTTTTAGGTAGGGGGTAGTGTTATACCGTATTTCAGTATATGCGTAAGGCGTCGTGCAAAAGTTTAAGCCTTAAGTTAGGCAAGGATCGAAAATTTGTTCACAACTAGCGAAAAGAATCGTTTTCCGGACTTTGCGAAGGGAAAATTACGGCTATGTCATTTATTATTTTGCGGATTTTCAGAGATGAAATATTTTGGACCAACGAGAGGCGACAAGTGTCACCTCAGTGGCGGATTGCTTAGACGAATTGGCAACGTTTTTGGCCTTGTTTTTGGTCAAGGATTAGGTAGGATATTTTGTAGATATTTTGTGTAGTTGATGAGCAAGTGGGACCCACCAACACTTGTCCAAATCTTGACCACTACACTTGCCTACCACTTGGCTTGATCTTGACCATTGAGGGTCCTATAAATACCCCTAACAGAAGGTTTTCTTCATCCACAAATCATTCTAAGTCTTGAAAACCCTCTCCTCCCTTGTAGTGTTCTCGTCCAACACTTCCTCCCCCAGAAGGCCTTGGCGAAACACCACCACTCCCCTTTGAGAAGCCTAGAGACACCCCTCTCTCTTGAGAATCCTCGTAAATACCCCCTTGGTAGAGAAATACTTCTCCAAGTATTGTTGTTATGCCAAAATACTCTAGCCCAAAACCTTTGTAGTATTTCCAAGTACCCTCTATCTGAAAAGCCGGAAAATACTACTATACTTTCCGTTAGTCACAAAGCGAAACCACATGGAAAAATCTTCATAAGAGGTTGAAGTATTAAGTAGAAGTTGTGTAGAACTTCTAAGGGTTTCTCGGAGCGAATTGGGCGTGCGAATAGGAGCTAAACCTTGCTCGGGATCGACATTTAAACTTGGATAATTTTGGGCTTATCGAGGTAAATACTCTTGACCTTCTATTGTAATTGGAAATTACATATTGTAGTAGTATAGAAATGTATTTAAGATACATAGAAGAGAATTGAACTGTAATAGAAGGATATTACAGAAGAAAATTGAATGGAATCACATCGAAGAATATTAAAGAAGAAGGTTAGGCTGTACTTACATAGATTGTATTCTGATGAACTTGTGTAGTTTGGCGGGTAGGGAAGTCTTGCCCAATTTTCCGTAGAATTATTCTACGATGTAGTCTAGACATTGATAGACTTGTATGACCATTATAGGTTGAAATCTGCGAGTAGTGTATTACTCGAAGGGTGGAAAAGGCTAGCGGATTCTGATGCTTTGGAGCTATTTGCTAATAGTCGATAAATGCGTCGAGGTATGTGATTCTTCCTATCCTCTTGAGCATGATATTTTAAAAGAATATATATAGTACGGTAGGCGTCGTGTGTTAACTTAACGTAGTTTCTGGCAATGTCTTTTGACTTAAGCCTGAATAATAAGAATCTTGAAGTATTTCAAAAGAGTTAAGAAACCTTTTTGAAAGAAGGGTAACACTTTGTTTTAAAAGTTTTAAAAGCTTAAGAGTTATACTAGCTTTATGGGAAGTTAGGTATAACGACTTAAGAGAGATAAAAATAATGGTTTATTGATTTTAGAAGTTAAGAGACTTAATCTTAAAAGATAAGAGACTTGACTTATTTTGAATTAACATGAATTTTGTTAAAAGGGTGAAACCTCATTCGTGAGTAATGAGTACTTGGTTTTAAAAGCAATCATGTTTCTTGATTTGAAATCGAATAAGTATCGAGCGAACCATCTGCGGCGTTAATAAAGGAAATGTATTGACTAATTAAGTATTATTAAAACCGATGAAACCTCCATCTGCATAGAAGCTAAGATGAGACAAAATGATATTACATTTCTAGATCATGCTTTAATAAGATTGATTATGAACAAGAATAACCTACTCACATATAAGGCATATGTTTCTCAAAATTGTTTAAAGAGAATTATATTCTTAAGTGATTAAGACTATGAACTCTGAAACCTTTCTAAAATAAGAGACTTAAGTACTTGAAATTAGGCAAACTTGAACTTATGGAAAGAATGTTGTTACTTGATGTTGAAAAGGAAGGTGTTTTGGTTTACCTAAAAATGTGAGTCACTTTATTTTAATACTACAGTATCGGGTGACCTTTATAAAAGAAATGGATCTTTTAAAAAGAATTTAACGTATGTAATACTTTGAAGTCGTAACTGGACTTTGGCATAAAATAACCTTGAGTTGTGTGTAACTTGCCTATGTTTGCGTTTGATAGCCTTGATGTGCAAATCTTGTATTTCTATACCACCGTCTCGATGGAGGCGGCTGATTTGTTATGAGCGATTCTTCACCGAGTCGTGAGATGGCGGAACACGTATTCCATCGATTCTTCACCGAGTCGTGAGATGGTAGGGACACGTATTCCATCCGATTCTTCACCGAGTCCCATGAGATGGGCGGGACCGTGATTTCATCGATTCTTTCCGAGTCCGTGAGATAGGCGGGACCGCGTATTCCATCCGATTCTTTACGAGTCCCATGGGATGGGCGGGACATGTATTCCATACTTCACCGAGTCCGGGATGGGCGGACATGTACACCACGATTCCACCTCTATCCCGTAGGATGAGCCGAGACATGTTGTATGTATAATACGGTTTATATCGGCATGGCCGGTGAGGAAGAGTTCCACGGGCATGAGGGATGACTTGAGGGCGTGAGTCCCTGACTTGACGTGACTTCTTTTATGTTATGAACTGTAGTTTTGTTATCATACATGTCTCCTGTTTTACATAGACTATCATGATTTCATTTGATATTTTGATTCACATACTTAGTACTGTTATGCTCGACCTCCTTCGGGGGGCTGCGTTCATGCCGCAGGTAGAGGTACATCGGTTTTGGATCCTCGCTCATAGGATCACAGTTCGGCGTATTGGGAAGCCCCGTTTCTTCGGCAGTTTATCTTTGGTATGTTTCCCTGAGTTGTAGGTTCTTGTACATTCAGGGGTATGGCGGGGCTACGTCCGTCATAGTTGTTGTATAAATCTTAAGTGCATGCTTTGTTGTGGCGGGGTTGTAAAGGATATAGCTGTTCAAATTTACGTATATATGCAAGAAGGCAACCGTTTTGGTTGCTTTGTTTTATTATCTTATCTGTTGTTCCATATCTGTATGTTTTATATTCCGTTGATTTCTCTGATGTATGACTACTTGGGTGCCCGGGTAAGGCACCAGTCACGGGCCCCGAAACGGGTCGTGACAAAAGTGGTATCGAAGCGATTAGTCCTCGGAAAGTGTCTGAGCCGTGTCTAGTAAGTCTTGATTATCGGTGTGTTGTGCACCACATCAATAATCAGGAGGCTATAAGATATTTAGGATTGGTTTCCATTCTTCTCACTCTGAGATCGTGCCTTAGAGTTGTGTTATAAGTTGGACCCCTCAGCGTATTCGTTTTACGATTATGCCTCGCGTGCAACAACCCGGGCGAAAGGCAAAGGCGGAGGAGGCTGCGAGAAAATGCAGGAGTCTGCAGCGCGAGCCAGTCTTTACGAGATAGTGCTTGACGGCGAGTTTTGCAACGCCGCCCGACACTGCGAGTTTAGAGCGCGGCGATGGGCTGCGAGACTCTGATACTGAGCCTCGGTCCACGCGGCTGGAAGCGAGATGAGATAGGTACAAGGAGATGGCGCGATTCACGGCGGTCGTGGCGAATATGAGGATAGGATGGATCAGTGATTCAGTCCAGTAGCACCGTAGTTCACCGGCGAGCGGTTTGAGACTACGGGACTTTACGAGTTGTAGCCTCGATGTTACATGGATCGAGGCGAGATGACCTCGTGAGTTTATCAAGCGGCTACGGATCGTGAGTGATCGAGCCTCGAGCGAGTCGGTGGTATTGGGTTCGCATCATTTGCGTAATCTGCGATCGTGGTTTGATTCGTGGGAGCTGTCGGGAGAGCATGCACTTCCGCATTTGGGGCGAGTTCTCAAGGCATTTCTTGCACATTTCTTGCCTCGCGAGATGAGGAGGGCTCGGGTAAACGATTTTTGGCGTTGAGGCGGGGCGGGCGGGCGGTTAGAGAGTACAATGTGGAGTTCGACTCATTAGCTCGATATGCCCCGTGTAATGGCGATATGGAGGGCGAGTACACATACGTCGCGGGCTAGATGATTACTTAGCGAGAGCTTGTTGGTGTAGCTCTTGATCGGGCATGGACATTGCCGCATGCGAGCTCATGTACGCGGATGTGAGGCACGGAGGTCGGCGAAATGGCGGGATCAGCGAGAAGAGGGCGAACAACGAGGTCCTTTGGTAACTTTCGGCGGGCGCCTCAGCCGGAACTAGTTATGTACCTCGCCCGATGCGAGTGGTCCACGCGATCTTGAGCGTTGAGTATTCGGGTGGTCGAGGCTCGAGGCTTAGTTCCGCGGTATACATGGGTTCTAGCCACCGGATTCATGTTTCCCTCGGTGTGCGCGATGTGGCGAGCGTCATCCGGAATGTCGTCTTTCTGCGCTTGTTTTCTGCGGCCGTCGAGGGCCATGTGAAAGCGTCCTAATAGGAAGGATGCGGCGAGAATGACTCGACCCTCAAGGTCGATGCGAGTTCATCGCCTTATAGCTATGCGCCTGCAGGATATTATGGTTAGGCGGCGAAGGAAAGTGAAGCGGTTGATCTGGTATATTCTTACCCCTACAGAGACTAGTATGCGTTGATGATATGATGATGTGCTAAGTATTATGTTCGAGATAGCATTGTGTTAAATTGTGATTTAAAGGCTGGTTAGTAAAGGGTAAGGGTGGGTACACAGAAATTGTGGGCCTTAGAATATTATACGTGGAGACCTTAGATGCAAGGCCATCTACAGTAAAAGATTTATTTTATATTGACCTTTATCTGAGTGCATAGTACACGTGAGATATATGCGTGTGATAAGTCGGTGGCATGAAATGAAAGAGGTAGTTGATAGAAGAAGACCACTAGGTTTTCGTGACTAGATTGTGAGATTGTTAGGATCGGGAACAAGAGTTTAGTGCGATTATGGGTCGGGTTGAGGACCGTTCGCGGGTCAACTCGTGCTTGGTTTGTGGTGAAGTCGGTTCGAGTGGTCGCGGTAGTAGGATCACGAGGTTTTAGGCCCAAATTGTGTTAACCATCGTACGAGTTCGTGGATGCGTTCGAACAGTAGTCGGACCGGTGTTTTGATTTCAAGGGTATCTGTGAGGACTATTGCCTCCTTTTGAGGGAGTTTTATAAAAGATACCATTTGATATCGGACGTCGCCTTATGAAGCCTGCGTGGCGGTAGTGTAGATTCTTGGTCGATTGGTTCGATGTTGGCAAGGTTCGGATAGTTGGTGCATGCTTGATCGGCAGGATGTGGATAAGGTGAAGCTTATCCGAAGAGGTTATTTGCGGCTCGAAGCAACGAAGTCGATGCGGATAATGGCGTCGACACTGGAGTTGAGTTGACGGTGGAGTCTTGAAGGTATCACCCCGGAAGGGCGTGATGAGATTTTGGAAACTAAAGCAGTAGAAGAAATATGGAAAGTTATGAGAAAGAGTTCGAGTGATCGAGAAGAGTACGACGAGTAAGGAAAGAAGTGAACATGTGCTAAGAAAATAGAAATGATCATTTTGTTGTGAAATAAAGGTGCGAAGAGGATATCTCTTAGACCAAGGGTGGAGGCTTTTGTGATGTAGAAATGATTCCTCGTGACTTGGTTTAAGTATTTGCGCGTGTGTTATTTTGTGGCCAGGTGTGGCATTGGCAACTTGTTATGAGAAACTTTATCGTTATCTGTCTTAAGAAGGAACATTCGGGACGAATGTTTCTAAGGAGGGGAGAATGTTATACCCCGTATTTCCAGAGTATGTACGTAAGGGAGTACGTACAAAAGTTTAAGCCTTAAGTTAGGCAAGGATCGAAAATTTGTTCACAACTAGCGAAAAGAATCGTTTTCCGGACTTTGCGAAGGGAAAATTACGGCTATGTCATTTATTATTTTTGCGGATTTTTCCGAGAGATGAAATATTTTGGACCAACGAGAGGGCGACAAGTGTCACCCTCAAGTGGCGGATTGCTTGGACGAATTGGCAACGTTTTTTGGCCTTGTTTTTGGTCAAGGATTAGGTAGGATATTTTGTAGATATTTTGTGTAGTTGATGAGCAAGTGGGACCCACCAACACTTGTCCAAATCTTGACCCTACACTTGCCTACCACTTGGCTTGATCTTGACCATTGAGGGTCCTATAAATACCCCCCTAACTTGAAGGTTTTCTTCATCCACAAATCATTCTAAGTCTTGAAAACCCTCTCCTCCCTTGTGTAGTGTTCTCGTCCAACACTTCCCCTCCCCCTTGAGAAGGCCTTGGCCGAAACACACCACCCCTCCCCCTTTGAGAAGCCTAGCCGAGACACCCCCCCTCTCTCTTGAGAATCCTCGTAAAATACCCCCCTTGGTAGAGAAATACTTCTCCAAGTATTGTTGTTATGCCAAAATACTCTAGCCCAATACCTTTGGAGTATTTACAAGTACCTCTATCTGAAAAGCCGGAAAATACTACTATACTTTCCGTTAGTCACAAAACGAAACCCTATGGAAAAATATTCATAAGAGGGTGAAGTATTAAGTAGAAGTTGTGTAGAACTTCTAAGGGTTTCTCGGAGCGAATTGGAGCGTGCAGAATAGGAGCTAAACCTTGCTCAGGATCGACATTTAAACTTGGATAATTTTGGGCTTATCGAGGTAAATACTCTTGACCTTCTATTGTAATTGGAAATTACATACTGTAGTAGTATAGAAATGTATTTAAGATACATAGAAGAGAATTGAAGCTGTATTAGAAGGATATTCTGGAAGAAAATTGTTGTACTTACATAGGGTATGTATTCTGATGAATTTGTGTAGTTTGGCGGGTAGGAAGTCTTGCCCAATTTTCAGTAGAATTATTCTGATGTAGTCTAGACATTGATAGACTTGTATGACCATTATAGGTTGAAGTACTGCGAGTAGTGTATTCTACTCGAAGGGTGGAAAAGGCTAGCAGGATAACAGTACTTTGGAGCTATTTGCTAATAGTCGATAAATCGTCGCGAGGTATGTGATTCTTCCTATCCTCTTGAGCATGATATTTTAAAAGAATATATATAGTGCGGTAGGCGTCGTGTGTTAGCGAGCGTAGTTTTACGGCAATGTCTTTTGACTTAAGCTGAATAATAAGAATCTTGAAGTATTTCAAAAGAGTTAAGAAACCTTTTTGAAAGAAGGGTAACACTTGGTTTTAAAAGTTTTAAAAGCTTAAGAGTTATACTAACTTTATGGGAAGTTAGGTATAACGACTTAAGAGAGATAAAAAGAATGGTTTATTGATTTTAGAAGTTAAGAGACTTAATCTTAAAAGATAAGATACTTGACTTATTTTGAATTAACATGAATTTTGTTAAAAAGGGTGAAACCTCCTTCGTGAGTAATGAGTAGTTGGTTTTTAAAGGAATCATGTTTCTTGATTTGGAAATCGAATAAGTATCGAACGAACCACTGCGGCGTTAATAAAGGAAATGTATTGACTAATTAAGTATTATTAAAACCAGTAGAAACCTCCATCTGCATAAAAGCTAAGATGAGACAAAATGATATTACATTTCCTAGATCATGGCTGCTTTAATAAGATTGATTATGAACAAGAATAACCTACTCACATATAAGGCATATGTTTCTCAAAATTGTTTAAAAGAGAATTATATTCTTAATTGATTAAGACTATGAACTACGAAACCTTTCTAAAATAAGAGACTTAAGTACTTGAAATTAGGCAAACTTGAACTTATGGAAAAGAATGTTGTTACTTGATGTTGAAAAGGAAGGTGTTTTGGTTTACCTAAAAATGTGAGTCACTCTATTTTAATACTACTGGTATCGGGTGACCTTTATAAAAGAAATGGATCTTTTAAAAAGAATTTAACGTATGTAATACTTTGGGGTCAGAACCTGGACTTTGGCATAAAATAACCTTGAGTTGTGTGTAACTTGCCTATGTTTGCGTTTGATAGCCTTGATGTGCAAATCAGTATTTCTATACCACCGCGTCTCTCGATGGAGGTAGGTGATTTGTTATGAGCGATTCTTCAGAGTCCCATGAGATGGCGGGACCGTATTCCATCGATTCTTCACCGAGTCCCATGAGATGGTCCTGGACTCGTATTCCATCTGTTTCTTCACAGAGTCCCATGAGATGGGTCGGGACACTTAATTCATCTGATTCTTTACCGAGTCTCATGAGATGGGCCGGGACACGTATTCCATCCGATTCTTTACCGAGTCCCATGGGATGGGCCGGGACATGTATTACATACTTCACCGAGTCCCACGGGATGGGCCGGGACATGTACACCACACGATTCCACCTCTATCCCGTAGGATGGCCAGAGACATGTTGTACGTATAATACGGTTTATATCCAGACTGCCGGCAGTGAGGAAGGAGTTCCACGGGCATGAGGGATGACTTGAGGGCGTGAGTCCCTGACTTGACGTGACTGCTTTTATGTTATGAACTGTAGTTTTGTTATCATACATGTCTCCTGTTTTACATAGACTATCATGATTTCATTTACAGTATTTTTCAGTTTCACATACTTGGTACCTGTTGTACTGACCTC
Organism: Przewalskia tangutica; assembly: GCA_029844215.1. Classification (NCBI taxonomy): domain Eukaryota; kingdom Viridiplantae; phylum Streptophyta; class Magnoliopsida; order Solanales; family Solanaceae; genus Przewalskia; species Przewalskia tangutica. The sequence goes on from CM056732.1 coordinate 42,122,041, forward strand.
CTTCGGGGGGCTGCGTTCATGCCGCAGGTAGAGGTACATCGGTTGTGGATCCTCGCTCATAGGATCACAGTTCAGCGTATTGGGAAGCCCCGTTTCTTCGGCGGTTTATCTTTGGTATGTTTCCCTGAGTTGTAGGTTCTTGTACATTCAGGGGTATGGCGGGGCCCTGTCCCGTCATAGTTGTTGTATAAATCTTAAGTGCAGAGCTTTGTTGTGGGCGAGTTGTAAGGATGTAACAGTTCAAATTTACGTATATATGCGAATGGCAACCGTTTTGGTTGCTTTGTTTTATTATCTTATCTGTTGTTCCATATCGTATGTTTTATATTCCGATTTCTACGATGTATGACTACTGGGTGCGGGTAAGGCACGATCCACGAGCCAGCGGGTCGTGACAAAAGTGGTATCGAGCGATTAGTCCTCGGAAAGTGTCTACGCATCGTGTCAGTAGAGTCTTGATTATCGGTGTGTTGTGCACCACATCAATGTCGTGAGGCTATAAGATATTTAGGATTGGTTTCCATTCTTCTCACTCGAGATCGTGCCTTAGAGTTGTGTTATAAGTTGGACCCTCTCGACGTATTTCGTTTTTACGATTATGCCTCCGCCAAAGCGGCCGGGCCCGAAGGGCAAAGCGGCGGAGGCTGCGAGAAAATCTGAGGACTACGAGCGCGAGCCCGGTCTTTACGAGATAGTGCTTGACGGCGAGTTTTGCAACGCCGCCCTTGGCCAGTGAGTTTAGAGCGCGATAGTAGGCTGCTTTGAGACTCTGATACTGAGCCTCGATCCCGGCTGGAAGCGGATGAGATAAGTACAAGAGATGGCGCGATTCTTGGCGAGTCGTGGCAGATATGAGGATAATTTGAATCACGGCGATTCGATCCAGTAGCACCGTAGTTCACCCCGGCGAGCGATTTGAGACTACGGGACTTTATGAGTCAGAGCCCGCTTGATGTTCTATGGATCGAGAGGCGAGGATGACCTCGAGTTTATCAAGCGACTCTGGGGATCATGAGAGTGATCGAGCCTCGGAGGCGTAGTCGGTGGTATTAGGTTCGCATCAGTGCGTGATCTGCGATCGGTGGTTTGATTCGTGGGAGCTGTCGGGAGAGCATGCACTTCCAGCGATTTGGGACGAGTTCTCAAGGCATTTCTTGCACATTTCTTGCCTCGCGAGATGAGGAGGGCTCGGTAAGCAGATTTTTGGCGTTGAGCGGGGCGGGCGGACGGTTAGAGTACAATGTGTAGTTCGACTCATTAGCTCGATATGCCCCATCAGTAATGGCGATATGGAGGGCCAGTACACCGCCACGCCACCGCGGGCTAGATGATTACTTGGCGAGGCTTGTTGGGTGTAGCTCTTGATCGGGCATGGACATTGCCGCGTGCGAGCTCATGCACTTGGATGAGGCACGGAGAGGTCGACGGAATGGCCGGGATCAGCGAGAAGAGGCGAGAACAACGAGGTCCTTTGGTAACTTTCGAGGCGGGCCGCCAGCAGAACTAGTTATGTACCTCCGCCCGGTCTGCGAGTGGTCCACCACGATCTTGAGCGTTAGTGTCGGGAGCTAGTCGGGGCTCGAGGGCTTAGTTCCGCGGTATACATAGGTTCTAGCCGGCGGATTTATGTTTCCTCAGTGTACGATGTGGCGACGTCATCGGGAATGTCGTCTTTCTTGGTGCTTGTTTTTCTGCGCCGTCGAACCATGTGACGAAGCTGTCTAATAGGAAGGATGCGGCAGAATGACTCGGCCACGGGTCGATGTGAGTTCATCGCCTACTATAGCTATGCGCACTGCAGGGTAGGATTATTGTTAGAGCGACGAAGGGAAAGTGAAGCGGTTGATCTGGTATATTCTTACCCTCAGAGACTAGTATCGTTGATGATATGATGATGTGCTAAGTATTATGTTCAGATAGCATTGTGTTAAATTGTGATTTAAAGGCACAGTTAGTAAAGGGTAAGGTGGGTACCTAGAAATTGTGGGCCTTAGAATATTATACGTGGAGACCTTAGATGCAAGGCCATCTCGAGTAAAAAGATTTATTTTATATTGACCTTTATCGAGTGCATAGTACACGTGAGATATGTACGTGTGATAAGTCGAGTGGCATGAAATGAAAGAGGGTAGTTGATCGAAGAAGACCACTAGGTTTCGTGACTCGATTGTGAGATTGTTCGGATCGGGAACAAGAGTTTGGTCTTGATTATGGGTCGGGTTGAGGACCATTCGCGGGTCAACCCGTGCTTGGTTTGTGGTAAGTCGGTTCGAGGTGGTCCCGGTGTAGTAGGATCACGAGGGTTTTAGCCCCAAATTGTGTTAACCATCGTGCGAGTTCGTGGATGCGTTCGACCGATGAGTCGGACCGGTGTTTTGATTTCAAGGGTAGGTGAGGACTATTGCCTCGCATTGAGGAGTTTTATAAAAGCTACCATTCTGATTCGGACGTCGCCTTATGAAGCCCTCGTAGGCGGTAGTGTAGGTTCTTGGTCGATTGGTTCGATGTTGGCAAGGTTGGATAGTTGGTGCACTTGATCCGGCGGGATGTGGATAAGGTGAAGCTTATCGAGAAGAGGTTATTTGCAGCTCGGAAGCAGCGAAGTCGTGCGGATAATGGCGTCGACACTTGGAGTTCAGTTGTGGTGGGTCTTCTTGAAGGTATCACCCCGGAAGGGCGTGATGAGATTTTGGAAACTGAAGCAGTAGCAGAAATATGGAAAGTTATGAGAAAGAGTTCGAGTGATCGAGAAGAGTACGACGAGTAAGGAAAGAAGTGAACATGTGCTAAGAAAATAGAAATGATCATTTTGTTGTGAAATAAAGGTGCGAAGAGGATATCTCTTAGACCAAGGGTGGAGGCTTTTGTGATGTAGGAATGATTCCTCGTGACTTGGGTTAAGTATTTGCGCGTGTGTTATTTTGTGGCCAGGTGTGGCATTGGCAACTTGTTATGAGGAACTTTATCGTTATCTGTCTTAAGAAGGAACATTCGGGACGAATGTTTCTAAGGAGGGGAGAATGTTATACCAGTATTTCAGAGTATGCGTAGGCGTGCGTCAAAGTTTAAGCCTTAAGTTAGGCAAGGATCGAAAATTTGTTCACAACTAGCGAAAAATCATTTTCCGAAGCGTTTTCGGACTTTGCGAAGGAAAATTACGGCTATGTCATTTATTATTTTTGTGGATTTTTCGAGAGATGAAATATTTTGGACCAACGAGAGGCGACAAGTGTCACCTCAAGTGGCGGATTGCAGACGAATTAGCGTTTTTGGCCTTGTTTTTGGTCAACGATTAGGTAGGATATTTTGTAGATATTTTGTGTAGTTGATGAGCAAGTGGGACCCACCAACACTTGTCCAAATCTTGACCCTACACTTGCCTACCACTTGGCTTGATCTTGACCATTGAGGGTCCTATAAATACCCCCCTAACTTGAAGGTTTTCTTCATCCACAAATCATTCTAAGTCTTGAAAACCCTCTCCTCCCTTGTGTAGTGTTCTCGTCCAACACTTCCCCTCCCCCTTGAGAAGGCCTTGGCCGAAACACACCACCCTCCCCTTTGAGAAGCCTAGCCGAGACACCCCCCCTCTCTCTTGAGAATCCTCGTAAAATACCCCCCTTGGTAGAGAAATACTTCTCCAAGTATTGTTGTTATGCCAAAATACTCTAGCCCAAAACCTTTGTAGTATTTCCAAGTACCCTCTATACGAAAAGCCCGGAAAATACTACTATACTTTCCGTTAGTCACAAAACGAAACCCTATGGAAAAATCTTCATAAGAGGTTGAAGTATTAAGTAGAAGTTGTGTAGAACTTCTAAGGGTTTCTCGGAGCGAATTGGAGCGTGCAGAATAGGAGCTAAACCTTGCTCAGGATCGACATTTAAACTTGGATAATTTTGGGCTTATCGAGGTAAATACTCTTGACCTTCTATTGTAATTGGAAATTACATACTGTAGTAGTATAGAAATGTATTTAAGATACATAAGAGAATTGAGCTGTAATAGAAGGATATTACAGAAGAAAATTGAACTGGAATCACATCGAAGAATATTAAAGAAGGCGTTGAACTGCATTTACATGTGTATTCTGATGAGACTTGTGTAGTTTGGCGGGTAGGGAAGTGCTGCCCAATTTTCCGTAGAATTATTCTACAGTGTAGTCTAGACATTGATAGACTTGTATGACCATTATAGGTTGAAGTACTGCGAGTAGCGTATTCTACTCGAAGGGTGGAAAAGGCTAGCAGGATTCTGATGCTTGGAGCTATTTGCTAATAGTCGATAAATCGTCCCGAGGTATGTGATTCTTCCTATCCTCTTGAGCATGATATTTTAAAAGAATATATATAGTACGGTAGACGTACGTGTGTTAACTAAACGTAGTTTTACGGCAATGTCTTTTGACTTAAGCCTGAATAATAAGAATCTTGAAGTATTTCAAAAGAGTTAAGAAACCTTTTTGAAAGAAGGGTAACACTTGGTTTTAAAAGTTTTAAAAGCTTAAGAGTTATACTAGCTTTATGGGAAGTTAGGTATAACGACTTAAGAGAGATAAAAAGAATGGTTTATTGATTTTAGAAGTTAAGAGACTTAATCTTAAAAGATAAGAGACTTGACTTATTTTGAATTAACATGAATTTTGTTAAAAAGGGTGAAACCACATTCGTGAGTAATGAGTACTTGGTTTTTAAAAGGAATCATGTTTTACTGATTTCGGAAATCAGAATAAGTATCGAACGAACCACTGCAGCGTTAATAAAGGGAAATGTATTGACTAATTAAGTATTATTAAAACCAGTAGAAACCTCCATCTGCATAGAAGCTAAGATGAGACAAAATGATATTACATTTCCTAGATCATGGCTGCTTTAATAAGATTGATTATGAACAAGAATAACCTACTCACATATAAGGCATATGTTTCTCAAAATTGTTTAAAAGAGAATTATATTCTTAAGTGATTAAGACTATGAACTACGAAACCTTTCTAAAATAAGAGACTTAAGTACTTGAAATTAGACAAACTTGAACTTATGGAAAAGAATGTTGTTACTTGATGTTGAAAAGAAAGGTGTTTTGGTTTACCTAAAAATGTGAGTCACTCTATTTTAATACTACGGGTATCGGGTGACCTTTATAAAAGAAATGGATCTTTTAAAAGAATTTAACGTATGTAATACTTTGGGTTCAGAACCTGGACTTTGGCATAAAATAACCTTGAGTTGTGTGTAACTTGCCTATGTTTGCGTTTGATAGCCTTGATGTGCAAGTACTGTATTTCTATACCACCGCGTCTCTCGATGGAGGGCCGGCTGATTTGTTATGAACGATTCTTCACCGAGTCCCATGAGATGGGCCGGGACACGTATTCCATCTGATTCTTCACCGAGTCCCATGAGATGGGCCGGGACACGTATTCCATCTGATTCTTCACCGAGTCCCATGAGATGGGCGGACACGATTTCATCGATTCTTACCGAGTCCCATGAAATGGGCCGACACGTATTCCATCCGATTCTTTACCGAGTCCCGTGGGATGGGCGGACATGTATTCCATACTTCACCGAGTCCCACGGATGGGCGACATGTACACCACACGATTCCACCTCTATCCCGTAGGATGAGCCGAGACATGTTGTACGTATAATACGGTTTATATCCAGACTGCCGGCAGTGAGGAAGGAGTTCCACGGGCATGAGGGATGACTTGAGGGCGTGAGTCCCTGACTTGACGTGACTGCTTTTATGTTATGAACTGTAGTTTTGTTATCATACATGTCTCCTGTTTTACATAGACTATCATGATTTCATTCTGGTATTTTCGATTTCATATACTTGGTACATTGTCTTGACCTCCTTCGGGGGGCTGCGTTCATGCCGCAGGTAGAGGTACATCGGTTGTGGATCCTCGCTCATAGGATCACAGTTCAGCGTATTGGGAAGCCCCGTTTCTTCGGCGGTTTATCTTTGGTATGTTTCCCTGAGTTGTAGGTTCTTGTACATTCAGGGGTATGGCGGGGCCCTGTCCCGTCATAGTTGTTGTATAAATCTTAGAGGTGCAGAGCCTTTGTTGTGGGCGGGGTTATAAAGGATATAGCTTCAAATTTCAGATATATGCAAGAAGGCAACCGTTTTGGTTGGCCTGTTTTATTATCTTATCTGTTGTTCCATATCTGTATGTTTTATATTCCGCTGATTTCTCTGATGTATGACTACTTGGGTGCCCGGGTAAGGCACCAGTCACGGGCCCCGGAACGGGTCGTGACAGGTAGTCTCGGCTAGGACACTACAAAGGGGGAGGATACTTTCGGCCAAGGCCTTCTCAAGGGGGAGGGGTGTTGTGGACGAGAACTTTCAAAGGGGGAGAGGGGTTTCAAGACTTGGAAAATGTCTAAGTGTGGATGAAGAAGTTCATCAACTAAGGGGGGTATTTATAGGCCAACCAATGGCCAAGATTAAGACAAGTGGTAGGCAAGTGTAAGGTCAAGATTTGGGCAAGTGTACCTTATCCATCTACCACCAAAATATCCTACCAACCCTTGACCAAGTCTTAGGCACAAAAAACGTGCCACACAAAGCTCAACCAAACCGTCCACTTGAGGGACAAGTGTCACCCTCCCGTTGGTCCAAAATGTTTCATCTCTCGGAAAAATCCGCAAAAATTATAAATGACATAGCCGTAATTTTCCCTTCGCAAAGTTCGGAAAACGTTTCGTCGGAAAACGATTCTTTTCGCTAGTTGTGCACAAATTTTCGATCCTTTGCCTAACTTAAGGCTTAAACTTTTATACGTACGCCCTCACGTACATACTTTGGAAATACGGGGTATAACAAATGGCCCTCTAATTCTACGGAAAATTGGGCAGCACTTCCTTTGTTTCTACGTACTTTTCCACCTTTTACAAGGCCCGTATTCATCAACCAACAAGCTACATTTAAGGCACAACCAACAGTTAGCCAAAGGGGATTACACGCCTAGCGGGCGTGTAAAATTCTGCCCACGATTATACAAAACAGTCCACAAATCAGCCCATAAAAACAGTCTGCAATCCAACCATAAGGAGGGTAAAATGTGAGGCCTTTTAACGCCTTTCCACACCCTTATTCCCTTAGGACTTTCATTAGCAAAACTACACTTAAACATTCATAACAACAACTAAATTTCCAGCATTTAATACCTCAAAACAGTCCACTAAACGACACAACAACGTCTAACAGTTTTGGCGGTTTCTACCACAACAACTACAACCCGATAACTTCGTTCCTTAATCCATTTTATTCCAATTCGAGTTCCAAAACTTCTACATAAGTTATAACAACTTATTAACAACAATATTAATCCATTATAACATGCAATAGGTGAATATAACAACGACAATAACCAACGAATTCCATTTGCACCAAATCTGTCCCAAATCGGTTTTAGCCCCAAAAATGGCTCAAACGCTTTTTATTCTTCATTCTTTTCTAACACAAGTTCATCCATACATAATAAAAATAAGTAATATCCAATTACTTTAAAAGAAGAAGGACTTTTACCTCATTGTTTGCCTAAAAACGCCCCAAAACAGTCCGGTCTTTATTGGTGCAGCTGATTTCGCTCCACTTCTTCAAGTTCCAATCACATATATGTACCCCCTACAACCTTAGGAGAAACTTCTCTTAGAATCTCACTTCCAAAAAGTCGACGGTACCCCTAGGGTTTTGGCATCAACTTTCGGCCAAGACAAGTAAAAACGTGTAGATTATTAATCTAGGCTTAGCACTTGGTTTAAGGGCTTAATATTGGAGAAATAAATTGATCAACAATGGTTGTTCTTAGCCAAGGGGCTCTCGAAATTATGGAGCTAAAGGGGAGAAGATGAGAGCTTATTTTTTGGTCTAAGTGTAAAGTGATCCAAGTCTTGCAAGACTTGGATATGTATAGCCAAGTGGAGTGGGACCCATGTCTACTTGTCCCCTCTCAAAATAACTAATTTGTTGTCATCTTAGCAAGACAAGTGGAGGGGTTCCACGTGTCGCCCTACGATTGGTCCAAAATATTATAATTTTTTGAACGTCCCCGCGAAATTGTGAAATTCTCGGCGGACCCCATATTATCAATTCCAACACCTTATAATTCAATATTAAGTCCATAAATCCAATTAGAAGTATTATACTCCAAGTTAATAATTTTTCCGTCGTCACATTTTTTCCGAAATTTTCCTTAAGAAAATTGTTATACCCCGTATTTCCAGAGTATGTACGTGAGGGCGTACGTATAAAAAATTTAAGCCTTAAAGTTGGCAAGGTTCGAAATTTGGGCACAAGTGCCGAAAAGAGTCGTTTTTTAAATGAAGCGTTTTACAAGACTTGCGAAGGGAAAATTCGGCTATGTCATTTCTAATTTTACGGATTTTAGAGAGACGAAACATTTTGGACCAACGGGAGGGTGACATGTGTCACCTCGCATTAAGCAATTGTGGCGGTAATGGACGATTGGGACTTTGGGGTTGGTAGGATATTTTGTGCAAGTTGTTGTGGTAGATGGATAAGGTCCACATGGTTAAAATCTAGCCCTACACTTGCCTTACACTTGGATGGATCTTGGCCATTGGTTGGCCATTTCTTGACCTATAAATACCCCCCCTTGTTGAAGAGTTATTTCATCCAAACTTGAGCATTCTTTCTAAGTCTCAAAATACTCCCTCCCTCTTGATATTTCGTCCAAAGCCTTCCCCCTCCGCCCCTTGAGAAGCCTTGGCCGAGAGGGTGCTCCACTCACAGTGGTCGTGAGAATACACCCCCGCCTAGTTGTTTCGTATAATACCCCTTTGTGGTATAGAAATACTCTCCAAGTATTGTTATAATGCCCTAAATACTCTAGCCCAAATACCTTGTAGTACTTTCCAAAGTTACCTCTATCTGAAAAGCCGAAATACTATTATACTTCCTCGATCACAAAACGAAACCCCGAGGAAAACCTTCATAGTCGGTTGAAGTGTTAAGTAGAAGTTGCGTAGAACTTCTAAGGGTTGTTGGAGGCGGATTGGAGCACTCGAGTAGGAGCTTAACGTTGCTCAGGATCGACATTAAACTTGGATAATTTTGGGCTCATCGAGCATGTACTACTTGGAAGGTGGACAAGGCTAGCCGGGTTATAGCCGTGGAGCGTTTTGCTTATAGTCGATAATCGTCGCGAGGTATGTGATTCTTCCTATACTCTTGAGCATGATATTTTAAAGATATATATATATAGTACGGTAGGCGTCGTGTGCTAAGCGAGCGTAGTTGTACGGCAATGTCTTTTGACTTAAGCCTGAATAAAATATATATATATAGTACGGTAGACGTACGTGTGCTAACTGAACGTAGTGGTACGGCAATGTCTTTTGACTTAAGCCTGAATAATAAGAATCTTGAAGTATTTCAAAAGAATTAAGAAACCTTTCTGAAAGAAGAGTAATACTTGGTTTTGAAAACATAAGAGTTATACTAGCTTTATGGGAAGTTAGGTATAACGTCTTAAGAGTGATAAAGAGAATGGTTTTACTGATTTTAAAAAGTTAAGAGACTTGATCTTATAAGATAAGAGACTTGACTTAATATGGATGTTTGTGTGAAACCTCATTCGTGAGTAATGAGTACTTGGTTTTTTTAAAAAAGGGGAATAATGTTTTTACTGATTTCGGAAATCAGAATGAGTATCGACAAACCACTGCAGCGCTAATAAAGGAAAATGTATTGAATAATGAAGTATTATTAAAACCAGTAGAAACCTCCATCTGCATAGAAGCTAAGATGAGACAAAATGATATTACATTTTCTAGATCATGGCTGCTTTAATAAGATGGTTATAAACAAGAATAAACTGCTCACACATATGGCATATGTTACTCAATTGTTTTAAAAGAGATTAAGACATCGAACTATGAAACTTTTCTAAAGTAAAGAGACTTGAGTAATTGAAATTAGGCAAACTGGAACTTTAGGGAAAAGAAAGGCATTGTTTTGTCTTAAAACGGTTTAAAACATAAAGTGTTATAACAGCTTTATGGGAAGTTAGTTATAACGACTTTATGAAAACAAAAGAAGGGTTTTATCATTGGTTTTAATGTGGTAACTTGACTTTAATAAAGAGAAGTGTTTTGATTTAAAAAGAAGGCATGGTATTGCCTTAATTTGGTTTTAAAAAGGAAAGTATGGAAGTTGTTTTGGTTTACTTAAAAAAGATGTAAGTCACTCTATTTTATACTACGGGTATCGGGTGACTTTTATAAAGGATTGGATCTCTTAAAAGGAATTTAACGTCGTAGTACTTTAGGAGTTAAAACAGGACTTTGACATAAAATGAAAGTACCTTAAGTTGTGTAACTTGCCTATGCTTGTTGTTGTGAAACTTGCCTATGCTTATTGTGATAGCCTTTGTGTGCAAGAATTGTGTTTCTATACTACCGCGTCTCGATGGAGGCCGGTTGACTTGTTGAGGACTTACTTGGAGCGTCACGCGGTGTGGAGAATTCCGCAGTGCGCTCACGGTTGATAGTGTTATTCCATGGACTAGCTCTCCACGAGGTTCTTCTTGTTCGACCTTGGTACACGGTGGTCGGCTTCGTACTTGCCGATCTCGTGGCTGATTCGGCCTTGGTACCGTAGTTAGCCCTCGCTTGCCCGATTCGATGTAGTGACGAAGTCTCGTGATCTGACCTTGGTACACAGTAGTTAGCCCTCGTACTTGCCCCGGTCAGCTACGTGGCCGGCCTTGGTATCTGGTTGTCACGACCCGAACCCGGGCCCGTGACTGGTGCCTTACCCCGGGCACCCTAGTGATACAACATCAGAGAAAACCAGCGGAAATAAAAACTTTAAACATGAAATGAGAGACATGATAAATAACCGAGCCAACCAAAGCAGTTGCCTTGGTATATATACATAAAAACCCGAGCAGTTATCCTTTTTACAAACCACCACAGCGATTACTCTGGACCTCTAAGATTTTTACAACAACAATGGCGGACGGGGCCGCCATACCCTGAACGTCTGAGACTACAACTCGGAAACCTACCAAAGATAAGCCTCGAAGGAAACGGAGCTTTCAACGGTTGAAATGTGATCCTAAGAGCGAGGATCCACGGCCGGTGTACCTCACTGCGGCATGAGCGGCCCCGAGGAGGTCGATCTAACAGTGCAGAGTATGTGAAAGCGTAAAATCGTAAATGAAATCATAACGATCTATAAAAAGCGGGAGACATGTATGATAACCAAACTACGATTCATAATATAAAAGCGATCATGTCAAGTCGAGGACTCACGCCTCAAAGTCATCCACCGTACGTGGAACTCCTCGCCAGCTGGCGATCTAGATATATCGATATTATCGTAACATGTCTCGGCCGCCTCATGGGACCGGTAAAGAATTATATGGAATACGTGTCGGCCCGGCTCGTGGGACTCGGTGTAGAAATGCTGATGGAATACGTGTCGACCCGTCGTGGGACTCGGTGTAGATTTATATGAAATCGTGTCGGCCCATCTTGTGGGACTCGGTGTAAGATGATATGAAATCGTGTCGGCCCGTCCCATGGGACTCGGTGAAGAAATGCGATGCTCGCGCGATAAAGCTATCATCTGAAACGTGGCAAGTACAACAACAAGCATAGGCAAGTTACCTGACAACAAGCATAGGCAAGTTACCTGACAACAAACATAGGCAAGTTACACAACAACAAGCATGGCAAGTTACACGTCTCAAGGTACTTTCATTTTTCATCCAAGTCGGATTTTACTCCCAAGTACTACACATGATAAGTTCTTTTAAATGATCCTTTCCACTTTTCAAAAGTCACGATACCGTAGTATTAGAATGACCAGCGTTTTTAAGTAAGCGAACACATTCCTTTTCAAAATCAAGTAACAACATCCTTTTCCTAAAGTTCGGTTTGCCTAGTTTCAATTACTCAAGTTCCTTATTTGAAAGATTTCATAGTTCATAATCTTGATCACTTAATTCCTTTTAGAACAATGAGTAATATATGTCTTACGATGCGAGTAGGTTTTCTTGTTTATAACATTCTTAATACAATGGCCATGATCTAGAAAATGTAATATCATTTTGTCTTATCTTTAGCTTACATGCGGATGGAGGTTTCTCTTGGTTTTACCAATGATTCATCGATCGATACATTTTCCTTTATTAGCATTGCGATGGTTTGTTCGATACTTATTCTCATTTCCAAATCCTTTTAACATTCTTAAGCGTTATACCTAACTTCCCATAAAGCTAGTATAACTCTTAAGTTTTCAAAACCAAGTATTACTCTTCTTTCAAAATGATTCAAAATCTTTTGAAATACTTGATTCTTTATTAACACCTATCGAAGCGGTTATAATTCAAATCGATTACCTTTTTAAAAACCACAAAGCATTTTCTTTCCTACATAAAGTGTTATAACCAACTTCCCATAAAGCCGTTATAACACTTTATGTTTTAAGCCAATCAAATACATTTAGCACGTATGCGTCTACCGTACTACATAGTTCACACATATCATGCTAGAAGAGATAGGAAGAGGTTCACATACCTCGCGACGAGTATCGACTAATAGCAAAATGCTCAGTACTTCAAACCGTCGGCTACTCCTTAAGCCACGTAGATTGCACCACGTAGTACTTGACCTATAAGGCCACAAGGCGACATTAACATCTAGATTTCATCGTTCCATATTCTCTGAAAATTTGGCACCTCCCCCATGGCGGTGTAAATCTCCTCCTCTATCGAGGCCGCTACCAAGCCAACGAGGGGTTAACACGTCTAACGGTCGTGTACAATTCTACTACGGTAATGCTACATAAGTCTCTTGTAATACAACCTATGTAATTACGATTCGGTTCTTCTCTTTATTATCCTTCATGTGATTCTTGTTCAATTCTTATTGGGCTTAAGTAAAAAGACATTGACGAAGAACTACGCTTAGTTCTATTCAATATTCATTCTATATATAGTATACTTCAACTATATATTCAACAATCATGTAATTTCCAATTACAATAGGGGGACAAGATATTTACCTCGATAAGCCCAAAATTATCGAGTTATATGTCGCTCACGAGCAAGGTTTAGCTCTACCCGTGCGCTCCATTCGCTCAAGAAACCCTTTGAAGTTCTAACTTCTACTTATAACTTCAACCAACAATGAAGATTTCCTTAGGGTTTCGTTTAGTGGCTAAAGGAAAGTATAATCGTATTCTCCGGGTTTTTCGTATAAAGGGTACTTTGAAAGTACTACAAGGTATTTGGCTAAAGTATTTTGGGCATTATAACAATACTTGTAGAATACATTTCTACCAAGGGGGGGTAGTATTTCGACTAGCACAACTAGGCTGAGGGGTTGCTCGGCTGAAAGCTCAAAGGGGAGGGGTGTGGTGAACGAAAACAACAAGAGGGAGAGGGAGGGATTTTCAAGACTTAGACAATTTTTGGATGAAGAAGTTCATCAACTAAGGGGGGTATTTATAGGTCAAGAAAAGGCCAACCAATGGCCAAGATTAATCCAAGTGTAAGGCAAGTGTCGGGCTAGATTTCAACCCAGTGTACCTTATCCATCTACCACGCTTGCACAAAATATCCTACCTAACCCCACTAAGCCAAATCGTCCCTTGGGCGCCCACAAGTCCTTCGATGTGAGGTGACACATGTCACCCTCAGTTGATCCAAAATGTTTCGTCTCTCGGAAAAATCCGCAAAAATTAAAAATGACATAGCCGAATTTTCCCTCGTAAATGGAAACGTTTCGTCGAAAAACGACTCTTTTCGGCACTTGTGTACAAATTTCGAACCTTGCCAACCTTTAGGCTTAAATTCTTATACGTACGCCCTCACGTACATACTCTGGAAATACGGGGTATAACATTCTCCCCTCGCGAAACATTCGTCGAATGTTCCTTCTAAGCCTCAAAACAAACATGCGCGATATAGTCTTCACTCTACTATACTTACGAGAACAATCACGCCACGCGCCACGAAACACCAGCAAATACTTACATCCAAGCCCACGAGGAAACACCTCTAACATCACAAAACCCTTGCGAGGTCTAAAATATACATCCTTCGCACCTTCTCCCTTCACAAGAAATGATCATATCTATGCTCGCAATACATGCTCGCCTCTACCCTTACTTTTGTCACTTTGCGCGAGGTTCTAGTGTCACTCGGCGACCCGACAAATGGTGCCGGACTGCATGCGATCGAGAGGATGTCGTACACTTCTCGAACACTTGAACTCTTCTAGTATCGTACCATACTTGGTTTCCAAAACTTTGGAGTCACTACCTCAAACTTGGTCATCTTACTAGCCTCGATCTTCCTTAAGGCCATTCGGCCTTCACGATCCGCTTCGGTCGAACATATCCACGAACTTCATCGATGGTCATCTAAACTTGGGCCTAGCACCTCGTGACCCTACCATCGGCGGGACCACCCATAACGACCCTTGTCAAGACTGCGGGTTGACCGCAACACGTCCTCAACCCGACCAGCAATCGCGCCAAACCCTTATTCCCGATCTGGAACAATTCTAACTAACTCACATCATGAAAGCTACCACTTCCATCTCACACTACCCATGGACTTATCACAAAAATATATCCCACGTATACTACACACTCGATAAAGGTCAAACATAAAATGAATCTTTTACTCAAGGCGACCTTATCTGCAGGTCTCGATCGTGAAATAATCTAAGGTTCACACCTTCCATGCCCCATACTTACCCTCCCAACTAACCATGTTTCTAACTCACAATATAACACAACGCTATCTTACATAGCACATAACAATAAGATAAGATCATCATAACACGCATACAATTCTCAGAGGTTGGGGATATACGAATCTACCGTTCCACTCTAATCATAGGCACGCCTGCAGGCGCATACCTGTGAAAGCAATGAACACCCGCGATACGGTAGGTGAGTCATGTTGCTGCATCCTTCCCTACTAGGGCGGTTCCTCGTCACATGGCCACGGCGCGCGAAACAAGCGCCCGATAAAAAGCGACATTCCGGGATGGCGCTGCGCATCGTGCACACGAGAAAACACGAACTCGTGGCTAGAACCCGGTATATCGTGAACCGAAACCACAGGGCCACGACCGGCTCGAATACCGAGCGTCCACGAAGACAATGGAGGACCACTTTGTCTTGGCGGAGGTACATAACTAGCTTCTGGCGGTCAGGCGGTCGAAAGTCGCCAAAAGACCTCGCTTATTCGGCCTCTTCGCTGATCCTGGTCATTCCGTCGGCCTCTCGTGCCTCACATCCTAGGGCATGAGCTGCGTGCGGGCAATGTCCATGCGGTGAAGAGCTACACCAGCAACTCTGCTGAATAATCGTCAAGCCTGTGACATAACGGTGCACTCTATCCTCCATATCGCTACTACTGGGGACATACCGAGCTAATGAGTCGAACTCCACATTATACTCTCTGGCAAATGCGCGATCACGCCTCAGCGTCAAAAATCTACCGGCGAGCCCTTATCATGCGTGGAGGCAAGAAATGTGCAAGGAATGCCTTTGAGAACTCGTCCCGACTGCGGGGCGCATGCTCTCCTCGGGACATCTCAGCGAATCAAACCCGATCATTGCGGTATCACGCAGCCGATGCGAACCGAAGGTCACTGACTCGGTCTCTGAAGCCTTGATCACTCTCATGATCCGCTGTAACTGTCGGATGAACTCCTGCGGATCATCCTCAGGCCTCGACAGTAGAACTCGCGGGCTCTGACTCGAAAATCCGTAGCCTCAAACTATCGATCGGGTGAACCGCGGTGCTCTTTGGGCTGCTGCGTCGGCTATCCTCATATCGGCCTGACCACGGCGATGGCGGGCCATCTCGCGTGACCCGTCTCTCTGCTCGGTGTGGGGTGGAGGCTCAGTCTTGTAGTCTCGTGACCAACTGCTGCGGCTCTAAACTCTTGCTGGTGCTGGCGGCGTCGCAAAATTCGCCGTCTGAAGCACTATCTCAGTCTTGGCGGGCTGCGCCTCGTACTCCTCTGAATCACACTAGCAGCTCCTCGCCGCCTTGCCTCTGGCCCTGGTTGCCTTTCGCGAGCATAGCGGTAAAAACGAAACACGTCGGAGGGTCCAACTTATCACCGACTCTAAGGCACGATCTCGGAATGAGAAGAATGAAACCAATCCTAAATGTCTTATAGCCTCACGATTATAGATGTGGTGCCTGACACCGATAATCAAGACTCTACTAGACACGGTCTGTAGACACTTTCAGAGATTAATCGCTCGATACCACTTTTGTCACGACCGAACCGGGCGTGGTCGTGCCTACCGGGCACCCTAGTGATACAACATCGAGAAAACCAGCGGAAATAAAAACTTTAAACATGAAATGAGAGACATGATAAATAACCGGGCCAACCAAAGCAGATTTGCCTTGGTATATACATAAAAAGCGACGGTTATCCTTTTTACAAACCACCGCCTGATTGCTCTGAGACCTCTAAGATTTTTACAACAACAATGACGGGACGGGGCCCATACCCACGAGCGTCTGAGACTACAACTCGGGAAACCTACCAAAGATAAGCCTCGAAGAACGGACTTTCAACAGCGAAATGTGATCCTAAGGCGAGGATCACGGCGGTGTACCTACCTGCGGCATGAGCGGCCCCGAAGGAGTCGATAACAGTACCAGGAGTATGTGGCGTAAAATCGTAAATGAAATCATAACGATGCATAAAAGCGGAGACATGTATGATAACCAAACTACGATTCATAATATAAGCGATCATGTCAAGTCGGGGACTCGCCCTCAAAGTCATCCCTCATGCGTGGAACTCCTTCCTCGCTGTGGCGATCTAGATATATCGATATTATCGTAACATGTCTCGACCCGCCTCATGGGACGGTAAAAATTATATGGAATCGTGTCGGCCCGGCTCGTGGGACTCGGTGTAGAAATCTGATGGAATACGTGTCGGCCCGTCGTGGGACTCGGTGTAGATTTATATGAAATCGTGTCGGCCCATCTTGTGGGACTCGGTGTAGATGATATGAAATCGTGTCGGCCCGTCCCATGGGACTCGGTGAAGAAATACGGTGCTCGCGCGATAAAGCTATCATACATGGCGTAGGCAAGTACAACAACAAGCATAGGCAAGTTACCTGACAACAAGCATAGGCAAGTTACACAACAAACATAGGCAAGTTACCAACAACAAGCATAGGCAAGTTACACACGTCTCAAGTACTTTCATTTTCATCCAAGTCGGATTTTACTCCCAAGTACTACACATGATAAGTTCTTTTAAATGATCCTTTCCCTTTTTCAAAAGTCACGATACAGTAGTATTAGAATGACCAGCGTTTTTAAGTAAGCGAGAACATTCCTTTTCAAAATCAAGTAACAACATCCTTTTCCTAAAGTTCGGTTGCCTAGTTTCAATTACTCAAGTTCCTTATTTGAAAGATTTCATAGTTCATAATCTTGATCACTTAATTCCTTTTAGAACAAGCTGAGTAATATATGTCTTACGTGCGAGTAGGTTTTCTTGTTTATAACATTCTTATCTGGTGACCATGATCTAGAAAATGTAATATCATTTTGTCTTATCTTTAGCTTATGCAGATGGAGGTTTCTCTTGGTTTTACCAATGATTCATCAGTCAATACATTTTCCTTTATTAACTTATTTGCGATGGTTTGTTCGATACTTATTCTCATTTCGAAATCCTTTTAACATTCTTAAGCCGTTATACCTAACTTCCCATAAAGCTAGTATAACTCTTAAGTTTTCAAAAACCAAGTATTACTCTTCTTTCAAAATGATTCAAAATCTTTTGAAATACTTCAAGTTCTTTATTAACACCTATCAAGCCAGTTATAATTCAAATCAGTTACCTTTTTAAAAACCACAAAGCATTTTCTTTCCTACATAAAGCTGTTATAACCAACTTCCCATAAAGCCGTTATAACACTTTATGTTTTAAGCCAATCAAATACATTTAGCACATGTACGTCTACCGTACTACATAGTTCACACATATCATGCTAGAAGAGATAGGAAGAGGTTCACATACCTCGCGACGAGTATCGACTAATAGCAAAATGCTCCAAGTACTTCAAACCGTCGGCTACTCCTTAAGCCACGTAGATTGCACCACACGTAGTACTTCAACCTATAAGGCCACAAGGCGCTTATTAACATCTAGATTTCATCGTTCCATATTCTCTGAGAAAATTTGGCGGACCTCCCCGCAGCGGTGTAAATCTCTCATACTATCGAGGCCGCTACCAAGCCAACGGGGTTAACGTCTAACCGGTCGTGTACAATTCTACTACACAGTAATGCTACATAAGTGTACTGTAATACAACCCGATGTAATTCTGATTGATTCTTCTCTTTATTATCCTTACATGTGATTCTTGTTCAATTCTTATTCAGGCTTAAGTCAAAAGACATTGCCGAAGAACTACGCTTAGTTCTATTCAATATTCATTCTATATATAGTATACTTCAACTATATATTCAACAATCATGTAATTTCCAATTACAATAGGGGGACAAGATATTTACCTCGATAAGCCCAAAATTATCCAAGTTATATGTCGCTCCTGAGCAAGGTTTAGCTCCTACCCCGTGCGCTCCAATTCGCTCCAAGAAACCCTTTGAAGTTCTACGCAACTTCTACTTATAACTTCAACCAACAATGAAGATTTCCTTAGGGTTTCGTTTAGTGGCTAAAGGAAAGTATAATCGTATTCTCCGGGTTTTTCGTATAAAGGGTACTTTGAAAGTACTACAAGGTATTTGGCTAAAGTATTTTGGGCATTATAACAATACTTGTAGAATACATTTCTACCAAGGGGGGTAGTATTTCGACTAGCACAACTAGGCTAGGGGGGGGTTGCTCTCGGCTAGAATCTCGAAGGGAGGGGGTGTGGTGAGCGAAAACAACAAGAGGGAGAGGAGGGATTTTCAAGACTTAGACAATTTTTGGATGAAGAAGTTCATCAACTAAGGGGGTATTTATAGGTCAAGCAAAGGCCAACCAATGGCGAAGATTAATCCAAGTGTAAGGCGAGTGTAGGGCTAGATTTCAACCAAGTGTACCTTATCCATCTACCACAACTTGCACTTGCAAAATATCCTCACCCACTAAGCCAAATCGTCCCTTGGGCGCCCACAATCCTTCCAATGTGAGGGTGACACATGTCACCTCCGTTAATCCAAAATGTTTCGTCTCTCGGAAAAATCCGCAAAAATTAAAAATGACATAGGAATTTTCCTACGTAGCTAATGGAAACGTTTCGTCGAAAAACGACTCTTTTCGGCACTTGTGTACAAATTTTGAACCTTGCCAACCTTTAGGCTTAAATTCTTATATGTACGCCCTCACGTACATACTCTGGAAATACGGGGTATAACACTGGTAGTCGGCTTTCGTACTTGCCCCGTGTCAGCTTCGTGGTTTGGTTGTATTGTATTGTTAGTACGACTTTGGCATCAGGTAGGACTTGGTGTTCAGGTGTACTTCTTGGTGTTATCATATCATAGACTGCCGGCAGTGAGGAAGGTATTCCACGGGCATGATTGATGTTGTGGGCGTGAGACCCATAATTATATTTGAGTGATGACTTGGAGGGCGTGAGTCCCTGACTTGATATAACTGTTATATATGTGTACTGTAGTTTGGTTATCATACATGTCTCCTACTTTATATAGACTACTATGATTTCATTCTGATATTCTGATTTAGCATACTTGGTACTGTTATGCGACCTCGCCGAGGCTGCGTTCATCTGCGTGGGTAGATGTCGTCATGTCGATCCGCTTTTAGGATCACCTTTCAGCGTATTGGGAAGCTCGTTCCTTCGAGGCTTATCTTTGGTATGTTACCACAGTGCAGGTTCTTGTACATTCAGGGGTATGGCGGGGCCCTGTCCCGTCATAGTTGTTGTAAAAATCTTAGAGGTCTGTAGCACTGTTGTGGGCAGGGTTGTAAGGATTGTAACTGTTCAAAGGTCGATATATATATATATGTTGAAAGGCAACCGTTTTGGTTGGCCTATTTTCTTTTATCTTGATCCATATCTAAACTGTATGTTCAAGTTTTTATTTCCGCTGGTTTTTCTCTGATGTTGTATCACTAGGGTGCCCAGGGTAAGGCACCAATCACGGGCACGGGTTCTGGTCGTGACAAAAGTGGTATCAGAGCAGTTAGTCCTCGAAAAGTGTCTACAGACCGTGTCTAGTAGAGTCTTGATTATCGATGTGTTGTGCACCACATCTATAATCAGGAGGCTATAGGACATGTAGGTGTCACGACCCGATCCCGGGCCCGTGACTGGTGCCTTACCCCGGGCACCCTAGTGATACAACATCAGAGAAAATCAGCGGAAATAAAAACTAAAACATGAGACAAGACATAAAGTATGAAACAGGCTAACCAAAGCGGTCACATTCACGAATATATACATATATATCAACTTTGAGCAGTTAAATCCTTTTACAAACCCGCCACATGGCGTACTACAGAACCTCTAAGAATGTAACCATAACTATGGCGGGACGGGGCCGCCATACCCGAATGTACAAGTATCTACAGCAGGACTATACCAAAGATAAGCCTCGGAGAAACGTAGCTTCTCAAAGCTGAAGCGTGATCCTATGAGCGCGGATCCACAACCGATGTACCTCTACCTGCGGCATGAACGCAGTCCCCCCGAAGGAGGTCAGTACAACAGGTACCAAGTATGTGAAACTGAAAATACTGTAAATGAAATCATAGTAGTCTATATAAAGCAGGAGACATATATGATAACCAAACTACAGTACATAATATGTGCGATCCGCGTCGTCGAGGACTCGCGCCATCAAAGTCATCACTCAAATATAACTATGGGTCTCACGCCCACAACATCAATCATGCCCGTGGAATACCTTCCTCACTGCCGGCAGTCTATGATATAATAACACCAAGAAGTACACATGAACAGCAGGTCCCACCTGTGTCATAAAAACCGTACGGGGCAATCTGAAGGCTAACTACGGATACCAAGCGCATCATCAAGCGGGCAAGTCGAAAGCCAACTACGGATACCAGGCGTACCAACAAATCTACATAACCATACCACGAAGCTGACCCGAGCAAGTCGAAAGCCAACTACGGATACCAAGCTGCGCGCGTAGCTGGCGGGGCAATCACGAAGACTAACTACGGATACCAAGCGGAATCACGAGACTTCATCACAAAACTGAACGGGGCAAGTACTAAGGCCAACTACCATATACCAAGCCGAAACAGCCACGACTTGGGCAAGTGCGAGCGAACTACGGATACCAAGCGAATCGGTAAAACCACGTGGAGAGCTAGTCCGTGGAATAATAATCCTAATGGGCCGTGCGTGGGCCACCCAACGTGTCGATGGGTCCATCGATCAAGAATAACATGACCGGCCCTCCATCGAGAGACGCGGTGGTATAGAAATACAATACTAGCACGACAAGGCGATCACACGCAAACGTAGGCAAATTACACACAACTCAAGGTACTTTCATTTTATGTCAACAATACGGGTTTCAAATCCCAAAAAATATTACCTACTTTCATTCTTTCAAAAAGACCTCTTTTTACGTAAAAGATACTAATACTCGTAGTATCAAAAACACAGTTCCTTGTCAAACCAAAATTACTTTAATTTCGTAAAAACCTTTACAAGGCTTTTAAAATCAAGTACTCTATACTTTTTAAACCAAGTGCCTTCCTTTTAAAACAACATCAAGTATACTCTTTAAAACTCAAATACTTACTCTTTTCAAAACAAGTAACCTATACTTAAATCAAGTTACCATTTTAAAACCAATGATAAAACCATTCTTTTGCTTTCATAAAGTCGTTATAACTAACTTCCCATAAATATGTTATAACACTTTATGTTTTAAACCAATTTAAGACAAAACCATGTCTCTCTTTTAAACCAAAACTCTTGATTCCTCGAGTCTCTTTTCTTTTAGAAATCAAGTTCCTTTTAAAGGCCAAATACCCATTTCTCATAAAAGTGGTTTCACTGTTGTTTAACACAAACCAAGTCCTTAATATTTCCTATCAAGTCATTTATAAGTCAAGTCTCTTATCTTTCAAGATCAAGTCTCTTAACTTCTAAAATCAATAAATCATTCTTTTACCTACATAAAGTCGTTATAACTAACTTCCCATAAAGCTATTATAACACTTTATGTTTTAAACCAACGAATTCACTTAGCACGTATCGTCTGCGTACTACATAGTTCCACAACAATCATGCTAGAAAGATAGGAAGAGGTTCACATACCTCGCGACGATTATCGACAATTAGCAAAGCGCTCCACGATCGTAACGCGCTGGCCTTTTCCACTCTTCAGTAGAATACGCTACTCGTAGTAATCTTGACTTATAAAGGCCACAAGCGCCTATCAATTCCTAGATCTCTTCGTAGAATATTCTAGCGCAAGATTCTTTATTCTGAGAAAATTCGGCACCTCCCCACGTAACCACACAAATCTCATCACTACTAGGCCATTGCAGCCAACAACTCCTGGGGATTATACGTCTAACAGGGCGTGTACAACTCTCGCACACAAATAAACTACAAGTCTGATAAATCTTGTCGATGTAAATCTGATTTAATTCTATCAATCTTACATCCTCATATAATATACTCAGTATAATTACTACTGACATGTAATATCCAATTACAATAGGGGCGTAGATTATTACCTCGACAAGCCCAAAATTATCCAAGATTATATGTCGATCACGAGCAACGTTTAGCTCGATTCCTTACGCTCCAACCCGCTCCAGCGACCCTTAGAAGTTTCCAAACAACTTCTCTTAACACTTCAACCAAACATGAAGATTTTCTAGGGTTTCATTTTGCGACTATTGGAATAAAGTAGCATTTCCGGGCTCCTAGTATTGAAATAAATTTGGAATACTACTAGGGATGCTAGGCTAAGGTATTTGGGATTATACTACAATACTTAGAGTATTTCCTACACAAAGAGGGGTGGGCGAAAATACTAAAGGGAGGGAGTATTGCCTTGGAAATTATTTCAAGTGTGGATGAAATTATGTCTTGCTATCAAGGGGTATTTACAGAACAATCAAGGGTCATGATCAAGGCAAGTGTGTGGTGAGATCTTGGGACAAGTGTGTGTGGGTCCCACCCTCCAAATGGCTTCACAAAACTTGGGACAAGTGGCTTGCCACTTGTCCCATTCGACAAAGCCAAGTGTCAACAAGCGACCACCATGGCCACATGGGGTGACACGTGTCGCCCCACTGCTCGTCAAAATATTTCGTCTTAGAAAATATCCAAAATATCGAAAATCTCAAAAACAAAGCGGGCCCCTAATAAAGTAAATTCTCCGTGGGCCCAGCGTGACCATTTCGAAAATAAAATCTCAAAATTCTAATAAAATCCAAGAAGTCCAAATACCAAATGCGGAATCCAATTCCCGTTAACGAACCTTTTTCTTCACAAAAATCGGAAACTTTTAGTCGAAAAATCACATCTTTCTTTCTTTCCAAAATTTTTGTCGTATCAAATGCGTCGCGTCCCCATACATACCACGGAACTACGGGGTATAACATTCTTCCCCAGAAACATTCGTCCGAATGTTCCTTCTAAGTCTCCAAAACATACTGTAGGTATAGTCTTCACTCTTATACTTACGAAACCAATCATGCCACACCTGGCCACAAAAATAACATACGCGCAAATACTTAAATCCACGCCAACGAGGAATCACCTCTAACGTGCATAACAACACAAAACTTCCACCCATGGTCCAACAGATACTTTCTTTCCCTCTTCACTTATAAAAAGGACACTTCCATCATCTTAACACATCTTAGCCTCTTTTCTTACTCGTCGTATCTTCATCGTACACTCGAAATCTTCCAACTATACGTACCACATTTCTGTCATTGCTTCAGTTTCCAAAATCTCGGGGTCACTAGCTCTAACTAGGTCATCATACTAGCCTCAAATTCTTTCAAGGCCATTCCCGGCCTTCACGATCCGATTCTAGTCGAACACATCCACGAACTCATACGATGGCTACCTAAACCTGGGCTTAGCACCCTCGTGACCCTACCACTGGCGGGACCACCTCGACCCCACCCCAAACCGGCTGCGGGTTGACCGCGAATGGTCCTCAACCCACATAATCGCACGGACTCTTGTTCCGATCCGGAACAACCTTACCTATACAAGTCACGAAAGCAACCACTTCCATCTTACCTGACCCAGGAATTATCCCACTAATCAAGTCACGAAAACCTAGTGGTCTTTTTAGCTTAACTACTCTCTTATAATTCACACTCGGGGACTTATCACACAATTATAACCCTCGTATTCTATGCACTCACAAAGGTCAATCGTAAACAAAATCTTTTACTCAAGACGGTCTCGCATCTAAGGTCTCCACGTATAATATTCTAAGGTTCACACCTTCCATGACCCCAAACTTACCTCTTCAACTAATCATGTTCTCTAAATCACACTTAACACAATGCTATCCGTATAGCACTCCACGTATCCCAACAACATAACCAAGTCTCTTGGGGCTAAAGGTATCTCTGTAACTCTTTGCCTTACTTCCTCTTTGTCGCTCACAACCATAACACTGCCTGCGCTAGCTATATAAGGCGATGAACTGACCAGATCCGTCGAGTGAGTCTCTGTATCTGTGCTACCTCTGGTCGGACAAACTCTCACCAAATGGCCCTGTTGGCCGCAAGCATACAAGATGTCGAAGAAGTACGACACTCCCCATAATGGATTCTATTACAATGGCCACAACGAGGTAGGGGTGACCTCATCTGACTAACACCCCCTTCTCCCGAACAATCAACCCATGGCCCGACCGTGGTGAGTCATCCCTCTTGTATCCCTCCTACTTGGACATCCTCCCATCACATGGCCCTGACGGCTGCAAGTATAAAAAATCTCCCATATTAGCACGACACCGAGGATCATCCTCGGACTCTATCCATAGAACTGCAGCGCAACTCAAGAAATCCGAAGTCTCGCATCATCGGATCTAGGGTGAATCACTGGTACTGCCGGAACCACCGGCTCCCGTCCGTCCTCATATCTTGCCACGATCCTAGCTAGTAACTGGGCCACCTCTTGAACTCATATCCTCGGCTCACGTGATGCGGAGGCTCGGTATCGTGGCCTCGATGAAAGCTGTTGCCGCTCTAAACTCTGCTGGGGCTGGCGGCGTCATAAAACTCGTCGTCAGAAGTACTATCTCAGGTAATGACCAGGCTTGTGCCCTCGTAACCCTCTGTGCTCTATTCGCAGCTCCCTCTGCTGCCTTGCCCTCCTGGGCTCTGGTTGCCTTGCGTAGAGGCATAATCGTACCTGCGAGTACGTCAGGGAGTCGACTTAACACAACTCTAAGGCACGATCTCGAGTGAGAAGAATGGAAACCAATCCTCGTATCACGTAGCCTCACGATTATAGATGTGGTGCACAACACACCGATAATCAAGACTCTACCTGAACGCGGTGGAGACACTTTCAGAGGATTAGCGCTCACGATACCACTTTTGTCACGACCCGATCCGGGCGTGGATCGTGCTACCGGGCACCCTAGTGATACAACATCAGAGAAAATCAGTGGAAATAAAAACTAAAACATGAGACAAGACATAAAGTATGAAACAGGCTAACCAAAACGGTCACCTTCCTGAATATATACATATATGTATCAACACGAGCGATTAAATCCTTTTACAAACCACACTTGGCGGTACTCAGACCTGCAGAATGTAACCATAACTATGACGGGGACGGGGCCCATACCCACAGAATGTACAAGTATCTACAGCGGCAGGACTATACCAAAGATAAGCCTCGAGAGCGGAGCTTCTCAAAACGCTGAGCTGTGATCCTGGCGCGGATCCTGGCCGATGTACCTCTACTGCGGCATGAGCGGCCGAAGGAGGTCGATTACAATTGCAAGTATGTGGCGAAAATCACGTAAATGAAATCATAGTAGTCTATATAAGCGGGAGACATATATGATAACCAAACTACGAGACATAATATAGCGATCCGCGTCAGTCGGGACTCACGCCTCAAGGTCATCACTCAAATATAACTATGGGTCTCACTCCCACAACATCAATCATGCGTGGAATACCTTACTCCATGGCGATCTATGATATAATAACACGAAGTACACGTGAGCAATGGGTCCCATCGTGTCATAAAACCGTCTGGGGCAAGTCTGAAGGCTAACTACGGATACCAAGCGCGTCATCAATGGCCGGGCAAGTCGAAAGCCAACTACGGATACCAAGGCCGTACCAACAAATCTACATAACCATACCACGGTCGACCCGTGGCAAGAACGAAAGCCAACTACGGATACCAAGCTGCGCCACGCGTCGTGGGCAAGTACGAAGACTAACTACGGATACCAAGCCGGAATCACGAGACTTCGTCACAAAACTGAACGGGGCAAGTACGAAGGCCAACTACCAGATACCAAGCCGAAACAGCCACGACTTCGGGGCAAGTACGAGAGCCAACTACCAGATACCAAGCCGAATCAGTAAAACCTCATGGAGAGCTAGTCCATGGAATAATAATCCTAATGGAACCGTACCCGTGGGCCACCCAACGTGTCGATGGGTCCATCAATCAAGAATAACATGACCGCCCTCCATCGAGAGGCGGTGGTATAGAATTACAATACTAGCACGACAAAGCTATCACACGCAAACGTAGGCAAATTACACACAACTCAAGGTACTTTCATTTTATGTCAACAATACGGGTTTCAAATCCCAAAAATATTACCTACTTTCATTCTTTCAAAAAGACCTCTTTTTACGTAAAAGATACTAATACTCGTAGTATCAAAAACACATTTCCTTTTCAAACCAAATTACTTTACTTTCGTAAAAACCTTTACAAGGCTTTTAAAATCAAGTACTCTATACTTTTTAAACCAAGTGCCTTCCTTTTAAAACAACATCAAGTATACTCTTTAAAACTCAAATACTTACTCTTTTCAAAACAAGTAACCTATACTTAAATCAAGTTACCATTTTAAAACCAATGATAAAACCATTCTTTTGCTTTCATAAAGTCGTTATAACTAACTTCCCATAAAGCTGTTATAACACTTTATGTTTTAAACCAATTTAAGACAAAACCATGTCTCTCTTTTTAAACCAAAAACTCTTGATTCCTCAAGTCTCTTTTCTTTTAGAAATCAAGTTCCTTTTAAAGGCCAAATACCCATTTCTCATAAAAGCGGTTTCACAACTGTTTAACACAAACCAAGTCCTTAATATTTCCTATCAAGTCATTTATAAGTCAAGTCTCTTATCTTTCAAGATCAAGTCTCTTAACTTCTAAAATCAATAAATCATTCTTTTACCTACATAAAGTCGTTATAACTAACTTCCCATAAAGCTATTATAACACTTTATGTTTTAAACAACGAATTCACTTAGCACGTATCGTCTCACCGTACTACATAGTTCACAACAATCATGCTAGAAAGATAGGAAGAGGTTCACATACCTCGCGACGATTATCGACAATTAGCAAAACGCTCCACAGTACTGTAACCTTGCTAGCCTTTTCCACTCTTCAAGTAGAATACGCTACTCGTAGTACTGCAACTTATAAAGGCCACAAAACGCCTATCAATTCCTAGATCTCTTCGTAGAATATTCTAGCGCAAGATTCTTTATTCTACGAAAATTCGCAACACCTCCCCACCAGTAACCACACAAATCTCCTCATACTCGGCCCATTACACTGACAACTCCTGGATTATACGCCTAGCGGGCGTGTACAACTCGCCCCCACAAATAAACTACAAGTCTGAAATCTGACCCAATATAAATACGGTTTAATTCTATCAATCTTCTATCCTCATATAATATACTCAAGTATAATTACTCTGACATGTAATATCCAATTACAATAGGGGACATAGATTATTACCTCGACAAGCCCAAAATTATCCAAGATTATATGTCGATCCTGAGCAACGTTTAGCTCCAATTCCTTACGCTCCAACCCGCTCCAAGCGACCCTTAGAAGTTTCCAAACAACTTCTCTTAACACTTCAACTAAGCTTATGAAGATTTTCTAGGGTTTCATTTTGCGACTATTGGAATAAAGTAGCATTTTCGGGCTCCTAGTATTGAAATAAATTTGGAATACTACTAGGGATGCTAGGCTAAGGTATTTGGGATTATACTACAATACTTAGAGTATTTCCTACACAAAGAGGGGGGTGGACGAAAATACTAAAGGGAGGGAGTATTGCCTTGGAAATTATTTCAAGTGTGGATGAAAATAAGTCTTGCTATCAAGGGGTATTTATAGAACAATCAAAGGCCAAGATCAAGGCAAGTGTGTGGTGAGATCTTGGGACAAGTGTGTGTGGGTCCCACCCTCCAAATGGCTTCACAAAACTTGGGACAAGTGGCTTGCCACTTGTCCCACCATTTCGGCCAAAGCCAAGTGTCAACAAGAAACGGCCAACCATGGCCACATGGGGGTGACACGTGTCTCCCCCCTACTCGTCCAAAATATTTCGTCTTCCGAAAATATCCAAAATACCGAAAATCTCAAAAACAAAGCGGGCCCCACAAAACCGTAAAATTCTCCCGTGGGCCCCACGTGACCATTTTCGAAAATAAAATCTCAAAATTCTAATAAAATCCAAGAAGTCCAAATACCAAATCTGGGAATCCAATTCCCATTAACGAACCTTTTTCTTCACAAAAATCGGAAACTTTTCCGTCGAAAAATCACATCTTTCTTTCTTTCCAAAATTTCTGTCGTATCCTCAAATGCGTCGTCACATACATACTGGAACTACGGGTATAACATTCTTCCCCAGAAACATTCGTCGAATGTTCCTTCTAAGTCTCCAAAACATACTGCTGGGGTATAGTCTTCACTCTTATACTTACGAAACCAATCATGCCACACTTTGTACAAAAAATAACATACGCGCAAATACTTAAATCCACGCCAACGAGGAATCACCTCCAACGTGCATAACAACACAAAACTTCCACCCATGGTCCAACAGATACTTTCTTCCCCTCTTCACTTATAAAAAAGACACTTCCATCATCTTAACACATCTTAGCTTCTTTTCTTACTCGTCGTATCTTCCTCGTACACTCGAAATCTTCCTACTATACGTACCACATTTCTGTCATTGCTTCAGTTTCCAAAATCTCGGGGTCACTATCTCTAACTTGGTCATCATACTAGCCTCAAATTCTTTCAAGGCCATTCCCGGCCTTCACGATCCGATTCTAGTCGAACACATCCACGAACTCATACGATGGCTACCTAAACCTGGGCTTAGCACCCTCGTGACCCTACCACCTGGCGGGACCACCTCGAACTGACCCCACCCCAAACCGGGCTGCGGGTTGACCCGCGAATGGTCCTCAACCCGACCCATAATCGCACCAGACTCTTGTTCCCCGATCCGGAACAACCTTACCTATACAAGTCCTGAAAGCAACCACTTCCATCTTACACAACCCAAGGAATTATCCCACTAATCAAGTCACGAAAACCTAGTGGTCTTCTTAGCTTAACTACTCTCTTATAATTCACACCACTCAGGGACTTATCACACAATTATACCCCTCGTATTCTATGCACTCCGACAAAGGTCAATCGTAAACAAAATCTTTTACTCAAGACGGTCTCGCATCTAAGGTCTCCACGTATAATATTCTAAGGTTCACACCTTCCATGACCCCAAACTTACCTCTTCAACTAATCATGTTCTCTAAATCACACTTAACACAATGCTATCCGTATAGCACTCCACACGTATCCCCCATAACAACATAACCAAGTCTCTTAAGGGCTAAAGGTATCTCTGTAACTACTGCCTTACTTCCTCTTTGTCGCTCTAACCATAACCCTGCCCTGCAGGGCGCCTAGCTATATAAGGCGATGAACCAGCCACCGATCCCGAAGGCTGAGTCTCTGTATCTGTGCTACCTCTGGTCGGACAAACTCTCACCAAATGGCCCTGTTGGCATGGCATACAAGCTGCCGACGATGCGACACTCCCGTAATGGAGTCTATTACAATGGCCAACGAGGTAGGGGTGACCTCGTCGACTAACACCCCTTCTCGAACAATCTGAACCTGGCTGACCCGTGGTGAGTCATCCCTCTTGTATCCCTCCTACTTGGACATCCTCCCATCACATGGCCCTGACGGCTGCAAGTATAAAA
This sequence comes from Przewalskia tangutica, assembly GCA_029844215.1. NCBI lineage: Eukaryota > Viridiplantae > Streptophyta > Magnoliopsida > Solanales > Solanaceae > Przewalskia > Przewalskia tangutica. The sequence continues at coordinate 42,152,337 of CM056732.1, forward strand.
AATCTCCCATATTAGCACGACACCCTGAGGATCATCCTCAGCTCTCTATCCATAGAACTCTGGCGAACTGCAACTCAAGAAATCCCGAAGTCTCAGACTATCGGATCTAGGGTGAATCACTGGTACTGCCGGAACCACCGGCTCCCGTCCGTCCTCATATCTTGCCACGATCCTAGCTAGTAACTGGGCCACCTCTTGAACTCATATCCTCGGCTCACGGCGTAGTGCTGAGGCTCGGTGTATCGTGGCCTCGATGCGCTGTTGCCGCTCTAAACTCTGCTGGGACTAGCGGCGTCATAAAACTCGTCGTCTGAAGTACTATCTCAGGTAATGACCAGGTCTGTGCCCTCGTAACCCTCTGTGCTCTATTCGCAGCTCCCTCTGCTGCCTTGCCCTCCTGGGCTCTGGTTGCCTTGCGTAGAGGCATAACTGGTACACACGAGTACATCCGAGGGAGTCCAACTTATAACACAACTCTAAGGCATGATCTCAGAGTGAGAAGAATGGAAACCAATCCTACATATCCTGTAGCCTCACGATTATAGATGTGGTGCCTGACACCGATAATCAAGACTCTACTGACGCGGTCTGTAGACACTTTCAGAGGATTAATCGCTCGATACCACTTTTGTCACGACCGATCCGGGCCCGATGGTGCCTTACCGGGCACCCTAGTGATACAACATCGAGAGAAAATCACGGAAATAAAAACTAAAACATGAGACAAGACATAAAGTATGAAACAGGCAACCAAAACGGTCACCTTCACGAATATATACATATATGTATCAACACGAGCAGTTAAATCCTTTTACAAACCACCGCCCACAACTACAGACCTCTAAGAATGTAACCATAACTATGGCGGGACGGGGCCGCCATACCACGAATGTACAAGTATCTACACCGAGGACTATACCAAAGATAAGCCTCAGAGAAACAGAGCTTCTCAAACGCTGAACGTGATCCATGGCGCGGATCCACAACCGATGTACCTCTGCGGCGGCATGAACGCGGCCAGAAGGAGGTCGATCTAACGGTACCAAGTATGTGGCCCGAAAATCGTAAATGAAATCATAGTAGTCTATATAAAGCGGAGACATATATGATAACCAAACTATGATACATAATATGCGATCCACGTCAGTCGGGACTCACGCCTCAAGTCATCACTCAAATATAACTATGGGTCTCACTCCCACAACATCAATCATGCGTGGAATACCTTCCTCACCGCCTGATCATGATATAATAACACCAAGAAGTACACATGAACAGCAGGTCCCATCTGTGTCATAAAAACCGTACGGGGCAAGTACGAAGGCTAACTACCAGATACCAAGCCGCATCATCAACTGACCGGGGCAAGTACGAAAGCCAACTACCAGATACCAAGGCCGTACCAACAAATCTACATAACCATAACACGGCTGACCCGGGCAATACGAAAGCCAACTACGGATACCAAGCTGCGCCACGTAGTGGCGGGGCAATCACGAAGACTAACTACCGATACTGGCGGAATCACGAGACCGTCCACAAACCGAGCAGGGCAAATCGAGGCCAACTACGGATACTGTGAAACAACCACGACTTCGGGCAAGTCGAGAGCCAACTACGGATACCAAGCCGAATCAGTAAAACCACATGGAGAGCTAGTCCATGGAATAATAATCCTAATGGAACCGTACCCGTGGGCCACCCAGCGTGTCGATGGGTCCATCAATCAAGAATAACATGACCGCCCTCCATCGAGACGCGGTGGTATAAATTACAATACTAGCACGACAAGGCGATCACACGCAAGCGTGAGGCAAATTACACACAACTCGAGGTACTTTCATTTTATGTCAACAATACGGGTTTCAAATCCCAAAAAATATTACCTACTTTCATTCTTTCAAAAGACCTCTTTACGTAAAAGATACTAATACTTGTAGTATCAAAACACATTTCCTTTTCAAACCAAAATTACTTTACTTTCGTAAAAACCTTTACAAGGCTTTTAAAATCAAGTACTATACTTTTTAAACCAAGTGCCTTCCTTTTAAAAAAACATCAAGTATACTCTTTAAAACTCAAATACTTACTCTTTTCAAAACAAGTAACCTATACTTAAATCAAGTTACCATTTTAAAACCAATGATAAAACCATTCTTTTGCTTTCATAAAGTCGTTATAACTAACTTCCCATAAAGTCATTATAACACTTTATGTTTTAAACCAATTTAAGACAAAACCATGTCTCTCTTTTAAACCAAAACTCTTGATTCCTCAAGTCTCTTTTCTTTTAGAAATCAAGTTCCTTTTAAAGGCCAAATACCCATTTCTCATAAAAGCGGTTTCTACCTGTTTAACACAAACCAAGTCCCTAATATTTCCTATCAAGTCATTTATAAGTCAAGTCTCTTATCTTTCAAGATCAAGTCTCTTAACTTCTAAAATCAATAAATCATTCTTTTACCTACATAAAGTCGTTATAACTAACTTCCCATAAAGCTATTATAACACTTTATGTTTTAAACCAACGAATTCACTTAGCACATGTACGTCTACCGTACTACATAGTTCACAACAATCATGCTAGAAAGATAGGAAGAGGTTCACATACCTCGCGACGATTATCGACAATTAGCAAAACGCTCCACAGTACTGTAACCCTGCTAGCCTTTTCCACTCTTCAAGTAGAATACGCTACTCGTAGTACTGCAACCTATAAAGGCCACAAAACGCCTATCAACTCCTAGATCCCTTCGTAGAATATTCTAACTGCAAGATTCTTTATTCTACAGAAAATTCGGCAACACCTCCCCCCCCGTAACCACACAAATCTCCTCCTCTACTCCGGCCCGCTACCAGGCCAACAACTCCCAGGGGATTATACGTCTAACCGGACGTGTACAACACTGCCCCACAAATAAACTACAAGTCTCATCAAATACGGTCCAATGTAAATCTGGTTTAATTCTATCAATCTTACATCCTCATATAATATACTCAAGTATAATTACTACAAATGTAATATCCAATTACAATAGGGACATAGATTATTACCTCGACAAGCCCAAAATTATCCAAGATTATATGTCGATCACGAGCAACGTTTAGCTCGATTCCTTACGCTCCAACCCGCTCCAAGAGACCCAGAGAAGTTTCCAAACAACTTCTCTTAACACTTCAACCAAGCTTATGAAGATTTTCTAGGGTTTCATTTTGCGACTATTGGAATAAAGTAGCATTTCCGGGCTCCTAGTATTGAAATAAATTTGGAATACTACTAGGGATGCTAGGCTAAGGTATTTGGGATTATACTACAATACTTAGAGTATTTCCTACACAAAGAGGGGGGTGGACGAAAATACTAAAGGGAGGGAGTATTGCCTTGGAAATTATTTCAAGTGTGGATGAAAATAAGTCTTGCTATCAAGGGGTATTTATAGAACAATCAAAGGCCAAGATCAAGGCAAGTGTGTGGTGAGATCTTGGGACAAGTGTGTGTGGGTCCCACCCTCCAAATGGCTTCACAAAACTTGGGACAAGTGGCTTGCCACTTGTCCCACCATTTCGGCCAAAGCCAAGTGTCAACAAGAAACGGCCAACCATGGCCACATGGGGGTGACACGTGTCGCCCCCCTACTCGTCCAAAATATTTCATCTTCCGAAAATATCCAAAATACCGAAAATCTCAAAAACAAAGCGGGCCCCACAAAACCGTAAATTTCTCCCGTGGGCCCCACGTGACCATTTTTGAAAATAAAATCTCAAAATTCTAATAAAATCCAAGAAGTCCAAATACCAAATCTGGGAATCCAATTCCCATTAACGAACCTTTTTCTTCACAAAAATCGGAAACTTTTCCGTCGAAAAATCACATCTTTCTTTCTTTCCAAAATTTCTGTCGTATCCTCGTACGTACGTCCCCACATACATACCCTGGAACTACGGGGTATAACATTCTTCCCCCCTTAGAAACATTCGTCCCGAATGTTCCTTCTAAGTCTCCAAAACATACCTGCGCCGGTATAGTCTTCACTACTATACTTACGAAACCAATCATGCCACACCTGGCCACAAAAATAACATACGCGCAAATACTTAAATCCACGCCAACGAGGAATCACCTCCAACGTGCATAACAACACAAAACTTCCACCCATGGTCCAACGGATACTTTCTTCCCCTCTTCACTTATAAAAAGGACACTTCCATCATCTTACCACATCTTAGCCTCTTTTCTTACTCGTCGTATCTTCCTCGTACACTCGAAATCTTCCTACTATACGTACCACATTTCTGTCATTGCTTCAGTTTCCAAAATCTCGGGGTCACTATCTCTAACTTGGTCATCATACTAGCCTCAAATTCTTTCAAGGCCATTCCCGGCCTTCACGATCCGATTCTAGTCGAACACATCCACGAACTCATACGATGGCTACCTAAACCTGGGCTTAGCACCCTCGTGACCCTACCACCTGGCGGGACCACCTCGAACTGACCCCACCCCAAACCGGGCTGCGGGTTGACCCGCGAATGGTCCTCAACCCGACCCATAATCGCACCAGACTCTTGTTCCCCGATCCAGAACAACCTTACCTATACAAGTCCTGAAAGCGACCACTTCCATCTTACACAACCCAAGGAATTATCCCACTAATCAAGTCACGAAAACCTAGTGGTCTTCTTAGCTTAACTACTCTCTTATAATTCACACCACTCAGGGACTTATCACACAATTATACCCCTCGTATTCTATGCACTCCGACAAAGGTCAATCGTAAACAAAATCTTTTACTCAAGACGGTCTCGCATCTAAGGTCTCCACGTATAATATTCTAAGGTTCACACCTTCCATGACCCCAAACTTACCTCTTCAACTAATCATGTTCTCTAAATCACACTTAACACAATGCTATCCGTATAGCACTCCACACGTATCCCCCATAACAACATAACCAAGTCTCTTAAGGGCTAAAGGTATCTCTGTAACTACCGCTTTACTTCCTCTGTCGCTCTAACCATAACACTGCCTGCGCCTAGCTATATAAGGCGATGAACCACCACCGATCCGAAGGTGAGTCTCAGACTGCTACCTGCCTCGGACAAACTCTCACCAAATGGCCTGTTGCAAGCATACAAGCGCCGTCGGCGACGACACTCCCATAATGGAGTCTATTACAATGGCCAACGAGGTAGGGGTGACCTCATCCGACTAACACCCCTTCTAGAACAATCAACCCAATCGACCGGTAGGTCGAGTCATCCCTCTTGTATCCCTCCTACTTGGACATCCTCCCATCACATGGCCCTGACGGCTGCAAGTATAAAAAATCTCCCATATTAGCACGACACCCTGAGGATCATCCTCAGCTCTCTATCCATAGAACTCTGGCGAACTGCAACTCAAGAAATCCCGAAGTCTCAGACTATCGGATCTAGGGTGAATCACTGGTACTGCCGGAACCACCGGCTCCCGTCCGTCCTCATATCTTGCCACGATCCTAGCTAGTAACTGGGCCACCTCTTGAACTCATATCCTCGGCTCTGGCGGTATCGAGGCTCAGTATCGTGGCCTCGATGAAAGCGTGCGCTCTAAACTCTGCTGGGACTAGCGGCGTCATAAAACTCGTCGTCAAGTACTATCTCGGTAATGACGGCTTGTGCCTCGTAACCCTCTCGTGCTCTATTCGCGCCTCCTCTGTTGCCGCCCTCACGGGCTCTGGTTGCCTTGCGTGAGGCATAAGCGGTACACACGAGTACGTCAGGGAGTCCAACTTATAACACAGCTCTAAGGCACGATCTCAGAGTGAGAAGAATGGAAACCAATCCTACATATCCTGTAGCCTCCTGATTATAGATGTGGTGCACAACACACCGATAATCAAGACTCTACTAGACACGATGCGTAGACACTTTCCGAGGATTAATCGCTCGATACCACTTTTGTCACGACCGATCCGGGCCACCGAGTGCCTTACCCGGGCACCCTAGTGATACAACATCGAGAAAATCAGCGGAAATAAAAACTAAAACATGAGACAAGACATAAAGTATGAAACAAAGCTAACCAAAGCGGTCACCTTCCCGAATATATACATATATGTATCAACGAGCGATTAAATCCTTTTACAAACCTCGCCACAACAAGACTACAGACCTCTAAGAATGTAATTATAACTATGACGGACGGGGCCGCCATACCACGAATGTACAAGTATCTACACCGGAGGACTATACCAAAGATAAGCCTCCGGAGAAACGGAGCTTCTCAAAACGCTGAGCTGTGATCCTAAAGGCGCGGATCCACAACCGATGTACCTCTACCTGCGGCATGAACGCAGCCCCCCGAAGGAGGTCAGTACAACAGGTACCAAGTATGTGAAACTGTAAAATACTGTAAATTAAATCATAATAGTCTATATAAAGCAGGAGACATATATGATAACCAAACTACAATACATAATATGTTGATACGCGTCAGTCGTGGACTCACGCCTCAAGGTCATCACTCAAATATAACTATGGGTCTCACTCCCACAACATCAATCATGCGTGGAATACCTTTCCGCTGTGATCTATGATATAATAACACCAAGAAGTACACATGAACAGCAGGTCCCACCTGTGTCATAAAAACCGTACGGGGCAAGTACGAAGGCTAACTACCAGATACCAAGCCGCATCATCAACTGACCGGGGCAAGTACGAAAGCCAACTACCAGATACCAAGGCCGTACCAACAAATCTACATAACCATACCACGAAGCTGACCCAGGGCAAGTACGAAAGCCAACTACCAGATACCAAGCCTGCGCCACGTAGCTGGCCGGGGCAAGTACGAAGACTAACTACCAGATACCAAGCCGGAATCACGAGACTTCGTCACAAAACTGAACGGGGCAAGTACGAAGGCCAACTACCAGATACCAAGCCGAAACAGCCACGACTTCGGGGCAAGTACGAGAGCCAACTACCAGATACCAAGCCGAATCAGTAAAACCTGCGTGGAGCTAGTCCATGGAATAATAATCCTAATGGAACCGTACCCGTGGGCCACCCAACGTGTCAGTAGGTCCATCAATCAAGAATAACATGACCGGCCCTCCATCGAGAGACGCGGTGGTATAGAATTACAATACTAGCACGACAAGGCGATCACACGCAAACGTAGGCAAATTACACACAACTCAAGGTACTTTCATTTTATGTCAACAATACGGGTTTCAAATCCCAAAAAAATATTACCTACTTTCATTCTTTCAAAAAGACCTCTTTTTACGTAAAAGATACTAATACTCGTAGTATCAAAAACACATTTCTTTTTCAAACCAAAATTACTTTACTTTCGTAAAAACCTTTACAAGGCTTTTAAAATCAAGTACTCTATACTTTTTAAACCAAGTGCCTTCCTTTTAAAACAACATCAAGTATACTCTTTAAAACTCAAATACTTACTCTTTTCAAAACAAGTAACCTATACTTAAATCAAGTTACCATTTTAAAACCAATGATAAAACCATTCTTTTGCTTTCATAAAGTCGTTATAACTAACTTCCCATAAAGCTGTTATAACACTTTATGTTTTAAACCAATTTAAGACAAAACCATGTCTCTCTTTTAAACCAAAAACTCTTCAATTCCTCAAGTCTCTTTTCTTTTAGAAATCAAGTTCCTTTTAAAGGCCAAATACCCATTTCTCATAAAAGCGGTTTCACAACTGTTTAACACAAACCAAGTCCTTAATATTTCCTATCAAGTCATTTATAAGTCAAGTCTCTTATCTTTCAAGATCAAGTCTCTTAACTTCTAAAATCAATAAATCATTCTTTTACCTACATAAAGTCGTTATAACTAACTTCCCATAAAGCTATTATAACACTTTATGTTTTAAACCAACGAATTCACTTAGCACATGTACGTCTACCGTACTACATAGTTCACAACAATCATGCTAGAAAGATAGGAAGAGGTTCACATACCTCGCGACGATTATCGACAATTAGCAAAACGCCCACAAGATCAGTAACGCGCTAGCCTTTTCCACTCTTCAAGTAGAATACGCTACTCGTAGTACTGCAACCTATAAAGGCCACAAAACGCCTATCAACTCCTAGATCTCTTCGTAGAATATTCTAACTGCAAGATTCTTTACGCCTATCAAATCTCCTCCTCTACTCCGGCCCGCTACCAGGCCAACAACTCCCAGGGGATTATACGTCTAACCGGACGTGTACAACACTGCCCCACAAATAAACTACAAGTCTACTGTAAATACAGTCCAATGTAAATACAGTTTAATTCTATCAATCTTCTATCCTCATATAATATACTCAAGTATAATTACTACAACATGTAATATCCAATTACAATAGGGGACATAGATTATTACCTCGACAAGCCCAAAATTATCCAAGATTATATGTCGATCCTGAGCAACGTTTAGCTCCAATTCCTTACGCTCCAACCCGCTCCAAGCGACCCTTAGAAGTTTCCAAACAACTTCTCTTAACACTTCAACCAAGCTTATGAAGATTTTCTAGGGTTTCATTTTGCGACTATTGGAATAAAGTAGCATTTCCGGGCTCCTAGTATTGAAATAAATTTGGAATACTACTAGGGATGCTAGGCTAAGGTATTTGGGATTATACTACAATACTTAGAGTATTTCCTACACAAAGAGGGGGGTGGACGAAAATACTAAAGGGAGGGAGTATTGCCTTGGAAATTATTTCAAGTGTGGATGAAAATAAGTCTTGCTATCAAGGGGTATTTATAGAACAATCAAAGGCCAAGATCAAGGCAAGTGTGTGGTGAGATCTTGGGACAAGTGTGTGTGGGTCCCACCCTCCAAATGGCTTCACAAAACTTGGGACAAGTGGCTTGCCACTTGTCCCACCATTTCGGCCAAAGCAGTGTCAGCAACGGCCAACCATGGCCACATGGGGTGACATGTGTCGCCCTACTAAATCCAAAATATTTCGTCTTAGAAAATATCCAAAATACCGAAAATCTCAAAAACAAAGCGGGCCCCACAAAACCGTAAAATTCTCCCGTGGGCCCCACGTGACCATTTTTGAAAATAAAATCTCAAAATTCTAATAAAATCCAAGAAGTCCAAATACCAAATCTGGGAATCCAATTTCCATTAACGAACCTTTTTCTTCACAAAAATCGGAAACTTTTCCGTCGAAAAATCACATCTTTCTTTCTTTCCAAAATTTCTGTCGTATCCTCGTACGTACGTCCCCACATACATACCCTGGAACTACGGGGTATAAAGTAGGATTGGTTTCTATTCTTCTCATTCTGAGATCGTGCCTTAGAGCTGTGTTGTAAGTTGGACCCCTCTGACGTATTTCATTTCACCAGTTATGCCTCCGCGCAAGGCAACCCGGGCCGAAGGCAAGGCGGCAAGGAGCCGCAAGTAGAGCGGCGGCTCTACAGAGACCACAAGACTGAGCCTCCATCCACGATGCAGGCGAGAGAGATGGGTTACGAGTAGGCCCGATTAATGGCGAGTTGTGGCGAGACTTGAGGATAAGTGGACGCAGCAGTTCGATGCAGATGGTTCACCCTAGATCGAGATAGTTTGAGGCTACGGATTTTCTCGAGATGTAACCCGCCGAGTTTTATGGGTCGAGGCACGAGGATGATCCGCGAGTTCATCCGGCGATTCTGACGGATCGTAGAGTGATCAAGGCATCGGAGACCGAGTCGGTGGTCCTAGGTTCGCATCGCGTGATACCGCTGATCGTGGTTTGATTCGTAGGAGCTGTCGGGAGAGAATGCACTTCGGCTATATGGGACGAGTTCTCGAGGCATTTCTTGCACACTTCTTGCCTCCACGGATGAGGAGGGCTCGGGAAGATTTTTGGTGTTGCGGCGAGCAGGCGTGCGGTTCGGGAGTACAAGGTGGAGTTCGACTCATTGGCGTGCGTCCGCGTTAGTAGCTAGTATGGAGGATCGAGTGCACCGATATATTACGAGGCTCGATGATTACCTAGCAGAGAGTTGTTGGTGTAGCTCTTGGTGGGCATGGACATTGCCGTATGCAGCTTATGCACTTGGTGTGAGCGGAGAAATCGACGGAATGACCAAGATCGGCGAAGAGGCGTAGCAGCGGCGTCCTTTGGTGACTTTCGAGGCGGACCGCTCAAGAGACTAGTTATGTACCTCCGCGATGCAGTGGTCTCTCACGCCGGGACGCCGGGATATTCAGGCAGTCGTGGCTCCTGTGTTTCAGATTTTGGGGAGTAAGTGCTCGCCGGATGAGGTCGCCACTTGTCTCGGTGTGGTAGTTGTGGAAAACTTCATAAGGAGAGTGTCGTACTAACTTGGGAGATTGTTATTCTTGCGGCCCAACAGGCCATCCGTGAGAAGCTGTCCGACTAGGGGGTAGCTGGTAGGATAGCACGGACTACGGATCGATTGCGGGTTCTTCACCTTCCATAGCTAGGCTGTTCATACACCTACAGCCACGGTAGAGGTCGCGGTGGAAGTTCCCAGTTTTAGCGGTCCTTTGAACCGCCTATTTTCAGGTATATCCTTAAACCTCTAGAGACTTGTATGTATTGATGTTATGATAATGTGTTAAGTGTTATGTTCGGATAGCTTTGTGCTAAAATGTGATTTAGAACCTGGTTAGTAAAAAAAAGGGTAAGCCTGGGGGTGAGAAAATGATGAACCTTAGAATATTACGGTTGAGACCTTAGATGTAAGGCCGTCTTGAGTACAAGATTTTGCGGGTGATCTTTGTCTGAACGTATAGGTATACGTGGAGTAATTGTGGGAAAAATTCCTTGGGTAGTGTAAAATGGAAGTGGTAGCTTTCATGACCTGTATAGGTAAGATTGTTCCGGATCGGGGAACAAGAGCTTGATGCGTTAAGTGGGTCGGGTTGGGGCCATGTTGCGGGCCAACCCGCGGCCTGTTTCGAGGTGGGGTCAGCTCTGGGTGGTCCCGCCAGGTGGTGGGGTCACGAGGGTGCTAGGCCCAAGTTTAGATGACCATCGTATGAGTTCGTGGATATGTTCGACGTACGGATCGTGAAGGCCGGGAATGGTCTTAAGGGAGATTGAGGCTAGTAAGATGACCAAGTTTGGAGGTGGTGACTCCAAAGTTTTGGAAACTAAAGCAATGACTAAAGTGTGGTACGTATACTAGAAGAGTTCAAGTGTTCGAGAAGGGCACGACGAGTAAGGAAGGAAGAGAACGTGTGTTATTTCGTGGCCAGGTGTGGCGTTGGCAACTTGTTAGAGGAACTTTATCGTTATCCGTCTTGAGAAGGAACATTCGGGATGAATGTTTCTAAGGAGGGGAGAATGTTATACCCCGTATTTCAGTATGTATGCGTGAGGCGACGTATAAAAATTTAAGCCTTAAAGTTGGCAAGGTTCGAAATTTGGGCACAAGTGCAGAAAGAGTCGTTTTTTAAACGCGTTTTACTAGACTTGCGAAGGGAAAATTCCGGCTATGTCATTTCTAATTTTTGCGGATTTTTCCGAGAGACGAAACATTTTGGACCAACGGGAGGGTGACATGTGTCACCCTCACATTGGAAGCAATTGTGGGCGGTAATGGACGATTGGGACTTTGGGGTTGGTAGGATATTTTGTGCAAGTTGTTGTGGTAGATGGATAAGGTACACATGGTTAAAATCTAGCCCTACACTTGCCTTACACTTGGATGGATCTTGGCCATTGGTTGGCCATTTCTTGACCTATAAATACCCCCCTTGTTGAAGAGTTATTTCATCCAAACTTGAGCATTCTTTCTAAGTCTCAAAATACTCCCTCCCTCTTGATATTTCGTCCAAAGCCTTCCCCCTCCCCCCCCTTGAGAAGCCTTGGCCGAGGTGCTCCCCACTCTAGTGGTCGGCCGAGAATACACCCCCCCTTGCCTAGTTGTTTCGTATAATACCTCCCTTTGTGGTATAGAAATACTCTCCAAGTATTGTTATAATGCCCTAAATACTCTAGCCCAAATACCTTGTAGTACTTTCCAAAGTTACCTCTATACGAAAAGCCCAGAAATACTATTATACTTCCCCTCAGTCACAAAAACGAAACCCTGAGGAAAACCTTCATAGTCGGTTGAAGTGTTAAGTAGAAGTTGCGTAGAACTTCTAAGGGATGTTTGGAGCGGATTGGAGCACTCGGAGTAGGAGCTTAACGTTGCTCAGGATCGACATTAAACTTGGATAATTTTGGGCTCATCGACCATGTACTACTTGGAAGGTGGACAAGGCTAGCCGGGTTATAGCCGTGGAGCGTTTTGCTTATAGTCGATAATCGTCGCGAGGTATGTGATTCTTCCTATACTCTTGAGCATGATATTTTAAAGATATATATATATAGTACGGTAGACGTACGTGTGCTAACTGAACGTAGTTGTACGGCAATGTCTTTTGACTTAAGCCTGAATAAAATATATATATATAGTACGGTGAGCGACGTGTGCTAAGCGAACGTAGTGGTGCAGCAATGTCTTTTGACTTAAGCTGAATAATAAGAATCTTGAAGTATTTCAAAGAATTAAGAAACCTTTACGAAGAAGAGTAATACTTGGTTTTGAAAACATAAGAGTTATACTAGCTTTATGGGAAGTTAGGTATAACGTCTTAAGAGTGATAAAGAGAATGGTTTTACTGATTTTAAAAAGTTAAGAGACTTGATCTTATAAGATAAGAGACTTGACTTAATATGGATGTTTGTGTGAAACCTCATTCGTGAGTAATGAGTACTTGGTTTTTTAAAAAAGGGGAATAATGTTTTTCTTGATTTGAATCGAATGAGTATCGACAAACCATCGCGGCGCTAATAAAGGAAAATGTATTGAATAATGAAGTATTATTAAAACCGGTAGAAACCTCCATCCGCATAGAAGCTAAGATGAGACAAAATGATATTACATTTTCTAGATCATGGTTGCTTTAATAAGATGGTTATAAACAAGAATAAATCGCCACACATATGGCATATGTTACTCAATTGTTTTAAAAGAGATTAAGACATCGAACTATGAAACTTTTCTAAAGTAAAGAGACTTGAGTAATTGAAATTAGGCAAACTGGAACTTTAGGGAAAAGAAAGGCATTGTTTTGTCTTAAAACGGTTTAAAACATAAAGTGTTATAACAGCTTTATGGGAAGTTAGTTATAACGACTTTATGAAAACAAAAGAAGGGTTTTATCATTGGTTTTAATGTGGTAACTTGACTTTAAAAAATAGAAGTGTTTTGGTTTAAAAAGAAGGCATGGTATTGCCTTAATTTGGTTTTAAAAAGGAAAGTATGGAAGTTGTTTTGGTTTACTTAAAAAAGATGTAAGTCACTCTATTTTATACTACGTATCGGGTGACTTTTATAAAGGATTGGATCTCTTAAAAGGAATTTAACGCACGTAGTACTTTAGGAGTTAAAACCGGACTTTGACATAAAATGAAAGTACCTTGAGTTGTGTAACTTGCCTATGCGTGTTGTTGTGAAACTTGCCTATGCTTATTGTGATAGCCTTTGTGTGCAAGAATTGTGTGTCTATACTCTCGCGTCTCTCGATGGAGGACGGTTGACTTGTTGAGGACTTACTTGGGCGTCTGCGGCGGTGACGGAGAATTCCGCAGTGCGCTCGCGTTGATAGTGTTATTCCATGGACTAGCTCTCCACGAGGTTCTTCTTGTTCGGCCTTGGTACACGGTGGTCGGCTTTTCTTGCCCCGCCTCGTGGCTGATTCGCCCTTGGTACTGGTAGTTAGCCCTCGCACTTGCCCGCTCGGTGTAGTGACGAAGTCTCGTGATCTGACCTTGGTACACAGTAGTTAGCCCTCGTACTTGCCCGGCCACTCGTGGCCGCCTTGGTATCGGTAGTCGGCTTTCGCCGCTGTCGAACCGTGGTTTGGTTGTATTGTATTGTTAGTACGACTTTGGCATCGGTAGGACTTGGTGTTGGTGTACTTCTTGGTGTTATCATATCATAGATCGCCAGCGGTGAGAAGGTATTCCACGGGCATGATTGATGTTGTGGGCGTGAGACCCATAATTATATTCGAGTGATGACTTGGAGGCGTGAGTCACGACTTGATATAATCGTATATATGTATCGTAGTTTGGTTATCATACATGTCTCCCGCTTACATAGACTACTATGATTTCATTTACGTATTCTGATTTCACATACTGTACTGTTGCATCGACCTCCTCCGGGGCTGCTCATGCGCAGTAGAAGTACATAGGATGTCGATCCCGCTTTTAGGATCACCTTTCGTATTGGGAAGCTACGTTCCTTGAGGCTTATCTTTGGTATGTTACCACAGTGCGTAGGTTCTTGTACATTCGGGGTATGGCGGGGCCTGTCCGTCATAGTTGTTGTAAAAATCTTAGAGTGCATGCTTTGTTGTGGGCAGGGTTGTAAGGATTGTAACTGTTCAAAGGTCGATATATATATATATGTTGAAAGGCAACCGTTTTGGTTGGCCTATTTTCTTTTATCTTGATCCATATCTAAACTGTATGTTCAAGTTTTTATTTCCGCTGGTTTTTCTCTGATGTTGTATCACTAGGGTGCCCGGGGTAAGGCACCAGTCACGGGCCCGGGTTCGGGTCGTGACAAAAATGTAATTATTCTTTCCTTCCAAAATTCAAATCTTAAATCCTTAATCACGTTCTCAATTAGTAGCCCTGGTATTACGGGGTGTAACACTAGCATAGTGGTAGGCAGCGTGGCCACGGAGCAGTAGCTAACCTAGAGTGAGCAATTTGAGGATTCGGGATTTTCTGGGTTGTAATCCACCCGAGTTCTATGGTTTGAGATCTAAGGAGGATCCTCAGGAGTTCATTCGGCAGGTACAACGGACTATGCAGGTGCTTAGGGCCTCGGAGACAGAGTCAGTTGTGCTAGCTTCTTACCGGTTACGCGATATTGCGTTGAACTGGTTTGAGTCATGGGAGCTGTCTAGAGGTGTGGGTGCTCTTCCAGCTGTTTGGGATGAGTTCACAGAGGCCTTCCTTGATCACTTTTTGCCTCCTGAGATGAGGAGAGCCCGCGTGGATAGGTTCTTGACATTGAGACAGAATGGGAGGACTATCAGAGAGTACAACCTGGAGTTTGACTCATTGGCCAGGTATGCGCTCACTATTGTGGCTGACATGGCGGACAAAGTTCACCGCTATGTGATGGGGCTAGACCGTTATATGGTTACTGCATGTCTGGGAGTGGCCCTTCAGCCAGGTATGGATATTGCCAGGATGCAGGCTTATGCACAGGGGATTGAGGACAGAGAGAGAGAGGACCAGCCCGACCTAGTACAGCCCAAGAGGGCCAGGACGGCAGGGTTTCAGGATAACTTTCGAGGCGGACAACCTCAGCAACAGTCTAGGTCTACATTTCAGCCAGCACAGAGTGCCCCTTCTCAGTTTTCTGGCAGGAGGTCTGATCAGCCGGGTTATTCGGGAGCAAGTCAGGGCTCTAGGGCAGTACGTTCGCAGAGGTTCAGAGGTACTAGACGGACGAGGCCACCCCTACCTCGATGTGTCCAATGTGGGAGGTCCCATATTGGGGAGTGTCATGCTACTTCGAGAACCTATTTTTCATGCGGCAGTCGAGACCATATGGTGAGGGAGTGTCCGTACAAGGGGGGCACGGGTAGTATGATTCACTACGGTCGATTCTGGGTCTTCTTCTTACGTGGTTATGCGCCCGGGCGAGGTGTTCACGGACGGCGCGCGGCGAGATGTCGTGGTGGAGGTCCTAGTTCTAGCGGTCCACAGAACCGCATATATTCCTTAGCCAGCCGGCAGGATCAGGAGGCTTCCCCGGATGTCGTCACAGGTACATTATTGATTTCATGATGTGACGTTTATGTTTTGATAGATCCAGGTTCTATTTTGTCCTATGTGTCCCCTCTTATTGCTGGTAGAATGGGAATAGAGCCTGTGTCGATAGAGCCTTTTGAGGTAGCTACACCAGTGGGTGATTCGGTGCTAGCTGAGCGGGTGTACAAAGATTTCCCGGTGTTCATATACAGTCGTCAGACCCTAGCAGACGTGATAGAGTTGGAGATGACAGATTTTGACGTCATTATGGGTATGGACTGGTTGGCTTCTTGTTATGCCAATGTTGACTGTAGAGACAGGTTGGTCCGATTCCAGTTTCCCAGTGAGCCGGTTATTGAGTGGAAGGCAATACAGCGTTGCCGAGGGGTAGGTTTATTTCTTACCTCAAGGCTAGGAAGATGGTGCGAGCGGTACATCTATCATCCGCACGTATTCGATATAGAAATGAGGTGCAGTTCTTGATCGATTCGGTGGTTAGAGGTTTTAGGATGTATTCACGATGATCTCGGGTATCCTCCGCAGAGGAGATTGAGTTTTGTATTGATATGTTGCCAGACACTTGGCCTATATCTATTCCGTCGTACCGGATGACACCTGCTGAGTTGAGGGAGTTGAAGGACCAGCTGAAAGATTTGCTGGAAAAAGGCTTTATTAGGCCTAGTATTTCTCCCTGGGGAGCGCCAGTTTTATTTGTTAAAAAGAAGGATGGGACGCTGCGTATGTGTGTTGACTACAGACAGCTGAATAAGGTAACTATCAAGAATAGGTACCCCCTCCCCAGGATTGATGATTTGTTTTACCAGTTGCAGGGTGCGAGGTGTTTCTCCAAGATAGACCTGCGGTCCGGTTATCATCAGGTGCGAGTTAGAGAGGCAGATATCCGAAGATCGCGTCAGACGTATGGGCATTATGAGTTCAAGGTGATGTATTTCGGTTTGACTAACGCTCCAGCGGTATTTATGGATTTGATGAACCGGGTGTTCAAGCCATTTTTGGATACGTTTGTTATAGTATTCATTGATGACATCCTGGTTTATTCTCGCACAGAGCAGGAGCATGCAAATCACTTGAGGGCAGTACTTGGAGTCCTCCGGAGCCGGCAGTTGTACGCCAAGTTCTCCAAGTGTGAGTTTTGGTTGGCCTCAGTGGCATTCTTGGGGCACATTTGTTACGCCCCGTAAGTCCAGGACATGTATAAGAGAATGGAAGCGAGAACGCAAGACTTGAAAAAGGGTACGAAAGGAAGAATTGTTTTTCCGACGGAAAATCTTCCGAATGTCGGAAAGGAAAAATATTTGTTGATGAGAATTAGATTCTCAAAATGCATTATTTGAATAGTATGGAACTTATTAACATTATGGAAATGTATTTTTACGGATTTGGTCACGTGGGGCCCACCCGGGAAATTTTACGTTTTGTGGGGCCCACGAGGGTTATGAAATTTTATGGACGAATGGGAGGGCGACACGTGGCACCCCCCACATGGTCTTGGAAGAAATTAAGACAAGGTTAAAATGGTCATTGACCATTAAGGATGAACAAGTCTTGCTAGCTTGAGAAAATTGACCAAGTCAACTTGCCACTTGGATAAATATTTAATGTTCTTCATCCTAGCCACACATATGTTGTTATCTTGACCCTCCATTGTATTATATATACACACTAGTGCAAGACTAAGTCTCCAACACTTAGAAAAATTTCACATTGTTCTTGTGTCACGACCCGAACCCGGGCCCGTGACTGGTGCCTTACCCCGGGCACCCTAGTGATACAACATCAGAGAAAAACCAGCGGAAATAAAAACTTAAACATTTAAATAGACATGGATCAAGATAAAAGAAAATAGGCCAACCAAAACGGTTGCCTTTCAACATATATATATATAGACATTTGAACGATTCTGATCCTACAACCCCGCAACAATGCTACAGACCTCTAAGATTTTTACAACAACTATGACGGGACAGGGCCCCGCCATACCCCTGAATGTACAAGAACCTACAGACTCAGGGTAACATACCAAAGATAAGCCTCCGAAGGAACGGAGCTTCCCAATACGCTGAACTGAGATCCTAAACGCGGGGATCGACAGCCGATGTACCTCTACCTGCGGCATGAACGCAGCCCCCCGAAGGAGGTCGATAACAGTACCAAGTATGTGAAATCGTAAAATCACGTAAATGAAATCATAATAGTCTATATAAAGCAGGAGACATGTATGATAACCAAACTACAGTTCACAACATAAAGCGATGTCAAGTCGGGAACTCACGCCTCAAAGTCATCCTCATGCGTGGAACTCCTTCTCACCGCCGATCGGTACAAATCATGTGATACGTATAACATGTCTCGGCCCATCTCATGGACCCAGTATAGAAACGTGTGGAATACATTCCCGGTTCATCCCATGAACGCGGTAGTCGAGTGAAATACATTCCCGGTTCATCCCATGAACGCGGTAGTCGAGTGAAATACATTCGGTTCATCCACGTAACGCAGTCGAGTGAAATACATTCCCGGTTCATCCCATGAACGCGGTATTCATGTTAAATACATTCGCGGTTCATCCCATGATCGCGGTAGTCGAGTGAAATACATTCGGTTCATCCTATGAACGGTAGTCAGTGAAATACATTCGGTTCATCCTACGAACGCGGTGGTCGAGTGAAATACATTCGGTTCATCCCATGAATGCGTAGTCGAGTGAAATACATTCGGTTCATCCCGTGAGCGGTAGTCGAGTGAAATACATTCGGTTCATCCATGAACGCGTAGTCGAGTGAAATACATTCCTTGCACAACAAGTCTATCACACGCAAACATAGGCAAGTTACACACAACTTAAAGTACTTTCATTTTATGACAAAGTCCGGGTTTTAACCCTAAAGTACTACGTACGTTAAATTCCTTTTAAGAGATCCATTCCTTTTATAAAAGTCACCCAATACCCGTAGTATAAAATAGAGTGACTTACATCTTTTAAGTAAACCAAAACAACTTCCATACTTTCCTTTTTAAAACCAAATTAAGGCAATACCATGCCTTCTTTTGAATCAAAACACTTCTCTTTTAAAGTCAAGTTACCACATTAAGACCAATGATAAAACCCTTCTTTCGTTTTCATAAAGTCGTTATAACTAACTTCCCATAAAGCTGTTATAACACTTTATGTTTTAAACCAATTTAAGACAAAACAATGCCTTTCTTTTCCCTAGAGTTCCAGTTTGCCTAATTTCAATTACTCAAGTCTCTTTTAGAAAAGTTTCATAGTTCGATGTCTTAATCTCTTTTAAAACAATTGAGTAACATATGCCATAGGCGTGAGCAGTTTATTCTTGTTTATAACCATTTATTAAAGACCATGATCTAGAAAATGTAATATCATTTTGTCTCATCTTAGCTTCTATGCAGATGGAGGTTTCTACTGGTTTTAATAATACTTCATTATTCAATACATTTTCCTTTATTAGCGCTGAAGTGGTTTGTTCGATACTCATTCTGATTTCCGAAATCAGTAAAACATTATTCCTTTTAAAAAACCAAGTACTCATTACTCACGAATGAGGTTTCACACAAACATCCATACTAAGTTAAGTCTCTTATCTTTTAAGATTAAGTCTCTTAACTTCTAAAAATCAGTAAACCATTCTCTTTATCTCTCTTAAGACGTTATACCTAACTTCCCATAAAGCTAGTATAACTCTTATGTTTTCAAAACCAAGTATTACTCTTCTTTCAAAAAGGTTTCTTTAATATCTTTGAAATACATTCAAGGTTCTTATTATTCAGGCTTAAGTCAAAAGACATTTCCGTACAACTACGTTCTGTTAACACACGTACGTCTACCGTACTATATATATTTCTTTAAAATATCATGCTCAAGAGTATAGGAAGAATCACATACATCGCGACGATTATCGACTATAAGCAAAACGCTCCACGGCTATAACGGCTAGCCTTGTCCACCTTCAAGTAGCACATGCTACTTGCGAACATTCAACCAATAAAGGTTATCGATCTGTAAATACAGTCCATGTAAATCTGATTTAATCTTCTACTTATATTCTTCTGATGTGATACAGTTCAATTCTATTCTGTAATATCCTTCTATTACAGTTCAATTCTCTTCTATGAATCTTATATTCATTTCAATACTACTACCTTAAGCAATTTCCAATTATACTAGAAGGATAGGATTATTTACCTCGGTAAGCCCAAAATTATCCAAGTAAAAATGTCGCTCCTGAGCAACGTTAAGCTCCTACTCCGTGCGCTCCAACCCGCTCCAAACAACCCTTAGAAGTTCTACGCAACTTCTACTTAACACTTCAACCGACTATGAAGGTTTTACTTAGGGTTTCGTTTGTGACTGAGGGAAAGTATAATAGTATTTTCCGGGCTTTTCGTAAAGAGGTAACCTTGGGAATACTACAAGGTATTTGGGCATTATAACAATACTAGGAGAGTATTTCTATACCACAACAAGGGGTATTATACGAAAACAACTAGGCTAGGGGGGGAGGGGAGGCTCTCGGCCAAGGCTTCTCAAAGGGGGGCTTGGACGAAACACAACTCTCAAAGGGAGGGATTTTAACACTTAGAAATGATTTTTGGATGAAGAATTTCATCAACAAAGGGGGGGTATTTATAGGTCAAGAAATGGCCAACCAATGGCCAAGATTCTTCCAAGTGTTAGGCAAGTGTAGGGCTAGGATTAAGCCATGTGCACCTTATCCATCTACCACACCAACTTGCACAAAATATCCTACCTAACCCATCCCACCCTTTAGTCCAATTGCGCCTTCCTTCCATTGTGAGGGTGACACATGTCACCCTCCCGGTCCAAAATGTTCCGTCTCTCGGAAAAATCCGCAAAAATTAAAAATGACATAGCCGTATTTTTCCGTTCGCAAGTTTAGTAAAACGTTTCGTCGAAAAACGACTCCTTTCGGCACTTGTGTACAAATTTCGAAACTTGCCAAATCTTAAGGCTTAAATTTATATACGTACGCCCTCACGTACATACTCTGGAAATACGGGGTATAACATTCTCCCCTCCTTAGAAACATTCGTCCCGAATGTTCCTTCTCAAGACGGATAACGATGAAGTTCTTCTAAAAAGTTGACCACGCCACGTTCTCTTCCTTCCTTACTCGTCGTGCCCTTCTCGAACACTTGAACTCTTCTAGTATACGTACCACACTTTAGTCATTGCTTTAGTTTCCAAAACTTTGGAGTCACCACCTCCAAACTTGGTCATCTTACTAGCCTCAATCTCCCTTAAGACCATTCCCGGCCTTCACGATCTGCTTCTGGTCGAACACATCCACGAACTCATACGATGGTCATCTAAACTTGGGCCTAGCACCCTCGTGACCCCACCACCTGGCGGGACCACCCAGAGCTGACCCCACATCGAAACAGGCCGCGGGTTGGCCCGCAACATGGCCCCAACCCGACCCACTTAACGCATCAAGCTTTTGGTTCCCCGATCCGGAACAATCTTACTAATTCACATCATGAAAGCTACCACTTCCATCTCACACTACCCATGGACTTATCCTTTCAACTAACCATGTTTTCTAACTCATAACTAACACAACGTTATCCGCACATGGCGCACAACTAAAGATCATCATATCAAGCATGCAAAACTCTAGAGGGTTAAGGATATACCTGAATCTACCGCTCCACTCTAATCATAGGCACGCCTGCCGCAGGCTATAGAAAGCGATGAACTGCGTCGATCCGTGAGCTGCGCCAAGTCGCGGCACCTCTCCTATAAGCATCTCGTCACATGGCCGACGGCGGCGCAGTGAAACAAGCACGATAAAAGACGACATTCCGGGATGACGTCGCACATCGTCTTGCGAGGACATGAATCCTGGCGGCTAGAACTCACGTATACTGAACGAAACCACGGAGCTCGACCAGCTCGAATACCGAACGTCACGAAGGCGCGGAGGACCACTGCATCTTGGCGGAGGTACATAACTAGCTTTATTCTTTGAGGCGGTCCGCCTTGAAAGTTACCAAAGGACCCCTTGTCCCGGCCTCTTCTCGCGATCTCGGCCATTCCGTCGACCTCTCGTGCCTCACATCTGGTGCATGAGCTTGCATGCGGGCAATGTCCATGCGGTGAAGAGCTACACGTACAAGCCTCGCCAAGTAATCATCTAGCCGGTGACGTAGCGGTGTACTCATCCTCCATATCGGCTACTACGGGGGACATACTGAGCTAATGAGTCGAACTCCACATTGTACTCTCTAACCGTCGCGATCTGCCTCGGCGTCAAGAAATCGCCGGCGAGCCCTCCTCATGCGTGGAGGCAAGAAGTGTGCAAGAAATGCCTTTGAGAACTCGTCCCATATACCTGGAAGTGCATTCTCTCCCGGGACAGCTCGCGAATCAAACCCGATCATTGCGGTATCACGCGGCCGTGCGAACCTAGGACCATCGGCTCGGTCTCCGATGCCTTGATCACTCTCATGACCATGTAGCGCCGGATGAACTCCTGCGGATCATCTTCGTGCCTCGACCCATAAAACTATGGCGGGTTACATCTCGAAAAATCCGTAGTCTCAAATGCGCTCGGGGTGAACTACGGTGCTATTGGGCCAGGCTGCTGCATCGGCCTATCCTCATATCGCCACGACCACGGCGATGGCGGCCATCTCCTTGTACCCATCTCATCTGCTCCAGTGTGGGGTGGAGGCTCAGTATTGTAGTCTCGGCAGCCATCGCTGCGACTCTAAGCTTCTTTGGTCTTGGGCGTCGCGAAACCGCCGTCGGAAGCTTGTCTCGTCTTGGCCGGACTGCGCCCTCGTACTCCTCATATCTCACTAACACTCCTCGATCGCCTTGCCCATGGGCACAGGTTGCCTGCGGGCATAGCGGTAAAGGAAAGGAATCGTCGAGAGGTCCACTTATCACGAGCTCTAAGGCACGATCTCGTAATGAGAAGAATGAAACCAATCCTAAATGTCCTATAGCCTCACGATTATAGATGTGGTGCACAACACACCGATAATCAAGACTACTACTAGACACGGTGCAGACACTTTCCGAGGACTAACTGCTCTGATACCACTTTTGTCACGACCCGAACCCGGGCCCGTGACTGGTGCCTTACCCCGGGCACCCTAGTGATACAACATCAGAGAAAACCAGCGGAAATAAAAACTTAAACATGTAAAATAGACATGGATCATGATGAAATAAAATAGGCCAACCAAAACGGTTGCCTTTCAACATATATATATAAAGACATTTGAACAGTTACAATCCTTACCCCGCCACACTTGTGATTACTCTGCACCTCTAAGATTTATACAACAACTATGACGGGACAGGGCCCCGCCATACCCCTGAATGTACAAGGACCTACAGACTCAGGGTAACATACCAAAGATAAGCCTCCGAAGGAACGGAGCTTCCCAAGACGCTGAAATGAGATCCTAAACGCGGGGATCGACAGCCGATGTACTTCTACCTGCGGCATGAACGCAGCCCCCCGAAGGAGGTCAGTACAACAGGTACCAAGTATGTGAAACTGTAAAATACTGTAAATGAAATCATAATAGTCTATATAAAGCAGGAGACATGTATGATAACCAAACTACGATTCCACAATATAAAGCGATCATGTCAAGTCGTGGACTCACGCTCAAAGTCATCCTCATGCCCGTGGAACTCTTCCTCAGCTGTGGCGATCTAGGTACAACCCATGTGATACGTTTAACATGTCTCACCATCTCATGGACCCAGATAGAAAGCGTGTGGAATACATTCGGTTCATCTCATGAACTTCGATAGTCGGATAGAATACATTCGGTCCATCCAGTGGGCGCGGTAGTCGAGTGAAATACATTCGGTTCATCCATGAACCGGTAGTCGTGGAATACATTCGGCTCATCCCATGAACCGGTAGTCGAGTAAAATACAGTACTTGCACAACAGGGCTATGACAATAAGCATAGGCAGGTTTCACAACAACAATCATAGGTAAGTTATACACAACTCAAGGTACTTTCTTTTATGTCAAAGTCCGGGTTTTAACCCTAAAGTACTACGTACGTTAAATTCCTTTTAAGAGATCCATTCCTTTTATAAAAGTCACCCGATACCCGTAGTATAAAATAGAGTGACTTACATCTTTTAAGTAAACCAAAACAACTTCCATACTTTCCTTTTTTAAACCAATTAAGGCAATACCATGCCTTCTTTTTAGACCAAAACACTTCTCTTTTTAAAGTCAAGTTACCACATTAAAACCAATGATAAAACCCTTCTTTTGTTTTCATAAAGTCGTTATAACCAACTTCCCATAAAGCTGTTATAACACTTTATGTTTTAAACCATTTTAAGACAACACAATGCCTTTCTTTTCCCTAAAGTTCCAGTTTGCCTAATTTCAATTACGCAAGTCTCTTTTTAGAAAAGTTTCATAGTTTAATGTCTTAATCTCTTTTTAAAACAATTGAGTAACATATGCCACAGGCGAGTAGGTTATTCTTGTTCATAATAAATCTTATTAAGCAGCCATGATCTAGAAAATATAATATCATTTTGTCTCATCTTAGCTTCTATGCGGATGGAGGTTTCTACTGGTTTTAATAATACTTAATTATTCAATACATTTTCCTTTATTAACGCTGCAGTGGTTTGTCGATACACATTCTGATTTCCGAAATCAATAAAACATTATTCCTTTTAAAAAGAACCAAGTACTCATTACTCACGAATGAGGTTTCACACAAAATTCATATTAATTCATTTAAGTTAAGTCTCTTATCTTATAAAATCAAGTCTCTTAACTTCTAAAATCAGTAAACCATTTTCTTTACCTCTCTTAAGACGTTATACCTAACTCCTCATAAAGCTAGTATAACTCTTTTTAAAACCTTTTAAAACCAAGTGTTACTCTTCTTTCAAAAATGGTTTCTTAATATCTTTGACATACATTCAAGGTTCTTATTATTCAGGCTTAAGTCAAAAGACATTGCCGTACAACTACGTTCTGTTTAACACACGTACGTCTACCGTACTATATATTATTCGGGCTTAAATCAAAAGACATTGACACACGTACGTCTACCGTACTATATATTCATGCTCAAGAGTATAGGAAGAATCACATACCTCGCGACGATTTATCGACTATAAGCAAAACGCTCCACGGCTATAACCCGGCTAGCCTTGACCACCTTCTAAGTAGCACATGCTACTTGCAAAACATTCAACCAATAAAGGTTATCGATCCATGTCTGATACTATGTAAGTACAGTTTAATCTTCAATCTTAATATTCTTCTGATGCGATTTCAGTTCAAGTCTATTCTGTAACATCCTTCTATTACAGTTCGATTCTCTCCTATGAATCTTATATTCATTTCTATACTACTACAGTATGTAATTTCCAATTACAAAAGAAGGACAGTAGTATTTACCTTGATGAGCCCAAAATTATCCGAGTTTAAAGTCGCTCCTGAGCAACGCTTAGCTCCTACTCCGAGTGCTCCAATCCGCTCCAAACAACCCTTAGAAGTTCTAACCAACTTCTACTTAAATACTTCAACTATCAATGAAGATTTTCCTTAGGGTTTCGTTTAGTGGCTAAAGAAAGTATAATAGTATTTTCTGGGCTTTGTATAAGTGTAACCTTGGGAATACTACAAGGTATTTGGGCATTATAACAATACTAGGAGAGTATTTCTATACCACAACAAGGGGTATTATACGAAAACAACTAGGCTAGGGGGGGGGGGGGGTTTGCCTCGGCTTAGGCTCTCAAAGGGGGAGGGCTTTGGACGATTTTTAACTCACAAAGGGGGAGAGATTTCAAGACTTGGAAAATGATTTTTGGATGAAGAAAGTTCATCAACTAAGGGGGTATTTATAGGTCAAGAAATGGCCAACCAATGGCCAAGATCAAGCCAAGTGTTAGGCAAGTGTAGGGTGAGGATTAAGCCATGTGTAAGTGGGTCCCACTTGTTCATCAACTACACAAAATATCTCACAAATATCCTACCTAACCTTGACTACAACAAAGCACAAAAAAAACGTGCAAGGAACCCCATTGCCGTCCACTCTTTGAGGGTGACACATGTCACCCTCCCGTTGGTCCAAAATGTTTCGTCTCTCGGAAAAATCCGCAAAAATTATAATGACATAGCCGGAATTTTCCCTTCGCAAGTTTAGTAAAACGTTTCGTCGAAAAACGATTCTTTTCGGCACTTGTGCCCAAATTTCGAACTTGCCAAATCTTTAAGGCTCAAATTTTATACGTACGCCCTCACGTACATACTCTGGAAATACGGGGTATAACACCGGAAATACTACCGTATGTCCTTTTTGGTCTCAAACCGAAACCCTAGGAAAAATCTCCATAGTTGGTTGGAGTATTAAGGAGAAGTTGCGTAGAACTTCTAAGGGTTGTTTGGAGCGGGTTGGAGCACCCGGAGTTGGAGCTAAACGTTGCTAAGGATCGACATTTAACTTGGATAATTATGGGCTTATCGAGGTAAATATCTTGTCCCCCTATTGTAATTGGAAATTACATGTTGTAGGAATTTATAGTTGAAGTATACTATATATAGAACTGAACATAGTTTTGCGGCAATGTCTTTGGACTTAAGCCTGAATTTAAAGAAGAGAATTGGACTGTACTTACATAGGGTCAGACATGAGACTTGTGTAGTTTGACTGGGTAGGAAGGGTGCCCAAATTTTCCGTAGAATCTTGTATCTAGATTTATTCTGAGTAGTCTAGACTTTGATAGACTTGTATAACCTTTATAGGTTGGATGTTACGTGAGTAGCATGTGCTCTTTGGAAGGTGGACGGGCTAAGCGGGTTATAGCCGTGGAGCGATTTGCTAATAGTCGATAATCGTCGCGAGGTATGTGATTCTTCCTATCCTCTTGAGCATGATATTTTAAAAGAATATATATATATAGTACGGTAGGCGACGCGTGCTAATTGAGCGTGGTTGTGCGGCAATGTCTTTTGACTTAAGCCGAATAATAAAAGAGTCTTGAAGTATTTCAAGAGACTTAAGAAGCGTTTTGAAAGGAGAGTAATACTTGGTTTTAAAACTTAATAGTTATACTAGCTTTATGGTAAGTTAGGTATAACGGCTTAAGAGATAAAATGAATGATTTATTGATTTTAGAAGTTAAGAGACTTGATCTTAAAAGATAAGAGACTTGATCTTAAAAGATAAGAGACTTGACTTAATTAAATTAATATGAATTTTGTGTGAAACCTCATTCGTGAGTAATGAGTACTTGGTTTTTAAAAGGAAAAATGTTTTACTGATTTGAAATCGAATGAGTGCAAACAAACCACCTGCGGCGTTAATAAAGGAAATGTTTTGATTAATGAAGTATTATTAAAACCGGTAGAAACCTCCATCTGCATAGAAGCTAAGATGAGACAAAATGATACTACATTTCCTAGATCATGGCTGCTTAATAAGATTGATTATGAACAAGAATAACTTACTCACATATAGGGCATATGTTTCTCAGATTGTTTAAAAGAGAATTATATTCTTAAATGAATAAAACTATGAACTACGAAACCTTTCTAAAATAAGAAATGTGAACATTTGAAATTAGGCAAACTTGGACGTTTGGAAAATAATGTTGTTACTTGATTTTACAAAGGGAAGTGTTTTGGTTTACTTAAAAAGACAGTCACTCTATTTTATACTACGGGTATTGTGTGACTTCTGTGAAAGAAACAGATCTTTTAAAGAGTTAATGTATGAAGTACTTTGGGGATAGATACCCGAACTTGTTAGCATAAAGTACCTTGTGTGAATAACTTGATTGTGTTGGTTTGTGATAGCCTTGTAATACTTTCTTGTTGATTTGATAAGTAAACATGTTAGGATGCTACGTGTGTTAGTATCTTGTGATTGTTATGTAAGGGGGTCATTCTTGTTGTGCTTACGTTGTTAAAAGTTAAGCCCGTTGTACTGTTATTGTATCACATACCCCCTTGACTTGGTATACCGAGGGCTTGCCACCCTTGATGCGGGTCTCTACGGCCTATGCGGTCTGTATGACTATGCGAGCAGCGGTATGCTCCAGATTGATCATTCGGTGTTTTAGCCCGACGGGGATGCCTATGCGTCTGTTGGGACTATGCGATCTTTTGAGACTATGCGAGTGCGGTAGTCGAGACGGATCTGGGGTTAAGCGCCTCCGTCACGCGGTATACCTCAGCGGTCTAGACCATGATTCGAGGAATACCTCATGCGGTGCATGTGTGACCTATGCGGGCTGCGGTTAGTTCCAGGATAGACGCCAAGCGGTGATCTGCGGTAGTGGCGGCGCCGATCATGTGGTGCGGTCTAGAAAGACCTCGTGATCTGCTTTATGGCATTTTTGGTGCGTGGGTCTTAGTAGTCGGCTATGCCTTCGCACTTACCCCGTCGGTTCTATTGTGATGACTTTGAGGCGTGAGTCACGACTTGACATGGCTTATTTATTGTGAAGCGTAGTTTGGTTATCATACATGTCTCCCGCTTTATATAGACTACTATGATTTCATTTACTGATTTATTTTGATTTCACATACTCGGTACTGTTATCGACCTCCTTGGCTGCGTTCATGCCGCAGTAAAGGTACACGATCGTTGATCCTCGCTCTTAGGGTCACAGTTCGGCGTTTGGGAAAGCTCCGTTTCTCGGAGGCTTATCGATGGTATAGTCCTGTCGTTGTAGGTATTTACATTCGTGGTATGGCGGCCCTGTCCCGCCATTGTTGTCGTATCATTCTTAGAGTGCATGTAATCGTTATGGCGTAAACTTGTAAGAGGTTGTAATCGTTCGTTTTAAAGTTTTTATATATATATGCGAAAGGCAAGTTTTCTAAGATAAGTTGTACACTTGTTATTTCATGTTGTTGTGTTATGTTCCGCTGATTACTCTGATGTTGTATCACTAGGGTGCCCGGGGTAAGGCACCAGTCACGGGTCCGGGTTCGGGTCGTGACAAAAGTGGTATCAGAGCAGTTAATCCTCGGAAAGTGTCTACAGACCGTATCCAGTAGAGTCTTGATTATCGGTGTGTTGTGCACCACACCAATAATCAGGAGGCTATAGGATATTTAGGATTGGTTTCTATTCTTCTCACTCTAAGATCGTGCCTTAGAGCGGTGTTGTAAGTTGGACCCTCTAACGTATTTCTTTCCCTTACCGTTATGCCTCCGCGTAGGGCAAACCCGGGCCAGGGAGGCGCGGCCGGAGGCGCGAGTAGAGTTCAGAGGGTTGCGTGGGCACAGGCCCAATCATCACCTGGGGTGGTGCTTCATTTGGGGAGTTCTGCGACGTCACTAGCCCCAGCAGAGCTTAGCACGGCGGCGGCAGTTCCTACTGCGGCCATGATATTTGAACCTTCAGTTCCACGACCGGGAACAGAGAATTTAGATTGCAAGGAGGCGACCCTGTTACTAGCTATGGATTTGGCTACCAGAGAGTATACCGATGTACCGCGAGTCTTGATGACTATCTAAGAGAGGGTTGTGCAAGAGTAATTCTTCAGTTAGGCTTGAGCATGGCTCGTATGCGGGCTTATCGCGATGAGGCCAAAACGTAGAGATCGACGGGTTAACCAGGCGAAGAGGGCGAGCAATGAGGTCCTTTGGTAACTTTCGAGGCGAATCGCCTCACGGCCAATTAGATATGCACCTCCGCCAAGGCACGAGTGGTCTTCCGGTTCGGGGCGTTTGGGGTAGGCGGGAGTTGGTCGAGCTCAGGGCTTAGGTTCACAATGTGACAGGCGTCATCCCGGGGAATGTCGTCTTTTAGTTGGTACTTGTTGTACCTGCGGCCGTCAGGGCCAGGTGTCGAAAGGGTGACCTAGTAGGAGGGTTGTAAGTAGGAAGACTTAGCCTTCAGGATCGATGGGTAGTTCGTCACCTTCCTTAGCTATGCGCCTACAGGCGTGTTTGACTAGAGCGACATAGGGAGTGAAGCGAGATCTGTGCATATCTTTAACCCTCTAGAGATCAGTATGTGTGATAAGATGAGTATATCATAAGTGCTATGTTCTGATAGCAGTGTGTTAGTTGTGATTAGATCATGGTTAGTAACCGGGAAAGATTGGGGGATAAGAAAAGTGTGAGCCTTAGAGTTCTATACGTAGAGACCTTAGAGGTAAGGCCATCTCGAGTAAAAGACGTATGTTTATGTTTGACCCTTATCGGAGTGCATAGTGCACGTGAGCTATGTTTGGGATAAGTCCCTAAGTAGTGTGGAATGAAAGGGGGTAGTGGAGCTAAAAAGACCGCTAGGTTTTCGTAACGTGGATTAGTGAGATGGTTCCTTCGGGGAGCTAGTGTTTTGCGCGTTGCCGGGTCGGGTTGAGGCCACGTGGCGGGTCAACCCGCGGCCTGTATGGTGGTGGGGTCAGTTGTGGTGATCCCGCCTTGTGATAGGGTCACGAGGGTGTTAGGCCCAAGTTTAGTTAACCAGCGTACGAGTTCGTGGATGCGTTCGACCAGTAGTCGGGCCGAGGAGGTCAGCCCGTCTTGCCTTCTAGCAAAGACTGTTCACTCGGCAGAGGGTTATGCGAGACGTTATATCAGAAAGGTTGTAAGGCTGCACGGGGTGCCTACCTTCACCTTATGTCAGACAGTGGAGCCCAGGTTACGGCTGTTTCTTTTTCTGGAAGTTTTACCAGGCAGGGTTAGGAACTCAGGTGAGTCTCAGAATCGCATTCGCCCTCGGGCCAGTGTTTGGATTTCAGGGGTAGTTATGGGGATTGTTGTCTCCTGTGGTGGGAGTGTTTAAGCTACCATTTCAGTGTTCGGTTGTCGCCTTATGAAGCCTTGTAGGGGCGGAAGTGTAAGTTGCCGGTCGATTGGTTCGATGTTGGCAAGGTTGGATAGTTAGTTCGAGCTTGTTCCGGTCGTGGATAAAGTGAAGCTTGTCTAGAAGAGGTTTTGGCGGCTCGGAGAAATCGTGCGGATAATCGGCGGACGCTTAGAGTTCGTGTTGACGGTCGGTCTTGAAGGTACCACCGGATTAGGTGTGACGAGTTTTGAAATCAAGGCGATGTAAATGTGGTAAGAGTTGAGTGTACAAGAAGATGTACGACACGTAAGGAAAGAAGCGAGCATGTATGGAGAGCATAGATGTGATCATTTCTTTTGTAAAGAGAAGGTGCGAAGGAAGTATATTTTAGACCCCGGAGAGAGGTGTTTGTGGTGATGTTAGAAGTGTTTCCTCGTGGGCTTGGATGTAAGTATTTGCGCAGGTGTTTCTGTGGCCAGGTGTGGCCAGGTGTGGCAGGATTGTTCTCGTAAGTATAGTAGTGAAGACTATCTTTGGCGCGTTTGTTTGAGACTTAGAAGGAACATTCGGGATGAATGTTTCTAAGGAGGAGAATGTTATACCGTATTTCCGTATATGCGTGGGGCGTGCGTAGAAAAGTTTGGGCTTTTAAGTAGGCTTGGCGAATTATTTTTGTGCACAACACCCGGTTAGAGTCGTTTTTACCGAAACGTTTTACAACTTGCGAAGGAAAATTCGGCTATGTCATTTTTAATTTTTGCGGATTTTTCCGAGAGACGAAACGTGTTGGACCAACGAGAGGGCGCCACTTGGCACCCTCTCATTGGCGGAAATTGTGGGCGTCCCTTTGGACGAATTGGGCAATGTAGTTGGTAGGATATTTTGTGTTGGTTGGTAGGGTAGATGGATAAGGTACACATGGGTACATCCTAGCCCTACACTTGCTTAGCACTTGGCATAATCTTGGCCATTGGTTGGCCTTTTCTTGCCCTATAAATACCCTCCCCCTTTGAAGACTTCTTCATCCAAATAAATTTCCTAAGTCTAAAAACCTCCCCCCCTCTCTTGTAGTGTTCTCGCCCTCCCCTTGGTGAGACCATGGCGAGAACCCTCCCCGTGGCCGAGAGTACCCTCCTAGTGGGGTAGGCCGAGGGTATACACCCCTTGTGGTGTTGTCTCGTATAAATACCCCTCTTGGTAGAAATACTCTCCAAAGTATTCATTATACCCAAAATACCTTAGCCGTATACCTTGTAGTATTCCAAAGATACCTCATACGTAGAGCAGGAAATACTACCGTATGTCCTTTTTGTCTCAAACCGAAACCCTAGGAAAAATCTCCATAGTTGGTTGGAGTATTAAGGAGAAGTTGCGTAGAACTTCTAAGGGTTGTTTGGAGCGGGTTGGAGCACCCGGAGTTGGAGCTAAACGTTGCTAAGGATCGACATTTAACTTGGATAATTATGGGCTTATCGAGGTAAATATCTTGTCCCCCTATTGTAATTGGAAATTACATGTTGTAGGAATTTATAGTTGAAGTATACTATATATAGAACTGAACATAGTTTTGCGGCAATGTCTTTGGACTTAAGCCTGAATTTAAAGAAGAGAATTGGACTGTACTTACATAGGACTGTATTACAGTAGACTTGTGTAGTTTGACGGGTAGGGAAGGGCTGCCCAAATTTTCCGTAGAATCTTGTATCTAGATTTATTCTACCGAGTAGTCTAGACTTTGATAGACTTGTATAACCTTTATAGGTTGGATGTTCTGTGAGTAGCATGTGCTACTGGAAAGGTGGACCAGGCTAGCCGGGTTATAGCCGTGGAGCGATTTGCTAATAGTCGATAATCGTCGCGAGGTATGTGATTCTTCCTATCCTCTTGAGCATGATATTTTAAAAGAATATATATATAGTACGGTAGACGTACGCGTGCTAATTGAACGTAGTTGTACGACAATGTCTTTTGACTTAAGCCCGAATAATAAAGAATCTTGAAGTATTTCAAGAGACTTAAGAACTGTTTTTGAAAGGAGAGTAATACTTGGTTTTAAAAACTTAAGAGTTATACTAGCTTTATGGGAAGTTAGGTATAACGGCTTAAGAGAGATAAAATGAATGATTTATTGATTTTAGAAGTTAAGAGACTTGATCTTAAAAGATAAGAGACTTGACTTAATTAAATTAATATGAATTTTGTGTGAAACCTCATTCGTGAGTAATGAGTACTTGGTTTTAAAAGGAAAAATGTTTCTTGATTTGGAAATCGTAATGAGTCGACAAACCATCGCAGCGTTAATAAAGGGAAATGTTTTGATTAATGAAGTATTATTAAAACCAGTAGAAACCTCCATCTGCATAGAAGCTAAGATGAGACAAAAATGATACTACATTTCCTAGATCATGGCTGCTTAATAAGATTGATTATGAACAAGAATAACTTACTCACATATAGGGCATATGTTTCTCAGATTGTTTAAAAGAGAATTATATTCTTAAATGAATAAAACTATGAACTACGAAACCTTTCTAAAATAAGAAACGTGAACATTTGAAATTAGGCAAACTTGGACGTTTGGAAAATAATGTTGTTACTTGATTTTACAAAGGGAAGTGTTTTGGTTTACTTAAAAACACAGTCACTCTATTTTATACTATGGGTATTGTGTGACTTCTGTGAAAGAAACGGATCTTTTAAAGAGTTAATGTATGAAGTACTTTGGGGATAGATACCCGAACTTGTTAGCATAAAGTACCTTGTGTGAATAACTTGATTGTGTTGGTTTGTGATAGCCTTGTAATACATTCTTGTTGATTTGATAAGTAAACATGTTAGGATGCTACGTGTGTTAGTATCTTGTGATTGTTATGTAAGGGGGTCATTCTTGTTGTGCTTACGTTGTTAAAAGTTAAGCCCGTTATCATTGTTATTGTATCACATACCCCTTGACTTGGTATACCGAGGGCTTGCCACCGCGATGCGGTCTCTACGGCTACGCGGTCTGTATGACTATGCGGAGCAGCGGTATGCTCGTGATTGATCATTCCGGTGTTTTATCCCGACTGGGGATGCCCTATGCGATGGTTGGGACTATGCGGTCTTTTGAGACTATGCGGCCGCGGTAGTCGGCGGATACCGGGGTTAACGCCTCCGATGCGGGGTATTCTCAGCGGTCTAGACCATGATTCGAGGAATACCTCATGCGGTGTGTGACCTATGCGGGCTGCGGTAAGTTCCAGGATAGACGCGCGGTGATCTGCGGCCAGTGGCGGCCGATCATGTGGTGCGATCTAGAAAGACCTCGTGATACGCTTTATGGCATTTTTGGTGCGTGGGTCTTAGTAGTCGGCTATGCCTTCGCATTTACCGCACTGCGGTTCTATTGTGATGACTTTGAGGCGTGAGTCACGACTTGACATATCGCTTATTTATTGTGAATCGTAGTTTGGTTATCATACATGTCTCCCGCTTTATATAGACTACTATGATTTCATTTACGATTTATTTTCAGTTTCACATACACATTTGTTGTCTTGACCTCCTTGCTGCGGTCATGCCGCGGTAAAGGTACACCGCCGTTGATCCTCGCTCTTAGGGTCACGATTCGGCGTTTGGGAAAGCTCCGTTTCTCGGAGGCTTATCGGTGGTATAGTCCTGCGTTGTAGGTATTTACATTCGGGGTATGGCGGGCCCGTCCCGCCATTGTTGTCGTATCATTCTTAGAGTGCCAGAGTAATCTTGTTATGGGCAGAACTTGTAAGAGGGTTGTAACTGTTCGGTTTTAAAGTTTTTATATATATATGCCGAAAGACAAGTTTTCTAAGATAAGCATTGTACACTTGTTATTTCATGTTGTTGTGTTATGTTCGTGATTACTCGATGTTGTATCACTAGGGTGCCCGGTAGGCACGATCCGCGGGCGGTTCGGTCGTGGCGAGATACCATGGGGTAGCTCCCAGGGTGGGTACACACTCGCGGCGGTCGATATTTGACTCGGGCGGGTTAAATTCTCGGGATATATATATAAGTCATGGATTAGCTATCCGTGATGCGATTATCGTGTACCGATGACTCATTGCGGGTCCACATGACCTAAGCGGGTGAAATAGTCCTTTGCGGGTGAAATAGTCCCATGATAGGTTGCATTATAACACATAGGGTGGTTGACCCTGGCACTGACACGACCTTCATGTTTTGAAACGGTAGTGATTTCATTAATGAAATGGTGCAGTGTGTTTATGACTTAAAGTGGAACAGTTGGTCTCATTGTTAAAAACATAACTTAAAAGATAAAAAGGATTGCATTACTCTCATGATTGCAATGTTCAGGTGTAACTTCGCGATGTTATATTATATCATGGATGCCGGCGGTGAAGTATTCCACGGGCATGATTAATGTTATGGGCGTGAGACCCATGGTTATATTTGAGTAATGACTTTGAGGGCATGCGTCCCTGATTTGACATGACTGTTTATGTATTGTATACTGTAGTTTGGCCATCATACATGTCTCATGTTTTATATGTGAAATGTGTGATCTCCTTTACTGATGCTTCATTTCATACTTGTACATTCTTCGTCGCGACATCGCCGGGCTGCGTTCATGCCGCGAGTTTAGGTAATGCAGCTTGGTGATCTGCAGTGTAGGACCTGCCGAGTTTTGGATAGCTCCATCTGCTCGTGAGTTTATCATTTTGGTATAGATCCTTCAAGATGAGCTTTTGCTGATTATGGGTACGGCGGGGCCTTGTCCGGCCATAGTTCAATATAACTCTTAGAGGTCTCGTATTCATGGATTGGACTGCGTATGCGAGTAGTGTCTTTTGATTATGTATATTATATGGCAGCCTTGTTGGCTTTGCCCTTGCATGTACGTTGATTTTAAAAAAAAATGTGTTATTTAATTCTGCGGTTTACTTGTGTCAGTTAGGTAGAAGGTGCCTGGTAGGGCACGATCCGCTGGCTTCGGGGTTGGGCGTGACAGTGGTATCGAGCGATCGGTCCTCGGAATGTCTACAGACCGTGTCTAGTAGAGTCTTGATTATCGGTGTGTTGCGCGCCACACCCATAAACAGGAGGCTACAGGACATTTAGGAGTTGGTTTCTATTCTTCTCACTCTAAGATCGTGCCATAGAGCAGTGTTATTAAGATAATTCCTCTCTGATGTATTATTATGTTACAACTATGCCTCCAAGGAGAACAGATCGCCTGAAGGGAAAAACGATGGAGAGCTACGGTCATACTCGAGAGAGTTGATAGGGCTACATGCCTGTATATCGGATGTTGAGCCGATCGGCGAGTTCTTACGCCCGTGTTTTGAAGCCCAGCACGAGCCTCCAGTTCTCGATTAGGAGAAGACTATAGGGTCGTAAGGGAAGCAGTTATGTTATTGACCAAGATAGCGGTGCTATAGTTTCATCAGCAGGAGGTTATTCGGCCAGTACAG
This sequence comes from Przewalskia tangutica, assembly GCA_029844215.1. Classification (NCBI taxonomy): domain Eukaryota; kingdom Viridiplantae; phylum Streptophyta; class Magnoliopsida; order Solanales; family Solanaceae; genus Przewalskia; species Przewalskia tangutica. The sequence goes on from CM056732.1 coordinate 42,188,416, forward strand.
ACAGGTGTACATATGGTAGAGGGCCAACACGGGAATCAACGTAAGAGGGCTAGACTGGTTGGTTATCCCGGTGAGTTTTTGGATGAGCAGCCTCAGCAGCGAGTGAGATATTCGTCCCAGCCTACCCAGTACAGACCCTCGCAGCTCACAGGTGGGAGATTGGACCCCACAAGGTATTTAGGAGTCGGTCCAAGCTCCAGGAGTCGAGGTTCTCAGAGGAGCAGAGGATTTTCTCAGTTGAGGCCACCTATTCCTCAGTGTTTCCGATGTAGTAAGCGTCATTTAGGGAAATGTCGTCATCGCATAGGTGTTTGTTTTTATTATGGCCATCCGGGCCATGTACTGAGGGTATGTCCTTTTAGAAAGAGCACTGGTAAAGTGGATCAGCCTATGAGGCCGGTGGTTGGTTCCCTTTCCTCCACAGATGTGCGTCCCCCAGTGCAGGGTGTTCAGATGTCAGTCAGCCGTAGTAGAGGTCAGGGTGGAGTTTATAGTTCTGGCGGTCCTTGGAACCGCATAGATGACGTCGCTACTAAGAAGGATCAAGAGGCAACATCGCATGGGGTTACAGGTATGTTTCGATTCTTTGAATCATACGTGCATTGATAGATTCAGATTTCGCCCTAGCGTATATGTTTTCCCTTTATTGCTAGTAGTTGTAAAGTGATAGTACCCCCAGAGGTAGGGATACTTTGATTAGTAAAGTGAAAAGTGAAGAATGTTGACAAGAATGGTAAGTGAACGGAGACTATAGTTGTGTAGAGTTCACAAGTTGTAGTTACCCCATAATAAGTGTAAGACCGATAGGGAAAGATGTACAGTAGAAATACTTCGGCCTATGTGACGAACCTCTAGTGAATAGGGGGATAGGGTAAAAAGTACCTTGAGATAAGAGAGATTTATTTCAGACTAAGAATAAGAAGTTAAGTATGGCGATGGGTCGGGTTATGGACTCATTTCGGGTCAGCCGATAGTATGGAATGGGGTGATGTCAGTTGGATATGGTCCCATTATGTGATAGGGTCACAAGGATGTAAGGCCCAAGTCTAGTTAATCGTTGTATGAGTTTGTGGACACGTTCCACCGGAACCAGGTCGTAAGGGCCGAGAAGAGCCTTAGCGGAAATTCAAATAGCACGATGGCCAAGTTTGAATAGTAACTCCAAGGATTGGAGAACAGAAACAATATTTGAGATTTTGTACGTGTACTAAATAAGTTTGGAAGTACGGGAAAGTATGATAAGTAAGAAAAGGAAGGAACAAGGGTTAAAAGAACTATAGTGGTTATAGTTATAAGTAATGAAGGTGCGTAGAGAAATCCCTTTTAGGCCATGAGTGGAGGTTAAGTGTGATGATACACACGTCTTAGGTTCAGTAACACTGTCCATAGGTGCTCATGATTGAGATGCTACTAGTATTAGAGTTTACACCGGTTAGTAAACTAAGCTAGGCAGATTATAGGTTCATGTCCCAACTAGTTTGGTGACTAAGTGAGACAGAGAAGGGGGGAGTAAAACGGGGGAACACGTCAGTTAGCTGAGTGGGAGTCCGACTGAAGGATTCAGATAGTGTTAGTCCCATGACTTAGAAGGCAACAGGGCCATCCCTTTTTTAGAGAAAAAGAAAGTAACCTCTAAAGATCCCGTTGTTGATAAGACTGTAACCTTCGAGTTTTGTGAGAAGGGACCGCGGATGGAAGGTTCATTGATATGTTTACGTATGTTATATGGTGTCCATGTGTGACATCGTTGGTCTTGTGGAGTATTTATTGATAGGCACAGTAAAGAGACTGTGCCAGAGTTTGTATAGCTTGAAAACCGACTAAGAACATTCGGGGACGAATGATTCTAAGGGGGGAAGAATGTTATACCCCATAAGTCCAGGACATGTATAAGAGAATGGACGCGAGAACGCAAGACTTGAAAAAGGGTACGAAAGGAAGAATTGTTTTTCCGACGGAAAATCTTCCGAACGTCGGAAAGGAAAAATGTTCGTTGATGAGAATTAGATTCTCAAAATGCATTATTTGAAGAGTATGGAACTTATTAACATTATGGAAATGTATTTTTACTGATTTGGTTACGTGGGGCCCACCCGGGAAATTTTACGTTTTGTGGGGCCCACGAGGGTTACGAAATTTTATGGACGAATGGGAGGGCGACACGTGGCACCCCCACATGGTCTTGGAAGAAATTAAGACAAGGGTAAAATGGTCATTGACCATTAAGGATGAACAAGTCTTGCTAGCTTGAGAAAATTGACCAAGTCAACTTGCCACTTGGATAAATATTTAATGTTCTTCATCCTAGCCACACATATGTTGTTATATTGACCCTCCATTGTATTATATATACACACTAGTGCAAGACTAAGTCTCCAACACTTAGAAAAAATTCACATTGTTCTTGTCCCTAAAGATAGCTCTCGGGTTCACCTCTATGCCCACAAATATTTTGTAGTTTTGGTTCATTATTCACAAGACTTTAACCCAAGGTCCCTAAGGGTATTGTAAGGATATCTCAATAGAAAGATCTCGGAAAAACGACGTTTTCACGTTAGTCGCAAGGCGAAAACCTAAGTCATTTTCATAGTTTTGGATTGAAAATGGAAGAGAAGTTGGTTGTGAACTTCTAAAGGCTTCAAATAGCGGATTGGAGCGTAAAGGAAATGAGCTAAGAATTGCTAAGGAGCGACTTTGAATCTTGGGATTTATAAGGGCTTATAAAGGTAACAATTTTTGTCGTTTTAGTAATTAAGATTACTTATTGTTGTAGCTATGGATATTAGCAAGCATTAGGTATATAGTATGAAGTTTGATAAGTGTATTGGCTATTGGAATCCTAATCCGAAACTAGCATGTTTAGCCTTTGAGATTACAATTCAATTTGATTATTAGTTTAAGTCGTCACGTGTTATATAAAGAAGGAATTATAGTTGTTAAGGTTGTTTATGACTATATAACATGTTAGACCTAAGAACTTGGATTGAAAAAAGAATTGGAAAGGACTTTGTGTTGTTATACATATTAGTCGAGAATGGCTTTGGATATTAAACTACTTGGTATTAATTGTGGGGCAAAATTTTACACGTATTGTAAGGCGTGTAATCCCCTTTGTTGGTTGATGTATTGGGCCTTAATTATGGCATGTTGGTTATTGATTTTCGGGCCTTGAAAAAGGTGGAAAAGTATGTAGAAACAAAGGAGGTGCTGCCCGATTTTCCGTAGAATAAGAGACCGTATACTTAGTATTATTCTACGTTAGAAACTAAAAGTTGATAGTCGTGTTGTGGCCTTTATAGGTTGACAATTCTACGAGCGGCGTATTCGACTTAGCTTGTGGATTAAGCCGATAAGGTATGTGAACCATCTCATCTTCTTCTAGCATGATTCCTTGGTAAAGTAAGTAAGTCTTACTCCTTAAATGATCCACTCCTTGATTGTACTTGGATTTCCTAATATAGAATTTGTTCTATATACTTGATTGTACTTTGGATTTTTAAATTGGAAGTTGTTATAATCCATTCCCTTAATGAAGTTTGGATTTTCAAAAGTGAAAGTATTTTACTTGAAGTACATAGAGTCTTGAAAATGAAGTGGTTCCCAAATCTTTTGGCTAGTGCCTTAGTTCCAAAACCTAAAGGTTGCTATAATGACTTTAGGGGAGTCAAAGGAGTGATTTACTTAACAGATTTAAAAGAGGAGAAATGACATGATTTAAAGAGAAGTAACTTGTCCTAAAGGTGTGAGTTACTTGGGATTTAAAAGTATAAGCTACTTGATTTCTAAAGTTAAGAAACTTGATTTCTAAAGATTAAGAGACTTGAAGTATTTTGAAAGTTAAGAAACTTGATTTGAAAGTATATGATACTTGGTTTTAAAAGTATAAGTCTCTTGGTTATAAAAAGAATGAATTTGTCTAAAACCATAAAGGGTTATAACGGCTTTATGGGAAGTTGGTTATAACGGCTTTATGGAAGGTTAAGAGAGTTGTCTATTTTTGATTGATGGGCATAAGTTGCCTAGATTGTGAAAATTAGAAGTTACTTGGTTTCTGTCACGACCCGAACCCGGGCCCGTGACTGGTGCCTTACCCCGGGCACCCAAGTAGACATACATCAGAGTAATCAGCGGAATATAAAACAAGACATGAAATAATATGAAGTGTGAAACAGTTTATCTGAGAAAAGTTGCCTTTTGGCATATATATATATATAACTAGAATCCGAACAGTTACATCCCTTTTACAACCTCTGCCCACAACAGTACTATAGACCTCTAAGAATGTTATAACAACAATGGCGGGACAGGGCCCCGCCATACCCCTGAATGTAAGTACCTACAACGACAGGGGACTATACCAAAGATAAGCCTCCGGAGAAACGGAGCTTCACAACGCCGAATCGTGACCCTACGGCGAGGATCAACATCGGTGTACTCTACTGCGGCATGAACGCAGCCCCCCGAAGGAGGTCAGTACAACAGGTACCAAGTATGCGAAACTGAAAATACTGTAAATGAAATCATAATAGTCTATATAAAACAGAAGACACATCTGATAACCAATTTACGATACACAATATGTAAGCAGTCATGTCAAGTCAGGGACTCACGCCCTTAAAGTCATCACTCAAATATAACCATGGGTCTCATGCCCACAATATCAATCATGCCCGTGGAATTCCTTCTCACCGGCAAATCCATGATATAAAAACACCAAGGAATACACATGAACACCGTGTCCCACTGTGTCATAATAAAATCGACGGTAAGTACGAAGGCATAGCCGACTACTAAAACCCACGCACCAACAATGCCATAAAGCGTATCACGAGGTCTTTCTAGACCGCCACATGATCGGCCGCCACTCGCGCGCAGATCAATGCGCGTCTAATCCTGGAACTTCCCGCAGCTCCGCATAGGCCACACACACAGGCCCGCATGAGGTATTCCCCGCATCGAGGGTAGCTACTCCTCGGCATCGTCCTGGACTCGTAGTCCGCATGGCCACATAGACCGCATGGCCACATACACACTAACCTGGAACTCTCGTAGCTCCGCATAGGTCCCCTGGACCCCCATGAGGTATTCTCGAATCATAGTCACATTGCATCGCACGAGGTGTACCTCGATCGGGCGCCTTAACCCCGGTATATCATGTCAAGAGGTGAGTGATATAATACTAACATAACGGCTTATCGTTAAATAACATAAGCACAACAAGGGAAACCCCCTTACACAACCATCACAAGACACTAACACACGTAGCATCCTAACATGTTTACTTATCAAATCAACAAGAAAGTATTACAAGGCTATCACAAACCAACATAGTCAAGTTATTCACACAAGGTACTTTCTATTTTATGCCAACAAGTTCGGGTTTTTATCCCCAAAGTACTTCATACATTATCTCTTTAAAACGATCATGTTTCTTTCACAAGAGTCACACGATAACCGTAGTATTAAAAAATAGAGTGACTATCTTTTTAAGTAAACCAAAACAATTTCCCTTTTTAAAGACATGTAACAACCTTCTTTTCCAATAGTTCAAGTTTGCCTAAGTTCAATTACTCACGTCTCTTATTTTCGAAAGGTTTCGTAGTTCATAGTCTTAATCACTTAATAATATAATTCACGTTTAAAATAATTTGAGAAACATATGCCTTATGTGTGAGTAGGTTATTCTTGTTCATAACAATCTTATTAAAGCAGCCATGATCTAGGAAATGTAATATCATTTTGTCTCATCTTAGCTTCTATGCAGATGGAGGTTTATACTGGTTTTAATAATACTTAATTAGTCAATACATTTCCCTTTATTAGCGCTGCAGTGGTTTGTTCGATACTTATTCTCATTTCCGAAATCAATATAAGGCGTTCATAAACAATTAAGTAAACCGTTCCTTTTATCTCTCTTAAGTCGTTATACATAACTTCCCATAAAGCTAGTATAACTCTTAAACTTTTAAAACCAAGTATTACTCTTCTTTCAAAAACGATTCTTAATTCTTTTGAAATACTTCAAGATTCTTATTATTAGACTCAAGTCAAAAGACATCGCAGTAAAACCACGTTCAGTTAACACACGTACGTCTACCGTACTATATATTTTTTTTAAAATATCATGCTCAAGAGGATAGGAAGAATCACATACCTCGCGACGATTATCTACAAATAGCAAAACGCTCCACCGCTATAACCCGGCTAGCCTTGTCCACCTTTCAAGTAGAACATGCTACTCGCAGAACTTTGAACCTATAAAGGCCATATCGTCTATCAACGTCTAGACTACTCGTAGAATATTCTAAGCGAGGGTTCTCTATTCTACGGAAAATCGGGCAAAGACTTCCTACTGTTAAACTACACGATCAGAATACAAATCCTATGTAAGTACAGTTCAATCTTCTTCTTTAATATTCTTCCGATGTGATTTCAATTCAATTCTCTTCTCTTATACCATCCTTCTATATCTTATACTCATTTCTATACTACTACGATGTAATTTCCAATTACAATAAGGACAAAGAGTATTTACCTCGATAAGCCCAAAATTATCCAAGATTTAATGTCGATCTGAGCAACGTTTAGCTCCTACTGGCGCCCAACCCGCTCCAAACAACCCTTAGAAGTTCTACGCAACTTCTTCTTAATACTTCAACCAGCTATGAAGATTTTCCTTAGGGTTTCATTTTTGTTACTGAAGGGAAGTATAATAGTATTTCTGGGCTTTTAGTATAGGGGTAACCTTGGAATACTACAAGGTATTTGGGCCAAGGTATTTTGGAATAGTAACAATACTTGGAGAATACTTTTCTACCAAGGGGGTACTTTGGTAGGGCCTTCTCGAGGGGAGGGTGCTCTTGGACGAGCCTTCAAAGGGAGGAAGTTTTGAGACTTGGAATTTTGTTTTGTGGATGAAGAATAAGTCTTGAACTTAAGGGGTATTTATAGGCCAATCAATGGCCAAGATTAAGGCAAGTGGAGGGCAAGTGGAGGGTGAAGATTTGGACAAGTGTTGTGTGGGTCCCACTTGCTCATCTACTACACAAAATATCTAGCCAAACTTTGACCAAATGTTTAAGGCCTTTAACATTAAAAAAACGTGCCAACCACTCCCCTTGATTGCCGTCCACTTGAGGGACAAGTGTCGCCCTCTCGTTGGTCCAAAATATTTCATCTCTCAGAAAAATCCGCAAAAATAATAAATGTCGCAACCGTAATTTTCCCTTCGCAAGGTACGGAAAACGTTTCGTCGGAACACAATTCTTTTCGGGGGTTGTGCACAAATTTTTCGTCCCTTGCCTAACTTAAGGCTTAAACTTTTATACGTACGCCCTCACGTACATACTCTGGAAATACGGGGTATAACAGTTTCAAAGCCTTGAAATAAATTTCTAAAGGTGTAGTAACTTACTTTGAAAATTAGACATGCCTTGATACTACGGGTGTTAGTATCTTGGGGTTTTATATAAAGAGGAGTCTTTTGAAAAGAATAGACGTACGTAGTACTTTGACTTGTTTAAATGAGAATTTTTCTATGTATGCCTTGATAGTACTTCGGCTCGTTTAAATGAGAATTATTCTATTTGTGCCTTGATAGTACTTTGGCTTGTCTAAATGAGAATTATTCTATTTGTGCCTTGATAGTACTTTGGCTTGTCTAAATGAGAATTATTCTATTTGTGCCTTGATAGTACTTTGGCTTGCTTAAATAAGGATTCTCTTGGTATATGTAAAAAGAAGGCATGGTAATTGCCTTGGTTTATGTAAAAAGAAGGCATGGTAATTGTATTGGTATATGTAAAAAGAAGGCATGGTAATTGTCTTAGTTTATGTAAAAAGAAGGCATGATAATTGTCTTGGTATATGTAAAAAGAAGGCATGGTAATTGTCTTGGTTTATGTAAAAAGAAGGCATGATATTGTCTTGGTTTATGTAAAAAGGAAAGGCATGGTATTGTATTGGTATGTAAAGGCATGGTATTGTCTTGGTTTGCTTGCATATGGGTTGCTCATATAGACATTCGTGCAAGTGTCATATTTCCACATCTCCGCGTCCCTCCATAAAGGGCCGGCAACTTATTTCAAGGATACCATGGCGTAGCTCCCAAGTGGGGTCAGTGGTACACACTCGCGTGGTCGATTTGACTCGGCGGTTAAATTCGGGATATATATATAAGCCATGGATTAGCTATCCGTGACGCGAGTATCGTGTACCTATGACTCATCATGGGTCCACGTGACCTGCGGGTGAAATAGTCCTGCGGGTGAAATAGTCCCATGATAGGTTGCATTATAACACGGAGGGGTGGTGACCGCACGCCTTCATGTTTTGAAAGCGGAGTGATTTAATTAATGAAAGGGTGCAGTGTGTTTATGAATTAAAGTGGAACAATTGGTCTCATTGTTAAAAACATAACTTAAAAGATAAAAAGGATTGCATTACTCTCATGATTGCAAGGTTCAGTGTGCTTACTGATGTTATATTATATCATGGATCACAGCGGTGAGGAAGGATTCCACGGGCATAATTGATGTTATGGGCGTGAGACCCATGGTTATATTTGAGTAATGACTTTGAGGGCATGCGTCCCTGATTTGACATGACTGTTTATGTATTGTATACTGTAGTTTGATCATCATACATGTCTCCTGTTTTATATGTGAACTTTGTGATCTCCTTTACTGATTTCATCGCTTCACATACTTGGTACATTCTTCGTCGACCTCCTTCGGCCGTGTTCATGTCGCAGTTTAGGTACGCAGCTTTGGTGATCTCGCAGTGTAGGACTCGCCGAGTTTTGGATAGCTCCATCTGCTCGAGTTTATCATTTTGGTATAGATCCTTCAAGATGTGCTTTTGTACGATTATGGTACGCAGGCCTTGTCCCGTCATAGTTCAGTATAAGTCTTAGAGGTCAGTATTCATATGTGGGATTGGACTCGTGTACAGTGTAGTGTCTTTTGATTATGTATATTATATGGCAGCCTTGTCGGCTTTGCCCTTGCTTGTACGTTGGTTTAAAAAAAACGAGGTGTTATTTAATTCCGCGGTTTACTTGTGTCAGTTAGGTAGAAGGGTGTCCAGGTAGGGCACCAGTCATGGGCCCGGGGTTCGGGGCGTGACAACATTATCGGGGCTGACGGTGTTCAGGTTGATACGGCAAAGATTGAGGCGGTCAAGACTTGGCCGAGACCTACTACTCCGACGGAGGTGCGCAACTTCTTGGGTATTATCGTAGGTTTGTGGAGAAGTTCGCTTCGATATCAGCACCATTGACTAGGCTGACTCAGAAAGCGGCTAAGTTCCAGTGGACAGAAGCTTGTGAGAAAGGCTTCCAGTTACTGAAGGAAAAGTTGACGACGGCTCCAGTTCTTACTCTTTCCGAGGGATTAGAGGGCTATGTGATTTATTGTGATGCCTCGGGTATCGGGCTTGGGTGCGTATTGATGCACCACAGCAAGGTTATAGCCTATGCTTCCCGGCAGTTGTGGAAGCATGAGAGGAATTACCCTACTCACGACTTAGAGTTGGCCGCAGTTATTCATGCCTTGAAGATTTGGAGACATTATTTATACGGGGTTCATGTGGATATTTATACAGACCACAAGAGCCTCCAGTACATCTTCAGGCAGAGGGAGCTGAACTTGCGGCAGAGACGGTGGTTAGAGTTGCTGAAGGATTATGATGTTGATATCCTATACCATTCGGAAAAAGCCAACGTGGTTGCAGATGCTTTGAGTCGTAGATCGTAGATCTATGGGAGTGCCGGAGTGCGGCCGGATAGACAGGACATGGTCCGTGAGATCCATCAGCTGGCGAGCCTTGGGGTTCGATTGGTCGATACCGATGATAGTGGGGTACGGGTTCGTGAGGTTTCCGATTCTTCCATTGTTGAGGAGGTGAAGAGGCGACAGTATGAGGATCCAGTTCTGATACGGTATCGAGATACGACTCTTCGAGAGGGGAAGAGTTTATTTGAGGTAGCGCCTGATGGGGTGCTAAGATTTGAGGCGGTGTGTGTTCCGATGTTGCAGGACCGTCGGCAGATGCAGGGAGGCACACGATTCGTTACTCTATTCATCCTGGGTCGACTAAGATGTACCATGACCTCAGATGTATGTATTGGTGGGATGGCCTGAAGAGGGACATAGCAGAGTTTGTTGCTCAGTGTCCGAATTGTCAGCAGGTCAAGGTTGAGCACCAAAATCCCGGTGGGCTATTGCAGGCGATTGATATTCCGACATGGAAGTGGGAGGTGATCAACATGGATTTTGTTACAGGGTTACCTCGTACTCAGAGGAAGTGTGATTCCATCTGGGTTATTGTAGACAGGCTGAAGAAATTAGCCCACTTTCTTCCAGTCAGGACTACGTATTCGACTGAGGATTATGCTAGACTGTATATCAGGGAGATTGTGAGACTGCACGGAGTTCCTATATCTATTATATCAGACAGAGGAGCCCAGTTTACGGCTAACTTCTTGAGGTCTTTCTAGAAGGGGTTAGGGACACAGGTGAGTCTCAGTATCGCGTTTCATCCTCGAATCGAGCGGACGAGCAGAGCGCATTATCCGGACAACTCGAGGATATGCTACGGGCATGTGTTATTGATTTCAGTGGTAGCTGGGAGGATCATTTGCCTCTTGTTGAGTTTGCATATAACAACAGCTACCACTCCAGTATTCAGATGGCGTCATATGAGGCTTTGTATGGGCAGAAGTGTAGGTCGCTGATTGGTTGGTTCGACGTGGGCGAGGTTCAGTTATATCACGACCCGACCCCGGGCCCGCGACTAGTGCCCTACCTGGGCACCCCTTACAGGTATACATCAGAGAATAGTAGCGGAACATACATACAACTCAAAAAGAAATAAATAACAGGTTAGCCGATAAGTTCACCTTCCAAAAGTATATACATAACCCAAAAAGCAGTTACCTCTTTTTTCTTTACAACCCAATCCACAAGATATGACTACAGACCTCTAAGAATTTTTACATAACAACTATGATTGGACAGGGCCCCGTCATACCCCTGAATGTACAACAACCGACAATACCAGTGATCTGAACCAAAGATAAGCCTCTGGAGTAATGAAGCTTCTCAACAGCTGAACAGTGATCCTAAGAGTGAGGATCAGCAACCTGTATAACTCTACCTGCGGCATGAACGCACAGGAGTCGAGACAACAGTACCAAGTATGTGAAATCAGAATCAGAATGAAATCATAATAGTCTAAAATAAAGATGGGGACATGTATGATGACCACATTAATAGTACATTGTGCCTTACTAACAATGAGAGTAAACAAGAGTATTCTTTACTGCATAAAAATAGGAGGCTCATGATCAAATTAGGGCCACCCTCCCGTAGTATCATTAAGCATTCCTACTCCTGGGACTATTTCACCCGCATAGGTCCTGTGGACCCGCAATGAGGTCATCCGCCTCGCATAGGACTGGTCCGCCCCGCATGGGACTATTTCACCCACATAGCCCTACGGGCTCGCATGAGGTATTCCTCTCATCGTGGGGAGCAAATCCACGGAACATGCAAATGCAACAAGCCTGGGGAATGACCCCGTAATGAACAATATATCACTAGCACAACCGGCTATCATACATAACATAAACACCACATGCTTATCATAAATATCATAAGCAAGTTAAGAAATCCCCTAACTTCTTATTAGTCTTAATTAACATGCACTTTCATTTTATTTTACTTAAGGCACTAACATGTCATTAAAAATTCGGGAATTTAACCCAAAATACTATGTACCTTATCCTTTCAAAAATGACTCTTTCTCGTATAAAATCCCCAAGATAATAACACCCGTAGTATCAAGGCTTGTCTACATTTCAAAACAAGTCACTACACCTTTTAGAAATACATTTAGGCTTCTAAATCAAGTGACTTTTTACTTTAAAACTTTAAGCAATTGATGCCTTTAAATCAATTTTACTTTCTTCATTTCAAGTCATTTATCTTTGTTTACATCACTAGAGTAAACCATTCTTTTAACTTTCCATAAAGTTATTATAACCAACTTCTCATAAAGTCGTTATACTAACTTTATGCTTTAGAAACTAAGACATCTTTAACCTTTCATAAAGCCGTTATAACTAACTTCCCATAAAGCCGTTATAACTCTTTATGTTTTAGACAAATTCATTCTTTTTATAACCAAGTATCATATACTTTCAAATCAAGTTACATAACTTTCAAAATACTTCAAGTCTCTTAACTTTAGAATAGTTCAAGTAATCAATACTTTCCAAATCAAGTATTCTATACTTTTCAAGTCAAGAAATATTTCCATGTAATATCAAGTCACATATACTTTTCGAAAACAAGGCAAGGATACCAAAATGAAACCGAATTCATTTTTAACCATGTACGTCCACCGTACTATACATTTATAAAACTCATGCTCAAGAAGATAGAGAAATTTCCACATACCTCTTCGACTTAATCCACTTGCCAAGTTGAATTTTCCGCACGTAGAATGTCAACCTATAATGACCATAATATGCCTATCAACTTCTAGATCTCAACGTAGAATATTTCTAATTATATAGACTCTTATTCTACGGAAAATCGGGCAGCACTTCCTTTGTTTCTACGTACTTTTCCACCTTTTTCAAGGCCCGAATTCAATAACCAATATGCCACATTTAAGGCTCAACACTTCAATTAATCAAAGGGGATTACACGCCACACAGGACATGTAAAATTCTGCCTCACAATCGTTATCCAAATAGTCCAACATTTCAATGCCAATATCGGCTACAATGCAACAACAATGTAAAGTCTTTTCCAATTCCTTTTTAATCCAAGTTGTTTAGTCTAACATGTTATATAGCCGCAACCGATTATAACAACTACCATCTTCTCTTTAGATAATATGCGACGACTAAACTAGTAACTAAATTGAATTGCAATCTTAAAGGATAAATCATGCTAGTTTCGGATTTCTTCCAAATATTCCATAACACTTATTAATCTTCATAATGTAATTCACATGATCATTTCTAACTTATCATAACATGGAATCTTCAATTACGATAATAAGACGAAGATTATTACCTCAATAAGCCCAAATATTATCCAAGACTTCAAGTCGATCCTTAGCAACTTTAGTTCCTCTTCTTGATGTTCCAATCCACTCCAAGCAACCCTTAGAAGCTTATTGTTACACCCCGTATTTACATGATATGTTTTAAGAACGTACGTGAGAATCCCAAATGTTAATATTAGAGACTTGTAAAAAAATATCGGAATTATGGAATTGTCGGAAAACGTAATATTGTGACGAATGGGAGGGCGACATGTGTCACCCCCCTTATGTAGTCTTGGACGAAATTAAGCATGGCCAAAAGGGTCATTTGACCATTGTTAGGATGACAAAGTCTTGCAAGTTGAAGAGCTTGATAAAATTGACTTAGTCAATGGGGCCATAAGTCTTGATATTTAAAAGAACTTCATCCAAGCCACACATTTGTGCACATCTTGACCCTCCATGTTACTATATAGTAGTACTAGTAGCAAGACAACTTCTATACTTAGCCAAAATTTCAAGAAAATTTGAAGAACACCATTAGGTGCTCTCGGGTTCACCTTCAAGAAAAAGAATTTTTTTTTGTTTGTTGTCCTTTAAGCTCCACACTTTAAACCAAGGTTTATGAGGGTATTGTTGTCACGACCCGACCCCGGGCCCGGGACTGGTGCCCTACCTGGGCACCCCTTTCAGGTATACATCAGAGAATAGCAGCGGAACATACACAACTCCCAAAATAAAAATCATGTTTAGACAATAGACATCAACCGGCTAGCCGATAAGGCCGCCTTTCGTAACATATACATAATACAAAATTAAAACAGTACATCTCTGTTCTTGCAAACCCAATCCACAAATGTGACTACAGACCTCTAAGAATAACAACTTTGGCGGGACAGGGCCCCGCCATACCCCTGAATGTACAACAACCGACAATACCAGGGATAAGCCTCCGAAGTAAAGGAGCTTCTCAACAGCTGAACAGTGATCCTAAGAGTGAGGATCAGCAACCTGTATACTCTACCTGCGGCATGAACGCAGCCCCCCGAAGGAGGTCAGTACAACATGTACCAAGTATGTGAAACTGAAAGTACTGTAATGAAATCATAAGTCTATAATAAAACTGGAGACAGGTATGATAACTCAATTCGATTAACGTGCCTTACTAACAATGAGAGTAAACAAGTATATACTTACTGCATAAAAAATAGGAGGCTCATGATCAAAACAGGGTCCCTCGCCCGTAGTATCAATAAGCAATCCTACTCCTGGGACTATTTCACCCGCATGGGTCCTGTGGACCCGCATGAGGTATTCTCGCATAGGTGTACGCCGCGTGGGAATATTTCACCGCATAATCCCATAAGGACTCGCATGAGGTATTCCTCGCATCATGGGTAGCAAATCCACGGAACAGGTGGTATAACGTCTTGGGGGTTTACCCCTCATTTATACTCTTACCCTGAAGCAGGTGGTATAACGTCTTGGGGGTTTACCCCTCATTTATACTCTTACCCTAGAGAAGGTGGTATAACATCTTGGGGGTTTACCCCTCATTTATACTCTTACCCTAGATCAACCTAATATCATACATAACATAAGCCCTACCATTATCATACATAACATAAGCACTACCGGCTTATCATACAATAAATAAGCAAGTTAAGAAATCCCCCTAACTTCTTATTAGTCTTATTCATATACACTCTCATTTTAGTTTACTTAAGGCACTAACATGTCATTATAAATCCGGGAATTTAACCCAAAGTACTACGTACTTCTATTCTTTTAAAATGACTCCATTTCATATAAAACTTCCAAGATACTAATAACCATAGTATCAAGTCATAACTACTTTTCAAGACAAGTCACAATACCTTTTAGAAATACAATTAAAGGCTTCTAAATCAAGTGACTTCTTTCTTTTAAAACTTTAAGCAATTGATTCCTTTAAATCAATTTGCCTTTCATTATTTCTAGTCATTTATCATACTTATATTACTTAGAGTAAACCACTCTTTTTAACCTTCCATAAAGCTATTATAACCAACTTCCCATAAAGCCGTTATACTAGCTTTATACCTTAGAAACTTACATTCTTCTTTATAACCAAGAGACTTAAACTTTCCAACAAAACAAGTATCAAAAATACTTTCAACATACTTAAGGTCTCTTAACTTTTGAAAACCAAGATATCCTTAATATTTAAACAAGTGAGTTAATTCCCTAACTCAACCAACTTGGACGTTCTTAAAATAAGCCAAGGATATCAACTGGAGTAGATTGCCAAAATCTTGCACGTCTACCGTACTATACATTTACAACTTATTCATGCTCAAGAGATAAGAAAGTTCCACATACCTCTTCGGTTCAATCCACTTGCCAAGTCCAATATGCCGTACGTAGTATGTCAACCTATAATGACCATAATACGTTTATTAACCTCTAGCTTCAACGTAGAATATTCTAAGTGCAAAGTCACTAAATTCTACGGAAAATCGGACAGTACTTCCTTTGTTTCTACATACTTTGCCACCTTTTTCAAGGCCGAATTCAATAACCAAACACGCCACATTTAAGGCTCAACAATGAAGTTAACAATAGGGGATTACACGCCTACAAGACGTGTAAAATTCCGCCCCACAATTCATACCAAACTAGTCCAAACTACAATGTCATTTTCGGCCAAAGGTGTAACAACATATCAACCTTTCCAATTCCTTTTCAATTCAAGTTGTTTAGTATAACATGTTATCAAGCCGCAATTGATTATAACTACTACAATCTTCAAGTAGGTAATATGCGACGATTCTAATTATCGACCAAATTGGATTTCAATTTCAAATGGCTCAACATGTCATTTCGGTTTTAGGCTTCTAATATCCATAACACTTATTAATCTCCAATACATATATCCCATTCTTGTTAAAATGTATAACTACAACAATAAGAAATCTTCAATCACTTAAGAGGATAAAGTGGTTACCTAGATAAGCTCAAAATAGTCCAACAATCTTGCCCACTTTAGCCCTCTTTTCGAAATTCTTCTTCCCGCAAATATCATCTCTACGAACCCCCCTACAAGCTTGCCAACGTATTTCCTTCTTGTTGCCTTTCAAAAAAAATCTCTTTTAGGCTTAGGGTTTCATAAACTTTTAGAGAAAGAGAAGGAAAATTTCTATGGAGGAATTCTTGCAAATGACCAAGTCTTGCAAGACTTGGTCATAATATAGCCTCTATCTTGATCCACAAGTTGGGGGACACTTGTCACACACTCAGGGGTCCTCTACAACAAATATCTTCTATTTTTACCCTATTTTCGCAAAAAAATCCCGCCTCGGCGCCGCGGCGCTGCAATTTCAGACAATTTCAGGCTTTTCGGCGCCCTTGGCTACTGCAGCGCCATGCGCTCGACCTGTCTGTTCTGTCAGCCGATCTTGTAACGTCCATAACTTTCTACTCCGATGTCCAATCGACGAGAGGTTTGTTGCGTTTGAAACTAGACTCAATGAACTTCATATTAGGTTTTTGAAACACCTAAAAAACCCAATTATACTAGGATATATACTGCTTCCAAGTTGACTGAAAAACTGTCCAAAAATATTCTGCCAACTTTTTGTTTTTTTCCTTTTTCCAACATCGAATCTTATTTCCTTTCGTACGTTCTCATCTCATCCTCTTGGAATTACGGGGTGTAACATTCTTCCCCCCTTAGAAACATTCGTCCCCGAATGTTCTTTCGGAGTCCAATCTAAACGGATATTGGCATAGTCCCTTGACTACACCCAACATAATCACACTTGCCACACCTGGCCACATAACAATACTTATGCTACAACGTCAACCTGAGCTCCAAGTGTCGACGTCGGTTATCTGCATAAAGCTTTTATCGACTCTGAGCTTGCTAATAATCTTTCCTGGATAAGCTTCGCCTTATCCACAGCCCGCTGAATCAAGTCTGGCCAAATAACTGTACCTCGCCTACGTCGAACCAACCAACCGGCGATCTACACTTTCTTACATATAAGGCCTCATACAGGGCCATCTGAATACTGGATGGGTATTTATTATCGTACGTAACTCAACAAGAGGCAAATAACCCTCCCGGTTATCTCTGAAATCAAGAACACAGGCCCGCCACCTATCCTCAAGTGCCTGGATAGTACGCTCTGCCTGTCCGTCGGTCTGAGGGTGTAATGCAACACTGAGACTCACCTGTGTCCCTAATCCCTTCTGAAAAACCTCCAGAAGTTATCCGTAACCGAGCTCATCTGTCTGACATCATAAACGTAGGAACCCCGTGCAGTCTCACAATCTCCCTACTATAATCTAGCATAATCCTCAGCCAGTAATTGGTCCTAACCGGAAGAACACGACTGGTTTCGTTAGCCTGTTTACTATGACCCCCAGGGAGTCGCACTTCCTTTGAGTACGATGCCACTCAGAATCACAAGACCGAACCGGGCGTGATCGTGCCTTACCGGGCACCCTAGTGATACAACATCAGAGAAAACCAGCGGAAATACAAACTTAAACATGTAAATAGACATGGATCAAGATGAAATAGAAATAGGCCAACCAAAACGGTTGCCTTTCAACATATATATATATACATTTGAACAGTTACAATCCTTACAACCCTGCCCACAACAGTGCTACAGACCTCTAAGATTTTACAACAACTATGACGGGACAGGGCCCCGCCATACCCCTGAATGTACAAGAACCTATAGACTCAGGGTAACATACCAAAGATAAGCCTCCGACGGAACGGAGCTTCCCAAGACGCTGAATGAGATCCTAAACGCGGGGATCGGCGGTAGATGTCTTACTGCGGCGTGAACGGCCCCGAAGGAGGTCGATGCAACGGTACCAAGTATGTGAAGCGTAAAGTACTATAAATGAAATCAAGCGATCTATAAAAGCGGGAGACATGCGTGATAACCAAACTACGACACAACGTAGCGATCAAGTCGAGGACTCACGCCTCAAAGTCATCACTCAAATACAACTATGGGTCTCATGCCCACAACATCAATCTTGTTCGCATCATGGCCACATGCCCCGAGTCAGTATTGGTGTAGACATGCCCATGATGCAACAATAATAACAATGCCGCATGGCCACATGCCCCCGGAATTCTGCCTCGGTGTAGGCATGTCCATGTAGCCACAATAACAATATATCGGGTAATCAACCCTGCCGCATGGCCACACGCCCCCGGAATTCTGCATCGGTGTAGACATGTCCATGTAGCATCAACAACAAGACAACAATCAAAATGGAAACATACCCGTGGAATTCTCGTCACGCCAAAGACGCGTCCAAGTAAGTTCTCAACAAGTCAACCGGCCCTCTATCGAGAGACGCGGTAACACAGAAATACAACACTTGCACAACAAAGGCTATCATCACAAGCATAGGCAGGTTTCACAACAACAAGCATAGGCAAGTTTCACCACAACAAGCATAGGCAAGTTATACATCACTCAAAGTACCTTCATTTTATGCCAAAGTCCGGGTTTTAACCCTAAAGTACTACGTACGTTAAATCCTTTAAAAGATCCGTTTCTTTCACATAAGTCACACAATACCCGTAGTATAAAATAGTGACTATCTTTAAGTAAACAAACCACTTCCCCTTTTTTTAAAATCAAGTAACAACATTATTTTCCAAACGTCCAAGTTGCCTAATTTCAAATGCTCAAGTCACTTATTTTAGAAAGGTTTCATAACTCATAGTCTTATTCACTTAAGAATATACTTCTCTTTTAAACAACCTGAGAAACATATGCCTTATATGTGAGTAGGTTATTCTTGTTTATAACAATCTTATTACAGCAGCCATGATCTAGAAAATGTATTATCATTTTGTCTCATCTTAGTTTCTATGCAGATGGAGGTTTCTACTGGTTTTAATATACTACATCATTATTCAATACATTTTCCTTTATTAGCGCTGCGGTGGTGCTGTCGATACACGTTACGATTTAGAAATCAAGAAACGTAATTCCTTTTAAAACCAAGTACTCATTACTCACGAATGAGGTTCCACACAAACAACCATATTAAGACAATTAAGTTAAGTCTCTTATCTTATAAGATCAAGTCTCTTAACTTCTTAAAAAGATAAACCATTTTCTTTCCCTCTCATAAGACGTTATACCTAACTCCCCATAAAGCTAGTATAACTCTTTTTAAAACCTTTAAAACCAAGTGTTACTCTTCTTTTAAAAATGGTTTCTTAGCATTTGAAATACATTCAAGGTTCTTATTATTCAGGCTTAAGTCAAAGACATTGCTGCATAACTACGTTCAATTAGCAGCGACGTCTACCGTACTATATATTATTCAGCTTAAGTCAAAAGACATTGCCGCACTATACATATCTTCCTTTAAAATATCATGCTCAAGAGTATAGGAAGAATCACATACCTCGCGACGATTTATCGACTATAAAAAAGCGCCCACGGCTATAACCCGACTAGCCTTGTCCTTCTAAGTAGCACATGCTACTTGCAAAACATTCAACCAAGAAAGGTTATCACCATCAGTAAATACGATCCTACGTAATTCTGATTTTCTCTTTAAATTCAGGCTTAAGTCGCACGACATTGCCGTAAGTATTATTCGATTCTATATAGTATACTTTAACTATATACTCCTAACATGTAATTCCAATTACAACGAAGGTCGAGAGTAATTACCTCGATAAGCCCAAAATTATCAGAGTTTAATGTCGCTCCGAGCAACGGCAGCTCTACTCGAGTGCTCCAACCGCTCCAAACAACCCTTAGAAGTTCTACGCAACTTCTACTTAACACTTCAACCGACTATGAAGGTTTTCCGGAGGGTTTCGTTTAGTGGCTAAAGGAAGTATAATAGTATTTTCGGGGCTTTGTATAAGTGTAACCTGGGGAATACTACAAGGTCTTTGGGCGAAGGTATTTGGGCAGTATAACAATACTAGGAGAGTATTTCTATACCACAACAAGGGTATTATACAAAAACAACTAGGCTGGGGGTACCTCGACTAGAGCACCTGAGGGAGGGGAGGCTCCGCCAAGCTCGCTCGAGGGGTTGTGGTGGGCGAAAACTTCACAAGGAGAGGAGGGATTTTTAACACTTAGAAAATATTTGGATGAAGAATTTCATCAACAAAGGGTGGGTATTTATAGGTCAAGCCATGGCCAACCAAGGGCCAAGATGATGCCAAGTGCAAGGCAAGTGTAGGGCTAGGATCAAGCCAAGTGCACCTTATCCATCTACCACACCAACTTGCACAAATATCCTACCTAACCCATTGGCCACTTTTTCGTCCAACATTGCCGTCCACTCCTTCCAATTAGAGGGTGACAAGTGTCGCCCTCTCGTTGGTCCAAAATGTTTCGTCTCTCGGAAAAATTCGTAAAAATAATTAATGACATAGCCGGAATTTTCCCTACGAAAGCTGTGGAAACGTTTCGTCGGAAAACGACTCTTTTCGGCACTTGTGTACAAATTTCGAAACTAGCTAACTTTAAGGCTCAAATTATAATACGACGCTCACGTACATACTGCGGAAATATGGGGTATAACATTCTCCCCTCGTAGAAACATTCGTCGAATGTTCCTTCTCAAGCGGATAACGATAAAGTTCCTCTTAACTTTAAATAAATTTCCAATGCCACACATGGCAACAAAGTAACACACGTTCTCTCCTTACTCGTCGTGCCCTTCCGAACACGAACTCTTCTCATATCGTACCACACTTGGTCATCGCTTTAGTTCCAAAACTTTGGAGTCACTACCCCTAACTTGGTCATCTTACTAACCGATCTCCTTAAGACCATTCCGGCCTTCACGATCCGCACGGTCGAACATAACCACGAACTCATACGACGGTCATCTAAACTTGGGCTGGCACCCTCGTGACCACACCTGGCGGGACCACGGAGCTGACCTACTCTAAACAGCCACGGGTTGGCCCGCAACATGGCCCAACTCGACCCACTAACGCATCAAGCTCTTGTTCCCGATCCGGAACAATCTTACCTCTGAGTTAGGAAAGCTACCACTTCCATTTTACACTACCCAAGGAATTATCACATAATACATTCTAGGCATAAAATGTACTCAAACAAGGATCACTCGCAAAATCTTGTACTCAAAGGCGGCCTTACATCTAAGGTCTCAGCGTAATATTCTAAGGTTCATCATTTTCACCCTTTGAGCTTACCCTTTTTCACTAACGGGTTTCTAAATCACATTTTAGCACAAAGCTATCGACATAACACTAAACACATCATTAATATCAATACAAAACTCTAGAGGTTAAGGATATACTGCTCTACCGCTTTCCTAATCACAGTCACGCCTGCAGTGCGCTAGTGAAGGCGATGAACGACCATCGATCACGAAGGTGAGTCGTAACATCCGTGCTACCCTTGGTCGGACAGTTCCTCGCAAAATGGCCCGCTGTCAAAAATAACAAGCTCCTCGCACCACGACATTCCCGAAATGCGGTCTACCACATCGACCACACCGAGGTAGGGGTGACCGCACCGCCAACACCCTACTCGCGGAAACACGAACCCATGGAGCTCGACCGCTTCCGGAAGGTTGTGGAGGACCACTCTGCGCGGTGGAGGTACAAAACTAGTCTGCCTGAGGCGGTCCGCCTCGAAAGTCACCAAAGGACCTGCTGTTCGCCTCTTGGCGATCTTGGTCATTCCGTCGATTTCTCCGCCTCACCTCCAGTGCATAAGCTGCGTGCGGGCAATGTCCATGCGGTGAAGAGCTACACGAACAACTCTCTGCTAGGTAATCATCGAGCCACGTAACATATCGGTGCACTCGATCCTCCATACTAGCTACTAATGCGGGGACATCCGGGCCAATGAGTCGAACTCACATTGTACTCCCGATCATGCGCGGATTGCGCCTCGATATCAAAAATCTGCCGGCCGAGCCCTCTCATCCGTGGAGGCAAGAAATGTGCCGAAGGCCTCAAAACTCGTTCCAAATGGTGGAAGTGCATTCTCTCCCGGGACAGCTCGCGAATCAAACCGATCGCGGTATCACGCGGCCGATGCGAACCTAGGACCACCGACTCGGTCTCGAAGCCTTGATCACTCTACGATCCTGTAGCGTCGGATGAACTCCTGCGGATCATCCTCAAGCCTCGACCCGTAGAACTCTGGCGGGCTACATCTCAGAAAGTCCTGTAGCCTCAAACTATCCGATCTAGGGTGAACCATCGCGCTTTGGGCTGCTGCGTCGGCCTATCCTCATATCGGCCACGACCACGGCGATGGCGGGCCATCTCCTTGTAACCCATCTCTTACGCCTGCATGGGGACTGGAGGCTCGTCTTGTAGTCTCAGCCCACCGCTGCGGCTCTAAACTCTCTTTGGTCTTTGGCGGCGTGTGGCTCCGCCCGTCGGAGCCTTGTCTCAGTCTTGGCCCGGGCTGCGCCCTCGTACTCCTCTGTATCCCACTAGCAGCTCCCTCGGCTGCCTTGCCCGTCTGGGCCTGGGTTGCCTTACGCGGAGGCATAACTGGTAAAGGAAAGGAATACGTCAGAGGGGTCCAACTTATCACACGGCTCTAAGGCACGATCTCAGAATGAGAAGAAATGGAAACCAATCCTAAATGTCCTATAGCCTCCTGATTATAGATGTGGTGCACAACACACCGATAATCAAGACTCTACTAGACACGGTCTGTAGACACTTTCCGAGGATTAACTGCTCTGATACCACTTTGTCAAGACCCGAACCGGGCGTGTGGTAGTGCCTTACCGGGCACCTAGTGATACAACATCAGAGAAAACCAGCGGAAATACAAACTTAAACATGTAAATAGACATGGATCAAGATGAAATAGAAATAGGCCAACCAAAACGGTTGCCTTTCAGCATATATATATATAACATTTGAACAGTTACAATCCTTACAACCCTGCCCACAACAGTGCTACAGACCTCTAAGATTTTACAACAACTATGACGGGACAGGGCCCCGCCATACCCCTGAATGTACAAGAACCTATAGACTCAGGGTAACATACCAAAGATAAGCCTCCGACGGAACGGAGCTTCCCAAGACGCTGAATGAGATCCTAAACGCGGGGATCGACAGCCGATGTACTTCTACCTGCGGCATGAACGCAGCCCCCCGAAGGAGGTCAGTACAACAGGTACCAAGTATGTGAAACTGTAAAGTACTATAAATGAAATCATAGCAGTCTATAAAAAGCAGGAGACATGCATGATAACCAAACTACTGATACAACGTAGCGATCAAGTCGTGGACTCACGCCCTCAAAGTCATCACTCAAATACAACTATGGGTCTCACGCCCACAACATCAATCTTGTTCGCATCATGGCCACATGCCCCCGGAATTCTGCATCGGTGTAGACATGCCCATGATGCAACAATAATAACAATGCCGCATGGCCACATGCCCCCGGAATTCTGCATCGGTGTAGACATGTCCATGTAGCCACAATAACAATATATCGGGTAATCAACCCTGCCGCATGGCCACACGCCCCCGGAATTCTGCATCGGTGTAGACATGTCCATGTAACATCAACAACGAGACAAGAATCAAAATGGAAACATACGTGGAATTCTCGTCAGCCCGGCAACGTCGAGTAAGTTCTCGACAAGTCAACCTACTCTATCGAGAGCGGTATACGTAAATACAACACTTGCACAACAAAGGCTATCATCACAAGCATAGGCGGGTTTCACAACAACAAGCATAGGCAAGTTTCACCACAACAAGCATAGGCAAGTTATACATCACTCAAAGTACCTTCGTTTTATGCCAAAGTCGGGTTTTAACCTAAAGTACTACGTCACGTTAAATCCTTTAAAAGATCCGTTTCTTTCACATAAGTCACACAATACCCGTAGTATAAAATAGTGACTATCTTTAAGTAAACAAACCACTTCCCCTTTTTTTAAAATCAAGTAACAACATTATTTTCCAAACGTCCAAGTTGCCTAATTTCAAATGCTCAAGTCACTTATTTTAGAAAGGTTTCATAACTCATAGTCTTATTCACTTAAGAATATACTTCTCTTTTAAACAACCTGAGAAACATATGCCTTATATGTGAGTAGGTTATTCTTGTTTATAACAATCTTATTACAGCAGCCATGATCTAGAAAATGTATTATCATTTTGTCTCATCTTAGTTTCTATGCAGATGGAGGTTTCTACTGGTTTTAATATACTACATCATTATTCAATACATTTTCCTTTATTAGCGCTGCGGTGGTCTGTCGATACACATTCTGATTTCCGAAATCAGTAAAACGTAATTCCTTTTAAAACCAAGTACTCATTACTCACGAATGAGGTTCCACACAAACAACCATATTAAGACAATTAAGTTAAGTCTCTTATCTTATAAGATCAAGTCTCTTAACTTCTTAAAAACAGTAAACCATTTTCTTTACCTCTCTTAAGACGTTATACCTAACTCCCCATAAAGCTAGTATAACTCTTTTTAAAACCTTTAAAACCAAGTGTTACTCTTCTTTTAAAAATGGTTTCTTAGCATTTGAAATACATTCAAGGTTCTTATTATTCAGGCTTAAGTCAAAGACATTGCCGTACAACTACGTTCAATTAGCACACGTACGTCTACCGTACTATATATTATTCAGGCTTAAGTCAAAAGACATTGCCGTACTATACATATCTTCCTTTAAAATATCATGCTCAAGAGTATAGGAAGAATCACATACCTCGCGACGATTTATCGACTATAAGCAAAACGCTCCACGGCTATAACCCGACTAGCCTTGTCCACCTTCTAAGTAGCACATGCTACTTGCAAAACATTCAACCAGTAAAGGTTATCAGTCTACTGTAAATACAGTCCTACGTAATTACAGTTCAGTTCTCTTCTTTAAATTCAGGCTTAAGTCGCACGATATTGCCGTAAGTATTATTCAGTTCTATATATAGTATACTTTAACTATATACTCCTACAACATGTAATTCCAATTACAACAGAAGGTCAGTAGTATTTACCTCGATAAGCCCAAAATTATCCGAGTTTAATGTCGCTCCTGAGCAACGCTTAGCTCCTACTCCGAGTGCTCCAACCCGCTCCAAACAACCCTTAGAAGTTCTACGCAAAATATACATAACAATTCAACCGACTATGAAGGTATTCCTTAGGAAGTGGTTCAGTGGCTAAAGGAAGTATACTAGTATTTGGGCTTTTTTATAAGTGTCTCCTTGGGAATACTACAAGGTATTTGGGCCAAGGTATTTGGGCATTATAACAATACTAGGAGAGTATTTCTATGCCACAACAAGGGGTATTATACAAAAACAACTAGGCTAGGGGGGGTACCCCACGGCTAGGGCACCACAAAGGGGGAGGGGGAGGCTCTCGGCCAAGCTCACTCAAGGGGGGGTTGTGGTGGACGAAAACTTCACAAGGGAGAGGGAGGGATTTTTAACACTTAGAAAATATTTGGATGAAGAATTTCATCAACAAAGGGTGGGTATTTATAGGTCAAGCCATGGCCAACCAAGGGCCAAGATGATGCCAAGTGCAAGGCAAGTGTAGGGCTAGGATCAAGCCAAGTGCACCTTATCCATCTACCACACCAACTTGCACAAATATCCTACCTAACCCATTGGCCACTTTTTCGTCCAACATTGCCGTCCACTCCTTCCAATTAGAGGGTGACAAGTGTCGCCCTCTCGTTGGTCCAAAATGTTTCGTCTCTCGGAAAAATACGTAAAAATAATTAATGACATAGCCGGAATTTTCCCTACGAAAGCTGTGGAAACGTTTCGTCGGAAAACGACTCTTTTCGGCACTTGTGTACAAATTTCGAAACTAGCTAACTTTAAGGCTCAAATTATAATACGTACGCGCTCACGTACATACTCTGGAAATACGGGGTATAACAGTAACAAGATCCATATTAATTACCTCCCATATCTAAGTCGGGATCTCAATCGCCTGTAATACCCCACCGGGCTTCTGGTGCTCAACCACGACCTGCTACTAATTCGGACGTTAAGCAACAACTCTTCTACGTCCTTCTTCAGGCCATCTTACCAATGCATACATCTGAGGTTACGACACAACTTAGTCGATCCCGAACAAATAGAGCAAGAAGCACTGCGTGCCTCCCCTAAAACCTGGCGAGTCTGCGGCGTTGGGCACAATCTATCCTCATATCACAGCACCCCATCCGGTGCTACTCAAACATGCTCTTCTATTCTTGGAGAGTCGTATCTCGATATCGTATCATAACTGGATCCTCATACTGTCGCCTCTTTACCTCTTCGACGAAGGAAGACTCGGCAACCTCTCGGATCTAAAGCTCCATTAACCTTGGAACAAATAATCGAACCCTCGGCTCGATGGTGATGAATCTCACGCACCGCCCCGCCTATCTCGTTTATCTATCGACAGACTACCCTTAGATCCACGACTAAGAGTATTCAGAATCTCGCTTTCCCGGATGGTATAGGATATCAATATCACAATCCTTGAGTAACTCTAACCACCGTTTACGCCGCAACTCAATCGCCTGTCTAAAGATATACCGGAGGCTCTTGTGGTATGCACCATTATCCACATGATGTCTATACAAGTCATGCCTCCAAATCTTCGAGATACGATTAACTGCCGCCTACTCTAAATCGTGAGTAGTGTAATTTCCTTTCTTGTTTCCCTAACCGCCGGGAAAACATAGGCTCTAACCTTATCGTGTTGCGTCAGCATACAACCTAGCCCAACACCCAAAGTGTTACAATAACAACCTAACCCTTGAGTCTCTCGGGAGGGGTTATAACTATAGTCGTGGTCAACTTATCTTCTAGTACTGGAAGCCTTTCTCATACCTGCGAAATATTCGGGTATTCTTAATCTCAATTATGGTTCCTGTTTCCCCTTTCTCTGTTGCAACTCAACTTGGTCACTAACTTAGATTTGATTCCTTTGCTTGCCTCATGGCTAAGACTTCCTGTCTATCACAATTTAGGGGGGGAGGATTTCCTTGGTCTCGTCAAGTCGTAACCCGATTATTCTCTCCTAGCTCGTAGAGCTTATAGTCAGGTGTTCAACCTCAATTCACGGTATTACATAATCCAATGACTTGCCAAGATTTCTTATCGTTCGAGTGTCTACTCGTCTTTCCTTTATAAGTTATTTCAAGTTGTGTTGGGGTCCCTTACCCCTCCGTATTTTCTTACTATATTTCTTGTCAGTACCGATGCTACCACCTTCCCTCGAGGTGTTCTTACTGCCCATTATTTACTAATGGTCTTACACTAGTCCGGGGTAATCATATCTCGTGCAACTTACATAACCATAGTGGTATTCTCTTTTATCATTCTGGTCATAACCTTACCTTATGCTTATTATTAACAAAAGTATTTCTATCTTGATCCATAATCGTCTGATTTCATACGTGCATTACTGCATTTTTTTATCCTTACGACACTTCCTTGACCATTTCGTAACGTCGTTCTTAATTACCCCAACACAATACTTTTCCCACGGTTATCTTAAAACTGTAACTTATGGCATGACTGTTACACCCCGTAAGTCCAGGACATGTATAAGAGATTGTACGTAAGGAATCAAGGCTTGAAAATTTGCACGAAAGGAAGAATTGTTTTTCCGACGGAAAATCTTCCGAACGTCGGAAAGGAAAAATGTTCGTTCATGAGAATTGGATTCTCAAAGTGCATTATTTGATGAGTATGGAACTTATTAACATTATGGAAATTTATTTTTACGGATTTGGTCATGTGGGGCCCACCCGAGGAATTTTACGTTTTGTGGGGCCCACGAGGGTTACGGAATTTTATGAACGAATGGGAGGGAGACATGTGGCACCCCCCCCCCAATGGTCTTGGATGATTTGATGCAAGGGCTAAAGGGTCATTTGACCATTGTAAAGATGAGAAAGTCTTGCTAAGCTTGAGTTTGACATTGTTGACTAAGTCAAGAGCCACTTGGCTTGATCTCTTCCCTCCAAACTTAACAAGTGTTATAATCTAGACCCTCCAATGTATATTATATACACACTAGTGCAAGACAAGTCTTCACACTTAGAAAATTTTCAAGAAACTTTGAGCTTAGCCAAGAATGCTCTCGGGTTTGAGCTCCCCTCCACAAGAAAAATTTGTAGTTTAATCCATTAGCCACAAGATTTTAACCCAAGGTCCCTAAGGGTATTGTAAGGGTATCTCAATAGAAAGATTTCGGAAAAACGACGTTTTCACGTTAGTCGCAAGGCGAAACCCTAGGGTGTTCTTCAACTTTGAAGATGGAACATGAAGAGGAGTTCTTGTGAGAAGCTTAGGAGTGCTTGAGCGGATTGGAACATAAGAAAAGGAGCTAAGAATTGCTAAGGAGCGACTTTGAATCTTGGATTTTATAAGGGCTTGTAAAGGTAAAAATCTTGTCGTTTTAACAATTAAAGTTTTCTTATTGTTGTAGCTATGGATATTAGCAGGCATGAGGTATATAGTATGAAGTTTGATAAATGTATTGGATATTGGAACCCTAATCCGAAAACTAGCATGTTTAGCCTTTAAGATTACAATTCAAGTTGATTATTAGTTTAAGTCGTCACATGTTATATAAAGAAGGAATTATAGTTGTTAAAGTTGTTTATGACTATATAACATCTTAGACCTAAGAACTTGGATTGGAAAAGAATTTGGAAAAGACTTTGAGTTGTTGTTGTTGTTGTAGCCGAGAATGGCATTGTATTTTGGACTAGTTTGATATCAATTGTGGGGCGGAATTTTACACGTATTGTAAGGCGTGTAATCCCCTTTGTATTTGCTGAATTGATTGAGCCTTAAATGTGGCGTTTGGTTATTGATTTTCGGCCTTGAAAAAGGTGGTAAAGTATGTAGAAACAAAGGATGTGCTGTCCGATTTTCCGTAGGATTTAGTAACTTTACACTTAGAATATTCTACGATTGAAGCTAGAGGTTAATGGACGTGTTATGACTATTATAGGTTGAAGTACTACGAGTAGAGTATTCTACTTGAAGGGTGGAAAGGCTAGCAATGTTATAGTACTTTGGAGCATTTTGCAACTTGTCGCTAGTCGTCGCAAGGTATGTGAACCTCTTCTTTCTTTGGCATGATCCTACGTATGAAATATCCATGTGATAGTATTTCATGATTCCTTCTACTCTTAGAAGTTAAGAAGTATTCACATTGTTGACTCTAAGTTAAAAGTATGTTAAATTGTCCTAAGTCCTTACAAAGTCTTATGGGAGATGTTGGTAAGAATGGTTAGGAAATTATGAGATTTGATTTAAAGCGATGTGTCTTGATTTATTTAAAGTAAGTAAGTGGATTTTATGTTCGAAAATGAGTTGAATTTATATGTGAAAAGGGGATTGATTTTAAAAGTGGAAGTTATATGATTTTAAGAGAATAAGTTATTTGGTTTTGGAAGTGTATGGAACTTTATATTTTTTTATAAGTATAAGCGACATGATTTTAAAGAATGTATGCTACGAGGTGTTAATACTATAAGCCTTGATTTTATGAGTGGAAATGACTAAACTTTAAAAAGTATGGCTTAATTTATATCAAAAGTTAAGAAGATGGTTTCCAAAAGTATGTGACTTGAGCTTTAAAAGAAAGAAGTTTTATGATTCTTTTAAGTATGTATATGCGTAGTATTTTGGGTTTAGTTTCCTAATGTTGCAAGAATAAAGTGCCTTAAGTTCTCTAAAATGAAAGGTTGTTATAATAGCTTTATGGGAAGTTGTTATAACGACTTAAGAAGAAGTAATAATACGATTTAAAATGTTATGTAAGGAAAATCACACCGAGCCTACAAATAGGCCGGATTACGTTATGAAATACACCAAGCCTACAAATAGGCCGGATTACGTTACGAGATACACCGAGCCTACACATAGGCCGGATTACGCCATATTACCCCGAGCCTACACATAGGCTGGGTTACGTCATCTTACACCGAGCTCCACAGGCGGGCCGGATTATGCTACATGATTCCACAGTACACCGAGCTCCACGGCGGGCGGATTATGCTACATGATTCCACAAGACACGAGCTCCACAGCGGGCGGATTATGCTACATGATTCCACGACACCGAGCTCGCGCAGGCGGATTATGCCACATGATTCATCGATGCGTGTCCCGCAAATGGGCCGGATTACGTTATCACGTATGAATAATCAAAGTTTTCTTACAAATAAGAAGTCCCTCCATAAAGGGCCGGATTATGTTATGTAAGATATGTAAGTTATGTGGAAAAACTTGATTAAATTCTTAAGTATGTATGTAAGAATTTGATGTTAATTCTTATTGAAAGAAGGAAAGGAACGGTTAATATACGATTGATTTCAGGAGTTAAAATGACATTCTTTTATACAGTTATGATTTGGTTGTTGCACCTTATTTACATTCCATACTAAATTTTGTTATCTTGACCCGGCCAAGGCTGCGTTCATGCCCGCAGGTGTTAGGTACACAGGTTGGTGATCCTTGCTCTTAGGATCTCTGTTCAGTTTTTGGGAAGAAGCTCCATTCACTCCGGAGGCTTATCTTTTGGGTACGGTTTCCCTGATGTTGTAGATTTATGTACATTCAGGGGTATGGCGGGGCCCTGTCCCGCCACAGTTGTAATTCTTAAGTGCGTAGTCATATGTTGTGGGTCGGTTTGTAAAAAAAGAAAGGGATATAACTGCTGTTGTTTATGTATATGTATATGTGTCCAGGGAGGTAGCCTTATCGGCTAACCTGTTATTTAAATTCTCGTTGTTTTATTTTATATGTTTCATGTATGTTCCGCTGATTATCTCTGATGTTTACCTGTAAGGGTGCCCAGGTAGGGCACCGATGCGAGCAGGTCGGGTCGTGACAAAAGTGGTATCAGAGCAGTTAGTCCTCGGAAAGTGTCTACAGACCGTGTCTAGTAGAGTCTTGATTATCGGTGTGTTGTGCACCACATCTATAATCGAGAGTGCGTGACATTTAGGATTGTTTCCATTCTTCACCGCTCTGAGATCGTGCGATGAGAGGTATTAATAGGTTGATCCGTCTCGGCGTATTCTTATGTATATGAATCGATTATGCCTCCACGGAAGGCGACCAGGGCCCAGAAGGGCAAGGCGGCGAGGCGCGGTGGTGCAGAGAAGGTTACTAGTACTCGTGCCCAGACTATGCACGAGGTTGTAGTCCAGCGGCGAGTTGACACCGTCGGTATTAGAAGCGAAGCGTGCGCAGCTCGGGGGTTCCGATACCTGAGCCTCCAGTCCCTCAGCCAGGGGCGGAGTATAGAGATTATGAAGAGCAGATCAGGTTATTGACTAGCATAGTGGTAGGGTAGCGCCGACAGGAGCAAGTAGCTAACCCTAGAGCTGACAGTTTGAGGATTCGGGATTTTCTGGGTTGTAGTCCACCCGAGTTCTATGGTTCGAGATCTGAGGAGGATCCTCAGGAGTTTATTCGGCAGATACAGCGGACTATGCAGGTGCTTAGTGTTACACCCCGTAGTTCCAGGGTATGTATCTGAGGACGTACGTACGAGAATACGACACAAAAATTGGAAAGGAAGAAAGATGTGATTTTTCGACGGAAAAGATTTCGGATTTTGTGAAGGAAAAATGTTCGTTAAAGGGAATTGGATTCCCAGATTTGGTATTCGGACTTTTTGGAATTTTTGAGAATTATGGAATTTTATTTCCGGAATTGGTCACGTGGGGCCCACGGGAGGAATTTACGGTTTGTGGGGCCCACTTTATTTTCAGATTTTTGGCATTACGGATATTTTCGGAAGATGAAATATTTTGGACGAGTAGGGGGGCGACACATGGCACCCCCATGTGGCTTATTGGCCGAAAATTAGGGGACCATGGACACTTGGGCGTTTTTGGGGACAAGTGGCAAGCCACTTGTCCCATTTTGTGGTGGACATTTGGTTGGCAAATTACCCACACACTTGGACCCAATCTTCACCATACACTTGCCTTGATCTTGGCCATTGATTTATCTATAAATAGACCCTTGCTTGCAAGACTTATTCATGCCACACTTAGTTATGTCCAAAGCTTGAAAAAATTACTCCCTCCCTTCTAGGTGCTCTCGGCCTTGGGCTGATTTGTGGAGCTAAAGTTGTCCAAAAATTCTTAAAGTTTTAAGTGTTCTTCCTGAGAGTGTTAGGAAGATTGTGTACCAAGAGTTGGAGAATATTTCACACCACAGCCTAGAAACCTTACCTTGGCGAAACTTGCCATAGTTTGAGCCTAAGTGTTCTTCACTTTTTGGAGTTGGATCTTGAAGAAGTTGTTTAGAAACTTCTAAGGGTTGCTCGGGCGGGTTGGAGCATAAGGAATTGGAGCAAGCGTTGCTCAGGATCGACTTATAATCTTGGATAATTTTGGGCTTATCGAGGTAATGATCTATGTCCTCTATCAGAATTGGATATTACATGTTGTAGTAGCTTAGAATTGAGTATAATATATATTGGAAGGATGATTCAAAAGAATTGAACTGTATTTACAGTAGACTTGTAGTATTATTGTGGGGCAGTGTTGTACACGTCCGGTTAGACGTGTAACCACCCCCCCCTTTGGAGTTGTTGGCTTAGTAGCGGGCCTTGTTAGAGGAGGAGATTTTTATGGTTGCGGGGGGGAGGTGCTGCCGAATTTTCCGTAGAATATGGAACCTTGTATTTAGAAATGTTCTACGAAGAGAACTAGAAGTTAATAGGCGTTTTATGGCCATTATAGGTGGAAGTACTACGAGTAGCGTATTCTACTTGGAGGGTGGAAAGGGCTAGCAGGGTTACAGTACTTTGGAGCGTTTTGCTAATTGTCGATAATCGTCGCGAGGTATGTGAACCTCTTCCTATCTTTTCTAGCATGATATGTTGTGAACTATGTAGTACGGTAGACGTACATGTGTTAAATGAATTTGGTTGATTTAAAACATAAAGTGTTATAACGGCTTTATGGGAAGTTTGTTATAACAACTTTATGTGGGCAAAGAAATGGTTTGTGGTTTTTAAAAAAGATAAAAGACTTGATGTGAAATAATAAGGACTTGGGTTGTGTTAAAAAGTTGTGAAACCGCTTTAATGAGAAATGGATAATTGGGTTTTAAAAGGAATAATGTTATATTGATTTCGGAAATGAGAACAAGTATCGAACAAACCACTGCAGCGATAATAAAGGAAAATGTATTGACTAAGTAATTATTATTCAAACCAGTAGAAACCTCCATCCGCATAGAAGCTAAGATAAGACAAAATTGTATTACATTTTCTAGATCATGGTTGCTTTAATAAGATTGATATAAACAAGAATAACCTACTCACACATAAGACATATGTTACTCAAATTGTTTTAAAAGAGAATTATGTTATTAAGGGATTAAGACTATGAACTACGAAACATTTGAAAATAAGAGACTTGAGTATTTGAAATTAGGCAAACTTGAACTTTTGGAAAAGAAGGTTGTTACTTGTCTTTAAAAAGGGAAATTATTTTGGTTTACTTAAAATAATAGTTACTGCTTTGGATACTACAGTGTTGGTATCGGTGACTTCGTGAAAGAATGGATATTTGTAAGAGAATCAAGTATGGTAATTTGCTTGTGCTTGCTTGTGATAGCCTTGTAGTGTAAAAGTTGTATTCCTATGCTACCGGCGTTAATCGAGGGATATATATTATTGTTGTTACATGGACATGTCCGCACCGATGCACTCCGGGGCACGCGGCCATGCGGCGCGTTAATCACCCAGATATTGTTATTGTTGTTACATGGACATGTTTGCACCGACGCATTCGGCACGCGGCTACGCGGCGTTAATCACCCAGATATTGTTATTGTTGTTACATGGACATGTCGCACCGGCGCAGACTCCGGCATGTGGCCACGCGGCGGGTTGATTACCCGATATATTGTTATTGTTGTTACATGGACATGTCGCACCGTCAGAATTCGGCATGTAGCTACGCGCAGGTTGATTACCCGATATATTGTTATTGTTGTTACATGGACATGCTCCGCACCGATGCACTCCGGGGCATGTGGCTACGCGCGGGTTGATTACCCGATATATTGTTATTGTTGTTACATGGACACGCTCGCACCGACGCACTCCGGCATGTGGCCACGCGCAGGTTGATTACCCGATATATTGTTATTGTTGTTACATGGACACGCTCGCACCGATGAAGAATTCCGGGGCATATGGCCGTGCGCAGACGTTGATTACCCAGATATCGTTATTGCATCCCGGACATGTCTACACCGATGGAGAATTTCGGGGCATGTGGCCATGACGCGCATGATTGATATTGTGGCGTGAGACCTTGGTTATATTTGAGTGATGACTTTGAGGGCGTGAGTCCCTGCTTTGACATGACTTCTTTTATGTTATGTACTGTAGTTTGGTTATCATATATGTCTCCTGTTTTATATAGACTACTATGATTTCATTTACGTGATTTTCGCCACATACTTGGTACTGCTGATCGACCTCCTTCGGGGGGCTGCGTTCATGCCGCAGGTAAAGGTACATCGGTTGTTGATCCTCACTCTTAGGATCACCTTTCAGCGTATTGGGAAGCTCCGTTTCTCCGGAGGCTTATCTTTTGGTAGGTTTCCCCGAGTTTGTAAGTTCTTGAACATTCAGGGGTATGGCGGGGCCCTGTCCCGTCATAGTTGTTGTAAAATCTTAGAGGTCTGTAGCACTGTTGTGGGCAGGGTTGTAAAGGATGTAACTGTTCAAATTTCTGTATATATGCAAAAAGGCAACCGTTTTGGTTAGCCTGTTTTCTTTTACCTTGTTTCCTGTTTAAGTTTTAATTTCCGCTGATTATCTCTGATGTTGTATCACTAGGGTGCCCGGGGTAAGGCGCCAGTCGCGGGCCCGTGGTCGGGTCGTGACAAAAGTGGTATCAGAGCCAGGTTATCCTCGGAAAGTGTCTACAGACCGTGTCTAGTAGAGTCTTGATTATCGGTGTGTTGTGCACCACATCTATAATCAGGAGGCTACAGGATATTTAGGATTGGTTTCCATTCTTCTCACTCTGAGATCGTGCCTTAGAGTTATGTTATAAGTTGACTCTCCGCATATTCTTATGTACCCATTACGCCTCTACGCAAGGAAACCAGAGCCCAGAAGGGCAAGGCAGCAGAAAGAGCTGCGAGTAGAGCACAAAGGGTTACTGGGCACGCCCGGGCCATTATCCGAGACAGCTCATTCGGGAGTTCTGCGACGCCGCTAGCCCTGGAGAGTTTAGAGCAAGAGTGCAGTACATCGAGGCCACGATACGAGCCTCCGCCCACGACCAGAGCCGAGGATATGAGTTAGAAGGAGATGGCCCGATTACTAGCTAGGTCGTGGCGAGATATGAGGACGGACGGAGCCGGTGGTTCCAAAGAAGCATCGATGATTCACCCTAGATCCGATAGTCCGAGACTTCGGATTTCTGAGTTGCGATTCGCGAGTTCTATGGATAGAGAGCTGAGGATGATCCTCAGGGTGTCGTGCTAGTTTGGGAGATTGTTATACTTGCGGCCGTCAGGGCCATGTGATGGGAGGATGTCCAAGTATGAGGGATACAAGAGGGATGACTCAGCCTACCGGGTCAGTGGCGGGTTCAGTTGTTCGGGATAAGGGGGTGTTAGTCAGATGAGGTCACCCCTACCTCGTTGTGGCCATTGTAATAGACTCCATTATGGGGAGTGTCGTACTGCTTCGACAGCTTGTATGCTTGCGGTCAACAGGGCCATTTGGTGAGAGTTTGTCCGACCAGAGGTAGCACAGATGTAGAGACTCAGCCTTCGGGATCGGTGGCTGGTTCATCGCCTTGTATAGCTAGGCGACCTGCAGGCGTGATTATGATTAGAGCGACAAAGGGAAAGCGAAAGAGTTGCGAGATATCTTTATCCCTTAAGAGACTTGTTTATGTTGTTATGGTAGATACACGTGGAGTGCTATGCGGATAGCATTGTGTTAATTAGAAAACGTGGGTAGTTGGAAAAGGGTAAGTCCGAGACGACAATTGTGAGCCTTAGAATTTATAACGATTAGGACCTCGGATGCAAGGCCGCCTTGAGTGGATGATTTTACGGTTGGTCTTTGTCGAAGTACTTGGTATGCGTGAAATATATTGTGGGATAATTCCATGGGTAGTGTGAGATGGAAGTGGTAGCTTTCATGACGTGAATTAGTAAGATTGTTCCGGATCGGGGAACGAAAGAGTTTGGGCGATAGCGGTCGGGTTGAGGCCGATCGCGTCAACCCGCAGCCCGGAGTGAGGTGGGGTCGGTTCGAGGTGGTCCCGCCAGTGGTAGGATCACGAGGGTGCTAGGCCCAAGTTTAGGTAACCATCGATGAGTTCGTGGATATGTTCGACTGCAATCAGATCGTGAAGGCCGGAATGGCCTTATAGGAATTTGAGGTTAGTAAGATGACCAAGTTTGAGGTAGTGACTCCAAGGTTTTGGAACAAGCGATGATCGAGTATAGTACGTGTACTAGAGAGTTCGTGTACGAGAAGGGTACGACGAGTAAGAAAAGAAGTGAACGTGGGTTAACAAAATAAAAGAGATCATTTTGTTGTGAAGTGAAGATGCGAATGAAGTATCCTTTAGACCTTGGGTAGGAGCTTATGGTGATGTTATACACGTTAGAGGTGATTCCTCGTTGGCTTGGATTGGAGTTTTTCGCAGATGTTATATTATGGCCATGGTGGCATAATTGGTTTCGTAAGTATAGTAGTGAAGGCTATACCAGCACATATATGTTTTGAGACTTAGAAGGAACATTCGGGACGAATGTTTCTAAGGGGGGAAGAATGTTATACCCCGTAGTTCCAGGGTATGTATGTGAGGACGTACGTACGAGAATACGACATAAAAATTGGAAAGGAAGAAAGATGTGAATTTTCACTAAAAGATTCGGATTTTGTGAAGGAAAATGTTCGTTAAAGGGAATTGGATTCTGATTTGGTATTCGACTTTTGGAATTTTTGAGAATTATGAAATTTTATTTCCGGAATTGGTCACGTAGGCCCACGGGAGGAATTTACAGCTTGTGGGGCCCACTTTATTTTCGAATTTTTGGCATTACGGATATTTTCGGAAGATGAAATATTTTGGACGAGTAGGGGCGACACATGGAACCCCATGTGGCTCATTGGCGAAAATTGTGGGGACCATGTGGACACTGGACGTTTTTGGGACAAGTGGCAAGCCACTTGTCCCATTTTTGTGGTGGACATTTGGTTGGCAAATTACCCACACACTTGGACCCAATCTTCACCATACACTTGCCTTGATCTTGGCCATTGATTTATCTATAAATAGACCCTTAAGCTTGCAAGACTTATTCATTACACACTTAGTTATTTACAAAGCTTGAAAAAATTACTCCCTACATTCTAGGTGCTCTACTGGGCTGATTTGTGGAGCTAAAGTTGTCCAAAATTCTTAAAGTTTTAAGTGTTCTTCCTTAGAGTGTTAGGAAGATTGTGTACCAAGAGTTGGAAAATATTTCACACCCCTAGCCTAGAAACCTTACCTTGGCCAAACTTGCCATAGTTTGAGCCTAAGTGTTCTTCACTTTTGGAGTTGGATCTCAAGAGAAGTTGTTTAGAAACTTCTAAGGGTTGCTCGGAGCGGGTTGGAGCATAAGGAATTGGAGCTAAGCGTTGCTCAGGATCGACTTATAATCTTGGATACTTTTGGGCTTATCGAGGTAATGATCTATGTCCCTCTATTGTAATTGGATATTACATATTGTAGTAGCTTAGAATTGAGTATAATATATATTGGAAGGATGATTGAAAAGAATTGAATCAGATTTACATTGACCGTATTCTGAGACTTGTAGTATTATTGTGGCAAGTGTTGTACACGCCCGGTTAGACGTGTAACCCCCTTTGGAGTGGTTGTCTTAGTAGCGGGCCTTGTTATAGGTGGATATTTTTGTGGTCATGGGGAGAGTCGCGAATTTTCCGTAGAATATGGAACCTTGTATTTAGAAATGTTCTACGAAGAGAACTAGAAGTTAATAGGCGTTTTATGTCCATTATAGGTGGAAGTACTACGACTAGCGTATTCTACTGGAGGTGGAAAGGGCCAGAGGTTACATGATTTGGAGCGTTTTGCTAATTGTCGATAATCGTCGCGAGGTATGTGAACCTCTTCCTATCTTTTCTAGCATGATATGTTGTGAACTATGTAGTACGGTAGACGCATACGTGTTAAATGAATTTGGTTGATTTAAAACATAAAGTGTTATAACGCTTTATGGGAAGTTTGTTATAACAACTTTATGGGCAAAGAAATGGTTTGTGGTTTTAAAAAGATAAAAGACTTGATGTGAAATAATAAGGACTTGGGTTGTGTTAAAAGTTGTGAAACCGCTTTAATGAGAAATGGATAATTGGGTTTTAAAAGGAATAATGTTATATTGATTTGGAAATGAGAACAAGTATCGAACAAACCATCTTGGCGTTAATAAAGGAAAATGTATTGACTAAGTAATTATTATTCAAACCAAGAGAAACCTCCATCCGCATGTAAGCTAAGATAAGAAAAAATTGTATTACATTTTCTAGATCATGGCTGCTTTAATAAGATTGATATAAACAAGAATAACCTACTCACACATAAGGCATATGTTACTCAAATTGTTTTAAAAGAGAATTATGTTATTAAGGGATTAAGACTATGAACTATGAAACCTTTCAAAAATAAGAGACTTGAGTATTTGAAATTAGGCAAACTTGAACTTTTGGAAAAAAAGGTTGTTACTTGTCTTTAAAAAAGGGAAATTATTTTGGTTTACTTAAAATAATAGTTACTCTGTTTTGGATACTACGAGTGTTGGTATCAGGTGACTTCTTGTGAAAGAATGGATATTTGTAAGAGAATTGAAGTATGGTAATTTGCTTGTGCTTGCTTGTGATAGCCTTGTTGTGTAAAAGTTGTATTCTATGCTACCGCGCTCTCGATGGAGGCGGTATATTGTTATTGTTGTTACATGGACATGCCGCACCGGCGCACTCGGCACGCGGCTACGCGCGGGTTAATCACCGGTATATTGTTCTTGTTGTTACATGGACATACGCCGCACCGCAGTAATTTCGGCATGCGGCTACGCGGGCGGTTAATCACCCGTATATTGTTATTGTTGTTACATGGACATGTCCGCACCGGCGCAATCCGGCATGCGCTACGCGGGGGTTAATCACCCGTATATTGTTATTGTTGTTACATAGACATGTCTGCACTGACGCAGTCCGGGTACGTGGCACGCGGCAGGTTGATTACCCGATATATTGTTATTGTTGTTACATGGACATATCCGCACCGTCGCACTCGGCATACGCTACGCGCGGTGGTTGATTACGATATATTGTTATTGTTACATGGACACGCTCGCACCGACGCACTCGGCATGGCATGCGCGCAGGTTGATTACCCGATATATTGTTATTGTTGTTACATGGACATGTCTGCACCGGCAGACTCGGTACGTGCGCAGGTTTGATTACCCGATATATTGTTATTGTTGTTACATGGATACGCTCGCACCGATGAAGAATTCCGGGGCATGTACGCGCGGCAGGTTGATTACCCAGATCTTATCGCATCTGGACATGTCTACACCGATGGAGAATTCAGGGGCATGTGGCCATGCGCGGCGAGCATGATTGATATTGGGCGTGAGACCCTTGGTTATATTTGAGTGATGACTTTGAGGCGTGAGTCCCCGCTTTGACACGATCGCTTTTATGTTAATCGTAGTTTGGTTATCATATATGTCA
The DNA here is from genome assembly GCA_029844215.1 of Przewalskia tangutica. Classification (NCBI taxonomy): domain Eukaryota; kingdom Viridiplantae; phylum Streptophyta; class Magnoliopsida; order Solanales; family Solanaceae; genus Przewalskia; species Przewalskia tangutica. The sequence goes on from CM056732.1 coordinate 42,228,300, forward strand.
CCGCTTTATATAGACTACTATGATTTTATTTACTGATTTCGCCACATACTGCACTGTCTGATCGACCTCCTTCGGCCGAGTTCACGCCGCAGTAAAGGTACATCGGTTGTTGATCCTCACTCTTAGGATCACCGCTCAGTATTGGGAAGCTCCGCTTTCTCGAGGCTTATCTTTTGCAGTTTCCCCGAGTTTGTAAGTTCTTGAACATTCAGGGGTATGGCGGGGCCCTGTCCCGTCATAGTTGTTGTAAAATCTTAGAGGTCTGTAGCACTGTTGTGGGCAGGGTTGTAAAGGATGTAACTGTTCAAATTTCTTTATATATGCAAAAAGGCAACCGTTTTGGTTAGCCTGTTTTCTTTTACCTTGTTTCCTGTTTAAGTTTTAATTTCCGCTGATTATCTCTGATGTTGTATCACTAGGGTGCCCGGGGTAAGGCACCAGTCGCGGGCCCGTGGTCGGGTCGTGACACTTAGGGTCTCGGAGACCGATTCAGTGGTGCTAGCTTCTTACCGGTTACGCGATATTGCGTTGAACTGGTTTGAGTCATGGAACTGCTCAGGGTGGGTGCTCCTCCAGCTGTTTGGGATGAGTTCACAAAGGCCATTCTTGATCACTTTTTGCCTCCTGAGATGAGGAGAGACCGTGTTGATAGGTTCTTGTCATTGAGGCAGAATGGGAGGACTATTAGGGAGTAAAACCTGGAGTTTGACTCGTTGGCCAGGTATGCGCACACTATTGTGGCTGACATGGCTGATAGAGTTCATCGCTATGTTATGGGGCTACATCGTTATATGATCACTGCTTGCCTGGGAGTGGCCCTTCATCCAGGTATGGCTATTGCCAGGATGCAGACATATGCACAGGGGATTGAGGACAGGGAGAGAGAGGACTGACCAGACAAGGCCACCAAGAGGCGGTGACGAGGTTGTGGTGATTTTCGAGGCGGAGAGCCTCAGCAGCAGGCTAGGTCTACATTTCAGCCGGCACAGAGTGCTCCTTCCCAGTTTTCTGGCAGGAGGTTGGATCAGCCGTGTAATTCAGGAGCCGGTCAGAGCTCCAGATCTTCAGATTCGTATGCGCACATGGGTTCTAGGCAGTCGGGGACACTCTTCCCTCAGTGTCCACAGTGTGGCCGGCATCACCATGGGGAATGTCGTCGCCATCGGTGCTGTTTACCGTGGCCGTCGGGCCATATGTTGAGGATTGTCCTAGTAGAGAGTTACATGAGGGATAGCACACCTGGATCGATTGGAGTTCTTCGCGTTCGAGCTAGGCGAGATGTTCATACACTACAGCCGTGGCAGGTCGTGGTGGTAGTTCTCAGTTTTAGCGGTCCTTTGAACCGCCTATATGATTTCAGGTATATCTTCGACCCTTTAGAGATTTGTATGCATGATAAGGTTGTTGTATGTTTAAGTATCAAGAACGAATAATATTGAGATTATGTATGTATGCTAGATGTAAGTTGGAAGTACGAAAAGATAATCCTTTTAGGCCATGAATGTGAGTAGATAGTGAGGGTGCACACTTTGGATTTGTTTCCTCATTTGGTTTGTGATGAATAAATATGCAAGTGCGGTGTATTAGGGCCATATGTGGCATAATTAGGTTTTACTAAGTGCAGTTTTATGAGACTATGCCAAGAAATGATAGATTGAGCTCCGAAAGAACATTCGGGGACGAATGTTTCTAAGGGGGGAATAATGTTACACCCCGTAAGTCCAGGACATGTATAAGAGATTGTACGTAAGGAATCAAGGCTTGAAATTTGCACGAAAGGAAGAATTGTTTTTCCGACGGAAAATCTTCCGAACGTCGGAAAGGAAAAATGTTCGTTCATGAGAATTGGATTCTCAAAATGCATTATTTGATGAGTATGGAACTTATTAACAATATGGAAATTTATTTTTACGGATTTGGTCATGTGGGGCCTACCCGAGGAATTTTACGTTTTGTGGGGCCCACGAGGGTTACGGAATTTTATGGACGAATGGGAGGGCGACACGTGGCACCCCCCAATGGTCTTGGACGATTTGATGCAAGGGCTAAAGGGTCATTTGACCATTGTAAAGATGAGAAAGTCATGCTAAGCTTGAGCTTGACATTGTTGACTAAGTCTAGCCCCATCACATAACGATGAACTCTATCCGCCATGTCAGCTACAATGGTGTGCGCATACCTAGCCAACGAGTCAAACTCCAGGTTGTATTCCCTGATGGTCCTCCCATTCTGCCTCAACGACAAGAACCTATCAACACGGGCTCTCCTCATTTCAGGAGGCAAAAAGTGATCAAGAAATGCCTCCGTGAACTCATCCCAAACTGCCGGACGAGCACCCTCACCTCTCGAAAGCAACCACGACTCAAACCAGTTCAACGCAATATCGCGTAACCGGTAAGAGGCTAGCGTAACAGACTCTGTCTCTGAAGCCCTAAGAACCTACATGGTCCGCTGTAGCTGCCGAACGAACTCTTGAGGATCTTCCTCAGATCTCGAACCATAAAACTCAGGTGGACTACAACCTAAAATCCGAATCCTCAAATCGGCTCAGGGTTAGCTACTGCTCCTGTCGCCGCCCTACCACTATGCTAGTCAAAAGCCCGACCGCTCTCCATAATCTCTAAACTACGCTGGTCGCGGGATGGAGGCTCTGCACTGGAACCTCTGGAGCTACTTGCCCCGCCTCTCTATCGGCGTGGCCGAGTTCGGGCCGATCCGCCTAATACCTCGGGCATAGTCTGTGCCCGAGTCCCGTAACCCTGCGTACCACTAGCGCCTCGCCGCTTTGCCCTTCTGGCCCCGGCCGCGCCGAGGCATAATTTACATAAGAAGGGGTCGAGAGGATTCAACCTACTAGGACAACTCATCGCACGATCTCAAAGAGAGAAGAATGAAACCAATCCTAAATGTCTGCTGCCTCACGATTATAGATGTGCACAACACACCGATAATCAAGACTTACTGAACACTGCTCAGACACTTTCTGAGGACTAACTGCTCTTATACCACTTTTGTCACGACCCGACCCCGGGCCCGCGACTGGTGCCCTACCTGGGCACCTTACATGTATACATTAGAGATAATCAGCGGAACATACATGAGACTTATAAAATACACAATGTATAAAATAACAAAGGTTAGCTGATAGGGCTACCTTCCGACATAAATATATACAACCAAGCAGCTTGCCTTTTCCTTTACAAATCGACCACACATGTGACTACTGCACCTCTAAGAGTTTTAACAACACTACAGTGGCGGGACAGGGCCCCGCCATACCCCTGAATACACATGAATCTACAACCTCAGGGGAAACCGTACCAAGAGATAAGCCTCCGGAGCAAATGGAGCTTTTTTCTAAAACCGAACCGAGATCCTAAGAGCAAGGATCACCAACCAGGTACCTAAAACTGCGGCATTTAACGCAGCCCGGGCGGGCCGCGATAACAGTGCGAATATGGAATGCAAATACCGATGAATCGACCATAATCGTATAAAAGAATGACAGAGACAAGTATAAAAATACATACCAGATACTGTCGTGTCATTGCCACTTATGAACTTAATTTCTCATCATTATCTATTCCCATTTTCAATAAAGGTTATAGCCACATTCTTACGCACATGATTAGGAAAAGTCATTAAGTTCATTACTATATAACTTACTTATCTTCCATAAGTATAATCCGGCCCTTTAAGGAGGGGCGCCTATACTACCCGGCCCAGTCTGGGACGCGATCAAGTCACATAAATATCAAAGCGTGCCCGTGGAATCCCCCATCACTGCCGACAGCTATAAGTGTAAATTATAACCATGTGACGCGCCCGTGGCATCCCACCTCACTGTCGGCGTACACATACACAACACACATATATATATATATATAACGCGGCCGCATGCCCCGGAATCCCACATCATATAAGCGGGCCATAACGTGCCCGGCGTCCTCATCGCAGCGCAGGTCTTCGGGAGCTAGCCCATGGAGTAATAATATAACATGCCCCGAATCCTCATCGCTGGTACATGTCTTCATGGGAGCTAGCCCATGGAGTAAAATATAACATGGTCGCATGCCGAATCCTACATCGTATAAGCGTAGCGTGGAGTAATAAAACACGTGGGCATCTAACGCGCATCTGGCCGTGCGCCGCATCCTCATCGTATAAGCATGGCCAAGATCAATCACAATGGAAGCGTACCTGTGGAATCCCCCGTCACTGCCGGTACGTCTAATAAAATGTCCGGGCATCTAACCCGCATCCTGGTCACATGCCCCGAAATCCCACATCGTATAAGCATGTCCAAGGATCGATTATGATGAGCGCACTGGAATCCCACATCACCGTCGACGCCCAAGTAAACTTGCAACAAAGCGATCGGCCCTCCAACCGAGACACGCATAACGTAGACATATAATACTTGCACTCAAAGCTATCACAAGCAAACCTAGGCAAGTTCATTAAACATTTAGACTTCCATTTTTATAAACTCATGGCACTTTCGTTTTTACACATCAAAATCCGGGAATTTAACCCCAAGATACTAACACCCATAGTATCCAGGTTTGTGTACATTTCACAAAAGTCACGATACTTTAGAAATACATTTCTCGGCTTCTAGATCAAGTGACCCTTACTTTAAAGCTTTAAGCAAGTGATACCTTTAAATCAAATTGTCCTTCCTTAATACAAGTTATTCCTTTGATTACTTATTAGAGAAAACCATTCTCTTATCCTTCCATAAAGCCTTCATAACCAACTTCCCATAAAGCCGTTATAACCCTTTATGGTTTTAGACAAACTCATTCCTTTTGTAACCAAGAGACTTATACTTTTTAAAACCAAGTATTATATACTTTCAAATCAATCTTAACTTTTAAAAATACAATTAGTCTCTTAGCCTTTAGAAATCAAGTGACTCCTTTTATTACAAAACCTTAGGCAATTGATGCCTTAAAATCAAGTTGCCTTTTCACTAAAATCAAGTCATTTATCTTTCCATAAAGCAAATATAACCAACTCCCCATAAAGTCGTTATATTCACTTTATACCTTAGCCAAAAACAATTTCCTATCCAAGGGACTTATACGTTTAAAACGGAACAAGTATCACATACTTCAAAACTCTTCAAGTCCCTTAACTTTAATAAAACATTAGACATCCTTAATACTCTCAAAGAAGTGAGTTAATCTCCTAACTCACCCGACTTGGCTATTCATAAAACTAGTAAAGGATATCAAGGTGTTGACGCTCACTGTACTACACACACGTGCAACTAGTCATGCTTTCAAAAGATAGGAAATGTTCTACATAGAGTAAATCACACAACTACCTCTTAACTTCTAAGAGTGTAAGGAAACATGAAATGATACCACAAGTATATTCCATACATAGAATCATGCCAAAGGAAGGAAGAGGTTCACATACCTCGCGACGATTATCGACAAGTAGCAAAATGCTCCAAAGTACTTCAATCTTGATAGCTAATCCATCCTTCAAGTAGGATACTCTATACTAAGTACTTGAACCTATAATGGTCACAACACGTCCATTAACCTCTCACTTCAAACGTAGAATATTCAAAGTGCTAAGTCACTAAATTCTACGAAAATCTGACAAAGACCTCCTTTGTTTTTACTTACTTTGCCACCTTTTTCAAGGACGAATACAATAACCAAACACGCCACATTTAAGGCCCAATCAAGGCAATCAACAATAGGGGATTACACGCCTACTAGACGTGTAAAATTCCGCCCCACAAACGATATCAAATTAATACAACTTACTAGGCCAATTCGGCTAACTTGAAGTACTACAACATCAATTCTTATCCAATTTCCATTTCAATCCAAGTTATTAGCCTAACATGATATCAAGTCGCAAACGATTATAACTACTATAATCTCCAAGTAATTAACATGCGACGATTCTAATAAACGACCAAATTGTAATCCAACTTAACATGGCTTACTTTACATTTCGAATTTTTAAGGCTACAATCAATCCATAATCCTTATAAACTTCAACACATATACTTCATGCTAGCAACAAGTAAAGCTAACAACAATATAAATAATCTTGTAACACTTTCAAAGAACAAGATTATACCTCAACGAATCTTAATCCAATCTTCAAATCCGAAGTCGCTCCTTAGCAACTTAGAGCCTCTTCAAGACACTTCAATCCGCTAGTTGAGACCCTTAGAACAACACCAACAATTTTCCTTCAAACTTCCAAACAAAACCTAGAAAGACAACTAGGTTTTCGCTTATGACTAACCCAAAACTATCTTTTCCGAGATTTTTCTATTGAGATATGCTTACAATATCCTCAAGAACCTTGGTTTAAAGTGTGGAGTTGAATGGACAAGGAACAAATTTTTTTCCTTTTGAAAAGGAGAGAACCCGAGAGCTATCCTTGAGCTCTTCAAATTTTCATGAAATTTCTCTAAATGTTGTACACACTCTTTGTCACGACCCGATCCCGGTCCCGTGACTGGTGTCTTACCCCGGGCACCCTAGTGATACAACATCAGAGAAAATCAGCGGAAATAAAAAACTTAAACATGAAACAAGAGATAAAGTATGAAACAGGCTAACCAAAACGGTCACCTTCATGTATATATATATATAACCGAACAGTTACATCCTTTTACAAACCCCGCCACACAAAGATTTGCACTTCTAAGAATGTAACCATAACTATGACGGGACAGGGCCCCGCCATACCCCTGAATGTACAAGTATCTACACTGACAGGGGACTATACCAAAGATAAGCCTCCGGAGAAACGGAGCTTCCCAAAACGCTGAACTGTGATCCTATGAGCGCGGATCCACAACCGATGTACCTCTACCTGCGGATGAACGCACTCCGGGCGAGGTCGATAACAGTACCAAGTATGTGAAATCAGAAAAATCAGTAAATGAAATCATAATAGTCTATATAAAGCGGAGACATGTATGATAACCAAACTCTGATCCACAATATATAAACGAATATGTCGAGTCGTGGACTCACGCCTCAAAGTCATTACTCAAATATAACAATGGGTCTCACGCCCACAACATCAATCATGCGTGGAATACCTTCCTCATCGCGGCTTCCATGATATAATCACACCAAGAAGTACATGAACACCAGTCCCACTGAGTCATAAAACCGTGACGGCAAGTACGGGCTAACTACCGATACCAAGCCGCATCATCAATCGATCGGCAAGTACGTAAAGCCAACTACCGATACCAAAGCCGTACCAACAAATCTATATAACCAAACAACGGTGACCTGCAAGTCACGAAGCCAACTACGGATACTGGTCAAGCTGCGCGCTTGCGGTGGCAAGCACGAAGACTAACTACCGGATACTAAGCGGAATCACGAGACCGTCACAAACTGAACGGGGCAAGTACGAGGCCAACTACCGAGATACTGCGAAACAGCCACGACCGGGAAAGTACGAGCCAACTACGGATACCGCCGAATAAGTAAAACCTCGGAGAGCTAGTCCGTGGAATAATAATCCTAATGGAACTGCACGTGGGCCACCCAACGTGTCGATGAGTCCATCAATCAAGAATAACATGACCGCCCTCCATCGAGAGACGGTGGTATAGAATTACAATACTAGCACGACAAGGCTATCACACGCAAACGTAGGCAAATTACACACAACTCAAGGTACTTTCATTTTATGTCAACAATACGGGTTTCAAATCCCAAAAAAATATTACCTACTTTCATTCTTTCAAAAAGACCTCTTTTTACGTAAAAGATACTAATACTCGTAGTATCAAAAACACATTTCCTTTTCAAACCAAATTACTTTACTTTCGTAAAAACCTTTACAAGGCTTTTAAAATCAAGTACTCTATACTTTTTTTAAACCAAGTGCCTTCCCTTTAAAACAACATCAAGTATACTCTTTAAAACTCAAATACTTACTCTTTTCAAAACAAGTAACCTATACTTAAATCAAGTTACCATTTTAAAACCAATGATAAAATCATTCCTTTTGCTTTCATAAAGTCGTTATAACTAACTTCCCATAAAGTTGTTATAACACTTTATGTTTTAAACCAATTTAAGACAAAACCATGTCTCTCTTTTAAACCAAAAACTCTTCAATTCCTCAAGTCTCTTTTCTTTTAGAAATCAAGTTCCTTTTAAAGGCCAAATACCCATTTCTCATAAAAGCGGTTTCACAACTGTTTAACACAAACCAAGTCCTTAATATTTCCTATCAAGTCATTTATAAGTCAAGTCTCTTATCTTTCAAGATCAAGTCTCTTAACTTCTAAAATCAATAAATCATTCTTTTACCTACATAAAGTCATTATAACTAACTTCCCATAAAGCTATTATAACACTTTATGTTTTAAACCAACGAATTCACTTAGCACACGTGACGCTCAGTACTAGATATTTCACAAAAATCATTATAGAAAAGATATAAGAGGTTCACATACATCGCGACGATTATCGACTATTAGCAAAACGCCCACAAGATCAGTAACCGCTAGCCTTTTCCACTCTCAAGTAGAATACGCTACTCGTGGTATCGCAACCTATAAAGGCCACAAAACGCCTATCAACTCCCAGATCTCTTCGTAGAATATTCTAACCGCAAGATTCCTTATTCTACGTAAAATTCGGCAAAGACCTCCCCGTAACCACACAAATCTCCTCTCTACTGCCCGCTACTGTGCCAACAACTCCTGTGGATTATCGCCTAACCGGACGTGTACAACATCGCCACAAATAAACTACAGTCTCATCAGAATACCCAATGTAAATACGATTTAATTCTATCAATCTTCTATCCTCATATAATATACTTAAGTATAATTACTACAACATGTAATATCCAATTACAATAGGGACATAGATTATTACCTCGATAAGCCCAAAATTATCCAAGATTATATGTCGATCACGAGAACGTTTAACTCCAAATCCTTATGCTCCAACCCGCTCCAAGCAACCCTTAGAAGTTTCTAAACAACTTCTCTTAACACTTCAACCAAGCTTATGAAGATTTTTCTAGTGGTTTCATTTTTGACTTTTGGAAAAAGTAGTATTTTCGGGCTCCTAGGATTAAAACAACTTTGGAATACTACTCGGGATACTAGGCCAAGGTATTTGGGATTATACAACAATACACAAAGTATTTCTACACAAGAGGGGGGGGGGGGGAGGGACCAAAACAAGACATAATGGGCTGGAGTATTTTTTCTTGGAACGGCTTAAGTGGTGAATGAATTTAGTCATCAACTAAGGGGGTATATATAGAGGATTCAAGGGTCAAGATCTATGCAAGGTGTGTGGTCAAGATGGGGCCATGTGTGTGTGGGTCCCACCACACCACATGGCCAACGAAATGAGCTTCCAAGTGGCATGGCCATTTCGGCGAAGGGGACAAGTGGCTAGCCACGTCCCTCCAATTCGCCAAGTGACACGTGGGGTGACACGTGTCGCCCCGACTGCCCAAAATATTTCGTCTTCCAAAATATCCAAAATACGAAAATCTCAAAACAAAGCGGCTCACAAAATCAGAATTTCTCCGTGGGCCCCACGTGACCATTTCCGAAAATAAAATCTCAAAATTCTAATATAATCCAAGAAGTCCAAATACCAAATCTGGGAATCCAATTCCCATTAACGAACCTTTTTCTTCACAAAAAACCGGAAACTTTTCCGTCGAAAAATCACATCTTTCTTTCTTTCCAAAATTTCTGTCGTATTCTCGTACGTACATCCTCACATATATACCCTGGAACTACGGGGTATAACATTCTTCCCCCCTTAGAAACATTCGTCCCGAATGTTCCTTCTAAGTCTCCAAACACACATGCGCCGGTATAGTCTTCACTACTATACTTACGAAACCAATCATGCCATCAATGGCCATAGTATAACATACAAATCCAAGCCAACGAGGAATCACCTCTAACATCACAAAAAAATCACACCCATGGTCTAAAGGATACTCCCTTCGCATCTTCACTTCACAAAAGAAATGATCACTTCCGTTCTCATAACACATTGTTCGCTTCTCTTCTTACTCGTGGTCCCTTTCTCGTACACCCGAAATCTTTCTAGTACACATACCACACTTCAGTCACCGCTTCAATTTCCACAACACTGGAGTTACCACCTCCAAACTTGGTCATCTTACTAGCCTCAAATTCCCTCAAGGCCATTCCCGGTCTTCACGATCCGATTCTAGTCGAACACATCCACAAACTCATACGATGGCTACCTAAAACTGGGCTTAGCACCTCGAGACCCGACCACCGCGCGGGACCACCTCGAACTGACCCCACCCCAACCCGGCCAACGGGTTGACCCGCGAAGGGTCCTCACCCCGACCCATAATCGCACGGACTCTTGTTCCGATCCGAACAATCTTACCTATCAAGTCATGAAAGCTACCACTTTCATCTTACACAACCCAAGGAAATATCCCCAATACATTTCACGATACCAAGTGTTTGACAAAGACTAGCAGTAAATCTTTTTCTCCGGCCTTTACATCTAAGGTCTCATCGTGTACTATTCTAAGGTTCACACCTTCCATGTCCCCATACTTATCCTTTCAACTAACCATGTTTTCTAACACATCAATAACACAATGATATCCGTACATAGCACACATAAGGAGATCATCATAACAAGCATACTAATCTCTGCAGGTTAAGGATATACTGTATCTACCGCTTCACTCTAATCATAGCCTACTGCAGGCGCATATGTAGAAGGTGATGAACCAGCCATAGATCACGAAGGCCGAGTCTCTACATCCGCGCTACTCGGTCGGACAATTTCTAAAATGGCCTCGCTGGCCGCATGTAAAACAACCTCCGAACCAGACGACACTCCCTTATGGATTCTACCGCAACGCCACACTGAGGTAAGGGTGGCCTCATCCGTCAATACCACTACTCCCAAAACTCAACCTCGAGCCACGACTGCCTCAATACTGGATGCCACGAAGACTGGAAGACCACTCAGACTTGGTGGAGGCGCATAACTAGTCTCGCTGCCGAGGCGGTCCGCCTCGAAAGTCGCCAAAAGACCTGCTGCTCGCCTCTTCGCCGATCCGGTCATTCCCGACCTCTCCGCCTCACACCTGCGCATAAGTCGCACGCGGCAATGTCCATGCGGTGAAGAGCTACACCGAGCGAGCCTCGCCAAGTAGTCATCGAGCCTGGCGTGGCGGTGCACTCGTCCCTCCATATTAGCTACTAACGCAGGACATATCGAGCCAACGAGTCGAACTTCTACGTTGTACTCAACCGCGGCGCCTCCCGCCTCAAGATCAGAAACTTGTCGCCCGTGCCCTCTCTCATACGCGGGCAAGAAATGTGCAAGAAATGCCCCTGAGAACTCGTCCCATACCGCTGGAAGCGCATGCTCCCCCCGGGACAGCTCCCACGAATCAAACCAGTCGACTTCAGTATCACGCAGCCAATGCGAACCTAAGACCACCGACTCGGTCTCCGAAGCCATGATCACTCTCATGATCATTCAGAATCGCTTGATAAACTCACGAGGTCATCCCGCTCTCGATCCATAGAACATCGTGGATCGCGACTTAAGAAGTCCCGGTCTCCAACTATCGCCCAGGGTGCCTTCATCGTGCCACGGCCCCGTCTGTCTCAAGTCTCGCCATAAACCTAACTAGTAATCGGGCCATCTCTCGCAACCCATATCCTCTCGCTCGCCGTGGAGTGAGGCTCGTATCGTGGCCTCGGAGGCTACGCCGCCGCTATAAACTCGCTGGGGTGGCGGCATCGTAGAATCCGCGTCTGTAGCACCACTCGTAAAATCGGGCCTTCGCTCGTAACCTCCTCCGTGCTCTACTCGCGGCCTCCTTTGCCTTGCCGCTTCTTCGGGCTCTGGTTGCCTTGCGTAGAGGCATAACTGGTACAAAAGAATACGTCAGAGGGAGTCCAACTTACAACACAGCTTTAAGGCACGATCTTAGAGTGAGAAGAATGGAAACAAATCCTAAATGTCCTGCAGCCTCCTGATTATAGACGTGGTGCACAACACACCGATAATCAAGACTTACTAGACACGGTGCAGACACTTTCCGAGGACTAATCGCCTCGATACCACTTTTGTCACGACCGATCCGGGCCGTGATCGTGCCTTACCGGGCACCTAGTGATACAACATCGTAGAAAATCAGCGAAATAAAAACTTAAACATGAAACAAGAGATAAAGTATGAAACAAAGCAACTAAAGCGGTTACGCTTCATGTATATATATATAACAGAACGATTACATCCTTTTACAAACCCCGCCACAGCAGATTACATGCACTTAAGAATGTAACCATAACTATGACGGGACAGGGCCCCGCCATACCCCTGAATGCACAAGTATCTACACTGACAGGGGACTAGACCAAAGATAAGCCTCCGGAGAAACGGAGCTTCCCAAAACGCTGAACTGTGATCCTATGAGCGCGGATCCACAACCGATATACCTCTACCTGCGGCATGAACGCAGCCCCGGGCGAGGTCGATAACAGTACCAAGTATGTGAAATCAGAAATACTATAAATGAAATCATAATAGTCTATATAAAGCGAGACATGTATAACCAAACTACAGTCCACAATATATAAACAGTCATGTCAAGTCAGGGACTCACGCCCTCAAAGTCATTACTCAAATATAACAATGGGTCTCACGCCCACAACATCAATCATGCCCGTGGAATACCTTCCTTACTACCAGCAGTCTATGATATAATCACATCAAGAAGTACACATGAACACCAGGTCCCACCTGAGTCATAAAAACCGTACGGGGCAAGTACGAAGGCTAACTACCAGATACCAAGCCGCATCATCAACTGACCGGGGCAAGTACGAAAGCCAACTACCAGATACCAAAGCCGTACCAACAAATCTATATAACCAAACCACGAAGCTGACCCAGGGCAAGTACGAAAGCCAACTACCAGATACCAAGCCTGCGCCACGCACCGCCGGCAAGTACGAAGACTAACTACGGATACTAAGCCGGAATCACGAGACTTCCACAACCGAACGGGCAAATGCGAAGGCCTACTACCGATACTAAGCCGAAACAACCACGACCGGGCAAGTACGAGAGCCAACTACGGATACCAAGCGGTCAAGAAAACCTCGCTGAGAGCTAGTCCATGGAATAATAATCCTAATGGAACGTGCAGTGGCCACCCAACGTGTCAGTAGGTCCATCAATCAAGAATAACATGACCGGCCCTCCATCGAGAGACGCGGAGGTATAGAATTACAATACTAGCACGACAGGGCTATCACACGCAAACATAGGCTAATTACACACAACTCAAGGTACTTTCATTTTATGTCAACAATACGGGTTTCAAATCCCAAAAAAATATTACCTACTTTCATTCTTTCAAAAAGACCTCTTTTTACGTAAAAGATACTAATACTCGTAGTATCAAAAACACATTTCCTTTTCAAACCAAATTACTTTACTTTCGTAAAAAAACCTTTACAAGGCTTTTAAAATCAAGTACTCTATACTTTTTTTAAACCAAGTGCCTTCCCTTTAAAACAACATCAAGTATACTCTTTAAAACTCAAATACTTACTCTTTTCAAAACAAGTAACCTATACTTAAATCAAGTTACCATTTTAAAACCAATGATAAAACCATTCCTTTTGCTTTCATAAAGTCGTTATAACTAACTTCCCATAAAGCTGTTATAACACTTTATGTTTTAAACCAATTTAAGACAAAACCATGTCTCTCTTTTAAACCAAAAACTCTTCAATTCCTCAAGTCTCTTTTCTTTTAGAAATCAAGTTCCTTTTAAAGGCCAAATACCCATTTCTCATAAAAGCGGTTTCACAACTGTTTAACACAAACCAAGTCCTTAATATTTCCTATCAAGTCATTTATAAGTCATGTCTCTTATCTTTCAAGATCAAGTCTCTTAACTTCTAAAATTAATAAATCATTCTTTTACCTACATAAATTCGTTATAACTAACTTCCCATAAAGCTATTATAACACTTTATGTTTTAAACCAACGAATTCACTTAGCACGTAATCGTCTACCGTACATAGTTCACAACAATCATGCTAGAAAAGATAGGAAGAGGTTCACATACCTCGCGACGATTATCGACAATTAGCAAAACGCTCCACAGTACTGTAACCCTGCTAGCCTTTTCCACTCTCCAAGTAGAATACGCTACTCGTGGTACTGCAACCTATAAAGGCCACAAAACGCCTATCAACTCCTAGATCTCTTCGTAGAATATTATAACTGCAAGATTCCTTATTCTACGTAAAATTGGCAAAGACCTCCCCGTAACCACACAAATCTCCTCTCTACTCGCCCGCTACTGTGCCAACAACTCCTGCGATTATACGCCTAACCTGGACGTACAACATCGCCCCACAAATAAACTACAAGTCTCAGAATATACGGTCAATGTAAATCTGCTTTAATTCTATCAATCTTCTATCCTCATATAATATACTTAAGTATAATTACTACAACATGTAATATCCAATTACAATAGGGGGACATAGATTATTACCTCGATAAGCCCAAAATTATCCAAGATTATATGTCGATCCTGAGCAACGTTTAGCTCCAAATCCTTACGCTCCAACCCGCTCCAAGCAACCCTTAGAAGTTTCTAAACAACTTCTCTTAACACTTCAACCAAGCTTATGAAGATTTTTCTAGGGTTTCATTTTGCGACTTTTGGAAAAAGTAGTATTTTCGGGCTCCTAGTATTAAAACAACTTTGGAATACTACTAGGGATACTAGGCCAAGGTATTTGGGATTATACAACAATACACAAAGTATTTCTACACAAGAGGGGGGAGGGACGAAAACAAGACTTAAAGGGAGGGAGTATTTTTGCTTGGAAAGGCTTAAGTGTGGAATGAATTTAGTCATCAACTAAGGGGGTATATATAGAGGATTCAAGGGTCAAGATCTATGCAAGGTGTGTGGTCAAGATTGGGCCATGTGTGTGTGGGTCCCACCACACCACATGGCCAACGAAATGAGCTTCCAAGTGGCATGGCCATTTCGTGATGGACAGTGGCTAGCCACTGTCTCCTCCACCGCCAAGTGACACATGGGGTGACACGTGTCGCCCCGACTCGCCCAAAATATTTTGTCTTAGAAAATATCCAAAATGCGAAAATCTCAAAAACAAAGAGGCTCCACAAAATCAGAATTTCTCCCGTGGGCCCCACGTGACCATTTCCGAAAATAAAATCTCAAAATTCTAATATAATCCAAGAAGTCCAAATACCAAATCTGGGAATCCAATTCCCATTAACGAACCTTTTTCTTCACAAAAACCGGAAACTTTTCCGTCGAAAAATCACATCTTTCTTTCTTTCCAAAATTTCTGTCGTATTCTCGTACGTACATCCTCACATATATACCCTGGAACTACGGGGTATAACACTCTTGCTACTAGTAGTGTTATATAGCACATTGGAGGGTCAAGATATGAACAATTGGGTGGCTTGGATGAGGTCTTAGCAAATATCAAGCCTTTGTGGGTCCCTTGACTTGGTCAAGAAACTCAAGCTCACTAATTGGAAGACTTAGTCATCCTAAGGCTATGGTCAATGACCATTTTGGCCATGACATTTTCGTCCAAGGCATCAATAAGGGGGGTGACAAGTGTCGCCCTCCCATTCGTCACAATAATACGCTTTCCGAAAATTTCATAATTCCGATAAATTTTTACAAGTCTCAAATTTTAACACTTATGAGTTCTTACGAACGTTCTTAAAACATGTCCTGTAAATACGGGGTGTAACATTCTTCCCCCCTTAGAAACATTCGTCCCCGAATGTTCTTTCGGAGTCAAACTTATAATTAGCGACATAGTTTCCTTTCACAACCCCGACATACCAACAATGCCACACATGGACCTAATACCTCACACACGCATAACTGTCCATCATAAGCCCAAAAGGGATTATCTTTTCGTACTTCCCACTCCTTCTAACTTATACACAGTCTCAATATAATCTGTTCATGACACTTAAACACACCACAACTTTATCATGCATACAAGTTTCTAAAGGGCCAAAGACATACCTGAAATCATATAGGCGGTTCAAAGGACCGCTAATATTGGGAACTTCCACCACGACCTCTGTCACGGCCTGCCGGTGCATAAACATCCTTCCTAGCTATGGAAGGCGAAGAACCCGCAACTAATCCAAAGAGATCGCGCTATCCCACCGTGCCACCTCGGTGGACGATCTCTCACGAAATGGCCTGGCCGCAGCATAGCAAGTCGGCGAGTACGACACTCCCAAAATGGAATCTACTACGATGACCACACCGGGCAAAGGTGGCTCTCGCTACTATTCTGACATCTCGTGAACTCAGCCTCGAGCCACGACCTGCTCCGAATATCAGCCGACCAAACCTCCGGCCAAGATCGAAGGAGCACTCTGTCTTGGTGAGATGTAGACCTAGTCTGCTTGAGTGTCCGCCTCGAAAGTTACCCCGAACCACTGCGTCCCGCCTCTTGGCTGGCACGAGTCTAGCCGACTCTCTCTCTCGTCCTCTATTCCTCGCGCATAAGCTTGCATCACGGCAATATCCATACTGGGTGAAGAGCCACCCCCAAGCATGCAGTAATCATATGACGGTCTAGCCCCATCACATAACAATGAACTCTATCCGCCATGTCAGCTACAATGGTGTGCGCATACATAGCCAACGAGTCAAACCTGTGTTGTATTCACGATGGTCCTCTCATTACGCCTCAGCGACAAGAACCTATCAACACGACTCTCTCATTTCGGGAGGCAAAAAGTGATCAAGAAAGGCCTCCGTGAACTCATCCCAAACTGTCGGACGAGCACCCTCACCTCTCGAAAGCAACCACGACTCAAACCAGTTCAACGCAATATCGCGTAACCGGTAAGAGGCTAGCGTAACAGACTCTGTCTCTGAAGCCCTAAGAACCTGCATGGTCCGCTGTAGCTGCCGAACGAACTCTTGAGGATCATCCTCAGATCTCGAACCATAAAACTCGGGTGGACTACAACCCAGAAAATCCCGAATCCTCAAATCGGCTCTAGGGTTAGCTACCGCTCCTCGTACGCCCTACCACTATGCTAGTCAAAGCCCGACCGCTCTCCATAATCTCTAAACTCGCCGCAGTGCGGGATCGAGGCTCGTGCACGGAACCTCGAGCTACCGCGCTCGGCTTTCTATCTGCCGGCGTGGCGAGTTCGCGATCCGCCTAATACCTCGGGCATAGTCTGTGCCCGAGTCTGGTAACCCCTGCGTACCACTAGCGACTCCTGCTGCCGCTTTGCCCTTCGGGCCTGTCGCTTCCGTGGAGGCATAATATTACATAAGAAGGGATCGGGAGAGGATTCAACCTACTAGGGCGACTCTCATCGCACGATCTCAAAGAGAGAATAATGGAAACCAATCCTAAATGTCTGCAGCCTCACGATTATAGATGGTGCACAACACACCGATAATCAAGACTTACTAGACACGATCTGTAGACACTTTTGAGGACTAAGCGCTTTGATACCACTTTTGTCACGACCACCGGGCGCGGCGGTGCCCTACAGGCACCCTACTGTATACATCGAGAGATAATCGTGAACATACATGAAACTTTAAAAATACACAGAAGTAAAATAACGAGTTAGCGATAGTGCTACCTTCTGGACATAAATATATACAACCGAAGCAGTTGCCTCCTTTCCTTTACAAACTGACCCACAATATGTGACTACAGACCTCTAAGAGTTCTAACAACACAACAGTGGCGGGACAGGGCCCCGCCATACCCCTGAATACACATGAATCTACAACTGTTACACCCTGTAATTACAGGACATGTTTTAAGCATGTACGTAAGAACTCGCAAGTGTTAAAATTTGAGACTTGTAAAAAATTTATCGGAATTATGGAATTGTCGGAAAACGTAATATTGTGACGAATGGGAGGGTGACACGTGTCACCCCCCTTATGATGCCTTGGACGAAATAAGTCATGGCCAAAATGGTCATTGACCATAGTCTTGTATGACTAAGTCTTGCAACTTGTGAGCATGAGATTATTGACTAAGTCAAAGGAGTCAATTAGTCTTGATTTTTAGCTAGAGATCATCCTAGCCACCCAAATGGTTGCATCTTGACCCTCCATGTCCCTTTATAATACTAGTAGTAGCAAGACTTTGTCTAACACTTAGAAAATTTTCAAGAAATTTGAGAGAAGGGCAAGAGTGCTCTCGGGTTCCATACCATTCAAAAGGAAAAAAATTTGTTTCTTGTCCAATAATCTCCCCACTTTAAACCAAGGTTCCTAAGTGTATTGTGAGTGTATCTCAATAGAAAAATCTCGGAAAAGATAGTTTTGGGTTAGTCAGAAAGCGAAAACCTAGTTGTCTTTCTAGGTTTTGTTTAGAAGTTTGAAGGAAAATTGTTGGTGTTGCTCTAAGGTCTCAGCGGATTGAAGTGTCTTGAAGAGGCTCTAGATTGCTAAGGAGCGACTTCGGATTTGAAGATTTGGATTAAGATTCGTTGAGGTATAACCTTGTTCTTTGAAAGTGTTACAAGATTATTTATATTATTGTTAGCTATACTTGTTGCTAGCATGAAGTATATGTGTTGAAGTTTGTAAGGATTATGGATTGATTGTGGCCTTGGAAATCTGAAATGTAATGTGAGCCATGTTAAGTTGGATTACAATTTGGTCGTTATTAGAATCATCGCATGTTATTGACTTGAAGATTATAGTAGTTATAATTGGTTGCGACTTGATATCATGTTATGCTAACAATTTGGATTGAATTGGAAATTGGATAAGAATTTATGTTGTAGTACTTCAAGTTAGCCGAATTGGACATATAGTTTGTATTAGTTTGATATCTATTGTGGGGCGGAATTTTACACGGCTAGTAGGCGTGTAATCCCCTATTGATAATTGCATTTGATTGGGCCTTAAATGTGGCGTGTTTGGTTATTGTATTCGGCCTTGAAAAAGGTGGCAAAGTAAGTAAAAACAAAGGAGGTGCTGTCCGATTTTTCGTAGAATTTAGCGACTTAGCACCTAGAATATTCTACGTTTGAAGTAAGAGGTTAATGGACGTATTGTGACCATTATAGGTTGAAGTACTAAGTATAGCGTATCCTACTTGAAGGATGGATTAGCTATCAAGATTGAAGTACTTTGGAGCATTTTGCTACTTGTCGATAATCGTCACGAGGTATGTGAACCTCTTCCTTCCTTTGGCATGATTCTATGTATGGAATATACCTGTGGTATCATTTCATGTTTCCTTCTACTCTTAGAAGTTAAGAGGTAGTTGTGTGATTTACTCTATGTAGAACTTTTCCTATCTTTGAGCATGACTAGTTGCACGTATGTAGTACGGTAGACGTACGACACCTTGATATCCTTTACTAGTTTTATGAATAGCCAAGTCGGGTGAGTTAGGAGATTAACTCACTTCTTTGAAAGTATAAAGGATGTCTAATGTGTTATTAAAGTTAAGGGACTTGAAGAGTTTTGAAGTAGGTGATACTTGTTCCGTTTTAAACGTATAAGTCCCTTGGATAGGAAATTGTTTTTGGCTAAGGCATAAAGTGAATATAACGACTTTATGGGGAGTTGGTTATATTTGCTTTATGGTAAGATAAATGACTTGATTTTAGTAAAAAGGCAACTTGATTTTAAGGCATCAATTGCCTAAGGTTTTATAATAGAAGGAGTCACTTGAGTTCTAAAGGTTAAGAGACTAATTGTATTTTTGAGAGTTAAGAGAATGGTTTTCTCTAATAAAGTAATCAAAGAATTAACATGAATTAAGGAAGGGCAATGTGATTTAAAGGTATCACTTGCTTAAAGCTTTTAAGTAAGGGTCACTTGATTTAAGAAGCCGAGAAATGTATTTCTAAAAGTATCGTGACTTATGAGAAATGTACCTGAGCACGGATACTACGGGTGTTAGTATCTTGGGGTTTTACACAAAAATGAGTCTCTTAAAAAGAATGTACGTACGTAGTACTTTGGCCTGTTTAATTGAGAATAATTCTATGTGATGCCTTGATTAGTACTTTGGCTTGATAAATTGAGAATTTGTCTAAGTGTGCCTTGATTAGTACTTTGGCTTGTTAAATGAGGATTATTCTATTTGTGCCTTGATAAGTACTTTGGCTTGATAAATTGAGAATTTGTCTAAGTGTGCCTTGATAAGTACTTTGGCTTGATAAATTGAGAATTTGTCTAAGTGTGCCTTGATTAGTACTTTGGCTTGTTAAACGAGGATTATTCTATTTGTGCCTTGATAAGTACTTTGGCTTGATAAATTGAGAATTTGTCTAAGTGTGCCTTGATAAGTACTTTGGCTTGATAAATTGAGAATTTGTCTAAGTGTGCCTTGATAAGTACTTTGGCTTGTTAATTGAGAATTAGCCTATGTGTGCTGGTGATAGCCTTTGAGTGCAAGTATTATGTTTTATTACGTTGCGACTCGGTTGGAGGGCGTTTGTCTTGTTGTAAGTACTTGGGCGTCTGACAGCGGTGATGTGGGGTTCCACGGGTATCTTCATTATTAGTAGTACTTGGGTTAAATTCGGATTTTTATAGAAGACATGGTAGTGCTACATTTGTTTGACAATGGTTGAGATAGGGTAAGAGTATAAGTGAGGGGTAAACCCCCAAGATGCTATACCACCTTCTCCAGGGTAAGAGTATAAGTGAGGGGTAAACCCCCAAGACATTATACCCTCTGCTTGTTTTGTTTGATGGTCGGTCGAGATAGGGTAAGAGTATAAGTGAGGGGTAAATCCCCAAGATGCTATACCACCTTCTCCAGGGTAAGAGTATAAGTGAGGGGTAGACCCCCAAGATGCTATACCACCTGCTTTACCACCTTCTCCAGGGTAAGAGTATAAGTGAGGGGTAGACCCCCAAGACGCTATACCACCGGTGGGACTTGGTGTTCATGTATGCCTATTGGTGTATTATTATACCCTGGACTGTCGACAGTGATGTGGGATTCCACGGGCAGGAGATATATATATATGTGTTGTGTATGTGTACGCCGACAGTGAGGTGGGATGCCACGGGCGCGTCACATGATTATATTTTTCACTTATAGCTGTCGGCAGTGATGGGGGATTCCACGGACACGCTTGATATTTGTGTGACTTGATCGCGTCCCAGATTGGGCCGGGTAGTAAATGTGCCCTCCTTAAAGGGCCGGATTATACTTATGAAAGATAAGTAAGTTATATAGAAATGAACTTAATGATTTTTCCTAATCATGTGCGTAAGAATGTGGCTATAACCTTTATTGAAAATGGGAAAAGATATTGATGTGAAATTAAGTTCATAAGTGGTAATGACACGGCAGGATCTGGTATGTACTTTTTATACTTGTCCCTGTCATTCTTGTCACGACCCGATTCCGGGCTCGTGACTGGTGCCTTACCCCGGGCACCCTAGTGATACAACATCAGAGAAAACCAGCGGAAAATAAAACATGAACATGAAATGAGAGATATAATAAATAAACAGGCCAACCAAAACAGTTGCCTTCAGTATATACATAAAACCCGAACAGTTTAATCCTTTTACAACCCCGCCACAACAAGATCTGCACCTCTAAGATTTACAACAACTATGGCGGGACGGGGCCCGCCATACCACGAATGTACAGAACCTACAACTCGTGGAACACATACCAAAAGATAAGCCTCAAGGAACGGAGCTTCCAATCTGAAAGTGATCCTAAAAGGATCGGCCAACGATGTACCACTGCGGCATGAACGCAGCCCCAAGGAGGTCGATTACAGTACCAAGTATGTGAAAGCAGAAAATCGTAAATGAAATCATAATAGTCTATATAAAGCGGGAGACATGTATGATAACCAAACTACGATTCCACATAAAAGGTCATGTCAAGTCGGGACTCGCGCTCAAAGTCATCCTCATGCGTGGAACTCCTTCCTCACCGCCGGCGATCTAGGTACAAATCATGTGATACGTATAACGGTCTCGCCCATCTTATGGACCCGATATAGAAACGTGTGGAATACATTCCGGATGAACGGTAGTCGGTGAAATACATTCCGGATGAGCCGTAGTCAAGTGAAATACATTCCGGATGAGCCGTGTCGAGTGAGATACATTCGGTGAGCCGGTAATCAAGTGAGATACATTCGGATGAACGGTAATCAAGTGAGATACATTCCGGATGAACCGTAATCAAGTGAGATACATTCGGATGAGCCGTAATCAAGTGAGATCATTCGGATGAGCCGGTAATCAAGTGAACCGACTTGCACAACAAGGCTATCACACGTAACATGGTCAAGTTTCATAACAACAAGCATAAGCAAGTTACACACAACTCAAGGTACTTTCATTTTATGTCAAAGTCGGATTTTAACCTAAAGTACTACGTCGTTAAATCTTTAAAAGATCTGTTTCTTTCACATAAGTCACACAATACCCGTAGTATAAAATAGAGTGGTGTCCTTTTAAGTAAACCAAAACACTTACCTTTGTAAAATCAAGTAACAACATTATTTTCCAAGCGTCCAAGTTTGCCTAATTTCAAATGTTCAAGTTTCTTATTTTAGAAAGGTTTAAGAGTTCATAGTCTTATTCATTTAAGAATGTAATTCTCTTTTAAACCATCTAAGAACATAAGCCTTATATGTGAGTAGGATATTCTTGTTTATAACCATCTTATTACAATGACATGATCTAGGAAATATCATTTTGTCTCATCTTAGCTTCTATGCGGATGGAAGTTTCTCTGGTTTTAATAATACTTAATTATTCAATACATTTTCCTTTATTAACGCTGCGATGGTTTGTCGATACACATTACGATTTCGAAATCGGTAAAACATTCTTAAGCCGTTATACCTAACTTCCCATAAAGCTAGTATAACTCTTAAGCTTTCAAAACCAAGTAATACTCATTCTTTCAAAGCGATTCATAAATCTTTTGAAATACTTCAAGTTCTTTATTAACACATATCAAGCCGTTATTATTCAAATCGATTACCTTTTAAAACCACAAAGTATTTGCTTATCCACGTGAAGCTATTATAACCAACTTCCCATAAAGCCGTTATAACACTTTATGTTTTAAACCAATCAAATACGGTTAGAACATGACGCTCACCGTACTACATAGTTCACACATATCATGCTAGAAGAGGTAGGAAGAGGTTCGCATACCTCGCGACGATTATCGACTAAATAGCAAAATGCTCCAAGTACCTCAAACCGTCGGCTACTCTAAGCCAAGTAGATCACGCCATACGTAGTACTTGACCTATAGAGGCCACCAGGCGCCTATTAACATTCTAGATCTCAACGTAGAATATTCTATAGAAAATTCGACACTCCCCCATGGCAGCGGCGTTAATCTCCTCTCTATCGAGGCGGCTACCAAGCCAACGAGGGGTTTGCACGTCTAACCGGGCGTGTACAATTCTACCAGCGAATGCTACACAAGTCTCTCTGAATACGGTCTATGTAATTACGATTCTCTTATTTAAATTCAGCTTAAGTCGCAAGACATTCTGTAAGTATTATTCAGGCTTAAGTCAAAAGACATTGCCGACGAACTACGTTCAGTTCTAACCAATATTCATTCTATATATAGTATACTTCAACTATATATTTCTACAATCATGTAATTTCCAATTACAATAGGGGGACAAGATATTTACCTCGATAAGCCCAAAATTATCCAAGTTTAATGTCGCTCCTGAGCAAGGTTTAGCTCCTACTCCGAGTGCTCCAATCCGCTCCAAGAAACCCTTAGAAGTTCTACGCAACTTCTACTTATAACTTCAACTACGGGTGAAGATTTCCTTAGGGTTTCGTTTTGTGGCTAAAGGGAAGTATAATAGTATTTTCTGGGCTTTTGTATAAGTGTAACCTTGGGAATACTACAAGGTATTTGGGCCAAGGTATTTGGGCATTATAACAATACTAGGAGAGTATTTCTATACCACAAAAAGGGGGGTATTTATACGAGACAACTAGGCTAGGGGTACCCAGCAAAACACCACAAAGTGAGGGGGAAACTCTCGGCCAAAGGGGAGGGGTGTGGTGGACGAAACTCAAGAGGGAGGGAGTAGTTTGAGACTTAGATAGATTGCTCAAGTTTAGGATGAAGAATGTCTTCAACTAGAGGGTATTTATAGGTCAGTGAAGGCCAATCAATGGCCAAGATGAAGACAAGTGCATAGCAAGTGTAAGGCGAAGATTTAGCCATGTACCTTATCCATCTACCACAAAATATCCTACCTAACCCTTGACGAGGGAAAGGCACAAAAATCGTCCAACCTAGCCCATTGTTGCCGTCCACTCTTCCAATTAGGGTGACAAGTGTCGCCTCTCGTTGGTCCAAAATGTCTCGTCTCTGGAAAAATCCATAAAAATTATTAATGACATGGCGGAATTTTCCTACGAAAGCGTGGAAGCGTTTCGAAAACGACTTAATCGGGTGTTGTGTACAAATTTGAATCTTGCCTAACTTAAGGCTCAAATTTTTATCGTGCGCCTCACGCATATACCGGAAATACGGTATAACATTCTCCTCCTTAGAAACATTCGTCCGAATGTTCCTTCTCAGCGGATAAAGATGAAGTTCTTCTAACAAGTTTCCCGCTACACATGGCCACAAACACCGCGTAAATACTTACATCCAAGTCCACGAGGAAACACCTCTAACATCACAAACTTTTGTCACTTTGCCGCGAGGTTCTAGTGTCACTCCGACCCAACAAATGATGCCGATGCATGCGATTCCTGAGGTCTAAAATATACATCCTTCGCACCTTCTCCCTTCACAAGAAATGATCATATCTATGCTCGCAATACATGCTCGCCTCTACCCTTACTTGTCGTACTCTTCTCGAACACGAACTCTTACAGTATCGTACCACACTTGATTTCGAAACTTTGGAGTCACTACCTCCCAACTTGGTCATCTTACTAGCCTCGATCTTCCTTAAGGCCATTCCCGGCCTTCACGATCCGCTTCTGGTCGAACATATCCTCGAACTCATACGATGGTCATCTAAACTTGGGTCTAGCACCCTCGTGACCCTACCATCTGGCGGGACCACCCGTGACCCACCTCGGAGCGGCGCGGGTTGGCGCAACAGGCCCCAACCCGACCCGTTGTCGCGCGATTCTTGCTCGCCGACACGGAACAATCTTGCTAAATCACATCGGGAAAGATACCACTTTCATTTACCCAACCGAGGACTTATCACCCAATACCTTTATACGCATGAGCCAAGTATTTCAACAAGGACTAACAGTAAAATCTTTTATTGAGATTACCTTACATCTAAGGTCTCAACATGAAATATTCTAAAGTTAATCATTTCTCACTTTGAGCTTACCCTTTTTCCCCAACGGGTTCTAAATCACATTTTAGCACAAAGCTATCCGAACATAACACTTAACACATTAACATAACATCAAAACATACAAGCCTACAGAGGTTAAGGATATACACAAGCTACCGCTCCACTCTAATCGTAAATGCGCCTGCAGGCGTATATGTAAGGCGATGAACACCGCCATCGATCCGGAGTCGCGCTGCCGTATTACCTCCTATAAGCACGATCTCATCACATGGCCACGATGGCGCAGTGAAACAAGCACCGATAAAAAGCGACATTCCGGGATGATGTTTGCCACATCGTGTACACCGGAGGGGCGTGAATCGGTGGCTAGCACTCGCGTATACGTGAACGAAGCCTGGAGCTCGACCAGCTCGAATACCACGAACGTCCGCGGCGCGGGGACCACTGCATCTGGCGGAGGTACATAACTAGCTTCTTTGAGGCGGTCCGCCTTGAAAGTTACCAAAGGACCTGCCGCCTGCCTCTTCTGCGATCTCGGTCATTCCGTCGATCTCTCGTGCCTCACATCCTAGTGCATGAGCTGCGTGCGGCAATGTCCATGCCGGTGAAGGGCTACACCGAACAAGCCTCGCCAAAATCTTGATCGGCCCGTGGCGTAGCGGTGTACTCATCCTCCATATCGGCTACTCTGAGGGACATACCGAGCTAATGAGTCGAACTCCATATTGTACTCTCTAACCGTCCGCCGTCCCGCCTCAGCGTCAAAAATCTGCCCGAGCCCTCTCATCCGTGAGGCAAGAAATGTGCAAGAAATGCCCTCGAGAACTTCGTCCAAAGCTGGAGCGCATGCTCACCTCGGACGATTCATGAATCAAACCGATCGGCTGCGATGACGCTGCGAACCGTCGGCGGCTCGCGACTCGGTCTCGAAGCCTTGATCACTCATGATCCATTGTAATCGGATGAACTCTGCGGATCATCCTCGGGCCTCGACCCATAGAACTCGCGGGCTGCGGCTCGAGAAAGTCGTAGCCTCAAACTATCCGCTCGGGGTGAACTACGGGTGCTCACGGGTGAAGCTGGCCGTCGGCCGATCCTGCATATCTCGCCACGACCACGGCGATGGCGCCATCTCCTGTACCCATCTCATACGCTCCGGTGTGGGACGGAGGCTCGTATCTTGTAGTCTCGGCGACCATCGCTGCGGTTCTAAACTTCTGCTTTGGTCTTTGGCGGCGTCCACGAAACCCGTCGGAAGCTGTCTCGGTCTTGGCCGCTGCGCCACTCCTCTGTATCCCACTAGCAGCTCTCGGCTGCCTTGCGTGTCACGACCCAAGCGGGGCGTGGTTTGGTGCACTTACCGGCACCTAGTGATCCAACATCAGAGAAATCAGCGGAATATAAAACAACAACATGAAACAACATGAAGTATGAAACAATAATCTGTGAAAACTTGCCTTACGGCATAAATAACAACTCTTTCTAACATGAACAGTTTAATCCTTTTTACAAACCTTGCCCACAACAGTACTACAGACCTCTAAGAAATGATACGACAACAATGGCGGACGGGCCCGCCGTACCCGCGAATATAAACGCCTACAACAACAGGGACTATACGGCGATAAGCCTCGGAGAAGCGGGCTTTCCCAAATGCCGAATGTGGCCCTAAGAGCGAGGATCGATGGCGGTGTACCTTTACTGCGGCATGAGCGCAGCCGGGCGAGGTCAATGCAGTGCAGAGTATGTGCGAAAATAAATCGTAAATGAAATCATAGTAGTCTATATAAAGCGGAGACATGTATGATAACCAAACTACGATTCACAATAACTAGCGATCATATCAAGTCGAGGACTCACGCCTCAAGTCATCACAAAAGAACATATGATGGGTCTCACGCCACGACATCAATCGTGCGTGGGACACATTTCCTCAGCTAGCGGTTTATGATATACAAGCACCAAGGAATACGTGAACACGAGTCCCACTGTGTCCTAATAAAATGATGCAGGTAATGCGAAGGCATAGCCGACTACTAACACCAGTATGCAACAAGGTCATAAGGCGTGTCATGATATACGTCTGGGCCGTCACATGATAAAAGCTGTCACTCGCGCATGATATCAAATGTGCGCGTCTAGCCACGAACTCTCCGCGACTCGCATAGGCGATCGAGATAGGCGCGCATGAGGTATAACCCGCATCGAGGGTAGCTACTCCGGCGATCGCGGACTCGCGATCGCGTAGCCAGAGACCGTGACCACAAGGGCGCACACTCAACGGAGCTCCGTAGCTCGCATGGATCCACGGACCCGCGTAGGTATTCTCGAATCATGGTCCCGGACGCTGAGTCTACCCGCGTCGGAGGCGGCAACCTCGGACACAAGTCAAGGTGAGTGGTACAATACCAACATAACGGTGATAGTCAAACAACTTTAAAGCGCGATCGAGGAAAACCCTTTACACTAACATCACAAGATACTAACACACGTAGCATCCTAACATGTTACTTCTCAAATCAACAAGAAAGTATTTACAAGGCTATCACAAACCAATACAATAAAGTATTCACACAAGGTACTTTCTACTAACAAGTTGAATTATCTAACCCCAAAGTACTTCATACATTAAATCTTTAAAAGATCTGTTTCTTTCACATAAGTCACAAAATACGTAGTATAAAATAGAGTGACTATCCTTTTAAGAAAACCAAAACTCTTACCTTTGTAAAATTAAGTAACAACATTATTTTCCAAGCGTCCAAGTTTGCCTAATTTCAAATGTTCACGTTCTTATTTTAGAAAGGTTTAGTAGTTCATAGTCTTATTCATTTAAGAATATAATTCTCCTTTAAACAATGAGAAACATAAGCCTTATATGTGAGTAGGATATCTTGTTTATAACAATCTTATTACAACGACCATGATCTAGGAAATATCATTTTGTCTCATCTTAGCCACATGCGGATGGAAGTTTCTCTTGGTTTTAATAATACTTAATTATTCAAAACATTTCCTTTATTAATGCTGCGGTGGTTTGTCGATACACATTCGATTTCGAAATCAAGAAACCTTCTAAGCCGTTATACCTAACTTCCCATAAAGCTAGTATAACTCTTAAGTTTTCAAAACCAAATATTACTACTTAACAAAATGATTCAAAAATCTTTTGAAATACTTCAAGTTCTTTATTAACACATAACAAGATTATAGTTCAAATCGATTACCTTTTAAAAACCACATGTATTTTCTTACCAACATAAAGTGTTATAACCAACTTCCCATAAAGCCGTTATAACACTTTATGTTTTACACCAATCAAATACATTTAGCACGTACGTCTACCGTACTACATAGTTCACACATTTCATGCTAGAAGAGATAGGAAGAGGTTCACATACCTCGCGGCAGTATCGACTAATAGCAAAGCGCTCAGTACTTCCAAGCGTCGGCTACCTTGCCAAGTAGATCGCGCCACACGTAGTACTTGACCTATAAGGCCACGGCGCTTATTAACATCTAGATCTTATCGTAGAACATTCTACAGAAAATTGGCGACTCTCCCCACATGCAGCGTAAATCTCCTCTCTAACGAGGCTACGAAGCCAGCGGAAGTCATACATCTAACGACGGGTACAATTCTACTCCAAGACTACTACACAAGTCTCGTAATCTGGTCCTATGTAATTCTGTCGATTCGATTCTTGGGCTTAAGTCAAAAGACATTGCGACTAACTACGTTGGTACTATATATAGTATACTTCAACTATATTCAAACAACATGTAATTTCCAATTCTGATAGAGGACAAGATATTTACCTCGATAAGCCCATAATTATCCAAGTATAAAGTCGATCACGGGCAATCGTTTAGCTCGACTCCGTGCGCTCAACCCGCTCCAAACTACCAGAAGTTCTAACCAACTTCTACATACTACTCCAACTAACCATGGAGATTTTCCTTAGGGTTTCGGTTTGGTGGTAGCGGAGAAGTATAATAGTATTTACGGGCTTTTAGTATAGGTATAACCTTAGAATACTACAAGGTATACGGCTAAGGTAATTTGGGCATTATAACAATACTTTTGAGTATTTCTACACCACAAAGGGGTATTATCGAAAGCAACTAGGCTAGGGTGTATACCTGGCCTACCCACTAGGGGTACTCTCGGCGAGGGGAGGGTACACTCTCGGCTAGCACCCCAGAGGGGTGCTCTCGGCCGAACTCACAAAGGGAGGAGAAGGCTCTCTAGACTTAGGCATTTTGGATGAAGAAGTCTTGAACCTTAGAGGGGGATTTATAGGTCGAGGGATGGCCAACCAAAGGCCAAGATCAATCCATGTGTTAGGCAAGTGTAGGGCTAGGATTTACAAACACAAATATCCTACTACCATGACTTTGTGCGAAGGCACAAAAGCGTGCCAAGCTTAGCCATTTTCGTCGATGGGCGATTTGAAGTCCACGATGAGAGGGTGCCAAGTGGCGCCCTCTTGTTGATCCAACACGCGTTCGTCTCTCGGAAAAATCCGCAAAAATTAGAAATGACATGGCGGAAATTCCCTACGAAGTTGTGAAAGCGTTTAGTCGGCGACTCTAAACGGGTGTTGTGCACAAACATAAATCGGCCAAGTCACTTTGCCTACTCAAGGCTTAAACTTTTGTACGTACGCCCTCACGTACATACTCGGGAAATACGGGGTATAACAGCCCGTCTGGGCCTGGGTTGCCTTACGCGGAGGCATAACTGGTAAAAACGAAATACGTCAGAGGGTCGACTTATCACGGCTCTAAGGCGCGATCTCGGAATGAGAAGAATGAAACCAATCCTAAATGTCCTATAGCCTCACGATTATAGATGTGGTGCACAACACACCGATAATCAAGACTCTACTAGACACGGTGCAGACACTTTCAGAGACTAAGCGCTCACGATACCACTTTTGTCACTTTGCAGAGGCATTAACCTTCTCGAGCGACCGATTCGGGCTCGTGGATCGTGCCTTACCGGGCACCTAGTGATACAACATCGAGAGAAAACCAGGAAAATAAAACATGAACATGAAATGAGAGATATAATAAATAAGCAGACCAACCAAGCAGTTTGCCCGGTATATACATAAAACGACAGTTTAATCCTTTTACAACCACCGCCTACTTGATCTGGACCTGCACTTAAGATTTACACAACTATGGCGGGACGGGCCCGCCATACCACGAATGTACAGAACCTACAACTCGGGGAACACGTACCAAAAGATAAGCCTCAAGGAACGGAGCTTCAATCTGTTGAAAGGTGATCTAAAAGCGCGGATCGGCGACGATGTACTTACATGCGGCGTGAGCGCAGCCCGAAGGAGGTCGATAACAGTACCAAGTATGTGAAGCGTAAAAATCGTAAATGAAATCATAATAGTCTATATAAAGCGAGACATGTATGATAGCAAACTACGATTCGCAACATAAGCGATCATGTCAAGTCGGGACTCGCGCCTCAAAGTCATCCTCATGCCCGTGGAACTCCTTCCTCACCTTGGCGATCTAGGTACAAATCATGTGATCGTATAACGGTCTCGGCCCGTCTTATGGACCCAATATAGAAAGCGTGTGGAATCATTCCGGATGAACCGGTAGTCGGTGAAATACATTCGGATGAGCGGTAGTCAAGTGAAATACATTCGGATGAGCCGTGTCGAGTGAATACATTCGGGTGAGCCGTAATCAAGTGAGATACATTCCGGATGAGCCGGTAATCAGTGAGATACATTCGGATGAGCCGGTAATCAAGTGAGATACATTCCGGATGAGCGGTAATCAGTGAGATACGTTCGGATGAGCCGGTAATCAAGTGAACACAGTACTTGCACAACAAGGCTATCACACGTAACATGGTCAAGTTTCATAACAACAAGCATAAGCAAGTTACACACAACTCAAGGTACTTTCATTTTATGTCAAAGTCCGGATTTTAACCCTAAAGTACTACGTACGTTAAATCTTTAAAAGATCTGTTTCTTTCACATAAGTCACACAATACCCGTAGTATAAAATAGAGTGACTGTCCTTTTAAGTAAACCAAAACACTTACCTTTGTAAAATCAAGTAACAACATTATTTTCCAAACGTCCAAGTTTGCCTTATTTCAAATGTTCAAGTTTCTTATTTTAGAAAGGTCTCGTAGTTCATAGTCTTATTCATTTAAGAATGTAATTCTCTTTTAAACCATCTAAGAACATAAGCCTTATATGTGAGTAGGATATTCTTGTTTATAACCATCTTATTACTGACCGTGATCTAGGAAATATCATTTTGTCTCATCTTAGCTTATGCGGATGGAAGTTTCTGCGGTTTTAATAATACTTAATTATTCAATACATTTTCCTTTATTAACGCTGCGATGGTTTGTCGATACACATTCGATTTCGAAATCGATAAAACATTCTTAAGCGTTATACCTAACTTCCCGTAAAGCTAGTATAACTCTTAGCTTTCAAAACCAAGTAATACTCGTTCTTTCAAAGCGATTCATAAATCTTTTGAAATACTTCAATTTCTTAATAAAAACATATCAAGCCAGTAATTATTCAAATCAGTTACCTTTTAAAAACCACAAAGTATTTGCTTATCCACATGAAGCTATTATAACCAACTTCCCATAAAGCCGTTATAACACTTTATGTTTTAAACCAATCAAATACAGTTAGAACATGTACGTCTACCGTACTACATAGTTCACATATATCATGCTAGAAGAGGTAGGAAGAGGTTCACATACCTCGCGATGATTATCGACTAAATAGCAAAATGCTCCAAGTACCTCAAACCGTCGGCTACTCCTTAAGCCAAGTAGATCACGCCATACGTAGTACTTGACCTATAGAGGCCACAAGGCGCCTATTAACATTCTAGATCTCAACGTAGAATATTCTATAGAAAATTGGCGACACTCCCCACACATGGCGGCGTTAATCTCTCTCATCGAGGCTACCAAGCCAACGGGGGTTTGCACTTCTAACCGGACTTGTACAATTCTACCAGCGGTAATGCTACACAAGTCTCGTAATACGGTCCTATGTAATTCTGATTCGATTCTCTTATTTAAATTGGGCTTAAGTCGCAAGACATTGCAGTAAGTATTATTCGGCTTAAGTCAAAAGACATTTGAAGCGAACTACGTTCAGTTCTAACCAATATTCATTCTATATATAGTATACTTCAACTATATATTTCTACAATCATGTAATTTCCAATTACAATAGGGGGACAAGATATTTACCTCGATAAGCCCAAAATTATCCAAGTTTAATGTCGCTCCTGAGCAAGGTTTAGCTCTACTCAGTGCTCGATCCGCTCGAGAAACCCTTAGAAGTTCTACGCAACTTCTACTTATAACTTCAACTACGGGTGAAGATTTCCTTAGGGTTTCGTTTTGTGGCTAAAGGGAAGTATAATAGTATTTTCTGGGCTTTTGTATAAGTGTAACCTTGGGAATACTACAAGGTATTTGGGCCAAGGTATTTGGGCATTATAACAATACTAGGAGAGTATTTCTATACCACAAAAGGGGGGTATTTATACGAGGCAACTATGCTAGGGGGTACCCACTGCAAAACACCACCTGAAAGGGGAAACTCTCGGCCAAAGGGGAGGGTGTGGTGGACGAAACTCAAGAGGGAGGGAGTAGTTTGAGACTTAGATAGATTGCTCAAGTTTAGGATGAAGAATGTCTTCAACTAGAGGGGTATTTATAGGTCAAGTGAAGGCCAATCAATGGCCAAGATGAAGACAAGTGCATAGCAAGTGTAAGGCCAAGATTTAGCCATGTGCTACCTTATCCATCTACCACAAAATATCCTACCTAACCCTTGACCAAGGGAAAGGCACAAAAATCGTCCAACCTAGCCCATTATTGCCGTCCACTCCTTCCAATTAGAGGGTGACAAGTGTCGCCCTCTCGTTGGTCCAAAATGTCTCGTCTCTCGGAAAAATCCGCAAAAATTATTAATGACATAGCCGGAATTTTCCCTACGAAAGCTGTGGAAACGTTTCGTCGAAAAACGACTCTAATCGGGTGTTGTGTACAAATTTCGAATCTTGCCTAACTTAAGGCTCAAATTTTTATACGTACGCCCTCACGTACATACTCTGGAAATACGGGGTATAACAATTCTTTTATGCTGATTGTAGTGCATTTCGCATGCGTTATTTACATTCCATATTAAATTTTTGTTATGCGGCCCCGCCCGGAAGTGCGTTCATGCCATGAGTTTTAGGTACCAGTTGGTGATCCTTGCTCGTAGGATCTCGGTTGATTTGAGAAAAGCTCCATTTGCTCGGAGGCTTATCTCTTGTCACGGTTTCCACTGAGGTAGTAGATTCATGTATATTGGGGTATGGTGGGCCCTGTCCGCCACGATTATTCGATTGTTATTCTAGAAGTCTGTATTCACATATGTGGTTGGGTGTAGAAGCTGAGTTGTACTTTTGATTATGTTTATATTATGGGCGGCACGATCGGCTAGCTTTGTGGCGTTTTTATTTACACGTGTGTTTATGTTGTGTATGTTCATTGCTATTCTCGATGTATACGAGCAGGGTGCCCATGTAGGGCACGATGCGGCCCGGGTCGGGTCGTGACAACAACCTCGGAAACCGTGCCAAGAGATAAGCCTCGGAGCAAATGGAGCTTTTCCCAAAACCAACCGAGATCCTAAGAGCAAGGATCACCAACACAGGTACCTAAAACTGCGGGCATGACGCGGCCCGGGGTCGATAACAGTGCAATATGGAATAGAAATAACGTCTGATGTCGGACCATAGCTTGTACAAAGAATGACAGACAAGTATAAAAATACATACGAATCTTTGTAGTGTCATTGCCACATGAACTTAATTTCTCATCATTATCTATTCCATTTTCAATAAAGGTTATAGCCACGTTCTTACGCATACGTGATTAGGAAAAGTCATTAAGTTCATTACTATATAACTTACTTATCTTCCATAAGTATAATCCGCCTTTAAGGAGGCGCTACTACTACGACCCGATGGGGGGCGATCAAGTCACATAAATATCAAAGCGTGCGTGGAATCCCCATCAACGCGACTATAAGTGTAAATTATAACCATGTGGCGCGCGTGGCATCCCACCTCATTGTCGGCGTACCATACACAACACATATATATATATATATATATAATGCGACGCATGCCGAATCCACATCGTATAAGCATGGCCATAACGTGCCCTCGGCATCCTCATCGCGGTGCGGTCTTCGTGGGAGCTAGCCGTGGAGTAATAATATAACATGCCCGGAATCCTCATCGTGGTACATGTCTTCGGGAGCTAGCCCGTGGAGTAAAATATAACATGGTCGCGTGCCGGAATCCCACATCGTATAAGCGTGGCGTGGAGTAATAAAACACGCGGGCATCTAACGCGTCACGGCTGTATGCCGGCATCCTCGTTGTATAAGCATGGCGAAGATCGATCACAATGAGCGTGCGTGGAATCCCCGTCGCACGCCGTGCGTCTAATAAAATGTCGGGCATCTAACGCGTCTGGTCACGTGCCGGAATCCCACATCGTATAAGCATGTCGGATCGATTATGATGAGGCGTGCCGTGGAATCCCACATCATCGATGCGTCGAAGTAAACTTGCAACAAAACAATGACCCTCCAACCGAGAGACACGACAGCGTAGACATATAATACTTGCACTCAAGCTATCACAAGCAAACCTAGGCAAGTTCATTAAACCTTTAGACTTCCATTTTATAAACTCATGGCACTTTCGTTTTACACATCAAAATCCAGAATTTAACCCCAAGATACTAACACCCGTAGTATCGGGTTTGTGTACATTTCACAAAAGTCACGATACTTTAGAAATACATTTCTCAGCTTCTAGATCAAGTGACCCTTACTTTAAAGCTTTAAGCAAGTGATACCTTTAAATCAAATTGTCCTTCCTTAATACAAGTTATTCCTTTGATTACTTATTAGAGAAAACCATTCTCTTATCCTTCCATAAAGCCGTCATAACCAACTTCCCATAAAGCCGTTATAACCCTTTATGGTTTTAGACAAACTCATTCCTTTTGTAACCAAGAGACTTATACTTTTTAAAACCAAGTATTATATACTTTCAAATCAATCTTAACTTTTAAAAATACAATTAGTATCTTAGCCTTTAGAAATCAAGTGACTCCTTTTATTACAAAACCTTAAGCAATTGATGCCTTAAAATCAAGTTGCCTTTTCACTAAAATCAAGTCATTTATCTTTCCATAAAGCAAATATAACCAACTCCCCATAAAGTCGTTATATTCACTTTATACCTTAGCCAAAAACAATTTCCTATCCAAGGGACTTATACGTTTAAAACGGAACAAGTATCACATACTTCAAAACTCTTCAAGTCCCTTAACTTTAATAAAACATTAGACATCCTTAATACTCTCAAAGAAGTGAGTTAATCTCCTAACTCACCCGACTTGGCTATTCATAAAACTAGTAAAGGATATCAAGGTGTCGTACGTCTACCGTACTACATACGTGCAACTAGTCATGCTCAAAGATAGGAAAAGTTCTACATAGAGTAAATCACACAACTACCTCTTAACTTCTAAGAGTAGAAGGAAACATGAAATGATACCACAGGTATATTCCATACATAGAATCATGCCAAAGGAAGGAAGAGGTTCACATACCTCGCGACGATTATCGACAAGTAGCAAAATGCTCCAAAGTACTTCAACCTTGATAGCTAATCCATCCTTCAAGTAGGATACGCTATACTAAGTACTTCAACCTATAATGGTCACAATACGTCCATTAACCTCTTACTTCAAACGTAGAATATTCTAAGTGCTAAGTCACTAAATTCTATGGAAAATCGGACAGCACCTCCTTTGTTTTTACTTACTTTGCCACCTTTTTCAAGGCCGAATACAATAACCAAACACGCCACATTTAAGGCCCAATCAAGGCAATCAACAATAGGGGATTACACGCCTACTAGACGTGTAAAATTCACCACAAGCGATATCAAATTAATACAACTTACTAGGCCAATTCGGCTAACGAAGTACTACAACATCAATTCTTATCCAATTTCCATTTCAATCCAAGTTATTAGCCTAACATGATATCAAGTCGCAAACGATTATAACTACTATAATCTCCAAGTAATTAACATGCGACGATTCTAATAAACGACCAAATTGTAATCCAACTTAACATGGCTTACTTTACATTTCGGATTTTTAAGGCTACAATCAATCCATAATCCTTATAAACTTCAACACATATACTTCATTCTAGCAACAAGTAAAGCTAACAACAATATAAATAATCTTGTAACACTTTCAAAGAACAAGATTATACCTCAACGAATCTTAATCCAATCTTCAAATCCGAAGTCGCTCCTTAGCAACTTAGAGCCTCTTCAAGACACTTCAATCCGCTAGTTGAGACCCTTAGAACAACACCAACAATTTTCCTTCAAACTTCCAAACAAAACCTAGAAAGACAACTAGGTTTTCGCTTTGCGACTAACCCGAAAACTATCTTTTTCCGAGATTTTTCTATTGAGATATGCTTACAATATCCTCAAGAACCTTGGTTTAAAGTGTGGAGTTGAATGGATAAGGAACAATTTTTTTTCCTTTTGAAAAGGAGAGAACCCGAGAGCTATCCTTGAGCTCTTCAAATTTTCATAAAATTTCTCTAAGTGTTGTACACACTCTTGCTACTAGTAGTGTTATATAGCACATTGGAGGGTCAAGATATGAACAATTGGGTGGCTTGGATGAGGTCTTAGCAAATATCAAGCCTTTGTGGGTCCATTGACTTGGTCAAGAAACTCAAGCTCACTAATTGGAAGACTTAGTCATCCTAAGGCTATGGTCAATGACCATTTTGGCCATGACATTTTCGTCCAAGGCATCAATAAGGGGGTGACAAGTGTCGCCCTCCCATTCGTCACAATAATACGCTTTCCGAAAATTTCATAATTCCGATAAATTTTTACAAGTCTCAAATTTTAACACTTATGAGTTCTTATGAACGTTCTTAAAACATGTCCTGTAAATACGGGGTGTAACAGATCCTACGTATGAAATATCCATGTGATAGTATTTCATGATTCCTTCTACTCTTAGAAGTTAAGAAGTATTCACATTGTTGACTCTAAGATAAAAGTATGTTAAATTGTCCTAAGTCCTTACAAAGTCTTATGGGAGATGTTGGTAAGAATGGTTAGGAAATTATGAGATTTGATTTAAAGCGATGTGTCTTGATTTATTTAAAGTAAGTAAGTGGATTTTATGTTCGAAAATGAGTTGAATTTATATGTGAAAAGGGGATTGATTTTAAAAGTGGAAGTTATATGATTTTAAGAGAATAAGTTATTTGGTTTTGGAAGTGTATGGAACTTTATATTTTTTTATAAGTATAAGCGACATGATTTTAAAGAATGTATGCTACGAGGTGTTAATACTATAAGCCTTGATTTTATGAGTGGAAATGACTAAACTTTAAAAAGTATGGCTTCTTAATTTATATCAAAAGTTAAGAAGATGGTTTCCAAAAGAGTATGTGACTTGAGCTTTAAAAAGAAAGAAGTTTTATGATTCTTTTAAGTATGTATGTACGTAGTATTTTTGGGTTTAGTTTCCCTAATGTTGCAAGAATAACGTGCCTTAAGTTCTCTAAAATGAAAGGTTGTTATAATAGCTTTACGGGAATTTGTTATAACGACTTAAGAAGAAGTAATAATACGATTTAAAATGTTATGTAAGGAAAATCACACCGAGCCTACAAATAGGCCGGATTACGTTATGAAATACACCGAGCCTACAAATAGGCCGGATTACGTTCTGAGATACACGAGCCTACACATAGGCGGATTACGCCATATTACCCGAGCCTACACATAGGTTGGGTTACGTCATCTTACAAGAGCTCCGGCGGGCGGATTATCTACATGATTCGCGTGCAAGGCTCCGATCGGGCCGGATTATGCTACATGATTCCCACGACACCGAGCTCCACAGTGGGCGGATTATGCTACATGATTCCACGATGCCGAGCTCCACGGCGGGCGGATTATGCCACATGATTCATCGACACCGTGTCCGCAAATGGGCCGGATTACGTTATCACGTATGAATAATCAAAGTTAGCTTCCAAATAAGAAGTCCCTCCATAAAGGGCCGGATTATGTTATGTAAGATATGTAATTTATGTGGAAAAACTTGATTAAATTCTTAAGTATGTATGTAAAAATTTGATGTTAATTCTTATTGAAAGAAGGAAAGGAACGGTTAATTTACGATTTATTTCAGGAGTTAAAATGACATTCTTTTATACAGTTATGATTTGGTTGTTGCACCTTATTTCTGTTCCATACTGGTACTGTTGTTATGACTTCTTGGCCAGTGCATTCATGCCCGCAGTGTTAGGTACACAGTTGGTGATCCTTCTGTTAGGATCTGTTTCGATTTTGGGAAGAAGCTCCATTCGCTCCGGAGGCTTATCTTTTGGTACGGTTTCCACGATGTTGTAGATTTATGTACATTCGGGGTATGGCGGCCTGTCCCTCCATGATTGTAATTCTTAGAGGTCTGTAGTCACATGCTGTGGGTCGGTTTGTAAAAAAGAAAGGGATATAACTGCTGTTGTTTATGTATATGTATATGTGTCCAGGGAGGTAGCCTTATCGGCTAACTTTGTTGTTTAAATTCTCGTTGTTTTATTTTATAAGTTTCATGTATGTTCATGATTATCTACGATGTATACGTAAGGGTGCCTGTAGGGCACCGATCGCGAGCAGGGTCGGCTCGTGACAATGGCGATACTGAAGACCTTACCCGTCTCCTATCCTTCGTCTAACAACATGGGTACACATAACCCCATAATACGTAAAACTATTCTTTTACGTGGGGGAGAGAACTTATCTCCCTTAAATAAACTTTCCTTGGAGTCACAACCCTAATCACAGGGTCCTCTCGCGGTCCTGTAAATATCTAATCATCACGCACCGCCTTAAAATCGTGTAGATTTTCAAAACCTACCAAAGATGCCCTCAGCTTTCCGCCGGCAGCACTCGTACTTATTTTATTCTTGCCTTGCACATTTTCCTGAAATTATCCGGAAGGTCGTGTCCCTGACCGCCACACCAAACCAACTCCAAGTACCTCCAAGGGCACTTAACATAAATTCCTTCAAATTCAAGTATTACTTACTTTTTGTGTCAATTTACCTCAATGAACAAGTCACACAGACTTATTAAAAACAATGATGCCAAATAAGGAAGGATAATTCACTGGTTACCACCACTTCTCTTCCTTTCCACTCGATGGCAGCAGCTGGAAGCGGTACCGAGTCAATCTCTTCAGTAGTTCACGTTGGCATAACAAGAGGCCAACTAGCCGTACTCATAATGACCTAAGCGTCTGCATAATGCGGCTGCTAGGTCTGCTAGGGTCCAACGACTGTATCGTCTCTGGGCAATTATTATATCCCCGCTCAGCTACCACCCATCACTCACGGGTGTAGTTACCTCTAAAGGTTCTCATGGATCACTTCCTTACCGGTCGTACTCTCTTCCGTACGTACATAACTTCCATAATAAAGCTGGCCTCCAATCTTGGAGTTACGAAGTTAAACAATATAAGGCCATTTCCGGCTCTCACAACCTGGTTCCGGTGGAATGCGTCCACGAACCCGTAAAACGATTAACTAGACTCGGGCTTGTACCCTCGTGACCCTGTCACGTAGCGGGACTACTATCAACTGATCCCACCCCATAAACGGGTACACTAACTTCTCATAATACCATAATCGTGTCGTCTTGATCACAACAACCATTACTTACTCCACGCGGATCTCATTCGTACTATCCTCTTAAGCATACCACGTAGCTTAATTTACAGACATAGTCTCCCATTAGGTCCCTTAATTAAACTTCTTAAGGGTCCATTACCTTCTCGAGACAACTCATCGTCTCTAATTATCTCAATTTAGTCGTAAAACCTTGATGAGAGTTCATTAAACCGTTCATACCTTCGGTATCTAATTAGTCCTTACGATTCTGGTAATCTAAAATCATTTTAGGCAACCCATATATGACCCTCATACATAAATCCGTATAGTTGTACGTCATTATACCAACTATACAACAATTACAACCAACCTCGATACGCAGTCCACATAATCCTTCCCCGGTCTTCACGCTTTCTCGTTGCAATCAACATAACTCGTTAGGGAGAGCGACCCTAACAACACACTCTATCGCACGATCTCGAGTGATAAGAATGAAACCAATCCTAAATGTCTGCGCTCCTGATTATAGATGTGGTGCACAACACACCGATAATCAAGACTCTACTAGACACGGTCTGTAGACACTTTCCGAGGACTAACTGCTCTGATACCACTTTTGTCACGACCCGAGCCCAGGCCCGCGACTGGTGCCCTACCTGGGCAACCCTTTCAGGTATACATCAGAGAATAGCAGCGGAACATACACAACTCCCAAAATAAAAATCATATTTAGACAATAGACATCAACCGGCTAGCCGATAAGACCGCCTTTCGTAACATATACATAATACAAAATTAAAACAGTACATCTCTGTTCTTGCAAACCCAATCCACAAATGTGACTACAGACCTCTAAGAATAACAACTTTGGCGGGACAGGGCCCCGTCATACCTCTGAATGTACAAAAACCGACAAAACCAGGGATAAGCCTCCGAAGTAAAGGAGCTTCTCAACAGCTGAACAGTGATCCTAAGAGTGAGGATCAGCAACCTGTATACTCTACCTGCGGCATGAACGCAGCCCCCCGAAGGAGGTCAGTACAACATGTATCAAGTATGTGAAACTGAAAGTACTGTAATGAAATCATAAGTCTATAATAAAACTGGAGACAGGTATGATAACTTCGATTAACGACATTGCCTTACTAACAATGAGAGTAAACAAGTATATACTTCTGCATAAAAATAGGAGGCTCATGATCAAAGCAGGGGTCCTCGCGTAGTATCAATAAACAATCCTACTCGGGACTATTTCACGCGTGGGTCTGTGGACCCGCATGAGGTATTCCTCGCATAGTGTACCGCCCGCGTGGGACTATTTCACCCGCATAAGCCCATAAGGACTCGCATGAGGTATTTCTGCATCATGGGTAGCAAATCCACGAACAGGTGGTATAACGTCTTGGGGTTTACCGCCGTTTATACACTTACCACCGGGTGGTATAACGTCTTGGGGGTTTACCCCTCATTTATACTCTTACCCTGAAGAAGGTGGTATAACGTCTTGGGGATTTACGCCTCATTTATACTCTTACCCTAACTCAACCGGCCATCATACATAACATAAGCCCTACAGGCTTATCATACATAACATAAGCACTACCGCTTATCATCTGATAAATAAGCAAGTTAAGAAATCCCCTAACTTCTTATTAGTCTTATTCATATACACTCTCATTTTAGTTTACTTAAGGCACTAACATGTCATTATAAATCCGGGAATTTAACCCAAAGTACTACGTACTTCTATTCTTTTAAAATGACTACTTTTCATATAAAACTTCCAAGATACTAATAACCATAGTATCAAGTCATAACTACTTTTCAAGACAAGTCACAATACCTTTTAGAAATACAATTAAAGGCTTCTAAATCAAGTGACTTCTTTCTTTTAAAACTTTAAGCAATTGATGCCTTTAAATCAATTTGTCTTTCATTATTTCAAGTCATTTATCATACTTATATTACTTAGAGTAAACCACTCTTTTTAACCTTCCATAAAGCTATTATAACCAACTTCCCATAAAGCCGTTATACTAGCTTTATACCTTAGAAACTTACATTCTTCTTTATAACCAAGAGACTTAAAGTTTCCAACAAAACAAGTATCAAAAATACTTTCAACATACTTAAGGTCTCTTAACTTTTGAAAACCAAGATATCCTTAATATTTAAACAAGTGAGTTAATTCCCTAACTCAACCAACTTGGACGTTCTTAAAATAAGCCAAGGATATCAAATGGACTAGATTGCCAAAATCTTGTACGTCTACCGTACTATACATTTACAACTTATTCATGCTCAAGAGATAAGAAAGTTCCACATACCTCTTCGGTTCAATCCACTTGCCAAGTCCAATATGACGTACGTAGTATGTCAACCTATAATGACCATAATACTTTTATTAACCTCTAGCTTCAACGTAGAATATTCTAAGTGCAAAGTCACTAAATTCTACGGAAAATCGGACAGCACTTCCTTTGTTTCTACATACTTTGCCACCTTTTTCAAGGCCGAATTCAATAACCAAACACGCCACATTTAAGGCTCAACAATGAAGTTAACAATAGGGGATTACACGCCTACAAGACGTGTAAAATTCCGCCCCACAATTCATACCAAACTAGTCCAAACTAAAATGTCATTTTCGGCCAAAGGTGTAACAACATATCAACCTTTCCAATTCCTTTTCAATTCAAGTTGTTTAGTATAACATGTTATCAAGCCGCAATTGATTATAACTACTACAATCTTCAAGTAGGTAATATGCGACGATTCTAATTATCGACCAAATTGGATTTCAATTTCAAATGGCTCAACATGTCATTTCGGTTTTAGGCTTCTAATATCCATAACACTTATTAATCTCCAATGCATATATCTCATGCTTGTTAAAATGTATAACTACAACAATAAGAAATCTTCAATCACTTAAGAGGACAAAGTGGTTACCTAGATAAGCTCAAAATAGTCCAACAATCTTGCCCACTTTAGCCCTCTTTCCGAAATTATTCTTCCCACAAATATCATCTCTACGAACCCCCCTACAAGCTTGCCAACGTATTTCCTTCTTGTTGCCTTTCAAAAAAAATCTCTTTTAGGCTTAGGGTTTCATAAACTTTTAGAGAAAGAGAAGGAAAATTTCTATGGAGGAATTCTTGTAAATGACCAAGTCTTGCAATACTTGGTCATAATATAGCCTCTATCTTGATCCACAAGTTGGGGGGACACTTGTCACACACCCAGGGGTCCTCTACAACAAATATCTTCTATTTTTACCCTATTTTCGCAAAAAATCCCGCTTCGGCGCCGCGGCCCTGCAGCCGGCGCCGCGGCGCTGCAATTTAAGACAATTTCAGGCTTTGCGACGCCCTGGCGCTGCAGCCGGCGCCGCGGCGCCTGACCCTGTCTGTTCTGTCAGCCGATCTTGTAACATCCATAACTTTCTACTCCGATGTCCAATCGACGAGCGGTTTATTGCGTTGGAAACTAGACTCAATGAAATTCATATTAGGCTTTTAAAACACCTAAAAACCCCAATTATACTAGGAGATATACTGCTTCCAAGTTTACTGAAAAACTGTCCAAAAATATTCTGCCAACTTTTTGTTTTTTCCCTTTTTCCAACTTCAAATCTTATTTCCTTTCGTATGTTCTCATCTCATCCTCTTGGAATTACGGGGTGTAACAATTGTAAGGGTATCTCAATAGAAAGATCCCGGAAAAATAGCATTTTCGTATTAGTCGCAAGGTGAAAACCTAGTTGCTTTTCTAGGTTTTGTTTGGAAGATTAAAGGAAAGTTGTTTGTGATATTATTGTTATACCCCGTATTTTCCAGAGTATGTACGTATGGACGTACGTACGAAATTTGAGCCTTAAGTTAGGCATTGGATTCGAATTTGGGCACAAGTGCCGATTAGAGTCGTTTTCTGACGAAACGTTTCAACATCTTTCGTAGAGAAAATTCCGGCTATGTCATTTATAATTTTTGCGGATTTTTCCGAGTGACGAAACATTTTGGACCAACGGGAGGG
Source organism: Przewalskia tangutica (assembly GCA_029844215.1). Lineage (NCBI taxonomy): Eukaryota > Viridiplantae > Streptophyta > Magnoliopsida > Solanales > Solanaceae > Przewalskia > Przewalskia tangutica. Next base: position 42,272,567 of record CM056732.1, read on the forward strand.
TGACATGTGTCACCTCGCATTGAAGCAAATGGATTGGCTTGGACGATTTGGGCGTCCAAGAGCCTTGGTTGGCCTTGGCCGTGGCTCCTCTTTTGTGCCTTGTTTTGTGGCTTGTTTTGTGGAGTGTTTTGTGGAGTAGGGTTAGGGTGCACTTGGCTTGATCTTGGCCTTACACTTGCCTTGCACTTGGCTAGATCTTGGCCATTGGTTGGCCTTTGGTTTTGCTATAAATACCCCCTCTCTTTGAAGACTTCTTCATCCACTCTTCACTTGCCTAAGTCTTGAGAAACCCTCCTCCCTCTTGTTGACTCTCGTCCAAGAGCCCTCTCCCCTTGAAATTGGCCTTTGGCGAAACCCTCCCCTTTGAGAGCCTTGCCGAGAACCCCCACTCCCTTAGGGTGTTGTTCTCGTGGTACCCCTTTGTGGTATTGAAATACTCCTCAGTATTGTTATAATGCCCAAAATACCTTAGCCTTATACCTTGTAGTATTCCAAAGTTACCTCTATACGTAGAGTCCGGAAATACTACCTTTTGTCCTTTTAGTCTCAAATCGAAACCCTAAGGAAAATCTTCATTGTTGGTTGAAGTTTTGGAGTAGAAGTTGGGTAGAACTTCTAAGGGTTGTGCGGGCGGATTGGAGCACTCGGAGTAGGAGCTAAGCGTTGCTCGATGTCGACTTTATACTTGGATAATTTTGGGCTTATCGAGGTAAACACTACTGTCCTTCTATTGTGATTGGAAATTACATGTTGTTGATTATATAGTTGAAGTATACTATATATAGCACTGAACGTAGTTAGTTGGCAATGTCTTTTGACTTAAGCCTGAAGAATCTGGACCAATCGTTGTAATTACATGGGGTGTATTACGAGACTTGTGTATGTAGTAGAATTATGCAGCGTCAGGTTAGGCGTGTAAACCCCTGGTTGGCTTGGTAGCGGCCTCGATAGAGGAGGAGATTTACTGTGGCGGGAAGTGCCGAATTTTACGTAGAAAGATGGGAACTTGTGTTTAAGATTTAATAGGCGTTTAAGGCCTTTATAGGTGAAAGTACTAAGAGTAGCGTATTCTACTCGAGGAGTGGAAAGGGCTAGCAAGGTTGTAGTACTTGGAGCTTTTTGCTTATTGTCGATAATCGTCGCGAGGTAGGTGAACCTCTTCCTATCTCTTCTAGCGTGATATGTGTGAACTATGTAGTACGGTGAGACGTACGTGTTACTTGTGTTTGATTGTTTTTAAAAACATAAAGTGTTATAACGGCTTTATGGGAAGTTGGTTATAATGACTTTATGTAGGTAAGAAAATACTTTGTGGTTTTAAAAGGTAAGCGATGTGAATTATAAGCGGCTAGTTATAATAAAGAACTTGAAGTATTTCAAAAGATTTTTGAATCATTTTAAAAGGAGAGTAATACTTGGTTTTAAAAGGTTTTAAAAAGAGTTATACTAGCTTTATGGGGAGTTAGGTATAATGTCTTAAGAGAGGTAAAGTAAATGGTTTACTGATGTTAGAAGTTAAGAGACTTGATCTTATGAGATAAGAGACTTAACTTATTTGTTTTAATGTGAATGTTTGTGTGAAACCTCATTCGTGAGTAATGAGTACTTGGTTTTATTTAAAGGGTAATGTTTCTTGATTTGAAATCGAATGTGTATCGACAGGACCAACTGCGAGCGTTAATAAAGGAAAATGTATTGAATAATGATGTATCGTATTAAAACCAGTAGAAACCTCCATCTGCATAGAAACTAAGATGAGACAAAATGATATTACATTTTCTAGATCATGGCTGCTGTAATAAGAATGTTGTAAACAAGAATAACCTACTCTCACGTGAGACATATATTACTCAATTGTTCTAAAAAGGAATCAAGTGATTAAGTTATGAACTATGAAACCATTTGAAAGTGAGAAGCTTGAGTAATTGAAACTAGGCAAACTGGAACTTAGGAAAAGAATGTTGTTACTTGATTTTGAAAAGGAATGTGGGTTGGTCATTCTAATACTACGGGTATCGGGTGACTTTGATAAGTAATGGATCTCTTTTAAAGAATTTAACGTACGTAGTACTTTAGGGTTGAAACCCGGACTTTGGCATAAAATGAAGGTACTTTGAGTGATGTGAACTTGCCTATGCTTGTTGTGGTGAAACTTGCCTATGCTTGTTGTGGTGAAACTTTCCTATGCTTGTTGTTGTGAAACTTGCCTATGCTTGTGATGATAGCCTTTGTTGTGCAAGTGTGGTGTTTCTGTGTTACCGCGTCTCTCGATAGAGGCCGGTTGGCTTGTTTAGAACTTACTTGACGTCTTTGGCGATGCCAGAATTCCACGGGTATGTTTCCATTTTGATTCTTGTCTTGTTGTTGATGTCACATGGACATGTCTACACCGTCGCGATTCCGGGGCATGCGGCCATGCGGCGGGTTGATTACCGATATATGGTTATTATCGCATGGGCGATGTCTACACCGTCTGATTCGGCGTGTACGTGCGCGTGGTTGACCACGATATATTGTTATTGAGGTTACATGGGCATGTCTACACCGGCGATTCGGGGCATGTGGCCGTGCGGCCTTGTTATTATTGTTGCATCATGGACATGTCTACACCGGCGCGATGATTAGGGCACGCGGCCGATGCGAACATGATGGATGTTGTGGGCGTGAGACCCATAGTTATATTTGAGTGGTGACTTTGGCGTGAGTCACGACTTGATCGCTTTTATGTTGTGAATCGTAGTTGGTTATCATACATGTCTCCGCTTTATATAGACTAGTATGATTTCATTTCTGATATTTTCTGATTCCACATACTTGGTACTGTTGTCTTGACCTCCTTGAAGTGCGTTCACGCCGCAGGTAAGTACATTGTGTCGATCCCGCTCTTAGGATCACCTTTCGGCGTATTGGGAAGCTCCGTTCCTTGGAGGCTTATCTTTGGTATGTTTCCACTGAGTTGTAGGTTCTTGTACATTCGGTATGGCGGGCCTGTCGTCATAGTTGTTGTAAATCTTAAGTGCAGCCATTGTGGGCAGGGTTGTAAAAGGATTAAAATGTTCAGGTTTTATGTATATACTGAAGGCAAATGTTGTGGTTGGCCTGTTTATTTATTATATATCTCATTTCATGTGTAAAGTTTTTATTTATTTGGTTTTCTACGATGTTGTATCACCAGGGTGCCGGGGTAAGGCACGATGGCCCGAGTTCGGGCGTCACAAGTGGTATCGAGCGATTAGTCTCGGAAAGTGTCTACGCACCGTGTCTAGTAGAGTCTTGATTATCGGTGTGTTGTGCACCACATCTATAATCGGAGGCTATAGGACATTTAGGATTGGTTTCCATTCTTCTCATTACGAGATCGTGCCTTAGAACATGTTGTAAGTTGGACCCTCCGGCGTGTTTCGTTTTTACGATTATGCCTGCGAAGGCAACCGGGCCCGAAGGGCAAGCGGCCGAGGAGCCGCTAGTGGGATTGAGAGCACGAGGCGCAGCCGGTCAAGACTGAGTAGTGCTTGACGGCGAAGTTTTGCGCCGCCACAGACCAGAGTTTAGAGCCGCGGCGGTGGCTGCGAGACTACGATGCACGAGCCTCGGTCGCGATGCAGGCGGGAGATGGGTCACACGGAGATGGCCCAGTTATTGGCGAGGGTTGTGGCAGATATGAGGATAGTGGGCCGGCAGTTCAGCCTGGCTTTGAGTGCGCAGGCGAGCGATTTGAGGCTACGGGATTTCCTTAGTTGTAGCCCGCTTTGAGTTTTACGGTCGAGGCGGAGGATGATCCGCAGGAGTTCATCCGTCGATTCTGAAGGATCGTGCGGGTGATCAAGGCTTGAGACCGAGTCTGTGACATTTAGTTCGCATCGTTGCGTGATACCGCGATCGATTGGTTTGACTTCGTGGAGCTTTCGGGGAGAGCATGCACGTCCAGCCGATTGGGACGAGTTTTCGGGGGCCTTCCTGGCACATTTCTTGCCTCCCCAACTGAGGAGGGCTCGGGCCGATGATTTTTGATGTTGGCGAACGAGCGTCTGATTCGGGAGTACAATGTGAGTTCGACTCATTGGCGGTATGTTCCGCATTAGTAGCTAGTATGGAGGATCGAGTGCACCGATATGTTACAGGCTCGATGATTACCTAGCGAGAGTTGTTCGGTGTTTCTCTTCACCGCATGGACATTGCCGCATTCGAGCTCGTGCACTTGGGTGCGAGGCGCAGATCGGGTGGACCGCTTTCCGAGAAGAAGGCCAAGACGGCCGGATATTTTAGCGACTTTCGAGGCTGACCGCCTTTGCTGCAGACTAGTTATGTACCTCGCCATTGCGAGTGGTCCTCCGCTGACGCCGGGACCGCAGGATATTCGGGAGCGTCGTGGCTCCCGTGTTTGAATGTTCGAGTAGGGTGTTGGCGGACGATCACCCCTACCTCGGTGTGGTCGATGTGGTAGACCGCATTTCGGGGAGTGTCGTAGTACCAAGGGAGCTTGTTATTCTTGCGGCCAACAGGGCCATATGACGAGAGACTGTCCGACCAGGGGTAGCGCTGGTAGGATAGCACAGACTACTAGAGCAGTTGCGGGCCACGGTAGAGGTCGCGGTGGAAGTTCCCAGTTTTAGCGGTCCTTGAACCGCCTAGTTTCAGGTATATCCTTAACCCTCTAGAGTTTTGTATGTATCGATGTTGTTGATGTGTTTAATGTTATGTTTGGATAGCTTTGTGCTAAAATGTGATTTAGAAACCTGGTTAGTGAAAAGGGTAAGTCCCTGGGTAGTGTGAAATGGAAGTGGTAGCTTTCATGACCTGTAGAGGTAAGATTGTTCGGATCAAGAAACTAGAGAGTTGGCGTGACGGAGGGTCGGGTTGAGGGCGTGTTGCGTGTCAACCCGTAGCCCGGATTGAGGTAGGGTCAGCTCTGGGTGGTCCCGCCAGGAGGTAGGGTCACCAGGGTGTTAGGCCCAAGTTTTGATGACCATCGTATGAGTTCGTGGATACGTTCTACCAGAATCGGTTCGTGAAGGCCGGGAATGGCCTTAAGGGAGATCGAGGCTAGTGAGATGACCAAGTTTGGAGGTAGTGACTCCAAGGTTTTGGAAACAAAAGCATTGACGGAAGTGTGGTACGGAAACTAGAAAGAGTTCGAGAAGGGTACAACGAGATAGGGGAGAAGTGAACGTGTGTGATCGTTTCTTTTGTGAAATGTAGGTGCGAAGGGAGTATATTTTAGACCTTGGTGGGGACTTCTGTGCTAACTGAGGTGGTTCCTCGTTGGCGTGGATTTGGGTTTTGCGCGCATGTTATTTTGTGGCGGTGTGGCATGTTTGATTCGTAAGTATAGTAGTGAAGACTATACTGGCGCGCGTTCGTTTTGAGACCTTGAAGGAACATTCGGGACGAATGTTTCTAAGGGGGGAAGAATGTTATACCCCGTATTTTCCAGAGTATGTACGTATGGACGTACGTACGAAATTTGAGCCTTAAGTTAGGCATTGGATTCGAATTTGGGCACAAGTGCCGATTAGAGTCGTTTTTACGTGAACGCGTTTCAAGCGACTTTTCGTAGAGAAAATTCGGCTATGTCATTTATAATTTTTGCGGATTTTTCGGTGGCGAAACATTTTGGACCAACGTGAGGTGACGTGTCACCTCGCATCGAAGCAAATGGATTGGCTTGGACGATTTGGGCGTCCAAGAGCCTTGGTTGGCCTTGGCCGACTGGCTCCCTCTTTTGTGCCTTGTTTTGTGGCTTGTTTTGTGGAGTGTTTTGTGGAGTAGGGTTAGGGTGCACTTGGCTTGATCTTGGCCTTACACTTGCCTTGCACTTGGCTAGATCTTGGCCATTGGTTGGCCTTTGGTTTTGCTATAAATACCCCTCTCTTTGAAGACTTCTTCATCCACTCTTCACTTGCCTAAGTCTTGAGAAACCCCTCCTCCCTCTTGTTGACTCGTCCAGAGCCCCTCTCCCCTTGAAATTGGCCTTTGGCGAAACCCTCCCTTTGAGAGCCTTGCCGAGAACCCCCTCCCAGGGTGTTGTTCTCGTGTGGTACCCCAGCTGTGGTATTGAAATACTCCTCCAAGTATTGTTATAATGCCCAAAATACCTTAGCCTTATACCTTGTAGTATTCCAAAGTTACCTCTATCGTAGAGTCAGAAATACTACCTTTTGTCCTTTAGTCTCAAATCGAAACCCTAAGGAAAATCTTCATTGTGGGGTGAAGTTTTGGAGTAGAAGTTGGGTAGAACTTCTAAGGGTTGTCTGGAGCGGATTGGAGCACTCGGAGTAGGAGCTAAGCGTTGCTCAGTATCGACTTTATACTTGGATAATTTTGGGCTTATCGAGGTAAACACTACTGTCCTTCTATTGTGATTGGAAATTACATGTTGTTGATTATATAGTTGAAGTATACTATATATAGCACTGAACGTAGTTAGTTGGCAATGTCTTTTGACTTAAGCAAGAAGAATCGAATCGAATCAGTAATTACATGGGTATCTGATGAGACTTGTGCGGTGTAGTAGAATTGTGCGCGTCAGGTTAGGCGTGTAAACCCCCTAGTTGGCTTGGTGGCGGCCTCGATAGAGGAGGAGATTTACGCTGTGGCGGGGGGGGAGGTGCTGCCGAATTTTCTGTAGAAAGATGGGAACGTGTGTTTAAGATTTAATAGACGTTTGTGGCCTTTATAGGTGAAAGTACTAAGAGTAGCGTATTCTGCTCGAGGAGTGGAAAGGGCTAGCAAGGTTGTAGTACTTGGAGCTTTTTGCTTATTGTCGATAATCGTCGCGAGGTATGTGAACCTCTTCCTATCTCTTCTAGCATGATATGTGTGAACTATGTAGTACGGTGAGGCGTGCGTGTGTTAGCGTGTTTGATTGTTTTTAAAAAAACATAAAGTGTTATAACGGCTTTATGGGAAGTTGGTTATAACAGCTTTATGTAGGTAAGAAAATACTTTGTGGTTTTAAAAGGTAACTGATGTGAATTATAACTGGCTAGTTATAATAAAGAACTTGATGTATTTCAAAAGATTTATAAATCGTTTTGGAAGGGAGAGTAACACTTGGTTTTAAAAGGTTTTAAAAAGAGTTATACTAGCTTTATGGGGAGTTAGGTATAATGTCTTAAGAGAGGTAAAGTAAATGGTGTACTGATGTTAGAAGTTAAGAGACTTGATCTTATGAGATAAGAGACTTAACTTATTTGTTTTAATGTGAATGTTTGTGTGAAACCTCATTCGTGAGTAATGAGTACTTGGTTTTATTTAAAGGGGTAATGTTTTACTGATTTCGGAAATCAGAATGTGTATCGACAGACCACTGCAGCGTTAATAAAGGAAAATGTATTGAATAATGATGTATCGTATTAAAACCAGTAGAAACCTCCATCTGCATAGAAACTAAGATGAGACAAAATGATATTACATTTTCTAGATCATGGTCATTGTAATAAGAATGTTGTAAACAAGAATAACCTACTCTCACGTGAGACATATATTACTCAATTGTTCTAAAAAGGAATCAAGTGATTAAGTTATGAACTATGAAACCATTTGAAAGTGAGAAGCTTGAGTAATTGAAACTAGGCAAACTGGAACTTAGGAAAAGAATGTTGTTACTTGATTTTGAAAAGGAATGTGGGTTGGTCATTCTAATACTACGTATCGGGTGACTTTGATAAGTAATGGATCTCTTTTAAAGAATTTAACGTACGTAGTACTTTAGGGTTGAAACCCGGACTTTGGCATAAAATGAAGGTACTTTGAGTGATGTGAACTTGCCTATGCTTGTTGGGGTGAAACTTGCCTATGCTTGTTGTGGTGAAACTTTCCTATGCTTGTTGTTGTGAAACTTGCCTATGCTTGTGATGATAGCCTTTGTTGTGCAAGTGTGGTGTTTTACGTGTTACCGTCTCTCGATAGAGGCGGTTGGCTTGTTTAGAACTTACTTGGGCGTCGGTGATGGAGAATTCCACGGGTATGTTTCCATTTTGATTCTTGTCTTGTTGTTGATGTCACATGGGCATGTCTACACCGTCACGATTCCGGGGCATGCGGCCATGCGGCGGGTTGATTACCGATATATGGTTATTCTTGCAACATGGGCGTGTCTACACCGTCGCGATTCGGGGCGTGGCCATGCGGCGGGTTGACCACCGGTATATTGTTATTGAGGTTACATGGGCATGTCTACACCGGCGCAAGATTCCGGGGCATGTGTGCCGTGCGGCCTTGTTATTATTGTTGCATCATGGACATGTCTACACCGTCGCGATTCCGGGGCATGCGGCCATGACGCGAACATGATGGATGTTGTGGGCGTGAGACCCATAGTTATATTTAGTGGTGACTTTGAGGCGTGAGTCCACGACTTGCTTTTATGTTGTGAGCGTAGTTGGTTATCATACATGTCTCTGCTTTATATAGACTAGTATGATTTCATTTCTGATATTTCTGATTTCACATACTTGGTACTGTTGTCTTGACCTCTCGGGGCAGTGCGTTCATCTGCGGTAGAAGTACATTGGTGTCGATCCGCTCTTAGGATCACCTTTCAGCGTATTGGAAGCTCGTTCCTTGGAGGCTTATCTTTGGTATGTTTCCTGAGTTGTAGGTTCTTGTACATTCGAGGTATGGCGGGCCACTGTCGTCATAGTTGTTGTAAATCTTAAGTGCAGAAGCTGTTGTGGCGGGGTTGTAAAAGGATTAAACTGTTCGGGTTTTATGTATATACCAAGGCAAATCGCTTTTGGTTGCTTTGTTTATTTCTTATATCTCTCATTTCATGTGTAAAGTTTTTTATTTCCGCTGGTTTTCTCTGATGTTGTATCACTAGGGTGCCCGGGGTAAGGCACCAGTGACGGGCCCGGGTTCGGGGCGTCACAATTATAAGGGTCTCAAGTGGCGGATTGAAGTGTCAAGAAGAGGCTCTAAGTTTCTAGGGAGCGACTTCGGATTTGAAGTTGGACTAAGACTCGTTGAGGTAATAATCTTGTCTCTTAAAGTGTTACAAGATTATATATTGTTGTTAGCCTTACATGTTAGCTAGCATGAAGTATATGTGTTGAAGTTTATAAGGATTATGGATTGTTGTAGCCTAAAATCTGAAATGTCATATAAGCCATTTGAAGTTGGATTACAATTTGGCCGTTAATTAGAATCGTCGCATGTTACTTACTTGAAGATTATAGTAGTTATAATCGATTGCGACTTGATATCATGTTATGCTAACAATTTGGATTGAAAAGTAAATTGGATAAGAATTGGTGTTGTTGTATCTCAAGTTGCCGGATTTACACTTGTAGTTGTATTAGTTTGATATCAATTGTGGGGCGGAATTTTACACGTCTAGTAGGCGTGTAATCCCCTATTGTTAATTACATTGTTGGGCCTTAAATGTGGCGTGTTTGGTTATTGAATTCGGCCTTGAAAAAGGTGGCGAAGTATGTAGAAACAAAGGAGGTGTTGTCCGATTTTCCGTAGAATTTAGTGACTTTGCACTTATAATATTCTACGTTTGAAGTAAGACGTTAATAGACGTATTGTGGACATTATAGGTTGACATACTACGGGCGGGATATTGTACTTAGCAAGTGGATTGACCCGAAGAGGTATGTAGAACTTTCCTATCTTTTGAGCATGAATAGTTGCACGTATATAGTGCGGTGAGCGTCTGACAAGACCTTGATATCCTTTACTTGTTTTAAGAATAGCCAAGTTGGGTGAGTTAGGAGATTAACTCACTTCTTTAAAAGTATTAAGGATGTCTTAAGTTTTTAAAGTTAAGGGACTTGAAGTGTTTTAAAGTATATGATACTTGTTTCGTTTTAAACGTATAAGTCCCTTGGATAGGAAATTGTAATTGGCTAAGGTATAAAGTTAATATAACGACTTTATGGGAAGTTGGTTATATTAGCTTTATGGAAAGATAGATAAGGATAAATGACTTGAATTAATGAAAGACATTTTGATTTTAAGGCATCAATTGCCTAAGGTTATAAAAGAAAAGAAGTCACTTGATTTAGAAGCCTAATTTTATTTCTAAAGGTATTGTGACTTGTCTTGAAAAGTAATTGTGACTTAATACTACGGTTATTAGTATCTTGGAAGTTTTATATGAAAAAGAGTCATTTTTTTAAAAAGAGTGGAAGTATGTAGTACTTTGGGTTAAATTCCCGGATTTTTATAAAAGACATGTTAGTGCCTTAAGTAAACTAAAATGAGAGTGTATATGAACAAGACTAATAAGAAGTTAGGGGATTTCTTAACTTGCTTATATATTGTATGATAAGCCGGTAGTGCTTATGTTATAAATGATAAGCCGGTAGTGCTTATGTTATGTATGATAGCCGGTTTGTGCTAGTGGTATATTATTCATTACGGGGTCATTCCCCGGGTTTGTGGCATTTGCATATTCCGTGGATTTGCTACCCATGATGCGAGGAATACCTCATGCGGGTCCGTAAGGGCTTATGCGGGTGAAATAGTCCCATGCGGGGCGGACCAGTCCTATGCGAGGAATACCTCATGCGGGTCTACACGACCTATGCGGGCGGATACAGTCTATGCGAGGAATACCTCATGCGGGTCCACACGACCCTTGCGGGTGAAATAGTCCCAGGAGTAGGATTGCTTAATGATACTGCGGGCGGGTGGTCCTGCTTTGATCGTGAGCCTCCTATTTTTATGTTGTAAGTATACTCCTATTTACTCTTATTGTTAGTAAGGCACAGTGTACTGTAATTTGATTATCATACATGTCTCCGGCTTTGTTTTAGACTTATGATGTAATTACAGTATTTTCCAGTTTTACATACTTAGTACATATTGTGTACTGACCCCCTTCCTCGGGGGCTGCGTTCATGCCGCAGGTAGGGGTAAGCAGGTGGTGGATCCTCATTCTTAGGATCACTGATCAGGTGTCAGAAGCTCCATTTCTCCGGAGGCTTGTCTTTTGGTACGGTTTTCCCTGATATTGTAGATATTTTGTACATTCAGGGGTATGGCGGGGCCCTGTCCTGCCACAGTTGTTATTCCTAGAGGTCTGTAGTTACATTTTGTGGTTTGGGCTGTAAGAACAGAGTTGTATTGTTTTACTTTCGAATATGTATATTTTATGGAAGGTGGCCTTATCGGCTAGCCTGTGATCTATACTGTCTAAACATGTTTATATGTTGTGTATGTTCCGCTGCTATTCTATGATATATACCTGAACAGGGTACCCAGGTAGGGCACCAGTCGTGGCCCGGGGTCGGGTCGTGACAAAAGTGGTATCAGAGCAGTTAGTCCTCGGAAAGTGTCTACAGACCGTGTCTAGTAGAGTCTTGATTATCGGTGTGTTGTGCACCACATCTATAATCAGGAGGCTGCAGGACATTTAGGATTGGTTTCCATTCTTCTCTCTCTGAGATAGTGCAGTAGAGCTGTCTTGTTAGGTTGAGTCCTCTCTGACCTATTCTTATGTATCAGTTATGCCTCCACGAGCGACGGGGCCCGAGGCAAGGGCAAAGCGTGAGGCGCTAGCTGCACGCAGAGGGTTACTAGGACTCGAGCAGACTATGCACGAGGTTGTAAGCGGTCGGCGAGTTCAGCCACGCGAAGATTAGAGGAGCCGAGGCGGCGGTAGCTCGAGGTTCGTACCAAAGCCTCGATTCGCGTGAGGCGAGTATAGAGATTACGGGGAGCAGATCCGGTTATTGACCAGCATAGTAGCAGGGCAGCGCCGACAAGAGCAGGTAGCTAACCTGGCCGATTTTGCGGATTCGGGATTTTCTGGGTTGTCATCCACCCGAGTTTTATTGTTCGAGGTCTGAGGAGGATCCGCAGGAGTTCATTCGGCAGTTACAGCGGACTATGCAGGTTCTTAGGGCTTCGGAGACGAGTCAGTTATTGTCACGACCCGTTCCGGGGCCCGTGACAGATGCCTTACCCGGGCACCCTAAGTAGTCATACATCAGAGTAATCAGCGGAACATAAAAACAATACATGAAACAAATGTAAAATGAGGCACATTTTATCTGAGAGAAAGTCGCCTTTCGGCATATATATAAATATACAAAGTTGAACAGTTAAGTCCTTACAAACCCTGCCCACAACAGTACTACAGACCTCTAAGAGTTGTTATACAACATGACGGGACAGGGCCCCGCCATACCCCTGAATGTACAAGTACCTACGATGTGAGGACTATACCAAGAGATAAGCCTCCGGAGAAACGGAGCTTCCCGATACGCTGAACTGTGATCCTATGAGCGAGGATCAACAACTGGTGTACCTCTACCTGCGGCATGAACGCTGTCACGACCCGTTCCGGGGCCCGTGACTGGTGCCTTACCCCGGGCACCCTAGTGATACAACATCAGAGTAATCAACGGAACATAAAACACATACATGAAACAAATGAAGTACAAGCGATGTCTGAGGAAAACTTGCCTTTCGGCATATATATAAATAACAACTTTTTCAACATGAGCAGTTTAATCCTTTTTACAAACCACGCCACAGCGATTACTCTGGACCTTAAGAAATGATCGACAACAATGGCGGGGCGGGGCCCGCCATACCACGAATGTAAACACCTACAACAACGGGACTATACCACGATAAGCCTCAGGAGAAAGCGGAGCTTTCCCAAAGCCGAACTGTGACCCTAAGAGCGAGGATCAATGGCGGTGTACCTCGACTGCGGCATGAACGGCCCCGAAGGAGGTCGATAACAAGTGCGAGTATGTGAAACTAAAAATAAATACTGTAAATGAAATCATAGTAGTCTATACAAAGCAGGAGACATGTATGATAACCAACTACAGTTCACCATAAATAAGCAGTCATGTCAAGTCAGGGACTCACGCCCTCAAGTCATCACTCAAATTTAACAATGGGTCTCACGCCCACAACATCAATCGTGCCAGTGGAATACCTTCCTCACTGCCGGCAGTTTATGATATACGAGCACCAAGGAATACACATGAACACCAGGTCCCACCTGTGTCCTAATAAAACAGTACAGGGTAAGTACGAAGGCATAGCCGACTACTAACACCCACAGTACCAACAAGGTCATAAAGCGTGTCATGATATCTGTCTGCATCCACATGATAAAAGGCTGGTCACTCGCGCAGATCAAATGTGCGCGTCTAGCCACGAACTCTCCGCGACTCGCATAGGCCAACCTCATAGGCCCGCATGAGGTATAACCCCGCATCGAGGGTAGCTACTCCGGCGATCGCCCCGACTCGCGATCCGCGTGGCCACATAGACCGCGTGACCATAAAGGCCGCACACTAACACGGAACTCCGTAGTTCCGCATGGATCCCCGACCCGCATGAGGTATTCTCGAATCATGGTCCCAGACCGCCTGAGTCTACCCCGCATCGGAGGGCAGCTTAACCTCCGGACACAAGTCAAGGTGAGTGGTACAATACCAACATAACGGCTGATAGTCAAACAACTTTAAGCGCGATCGAGGAAAACCCTTTACACTAACATCACAAGATACTAACACACGTAGCATCCTAACATGTTTACTTATCAAATCAATAAGAAAGTATTACAAGGTTATCACAAACCAATACAATCAAGTTATTCACACAAGGTACTTTCTACTAAAAGTTCGCATCTATCCCCAAAGTACTTCACACATTAAATCTTTAAAAGATCTGTTTCTTTCACATAAGTCACACAATACCCGTAGTATAAAATATAGTGACTGTCCTTTTTAAGAAAACCAAAACTCTTACCTTTGTAAAATCAAGTAACAACATTATTTTCCAAACGTCCAAGTTTGCCTAATTTCAAATGTTCACGTTTCTTATTTTAGAAAGGTTTCGTAGTTCATAGTCTTATTCATTTAAGAATATAATTCTCTTTTAAACAATCGGAGAAACATAAGCCTTATATGTGAGTAGGATATTCTTGTTTATAACAATCTTATTACAGCAGCCATGATCTAGGAAATATCATTTTGTCTCATCTTAGCTTCTATGCAGATGGAAGTTTCTACTGGTTTTAATAATACTTAATTATTCAATACATTTTCCTTTATTAACGCTGCAGTGGTTTGTCGATACACATTTCTGATTTCCGAAATCAGTAAAACATTATCCCTTTTAAATAATCAAGTACTCATTACTCACGAATGAGGTTTCACACAAAATTCATATAATTCATTTAAGTTAAGTCTCTTATCTTACAAGATCAAGTCTCTTAACTTCTAAAATAAATATTACATTCGTTTTATCTCTCTTAAGTCGTTATACCTAACTTCCCATAAAGCTAGTATAACTCTTAAGCTTTTAAAACCAAGTATTACTCTTCTTTTAAAAACAGTTCTTAATTCTCTTGATCTACTTCAAGATTATTATTATTCGGGCTTAAGTCAAAAGACATTGCCGTACAACTACGTTCAATTAACACATGTACGTCTACCGTACTACATAGTTATACACATATCATGCTAGAAGAGATAGGAAGAGGTTCACATACCTCGCGACGATTATCGACTATTAGCAAATCGCTCCACGGCTATAACCCGGCTAGCCTGGTCCACCTTCTTAAGTAGCACATGCTACTCGCAGAATATTCAACCTATACAGGTTATACAAGTCTATCAAAGTCTAGACTACTCGGTAGAATAAATCTAGATGCAAGATCCTACGGAAATTGGGCAGCCTTCCACTACCCAAACTACACAAGTCTACTGTAATACCCTATGTAATTCTGATTCGAATTCTTGAGCTTAAGTCCAAGGACATTGCCACAACATTAAGTTCAGTACTATATATAGTATACTTTAACTATATATACTAACATTATGTAATTTCCAATTACAATAGAGGGACAAGATAATTACCTCGATAAGCCCATAATTATCCGAGTTTAATGTCGATCCTTAGCAAGGTTTAGCTCCAACTCGGCGCTCAACCCGCTCTAAACCACCCTTAGAAGTTCTAACCAACTTCTACACAATACTCCAACGGACTATGGAGATTTTCCTAGGGTTTCGGTTTTTGGATTGTGGGAAGTATAATAGTATTTACGGCTTTTCAGATAGGTATAACCTTAGAATACAACAAGGTATCTGGCTAAGGTAATTTGGGCATTATAACAATACTTTGAGAGTATTTCTACACCACAAAGGGGGTATTATCACAACAACAAGGCTAGGGGGTACCCTACCTACTAGGAAGGGGGTGAGGGCTCTCGGCAGGGAGGAGGGTGTTGGGCGATCACAACATAGAGGAGGAGGGATTTTGGCTTGGAAGGTTTCATTTGTGGATGAAGAGTTCATCAACACAAAGGGAGGTATTTATAGGAAAACCCAAGGCCAACCAATGGCCAAGATCAAGCCATGTGCAAGGCAAGTGTAAGGCCAAGATCAAGCCATGTGCACCCTAACCCTACTCCACAAAACACTCCACAAAACAAGGCACAAAACAAGGCACAAATCAAGGCCAAAAGATCAACCAAGATCGTCCCACTTGGACGCCCAAATCGTCCCAAAGCCGTCCCACTTGCTTCCAATGGGAGGGTGACACATGTCACCCTCCCGTTGGTCCAAAATGTTTCGTCTCTCGGAAAAATCCGCAAAAATAAAATATGGCATAGCCGGAAATTCCCCTACGAAAGCTGTGAAAACGTTTCGCCGAAAAACGACTCTAATCGGGGGTTGTGCACAAATAAAAATCGGCCAAGCCTATTCTCAAGTTCAAATTTTCTACGTCGTCATACGCATATACTGAAATACGGGTATAACATTCTCCCCTCCTTAGAAACATTCGTCCCGAATGTTCCTTCTAAGTCTCAAAACGAACGCGCGCCAGTATAGTCTTCACTACTATACTTACGAAACAATCCTGCCACAGCTGGCCACAGAAATACCCACGCAAAATACTTACATCCAAGTCCTCGAGGAAACACCTCTAACATCACCACAAATAATACTACTTTTGTCACTTTGCCTGAGATACCACTTTGTCACTTTGTCGCGAGCCTTGCTCCGACGACCCAACAAATGGTACCGGCCGCATCGATCATTTGCCGTACACTCGAATTCTTACCATATTTAAATCGCTTCAGTTTCCAAAACTTGGGGTTACTATCTCTAACGTGGTCATCATTAACTGGGAACACTCTGGATGGATCTCCGATACTTTCCGAACATAACAATACGAAAGACCGGACGTCCTTCCTCCTCAGTCGGACGGCAAATGCTAACATATAGGCAACCTGGCCTATTCTTCACATGAACTCACAAAGGCCCAAAATAACTCGGGCTAAGTTCCTCTATTTCCAAAACTCGTCACACCCTAACCGGGGTGGTACTTTCAAGAAGATCGACCACAACTGAACTCAAGCGTCGTCGCCGATTATCCGCACGATTTCCTCCGAGCTGCGAACCTCTTCTAGACAAGCTTCACTATCCACGATCTGCTGGAACAAGCACGAACCAATCGTCAACGCCAACATCGAACCAATCGGCCAAGCAACTTACACTTCCGCCTTACAAGGCTTCATAGGCGACATCAGAACATGAAATGGTAGCTTAAACGCCTCTACAGAGACAACAATTCCACAACTACCCCGAAATCCACACACCGCCCGAGGGCGAATGCGGTCTGAGACTCACGCGAGTTCTTAACACATGTTTGGTAAAACTTTTAGAAAATGAAAATAGCCACCACCTGGGCTTCACTGTCTGTCCTAAGGTGAAGGTAGGCACCCCGTGCAGCCTTATAACCTTTCAGATAACTCAACACAGCCGAGTAAACGGTCCCGATCAAGAACACGATGGGCTGCCCCATCGCCCGACCATCGTCGAACGATCCACGAACTTCGTCTTTGGTTAACAAAACTTGGGCCTAACACCCTCGTAACCCTAACACAAGGCGGGACCACCACAAACTGCCCCCACCACCACACATGCCGCGGGTTGACTCGCAACGTGGCCTCAACCCGACCCGGCAACGCGCAAAACGCTAGCTCCACGAAGGAAAACTCTCACTAATCACGTTACGAAAACCTAGCGGTCTTCTTAGCTCAACTACCCTCTTTCACTCCACACTACTTAGGGACCTATCCCAAACATAGCTCACGTGCACTATGCACTTCTGATAAGGATCAAACATAACACTACACCTTTTCTCGAGATGGCCTCACCTCTAAGGTCTCTACGTATAAAGCTCTAAGGCTCACACTTTCTCTATCCCCCAAATCTTACTCGGTTAACTAACCGAGATTTCTAATCACAACTGACACACTGCTATCAGAACATAGCACTTAAGGTATACTCACCTTACACAAAACTCCAGAGGGTTAAAGATATATCTATAACTACTGTTTCACACCCCTTAGCCGTTCTAATCAAACACGCCTGCAGGCGATAGCCGAGGAGATGACAAACTACCCACCGATCCCGAAGGCTAAGTCCTCCTACAAGGACACTCTTCGACACCAGACCCTGACGGTCATAGGTACAACAAGTACCAACCTAAAAGATGACATTCCGGGATGGCGTGCGTCATCGCATGAACCGGAAGCCACAGAGTTCTGACCAACTCCTGCATACAGAATGTCACGAACTCCGTGGAAGACCACTGCAAGCGAGGTGCATAATCTAATCTGCTGGTGAGGTGACTCGCCTCGAAAGTTACCAAAGGACCTTGCTGCTCTGGCCCTCTTCTGTTGTCCTTCGTTAACCCGTCGATCTCTACGTTTCTTGGCCTGCTGCGCATAAGCCCGTACACAGGTCATGCTCAAGCCTAACTGAAGAATTACTCTTGCACAACCTTCTCTTAGGTAGTCATCAAGACTCGCGATACATCGGTATACTCTCTGGTAGCCAAATCCATAGCTAGTAACAGGGTTGCCTCTTTGCAATCTATATTCACCGTTCCCGGTCGTGGAACTGAAGGTTCAAATATCATGGCCGCAGTAGGAACTGCCGTCGCCGTGCTTAACTCTGCTGGGGCTAGTGACATCGCAGAAATCCCCGAATGAAGCACTACCCTAGGTAATGATTGGGCCTGTGCCCTCGCAACCCTCTGAACTCTACTCGCAGCTCCTCGCCGCCTTGCCCTCACGGGCGGGTTGCCTACGCGAGGCATAACGATAAGGGAAAGAATTTCGTCAGAGGGTCCAACTTACAACACAGCTCTAAGGCACGATCTCAGAGTGAGAAGAATAGAAACCAATCCTAAATATCCTATAGCCTCCTGATTATTGGTGTGGTGCACAACACACCGATAATCAAGACTTCTGAATCTGATACGGTCAGTAGACACTTTCAGGATTAATCGCTCGATACCACTTTTGTCACGATTCGCCCGTGGCGTGATCGTGCCTTACCGGGCACCCTGGTGATACAACATCGAGTAATGGAACATAAAACACATACATGAAGCAAATGAAGTACAAACGATGTCGAGGAAAACTTGCCTTCGGCATATATATAAATAACAACTTTTCAACATGAGCAGTTTAATCCTTTTACAAACCCCGCCACAAGATTACGGACCTCTAAGAAATGATACAACAATGGCGGGACGGGGCCCGCCATACCACGAATGTAAACACCTACAACAACAGGGGACTATACCTGATAAGCCTCGGAGAAACGGAGCTTTCCCAAGCAATCGTGACCCTAAGAGCGAGGATCAATCGTGTACCTCAACTGCGGCATGAACGCAGCCAAGGAGGTCGATAACAAATGCGAGTATGTGAAACTAAAAATAAATCAGTAAATGAAATCATAGTAGTCTATACAAAGCGGAGACATGTATGATAACCAACTACTGATTCACCATAAATAGCGATATGTCAAGTCGGGACTCACGCCTCAAGTCATCACTCAATTTAACAATGGGTCTCACGCCACAACATCAATCGTGCGTGGAATACCTTCCTCACCGCCGTGATTTATGATATCTGAGCACCAAGGAATACACATGAACACCGGTCCCACTGTGTCCTAATAAAACGAAGACAAATCGAAGGCATAGCCGACTACTAACACCAGCACCAACAAGGTCATAAAGCGTGTCATGATATCTGTCTGCATCCACATGATAAAAGCTGTCACTCGCGCTGATATCAAATGTGCGCGTCTAGCCACGAACTCTCGCACTCCGCATAGGCCAACCTCATAGGCCCGCATGAGGTATAACCCCGCATCGAGGGTAGCTACTCCCCGCCATCGTCCTGGACTCGCAGTCCGCATAGCCACATAGACCGCATGACCATAAGGCGCCGACACTAACACGGAACTCCGTAGTTCGCATGGATCCCGGACCCGCATGAGGTATTCTCGAATCATGGTCCTGCACCGCTGAGTCTACCCCGCGTCGGAGGCGACAACCTCGGACACAAGTCAAGGTAGTGGTACAATACCAACATAACGGCTGATAGTCAAACAACTTTAAGCGCAGTCGAGGGGAAAACCCCTTTACACTAACATCACAAGATACTAACACACGTAGCATCCTAACATGTTTACTTATCAAATCAACAAGAAAGTATTACAAGGCTATCACAAACCAATACAATCAAGTTATTCACACAAGGTACTTTCTACTAAAAAGTTCGTATCTATCCCCAAAGTACTTCACACATTAAATCTTTAAAAGATCTGTTTCTTTCACATAAGTCACACAATACCGTAGTATAAAATAGAGTGATCGCCCTTTTAAGAAAACCAAAACTCTTACCTTTGTAAAATCAAGTAACAACATTATTTTCCAAGCGTCCAAGTTTGCCTAATTTCAAATGTTCACGCTTTCTTATTTTAGAAAGGTTTAAGTAGTTCATAGTCTTATTCATTTAAGAATATAATTCTCTTTTAAACAATCGGAGAAACATAAGCCTTATATGTGAGTAGGATATTCTTGTTTATAACAATCTTATTACAATGACCATGATCTAGGAAATATCATTTTGTCTCATCTTAGCTTCATGCGGATGGAAGTTTCTACCGGTTTTAATAATACTTAATTATTCAATACATTTTCCTTTATTAACGCGCAGTTGGTTTGTCGATACACATTTCTGATTTCCGAAATCAGTAAAACATTATCCCTTTTAAATAATCAAGTACTCATTACTCACGAATGAGGTTTCACACAAAATTCATATAATTCATTTAAGTTAAGTCTCTTATCTTACAAGATCAAGTCTCTTAACTTCTAAAATAAATATTACATTCGTTTTATCTCTCTTAAGTCGTTATACCTAACTTCACATAAAGCTAGTATAACTCTTAAGCTTTTAAAACCAAGTATTACTCTTCTTTTAAAAACAGTTCTTAATTCTCTTGATCTACTTCAAGATTATTATTATTCGGGCTTAAGTCAAAAGACATTGCCGTACAACTACGTTCAATTAACACACGTACGTCTACCGTACTACATAGTTATACACATATCATGCTAGAAGAGATAGGAAGAGGTTCACATACCTCGCGACGATTATCGACTATTAGCAAATCGCTCCACGGCTATAACCCGGCTAGCCTGGTCCACCTTCTTAAGTAGCACATGCTACTCGCAGAACATTCAACCTATACAGGTTATACAAGTCTATCAAAGTCTAGACTACTCGGTAGAATAAATCTAGATGCAAGATCCTACGGGAAATTGGGCAGCCCTTCCCTACCCATCAAACTACACAAGTCTCAATACAGTCCCATGTAATTACTGATTCATTGATTCTTCAGGCTTAAGTCCAAGGACATTGCCACAACATTAAGTTCAGTACTATATATAGTATACTTTAACTATATATACTAACATTATGTAATTTCCAATTACAATAGAGGGACAAGATAATTACCTCGATAAGCCCATAATTATCCGAGTTTAATGTCGATCCTTAGCAAGGTTTAGCTCCAACTCCGAGCGCTCCAACCCGCTCTAAACCACCCTTAGAAGTTCTAACCAACTTCTACACAATACTCCAACGGACTATGGAGATTTTCCTAGGGTTTCGGTTTTGTGACTGACGGGAAGTATAATAGTATTTCTGGGCTTTTCGTATAGGTATAACCTTAGAATACAACAAGGTATACGGCTAAGGTAATTTGGGCATTATAACAATACTTTTGAGAGTATTTCTACACCACAAAGGGGGGTATTATACGAAAGCAACAAGGCTAGGGGGGGGTACCCCACGGCCACACTACTAGGAGGGGGGGTGAGGGCTCTCGGCCAAGGGGGAGGGGGAGGGTGTTGGACGATCACAACATAAAAGGGAGGGAGGGATTTTTGGCTTGGAAGGTTTCATTTGTGGATGAAGAGTTCATCAACACAAAGGGAGGTATTTATAGGAAAACCCAAGGCCAACCAATGGCCAAGATCAAGCCATGTGCAAGGCAAGTGTAAGGCCAAGATCAAGCCATGCGCACAACCCTACTCCACAAAACACTCCACAAAACAAGGCACAAAACAAGGCACAAATCAAGGCCAAAAGATCAACCAAGATCGTCCCACTTGGACGCCCAAATCGTCCCAAAGCCGTCCCACTTGCTTCCAATGTGAGGGTGACACATGTCACCCTCCCGTTGGTCCAAAATGTTTCGTCTCTCGGAAAAATCCGCAAAAATAAAATATGGCATAGCCGGAAATTCCCCTACGAAAGCTGTGAAAACGTTTCGCCGAAAAACGACTCTAATCGGGGGTTGTGCACAAATAAAAATCGGCCAAGCCTATTCTCAAGTTCAAATTTTCACGCACGCCCATACGCATATACTGGAAATACGGGTATAATAAAAGCGGCCCGAGAAATCGTCTAACAGTACCAAGTATGTGAAACCGAAAATACGTAAATGAAATCATAGCGATCTATATAAAGCAGAGACATGTATGATAACCAAACTACGATCCACAATAAATAGCGATCATGTCAAGTCAGGGACTCACGCCCTCAAAGTCATTACTCAAATATAACTATGGGTCTCACGCCCACAACATCAATCATGCCCGTGGAATACCTTCCTCACTGCCGGCAGTCTATGATATAATAACGCCAAGGCCGTACAACAACACTATACAACCAAACCACGAAGGCGTGCGGGCAGTACGAAGCCAACTACGGATACCAAAGCCGTGTCACGTGGTGGCCAAGGCAATACGAGGGCTAACTACGGATACCAAGGTCAGATCACGAGACTTCGCCACTCAACATCCATACCACGAAGGCGTCACGGGGCAAGTCACGAAAGTCAACTACGGATACCAAAGCCGTGTCACGAGTCGGCGGGGCAAGTACGAGGGCTAACTACCAGATACCAAGGCCGTATCACGAGACTTCGCCACTAAACTGAACGGGGCAAGTGCGAAGGCTAACTACCAGATACCAAAGCCGAATCAGCCACGAGACGGGGCAAGTACGAAAGCCGACCACCAGATACCAAGGCCGAATCAGTAAAACCTCATGGAGAGCTAGTCCATGGAATAACACTATCAACAGGAGCGCACCCGTGGAATCCTCCAAATCGCTTGACGTCCAAGTAAGATCATAACAAATCAGCCGGCTCTCCATTGAGAGACACGGTGGTATAGAAATACAATACTTACATATCAAGGCTATCACACGCAAACATAGGTAAGTTACACACAACTCAAGGTACTTTCATTTTATGCCAAAGTCCAGGTTTTAACCCCAAAGTACTACGTACGTTAAATTCTTTTTAAAGGATCCATTTCTTTTACAAAGGTCACCCGATGCCCGCATTATAAAAATAGAGTGACTAACATTTTTAAGTAAACCAAAACAACTTCCATACTTTCCTTTTTAAACCAAAACACTTCTCCTTTTAAAAACAAGTAACAACATTATTTTTCAAACGTTCAAGTTTGCCTAATTTCAAATGCTCTAGTTTCTTATTTTCGAAAGGTTTCGTAGTTCATAGTCTTAATCAATTAATAATATAATTCTCCTTTAAACGAATTTGAGAAACATATGTCTTATATGTGAGTAGGTTATTCTTGTTCATAATCAATCTTATTAAAGCAGCCATGATCTAGGAATGCAATATCATTTTGTCTTATCTTAGCTTCTATGCAGATGGAGGTTTCTACTGGTTTTAATAATACTTTATTAGTCAATACATTTCCCTTTATTAGCGCTGCTGTGGTTTGTTCGATACTTATTCTGATTTCCGAAATCAGTAAAACATTATTCTTTAAAAACCAAGTACTCATTACTCACGAATGAGGTTTCAGACTTCTTAACAACTTTCATATCAATTCAATTAAGTCAAGTCTCTTATCATTTAAGATTAAGTCTCTTAACTTCTAAAATCAATAAACCATTATTTTTATCTCTCTTAAGTGGTTATACCTAACTTCCCATAAAGCTAGTATAACTCTTAAGCTTTTAAAACTTTTAAAACCAAGTGTTACTCTTCTTTCAAAAAGGTTTCTTAACTCTTTTGAAATACTTCAAGATTCTTATTATTCAGGCTTAAGTCAAAAGACATTGCCGTACAATTGTTATACCCCGTATTTTCAGAGTATGTACGTGAGGGCGTACGTATTAAATTTTTTGCCTTAAGACTTGGCTAGGTTCGAAAATTGTGCACAAGTGCCGAATAGAGTCGTTTTCTGACGAAACGTTTCCACAGCTTTCGTAGGAAAAATTCCGGCTATGTCATTTATAATTTTTGCGGATTTTTAGAGGCGAAACATTGTGGACCAACGGGAGGGTGACATGTGTCACCCTCACATTGGAACAAATGGGGCGGCAATGGTGGACGAAAAAGAGGGCTTTAGTTGGTAGGATATTTTGTGCAAGTTGTGTGGTAGATGGATAAGGTACACATGGTGGAAATCTAACCCTACACTTGCACCACACTTGTCTTCATCTTGGCCATTGGTTGGCCATGGCTTGACCTATAAATACCCCTCTAAGTTGATGAACTTCTTCATCCACAAGTTCTCTAAGTGTTAAAAATCCCTCCCTCTCCCTCAACCTTGTTCTCGTCCACCACACACTCCTCCTCTTGAAGGCCCCTTGGTGAAACCTACCCCTCCCCTTTGTAGAGGCTTGGCCGTGGGTACATACCCCCTAGCCTAGTTGTCTCGTATAAATACCCCTTGTTGTGGTATAGAAATACTCTCCTAGTATTGTTATAATGTCCAAATACCTTGGCCCAAATACCTTGTAGTATTCCCAAGGTTACACTTATACAAGCCCAGAAAATACCATTATACTTTCCCTCAGTCACTAAAACGAAACCCTAAGGAAATCTTCACCCGTTGTTGAAGTTGTAAGTAGAAGTTGGTTAGAACTTCTAAGGGTAGTTTGGAGCGGGTTGGAGCGCACGGAGTTGGAGCTAAACCTTGCTCAGGAGCGACTTTAAACTAGGATAATTTTGGGCTTATCGAGGTAAATATCTTGTCCCTCTATTGTAATTGGAAATTACATATTGTTGAATATATAGTCGAAGTATACTATATATAGAACTGAACGTAGTAGTCGGCAATGTCTTTTGACTTAAGCCTGAATAATACTTACGGCAATGTCTTGCGACTTAAGCCTGAATTTAAATAAGAGAACTGAACTGTAATTACATAGGACTGTATTACAGTAGACTTGTGTAGCATTACTGTGTAGTAGAATTGTACACGTCCGTTTAGACGTGTAAACCTCCCCGTTGGCAGTGGCAGGCCTCGATAGAGGAGAGATTAACGCGATGCGGGGAGAGTCTGCCGAATTTTCTGTTGAATATGGACCGATGAGCGCTCGCTATTAATAAGCGCCTTGTTGCCTTATAGGTTGAAGTCCTACGTGTGGTGCGTTCTACGTGGCAGGAATAGAGCGGTTTGAAGTACTTGGAGCGTTTTGCTATTAGTCGACAATCGTCGCGAGGTATGTGAACCTCTTCCTATCTCTTCTAGCATGATATGTGTGAACTATGTAGTACGGTAGACGTACATGTGTTAACTGTGTTTGATTGTTCTTAAAACATAAAGTGTTATAACGGCTTTATGGGAAGTTGGTTATAACAGCTTTATGTAGGTAAGAAAATACTTGTGGTTTTAAAAGGTAACTGATGTGAATTATAACTGGCTAGTTATAATAAAGAACTTGATGTATTTCAAAAGATTTATAAATCGTTTTGGAAGGGAGAGTAACACTTGGTTTTAAAAGGTTTTAAAAAGAGTTATACTAGCTTTATGGGGAGTTAGGTATAATGTCTTAAGAGAGGTAAAGAAAATGGTTTACTGATGTTAGAAGTTAAGAGACTTGATCTTATAAGATAAGAGACTTAACTTATTTGTTTTAAGGGATAATGTTTTACTGATTTCGGAAATCAGAATGTGTATCGACAGACCACTGCAGCGTTAATAAAGGAAAATGTATTGAATAATGATGTATCGTATTAAAACCAGTAGAAACCTCCATCTGCATAGAAACTAAGATGAGACAAAATGATATTACATTTTCTAGATCATGGCTGCTGTAATAAGAATGTTGTAAACAAGAATAACCTACTCTCACGTGAGACATATATTACTCAATTGTTCTAAAAAGGAATCAAGTGATTAAGTTTATGAACTATGAAACCATTTGAAAATGAGAAGCTTGAGTAATTGAAACTAGGCAAACTGGAACTTAGGAAAAGAATGTTGTTACTTGATTTTGAAAAGGAATGTGGGTTGGTCATTCTAATACTACCGGGTCATCCGGGAATGTATTTCACTTGACTACCGGTTTATCCGGGAATGTATTTCACTTGACTACCGGTTCATCCGGGAATGTATTTCACTTGACTACCGGTTCATCCGGGAATGTATTTCACTTGACTACCGGTTCATCCGGGAATGTATTTCACTTGACTACCGGTTCATTCCGGGAATGTATTTCACTTGACTACCGGTTCATCCGGGAATGTATTTCACTTGACTACCGGTTCATCCGGGAATGTATTTCACTTGACTACCGGTTCATCCGGGAATGTATTTCACTTGACTACCGTTCATTCCGAATGTATTTCACTCGACTACGGCCATCAGGAATGTATTCCACTCGACTTGCATGATTGCTTTTATGTTGAATCGTAGTTTGGTTATCATACATGTCTCACGCTTTATATAGACTATTATGATTTGATTCATGATTTTTCGATTTCACATACTTGGTACTGTTAGATCGACCTCTTGGGCCGCGTTCATGCCGCAGTAAAGGTACATCGACCGCCGATCCCCGCCATAGGATCACATTCGCGTGTTGGGAAGCTCCGTTTCTCCGAGGCTTATCTTTTGGTATGTGTTCCACGAGTTGTAAGTTCTTGTACATTCGGGGTATGGCGGCCCCTGTCCGTCATAGTTGTTGTAAATCTTAGAGTGCAGAGAAGCTGTGGGCAGGGTTGTAAAAGGATTAAACTGTTCGGGTTTTATGTATATACTGAAGGCAACTGTTTTGGTTGGCCTGTTTATTTATTATATCTCTTGTTTCATGATTCATGTTTTATTTTCCGCTGGTTTTCTCTGATGTTGTATCACTAGGGTGCCCGGGGTAAGGCACCAGTCACGGGCCCGGGTTCGGGTCGTGACAAAAGTGGTATCAGAGCAGTTAGTCCTCGGAAAGTGTCTACAGACCGTGTCTAGTAGAGTCTTGATTATCGGTGTGTTGTGCACCACATCTATAATCAGGAGGCTATAGGACATTTAGGATTGGTTTCCATTCTTCTCATTCTGAGATCGTGCCTTAGAGTTGTGTGATAAATTGGACCCCTCTGACGTATTCCTTTCCTTTACCAGTTATGCCTCCGCGTAAGGCAACCCAGGCCCAGATGGGCAAGGCAGTCGAGGAGTCATTAGCGAGATACGAGGAGTACGAGGCGCAGCCCTGGTCAAGACTGAGACAAGCAGCCCGACGGTTTCGCGACGCCACAAGACCAGCAGAGTTTAAGCCGCAGCGGTGGCTGCCGAGACTCTGATACTGAGCCTCCACCCCACACTGAGCCGATGAGACGGGTACAAGGAGATGGCGCCATCGCCGTGGTCGTGGCGATATGAGGATAAATGGACGCAGCCCAAATTCCCGAGCACCGTAGTTCACCCCGAGCGCAGTTTGAGGCTACGTGACTTTACGAGTTGTAGCCTCCGTTCTATGGATCGAGCCGAGGCGACCCTCGGGAGTTTATCCGACTACACGGATCATGAGAGTGATCGAGCCTCGAGAGGCGTAGTCGGTGGTATTGGGTTCACATCACCGCGTGATACCGCAGTTGACCGGGTTTGATCGTGGAGCTGTCCCGGAAGAGCATGCACCTCGGCCAGTATGGGACGAGTTCTCAAGGGCTTTTCTTGCACATTTCTTGCCCCACGCATGAGAGGGCTCGGGCCGACAGATTTTTGACGTTGAGGCGGGGCGCGACGGTTAGAGAGTACAATGTGGAGTTCGACTCATTAGCTCGGTATGTCCCCCGTCAGAGTAGCTGATATGGAGGACAGAGTACACCTCTACGTCACCGGGCTGGATGAGTACTTGGCAGAGGCTTGTTCGGGTGTAGCCCTTCAGCCGGGCATGGACATTGCCCGCATGCAGGCTCATGCACTAGGATGTGAGGCACGGAGAGATCGGCGGATGGCCGAGGTCGGCGAAGAGGGCGGGGCGGCAGGTCCTTTGGTAACTTTCAAGGCGGACCGCCTCAGCAGCAGGCTAGTTATGTACCTCCACCAGTACAGAGTGGTCCCCGCGATCGCCGAGGCGTTCGAGTATTCGGGAGCCGGTCGAGCTCCGAGGCTTGGTTCACAGATATACATGGGTTCTAGCCAACAGATTCACGCCCTCCGATTGCACGATGTGGCAAACATCATCGGGAATGTCGTCTTTTTATCGGTGCTTGCTTCGCTGCGCCGCTGTGGCCATGTGGCGAGCGTGCTTATAGGAGAGGTGCGGCAGCTTGGCGCTGCACGGATCGATGGCGAGTGTTCATCGCCTTCTACGATTATGCCTGCGCAGGCGACTTACGATTAGAGTGGAGCGGTAGCTTCAGGTATATCCTTAACCCTCTAGAGGCTTGTATGTTTTGATGTTATGTTAATGTGTTAGGTGTTATGTTCGGATAGCTTTGTGCTAAAATGTGATTCAGGAACCTGGTTGGGGAAAAAGGGTAAGCCTGGGGGTGAGGGAATGATGAACCTTAGAATATTACAGTTGAGACCTTAGATGTAAGGCCGTCTTGAGTGCAAGATTTTGCGAGTGATCCTTGTCAGAGTGCATTTTATGCCTAGAATGTATTGTGTGATAAGTCCCTGGGTTGGGTAAATGAAAGTGGTAGCTTTCATGATGTGATTTAGCAAGATTGTTCCGTGTCGAGGAGCAAGAGTTGGCGCGACAGTGGGTCGGGTTGGGGCCATGTTGCGGGCCAACCCGCAGCCTGTTTCGAGGTGGGGTCAGCTCTGGGTGGTCCCGCCAGGTGGTAGGGTCACGAGGGTGCTAGGCCCAAGTTTTGGTAACCATCGTATGAGTTCGTGGATATGTTCGACCAGAAGCAGATCGTGAAGGCCGGGAATGGCCTTAAGGAAGATTGAGGCTAGTAGATGACCAAGTTTGGAGGTGGTGACTCCAAAGTTTTGGAAACTAAAGCGATGACTGGAGTATGGTGCGTATACTAGAAGAGTTCAAGTGATCGAGGAGGGCACGACGAGTAAGGAAGGAAGAGAACGTGTGTTATGTTTGTGGCCATGTGTGGCAGTGGAAACTTGTTAGAAGAACTTCATCTTTATCCGCCTTGAGAAGGAACATTCGGGACGAATGTTTCTAAGGAGGGGAGAATGTTATACCCCGTATTTTCAGAGTATGTACGTGAGGGCGTACGTATTAAATTTTTTGCCTTAAGACTTGGCTAGGTTCGAAAATTGTGCACAAGTGCCGAATAGAGTCGTTTTCTGACGAAACGTTTCCACAGCTTTCGTAGGAAAAATTCCGGCTATGTCATTTATAATTTTTGCGGATTTTTCCGAGGGGCGCAACATTGTGGACCAACCGGAGGGTGACATGTGTCACCCTCACATTGGAACAAATGGGCGCAATGGTGGACGAAAAAGAGGGCTTTAGTTGGTAGGATATTTTGTGCAAGTTGTGTGGTAGATGGATAAGGTACACATGGTGGAAATCTAACCCTACACTTGCACCACACTTGTCTTCATCTTGGCCATTGGTTGGCCATGGCTTGACCTATAAATACCCCTCTAAGTTGATGAACTTCTTCATCCAAAATTTCTCTAAGTGTTAAAAATCCCTCCCTCTCCCTCAACCTTGTTCTCGTCCACCACACACACCTCCCCCTCTTGAAGGCCCTTGGCGAAACCTACCCTCCCCTTTGTAGAGGCTTGGCTGGGGTACATACCCCCTAGCCTAGTTGTCTCGTATAAATACCCCTTGTTGTGGTATAGAAATACTCTCCTAGTATTGTTATAATGTCCAAATACCTTGGCCCAACTCCCATGTAGTATTCCCACGGATACACCTATACCAGCCCAGAAAATACCATTATACTTTCCCTCAGTCTCTAAAACGAAACCCTACGGAAATCTTCACCCGTTGTTGAAGTTGTAAGTAGAAGTTGGTTTGAACTTCTATGGGTAGTTTGGAGCGGTGTGGAGCGCACGGAGTTGGAGCTAAACCTTGCTCAGGAGCGACTTTAAACTAGGATAATTTTGGGCTTATCGAGGTAAATATCTTGTCCCTCTATTGTAATTGGAAATTACATATTGTTGAATATATAGTCGAAGTATACTATATATAGAATTGAACGTAGTAGTCGGCAATGTCTTTTGACTTAAGCCTGAATAATACTTACGGCAATGTCTTGCGACTTAAGCCTGAATTTAAATAAGAGAACTGAACTGTAATTACATAGGACTGTATTACAGTAGACTTGTGTAGCATTACTGTGTAGTAGAATTGTACACGTCCGTTTAGACATGTAAACCCCCCCCCCTGGTTGGCTTGGTAGCCGACCTCGATAGAGGAGGAGATTAACGATGCGTGGGGAGTTTGCCGAATTTTACGTAGAGAATATGGAACGATGAGATCTAGATATTAATAAGCGCCTTGTGGCCTTATAGGTTGAAGTACTACGTGTGGTGCGATCTACGTGGCTTAAGGAATAGCCGACGGTTTGAAGTACTTGGAGCGTTTTGCTATTAGTCGACAATCGTCGCGAGGTATGTGAACCTCTTCCTATCTATTCTAGCATGATATGTGTGAACTATGTAGTACGGTAGACGCATACGTGTTAAGCGTGTTTGATTGTTCTTAAAACATAAAGTGTTATAACGGCTTTATGGGAAGTTGGTTATAACAGCTTTATGTAGGTAAGAAAATACTCTGTGGTTTTAAAAGGTAACTGATGTGAATTATAACTGGCTAGTTATAATAAAGAACTTGATGTATTTCAAAAGATTTATAAATCTTTTTGGAAGGGAGAGTAACACTTGGTTTTAAAAGGTTTTAAAAAGAGTTATACTAGCTTTATGGGGAGTTAGGTATAATGTCTTAAGAGAGGTAAAGAAAATGGTTTACTGATGTTAGAAGTTAAGAGACTTGATCTTATAAGATAAGAGACTTAACTTATTTGTTTTAAGGGATAATGTTTTACTGATTTCGGAAATCAGAATGTGTATCGACAGACCACTGCAACGTTAATAAAGGAAAATGTATTGAATAATGATGTATCGTATTAAAACCAGTAGAAATCTCCATCTGCATAGAAACTAAGATGAGACAAAATGATATTACATTTTCTAGATCATGGTCTTTGTAATAAGAATGTTGTAAACAAGAATAACCTACTCTCACGCGTGAGACATATATTACTCAATTGTTCTAAAAAGGAATCAAGTGATTAAGTTTATGAACTATGAAACCATTTGAAAATGAGAAGCTTGAGTAATTGAAACTAGGCAAACCGGAACTTAGGAAAAGAATGTTGTTACTTGATTTTGAAAAGGAATGTGGGTCATTCTAATACTACCGGTCATCCGAATGTATTTCACTTGACTCTGGGTTTATCCGGAATGTATCTCACTTGATTACCGGTTCACCCGGGAATGTATTTCACTTGACTACCGGTTCATTCCGGGAATGTATTTCACTTGACTACCGGTTCATTCCGGGAATGTATTTCACTTGACTACCGGTTCATTCCGGGAATGTATTTCACTTGACTACCGGTTCATTCCGGGAATGTATTTCACTTGACTACCGGTTCATCCGGGAATGTATTTCACTTGACTACCGGTTCATCCGGGAATGTATTTCACTTGACTACCGGTTCATTCCGGGAATGTATTTCACTCGACTACCGGCTCATCCGGGAATGTATTCCACTCGACTTGGCATGACTGCTTTTATGTTGTGAACTGTAGTTTGGTTATCATACATGTCTCCTGCTTTATATAGACTATTATGATTTGATTCTGATTTTACGATTTCACATACTTGGTACTGTTATCTCGACCTCCTTCGGGGGGCTGCGTTCATGCCGCAGGTAAAGGTACATCGACTGTCGATCCCCGCTTATAGGATCACATTCAGCGTGTTGGGAAGCTCCGTTTCTCCGGAGGCTTATCTTTTGGTATGTGTTCCCTGAGTTGTAAGTTCTTGTACATTCAGGGGTATGGCGGGGCCCTGTCCCGTCATAGTTGTTGTAAATCTTAGAGGTCTGTAGAACTGTTGTGGGCAGGGTTGTAAAAGGATTAAACTGTTCGGGTTTTATGTATATACTGAAGGCAACTGTTTTGGTTGGCCTGTTTATTTATTATATCTCTTGTTTCATGATTCATGTTTTATTTTCCGCTGGTTTTCTCTGATGTTGTATCACTAGGGTGCCCGGGGTAAGGCACCAGTCACGGGCCCGGGTTCGGGTCGTGACAACAATTACGTTCAGTTAACACACGTACGTCTACCGTACTATATATATATTCTTTTAAAAACATCATGATCAAGAGTATAGGAAGAATCACATACCTCGCGACGATTATCGACTATTAGCAAATAGCTCCAAAGTACTGTAATCTTGTTAGCCTCTTCCACCCTTCGAGTAGAATACGCTACTCGCAGTACTTCAACCTATAACGGTCATTCAAGTCTATCAATGTCTAGACTATACTGTAGAATAATTCTACGGAAAATTGGGCAGCACTTCCCTACCCGCCAAACTACACAAGTTTACTGTAAATACAGTCTTATGTAAGTACAGTTCAAACTTCTTCTGTAATATCCTTCTATTACAGTTCAATTATCTTCTATGTATCTTATATACATTTCTATACTACTACAGTATGTAATTTCCAATTACAATAGAAGGTCAAGAGTATTTACCTCGATAAGCCCAAAATTATCCGAGATAAAAGTCGATCCTGAGCAAGGTTTAGCTCCTATTCCGTGCGCTCCAATTCGCTCCAAGAAACCCTTAGAAGTTCTACACACTTCTACTAAGTACTCCAACCAATTATGGAGATTTTTCCATAGGGTTTCATTTAGTGGCTAAAGGAAAGTATAGTAGTATTTCCCGGGCTTTTCGTAGAGAGGGTACTTGGAAATTCTACAAATGTTTTGGGCTAGAGTATTTTGGCATTATAACAATGCTTGGAGAAGTATTTCTCAACCAAGGGGGGGTGGTATTTTACGAGAACAACTAGGCAAGGGGATACTTCTCGCCAAGGCCTCAAAGGGAGGGGACCTTGGACGAAAACTACACTAAGGGGGGGAGAAGGGGGCTCTCGGCTAGAGCTCTCAAGAGGGGGGAAAGGGATTTCAAGACTTAGAAATCATTTGAGGGATGAAGAAAACCTTCAAGTTAGGGGAGTATTTATAGGCCAACCAATGGCCAAGATGAAGCCAAGTGCTAAGCAAGTGTAAGGCCAAGATTTGGGCAAGTGTACCTTATCCATCTACCACCAAAATATCCTACTAACTCCTTGACCACAAACAAGGCAAAAAACGTGCCAATGTTCTCGCCCAAACCGTCCACTTGAGGGTGACAAGTGTCACCCTCTCGTTGGTCCAAAATATTTCATCTCTCGGAAAAATCCGCAAAAAATATAAATGACATAGTCGTAATTTTCCCTTCGTAAAGTTTGGAAAACGTTTCGTCGGAAAACGATTCTTTTCGTGGGTTGTGCATAAATTTCGACCTATGCCTAACTTTAAGGCTTAAACTTTTATACGTACGCCCTCACGTACATAATCTGGAAATACGGGGTATAACATTCTCCCCTCCTTAGAAACATTCGTCCCGAATGTTCCTTCTCAAGATAGATAACGATAAAGTTCCTCTTAACTTAAACAAGTTGCCAATGCCACACATGGCCACGAAATAACACACGCGTAAATACTTAAATCCAAGTCCACGAGGAATCACCTCGATCATTACAAAACTCCCACCCAAGGTCTAAAAGATATTCCCCTCGCATCTTCACTTCACAAAAGAAATGATCGCTTCCGTTCTCATAACACATGCTCGTTTCCTTCCTTTCTCGTCGTACCCTTCTTGAACACTTGAACTCTTCCTAGTATACGTACCATACCTCAGTCGTCACTTCATTTCCCAAAATTTCTGGAGCCACTACCTCCAAACTTGGTCATCTTACTAGCCTCTATCTTCTTTAAGGCCATTCCCGGCCTTCACGATCCGATTCTGGTCGAACATATCCACGAACTCATACGATGGTCATCTAAACTTGGGCCTGGCGCCCTCGTGACCCTACCACCTGGCGGGACCACCCAGAACTAACCCCACCTTAAAACGGGCTACGGGTTGACCCGCAATACGCCCTCAACCCGACCCTCCGTCGTGCAGAACTCTCTTGTTCCCCCGATCCGGAACAATCTCACAAATCAAGTCACGAAAACCTATTGGTCTTCTTAGCTCAACTACCCTTTCTCGTCTCATACTACTCGGAGAATTATCACACAATTATATTTCACGCATACTATGCACTCTGACAAAGGTCAACATAGACATAACTCTTACTCAAGACGGCCTTACAGCTAAGGTCTCAACGTGTAAAATTCTAAGGCTCACACTTTCCCTGTTCCCAAACTTACCCTTCTAACTAACCATGTCTCTAAACCACAATATACACAACGCTATCAGTACATAGTACTCAACATATAAACATCGTATCACGCATGCTAATCTCTAAAGGGTTAAGGATATACCTGAAAAGATAGGCGGTTCAAAGGACCGCTAAAACTGGGAACTTCCACCGCGACCTCTGCCGTGGCTCACGGTGTATGAACATCCCGCCTAGCTATGGAAGGTGAAGAACCTACAACCGATCTCGTAGTCCGTGCTATCCCACCGTGCTACCTCTGGCCTGGACAGCCGCCAAATGGCCATGTTGGCGCAAGCATAACAATCTCCCAAATTAGTACGACACTCTCCCTTATGAATTTTTTCCACAACGCCACACCGAGACAAGGGTGGCCTCATCCGGCGAGCACTTTTACTCCCCTGAAAATCTGAAACCTGGGAGCCCCGACCGCCCCGAATATCCCGGCGTCCCAAGATCGGAGGACCACTCAGACCGGGCAGAGGTACATAACTAGTCTGCTTCTAAGGCGGTCCGCCTCGAAAGTCACCAAAGGACCCTACTGTTCTGGCCCTCTTCTGCTGATCTCGGTGATTCCGTCGACTTCTCCGCTCCTCACACCCCAGTGCATAAGCCTGCATGCGAGCAATGTCCATGCCCGGCTGAAGAGCTACACCCGAACAAGCTCGCCAAGTCGCTATCGAGCCGGTGGCGTGGCGGTGCACTCGCCTCCATGCCGCATTAATGCGGGACGCATCGAGCTAATGAGTCAAACTCCACATTGTACTCGAACCGCACGCCCGCTCCGCCTCAACACCAAAAATCACACCCGAGCCCTCTCATCCGTGGAGGCAAGAAATGTGCAAGAAATGCCTCGAGAACTCGTTCCAAATAGCCGGAGGCGCACGCTCCCGACGCTCCCACGAATCAAACCCGATCGCGGTATCACGCACCGATGTGAACCTAAGACCACCGACTCGGTCTCAAGCCTTGATCACTCTCATGATCCATGAATCGCTTGATGAACTCCTCGCGGATCGCCCTCGTGCCTCGATCCATAAAACACCGGGCGGGCCGCAACTCGTAAAGTCTCGCGCCTCAAACTATCCGCCTCGTGAACTACGGTACTAATGCTGACCGGAATCCAGGTTCAGCTTTATCTCGTGCCTTGCCACTATCACGCCAAAAGCCGGGCCATCTCCTTGTAACCCATCTCTCCGCTTCGGTGCCGGGACCGAGGCTCAGTACTATGGTCTCAGCAGCCATCGCCGCGCTCTAAACTCGCTGAGTGGCGGCGCGCAAAACTCGCCTCAAGCACTATCTCGTAATGACGGGCTCGCGCCCCGCATTTCTCTCAGACTTATTCGCAGCTCTCGCTGCTTTGCCTTCTCGGGCCTCGTTGCTCGCGAGGCATAATCGTAAAACGAGAATACGTCAGAGGGGTCCAACTTATAACACAGCTCTAAGGCACGATCTCGGAATGAGAAGAATGGAAACCAATCCTAAATGTCCAATAGCCACATGAATATATATGTGGTGCACAACACACCCATAAACAAGACTCTACAAGACACCGTCAGTAGACACTTTCCGAGGACTAATCGCTCGATACCACTTTTGTCACGACTGCCCGGCCCGTGGATCGTGCCTTACCCGCACCCTAAGTAGTCATACATCAGTAATCAGTGAACATAAAACAATACATGAAACAAATGTAAAATGAGGCACATTTTATCCGAGAAAGTCGCCTTTCGGCATATATATAAATATACAAAGTTGAACAGTTAAATCCTTACAAACCCTGCCCACAACAGTACTACAGACCTCTAAGAGTTGTTAGACAACATGACGGGACAGGGCCCCGCCATACCCTCGAATGTACAAGTACCTACGATGACAGGACTATTACTAAGAGATAAGCCTCGGAGAAACGGAGCTTCCTGACACGAATCGTGATCCTATGAGCGAGATCAACAATCGTGTACCTACCGCGGCATGAACGCAAGGGCTCCGAAGCCGTCATAACAGTACCAAGTATGTGAAATGAAAATATCAGAAATGAAATCATAGTAGTCTATATAAAGCGAGACATGTATGATAACCAAACTACGATCCACAATAAATAAGCGATGTCAAGTCGTGGACTCACGCCTCAAAGTCATTACTCAAATATAACTACGGGTCTCACGCCCACAACATCAATCATGCCCGTGGAATACCTTCCTCATCGCCAGCCTATGATATAATAACTCAAGGCCGCATAACAACACTATACAACCAAACCACGGCCGACACGGCAAGTACGAAAGCCAACTACCGAGATACCAAAGCCGTGTCACGTGTTGACCGGACAAGTACGAGGGCTAACTACCGATACCAAGTCAGATCACGAGACTTCGCCACTCAACATCCAAACCACGGGCGACACGGCAAGTACGAAAGCCAACTACGGATACCAAAGCCGTGTCACGAGCCGACGGCAAGTACGAGGGCTAACTACCGATACCAAGGTCAGATTACGAGACTTCGCCACTAAACTGAACGGGGCAAGTGCGAGGGCTAACTACCAGATACCAAAGCCGAATCAGCCACGAGACGGGGCAAGTACGAAAGCCGACCACCAGATACCAAGGCCGAATCAGTAAAACCTCATGGAGAGCTAGTCCATGGAATAACACTATCAACAGGAGCGCACCCGTGGAAATCCTCCGTCACTGCCGGTACGTCCAAGTAAGATCATAACAAATCAGCCGGCTCTCCATTGAGAGACACGGTGGTATAGAAATACAATACTTACATATCAAGGCTATCACACGCAAACATAGGTAAGTTACACACAACTCAAGGTACTTTCATTTTATGCCAAAGTCCAGGTTTTAACCCCAAAGTACTACGTACGTTAAATTCTTTTTAAAGGATCCATTTCTTTTACAAAGGTCACCCGATGCCCGCATTATAAAAATAGAGTGACTAACATTTTTAAGTAAACCAAAACAACTTCCATACTTTCCTTTTTAAACCAAAACACTTCTCCTTTTAAAAACAAGTAACAACATTATTTTCCAAACGT
Organism: Przewalskia tangutica; assembly: GCA_029844215.1. Classification (NCBI taxonomy): domain Eukaryota; kingdom Viridiplantae; phylum Streptophyta; class Magnoliopsida; order Solanales; family Solanaceae; genus Przewalskia; species Przewalskia tangutica. The sequence continues at coordinate 42,309,672 of CM056732.1, forward strand.
TCAAGTTTGCCTTATTTCAATTGCTCAAGTTTCTTATTTTCGAAAGGTTTCGTAGTTCATAGTCTTAATCAATTAATAATATAATTCTCCTTTAAACGAATTTGAGAAACATATGCCTTATATGTGAGTAGGTTATTCTTGTTCATAATCAATCTTATTAAAGCAGCCATGATCTAGGAATGTAATATCATTTTGTCTTATCTTAGCTTCTATGCAGATGGAGGTTTCTACTGGTTTTAATAATACTTTATTAGTCAATACATTTCCCTTTATTAGCGCTGCTGTGGTTTGTTCGATACTTATTCTGATTTCCGAAATCAGTAAAACATTATTCTTTAAAAACCAAGTACTCATTACTCACGAATGAGGTTTCAGACTTCTTAACAACTTTCTTATCAATTCAATTAAGTCAAGTCTCTTATCATTTAAGATTAAGTCTCTTAACTTCTAAAATCAATAAACCATTCTTTTTATCTCTCTTAAGTCGTTATACCTAACTTCCCATAAAGCTAGTATAACTCTTAAGCTTTTAAAACTTTTAAAACCAAGTGTTACTCTTCTTTCAAAAAGGTTTCTTAACTCTTTTGAAATACTTCAAGATTCTTATTATTCAGGCTTAAGTCAAAAGACATTGTCGTACAACTACGTTCAGTTAACACACGTACGTCTACCGTACTATATATATATTCTTTTAAAAACATCATGCTCAAGAGTATAGGAAGAATCACATACCTCGCGACGATTATCGACTATTAGCAAATAGCTCCAAAGTACTGTAATCCTGTTAGCCTCTTCCACCCTTCGAGTAGAATACGCTACTCGCAGTACTTCAATCTATAACGGTCATTCAAGTCTATCAATGTCTAGACTACACTGTAGAATAATTCTACGGAAAATTGGGCAGCACTTCCCTACCCGCCAAACTACACAAGTTTATCAGAATACACCCCATGTAAGCAGCTTCAAACTTCTTCAGAATATCCTTCTATTACAGTTCAATTCTCTTCTATGTATCTTATATACATTTCTATACTACTACAGTATGTAATTTCCAATTACAATAGAAGGTCAAGAGTATTTACCTCGATAAGCCCAAAATTATCCGAGATAAAAGTCGATCCTGAGCAAGGTTTAGCTCCTACTCTGTGCGCTCCAATTCACCCCAAGAAACCCTTAGAAGTTCTACACACTTCTACTAAGTACTCCAACCAATTATGGAGATTTTTCCATAGGGTTTCGTTTAGTGGCTAAAGGAAAGTATAGTAGTATTTCCCGGGCTTTTCGTAGAGAGGGTACTTGGAAATTCTACAAAGGTTTTGGGCTAGAGTATTTTGGAATTATAACAATGCTTGGAGAAGTATTTCTCAACCAAGGGGGGAGGTATTTTACGAGAACAACTAGGCAAGGGGATACTTCTCGCCAAGGCCTCTCAAAGGGAGAGGGACCTTGACGAAAACTACACTAAGGGGGTGGAGAAGGGGCTCTCGCCAGAGCTCTCAAGGGAAAGGGATTTCAAGACTTAGAAATCATTTGAGGGATGAAGAAAACCTTCAAGTTAGGGGAGTATTTATAGGCCAACCAATGGCCAACCAATGGCCAAGATGAAGCCAAGTGCTAGGCAAGTGTAAGGCCAAGATTTGGGCAAGTGTACCTTATCCATCTACCACCAAAATATCCTACCAACTCCTTGACCACAAACAAGGCAAAAAAACGTGCCAATGTTCTCGCCCAAACCGTCCACTTGAGGGTGACAAGTGTCACCCTCTCGTTGGTCCAAAATATTTCATCTCTCGAAAAAATCCGCAAAAAATATAAATGACATAGCCGTAATTTTCCCTTCGTAAAGTTTGGAAAACGTTTCGTCGGAAAACGATTCTTTTCGTGGGTTGTGCACAAATTTCGACTTATGCCTAACTTTAAGGCTTAAACTTTTATACGTACGCCCTCACGTACATACTCTGGAAATACGGGGTATAACAGTTATGCTAGCCTCTTACCGGTTACGCGATATTGCGTTGAACTAGTTTGAGTCATGGGAGCTGTCGAGAGGTGAGGATGCTCTTCCAGCTGTTTGGGAGGAGTTCATGAGGCCTTCCCGATCACTTTTTCCTCCCCGAGATGAGGAGAGCCCGCGTAGATAGATTATTGACCTTGAGGCAGAATGGGAGGACTATCAGAGAGTACAGCCTGGAGTTTGACTCTTTGGCCAGGTATGCGCACACCATTATAGCTGATATGGCATGCAGTTCATCGTTATGTGACGGGGCTAGACCGTCATATGATTCGTGCATGCTTGGGGTGGCCGCCCAGCCAGGTATGGATATTGCCAGGATGCAGGCGTATGCGCAGGGGATAGAGGATAGAGAGAGGGAGGATCAGCTTGACTCAGGCCAGCCCAAGAGGGCCAGGACAGCAGGGTCTCAGGGTGATTTTCGAGGCGGACAGCCTCAGCAGCAGGCCAGGTCCATATTTCAGCCAGCACAGAGTGCTCCTTCTCGGTTTTCTGGCAGGAGGTTTGATCGGTCGGTCATTCAGAGCGAGTCAAGGCTCCGTGGCCGGTTTCGAGGCGGCAGATCACCGATCGAGACCACCCACATCTCGGTGTGCTCGATGCGGTAGATCTCACCCAGGCGAGTGTCATGTTCCTTCAGGAGCTTGTTAATCTTGTGGCCAGCTGGGCCATTTGAAGAGAGACTGTCCGACCAGATGCAGACGGGTGGTATGTGCGGCACCCATGATCGATGGCCGGGTCTTCTTCTTCTATGGTTATGCGCCCCGGAGGGCAGGGTGTTCACGGACCGGTAGGCCGCGGCAGAGGTCGTGGTGGTGGTTCCAGTTCTAGCAGTCCACAGAACCGCATTTATTTTTAGCCACCGCCAGATCGGAGGCTTCCGACGCCGCTGGTACATTATTGATTTCATGTTGTGACGTATATGGTTTGATAGATCTAGGTTCTACCTTGTCCTATGTCTCCCCTCTTATTTCTGGTAGAATCGGGATAGAGCCGGTGTCGATAGAGCCTTTTGAGGTAGCTACGCCAGTGGGTGATTCGGTGTTAGCTGAGCGGGTGTACAGAGGTTGTCCGGTGTTTATTTACAGTCGTCAGACCCTTGCAGACTTGATAGAGTTGGAGATGACAGATTTTGATGTCATTATGGGTATGGACTGGTTGGCTTCTTGTTATGCCAACGTTGACTATAGGGACAAGTTGGTCCGGTTCGATTTCTGGCGAGCGATTATCGAGTGGAAGGGCAACAGCGTCGTAGGGTAGGTTTATTTCTTACCTCAAGGCGGAAGATGGTGCGAAAGGGTACATCTATCATCCGTTCGGGTATTCGACACGGTGAGGTGCGCTTCTTGATCGATGCAGTGGTTAGGAGTTTCGGATGTGTTCCCGCACGATCTTGGGTATCCTCCCGAGAGGAGATTGAGTTTTGTATTGATACGTTGCGGACACTCGACCTATATCTATTCCGCCATACGAGGATGGCACGCCGAGTTGAGTGAAGGACCAGTGAAAGATTTCTGAAAAGGCTTTATCAGGCCTAGTGTTTCTCCCCGAGCGCCGGTTTTGTTTGTGAAAAAGAAGGATGGGGCAGCTGCGTATGTGTGTTGATTACAGCGATTGAATAAGGTAACCATCAAGAATAGGTACCCTCCCGTGATTGATGATTTGTTTGACGATTGCGAGTGCGAGTGTTTCTCAAGATAGACTGCGGTCCGGTTATCATCAGTGCGAGTTCGAGAGGCAGATATCCCAAAGCGCATTCGGGACCGGTATGGGCACTATGAGTTGAGGTTATGTCTTTCGGTTTGACCAACGCTCCAGCGGTATTTATGGATTTGATGAACCGGGTGTTCAAGCCATTTTTGGATACATTTGTTATAGTATTCATTGATGACATCCTGGTTTATTCGCGCATAGAGCAGGAGGATGCATATCACTTGAGGACGGTACTTGGGGTCCTCCGGAGCCGGCAGTTATTCGCCAAGTTCTCCAAGTGTGAGTTTTGATTGGTGTTATACCCCATATTTCCAAAGTATGTACGTGAGGGCGTACGTACAAAAGTTTAGCCTTAGTTAGGCACTTTGGACGAAATGTTTGTGCACAACTCACTTAAAGAATCGTTTTTCGACGAAACGTTTTACAAAGCTTGCGTAGGGAAAATTCCGGCTATGTCATTTATTATTTTTGCGGATTTTTCCGTGAGACGAAATATTTTGGACCAACGGGAGGGTGACACTTGTCACCCTCATTGGACGGCAAAGTTGGGCAAAGTTGGCACGTTTTTTGTGCCTTCTCCTTAGTCAAGGAGTTGGTAGGATATTTGTGTAGTAGATGGATAAGGACACTTGCCTAAATCTCCACCTTACACTTGCCTAGCACTTGGCCATTGGTTGGCCATTGCTTGACCTATAAATACCCCCCTTTAGATGAAGAGTTCTTCATCCACAAATCAATTTCCAAGTCTTGAAAAATCCCTCCCCTCTCTTGTAGTGTTTTCGTCCAAACACTCCCCCTCCCCCCCTTGTGAAGGCCCTCGGCGAAACACCCCTCTAGCCTAGTAGTCTGGCCGAAAACCTACCCCCCTTCCCTTGGTAGAAATGTTGTCTTCCAAGTATAGTTACTATTCCTAAATACCCTAGCCCAAATCCCTTTTAGTACTTAAGTAGAAGTTGTGAAGAACTTCTAAGGGTTTCTTGGGGCTATCGGAGCGTTCAGACTAGGAGCTAAACCTCGCTCAGGATCGACTTTTAACTTGGATAATTTTGGGCTTATCGAGGTAAATAATCTTATCCTTCTTTTGTAATTAGAGAATACATACTGTAGAAGTATAGGAATAAGTATAAAATACTTAGAAGGATATTAAAGAATAGAATTGAACTGTTAACACAGTAGAAGGGTTTAAAAGAAGAATAATTGAACTGTACTTACATAGGACTGTTTTCACAGTAGACTTGAGTAGCCTGACGGGTAGGGAAGTGCTGCCCAAATTTCCGTAGAATAGAGAACCCTCTGCTTAGAACTGTTTACAGAATAGTCTAGACGTTGATAGACGTATTTGACTATTATAAATTTGATTCTCTGCGACATATTCGACTTGGCAGGTGGTTTTCGCCGATAAGGTATGTGATTCTTCCTATACTCTTAAGCATGATATTTTAAGATATATATATATAGTACGGTAGACGTACATGTGTTAACTGAATAATAATTACGGAAATGTCTTTTGACTTAAGCCTGAATAATAATTACGGCAATGTCTTTTGACTTAAGCCTGAATAATAAGAATCTTGATGCATTTCAAAAGAATACTGAATCATTTTTTACAGAAGAGAAATATTTGGTTTTTAAACAAAAAGCTTAAGAGTTATACTAGCTTTATGGGAAGTTAGGTATATGAACTTAAGAAAGATAAAAGGAATTTACTTATTTGTTTATAAAAACCTTGTATTGATTTCTGTAAGATGCAGTAAGATTGTTTGAAAAGTAGACATATTATGATGCTACGTATGTTAGTGTCTTGTGATGTTGTGAAAGGGGGGTCATTCTTGTTGTGCTTACGTTGCTAAACGGTAAGTCAGTTGTACTGTTATTATATCACCTACCCCTTGACTTATTATACCGAGGGCTTGCCACCCTTGATGCGGGTCTATACGACCTATGCGGTCTGTGACTATGCGAGTGCGGGAGTTCGAGATTGATCATTAGGTGTTTTATCCCGACGCGGGATGCCTATGCGATGCTGTGTGACTACGCGGTCTATTGAGACTATGCGATGCGGGAGTCCAGGAGGTACCGGGGTTAGCTACCCCGTCGCGAGAATACCTCATGCGGTGCATGTGTGACCTATGCGATGCGGAGTCGTGATTAGGCACGCATAATGATACTATGGGCGATTGGCCTTGCCCGATCATTCGCGGCCTAGAAAAGACACATTACCTATTATTGTTCTTGTTTGTGATACGGCACTATGTGCAATTGAACTGATTGTATTTGCAAATGGTTTTAAATACTTTGATTTGATTAAGTACTTTCTGATTTCACATACTTGGTACTGTTGTCTTGACCTCGCCTGGGCTGCGTTCATGCCGCGGTAAGGGCAAGCAGTGCTAGATCCACATCCTTAGGATCTTTTGCTTTGGTGTCGTGAGCTCCATCTCTCCGAGGCTCGACTTTTAGGTATGATCTCACTGTTGTTGTATATAGTTTTGTACATTCAGGGTATGGCGGGGCCACTGTCCGCCATAGTTGTTTATCTTCTTAGAGTGCTGTAGTCCTATTATGCAGTTGGGATGTAGCGCAAAACTATGTTTATATATATATCGAAAAGCGACATGTTCTCACATAAAAGCGTGTCTCATTTTACAACTGTTTCATGTCTTGTTTTTATATTCGATTACTCGATGTATGACTACTTGGGTGCGGGTAAGGCACGATCCACGGGCCGGAACGGGTCGTGACAAAAGTGGTATCGAGCGATTAATCTCGGAAAGTGTCTCTGCACCGTATCTAGTAAGTTCGATTATCGGTGTGTTGTGCACCACACCAATAATCGCGAGGCTATAGGATATTTAGGATTGGTTTCCATTCTTCTCACTCTGAGATCGTGCCTTAGAGGCGTGTTATAAGTTGGACCCTCTAACGTATTCCTTTTCGCAGATTATGCCTCACGTAAGGCAACCCGAGCCCGGAAGGGCAAGCGAGGAGGCGCTAGTAGGACAAAGTCACGAGGGCTCGTGCCAGTCTATACAGAGATGGCGATTTCCATGACGCCGCCGGCCCAGCGAGACCACAAGACCCGCACCTCCGTCCCACAACACAGGGCGGAGAGTTAAGGTACAAGGATGGCCAGCTATTGGCGAATCGTGGCGAACATGAGGACAGTGGATCTGGCAGTTCGAGTTCGGCCCGATCATACAGTGGTTCACCCGAGGCGAGATAGTTTGAGGCTACGGACTTCCGAGTTGTAGCCCTCCGTAGTTTCTGGTCGAGGCGGAGGATGATCCGCGAGTTCATCCGTCAGCTACAGAGGATTATGAGAGTGATCAGGGCGTCGGAGACCGAGTCCGTGATCTTCGGTTCGCATCGCCTGCGTGATACCGCAGTCGATTGGTTTGATTCATGGGAGTTATCGGGAGAGCACCGTCCCCGCCTACTGGATGAGTTCTCGGAGGCTTTTCACGCACTTCTTGCCTCGCGGATGAGGAGGCACGCGGCGATTTTTCTTCTTGAGACAGAGAGGGCCGCGATTAGAGTACAACGTCGAGTTCGATTCTTTGGCTCGATATGTCCCTGCATTGGTAGCGGATATGGAGGACAGGGTGCATCGCTACGTCACCGGGCTAGATGATTATATGGCCGAGTCTTGTGCGGGTGTGGCTCTTTAGCCAGGCATGGACATTCTCCGTATGCAGGCTCATGCACTTGGATGCGAGGAGCGTAGAGGCAAGCGGTCGGCAGATATCGACATCGAGAAGAAGGCCAAGACGGCGGTTCTTTTGGTAGTTCTTGGGGTGGGCGGCCTCGAGCGTCTAGATTTGCACCCGGCCAGCTCGAGCACTCCCACATCATTGTCGGTGACGGCAGAGTATTGGGGCGGTCGTGGCCCAAGACTTGATTTCGAGGTAGCAAGGTGCTAACCGATCGAGGTGCTTTCGGTGTGTCCGTTGTGGTAGATTCCATTCAGGATGTAGTACTACTCGGGAGCTTGCTATACTTGTGTCAGCGAGGTCATTTCACGAGAACTGTCAGAAGCCAGGCGGCGGGTGGTAGGGCTCGGCTACAGGTCTGTTGCCGATTCATCATCTCCTACGATTACTCGCCCGGGGCGAGTGTACTCGTGGGCGGCGGGGCGGCAGGTCGTGGTCGCGGGTCCCGATTCAGCGATCCTCGAACGCATTTATGCCTTGTCGGCCGGCAGATCGTGAGGCCTCACGATGTCGTCGCGGTACCTTATCGGTTCGGTTTGATGTGTATGCCTTGATAGATCGGGTTCTACTACTGCCCTATATATCTCCCTTATTGCTAGTAGGATAGGGATAGATCCCGAGTCCATAGACCTTTCGAGTAGCTACGCGATGGGTGATTCGGTGGTAGCTCGGCGGATATATAGGGCTTGTCGGTGACTATATCTGATCGTCGGACCTAGCCGACTTGATAGAGTTGGACATGACTGATTTCGACGTGATCATGGGTATGGATTGGCTAGCTTCTTGCTACGCCAATGTAGACTGCAGGGAGAAAGTGGTACGGTTCCAGTTTCTTGAGGAGCCGGTTGTTGAGTGGGAGAGGAACACTGTATCGCCGAGGGGTAGGTTTATTTCCTACCTCAAGGCTAGGAAGATGGTGCAGAAGGGTACATTTACCATCTCATTCGGGTGTTTGATCGAGGCTGCGGTGCAGATTTTCATCGGTTCCGATGAGTCGAGAGAGTTCCCGGATGTGTTTCGGATGACCTCCTGGTATCCTCGGAGAGGAGATAGAGTTTTGTATTGTTGTGCTGCCAGACACTCGGCCTATTTCCATTCCGCCATACTGAGAATGGCACTGCCGAGTTGAGAGAGTTGAAGGACCAGTGCGAGATTTCTTTGGAGAAGCGGCTTCATCGGGCCTAGTGTTTCTCCCGGGAGCGCGGTATTGTTCGTGAAGAAGAAGGGCGGGGCAGCTGCGCGTGTGTGTTGATCTGGCGGTGAACAAGGTGACCATTAAACAGATACCCTTCCCGTGATTGATGATTTGTTCGACCAGTTGCGGCGCGAGATGTTTCTCAAGATTGATCTGCGATCGGGCTATCATCAGTGAAGTCGAGAGGCGGATGTCCCTAGATCGCATTCGGACGTCACGGGCATTATGAGTTGGTCATGTCTTTTGGGTTGACCAATGCTCGTGGTATTCATGGATTTGATGAACCGAGTGTTCAAACCATTTTTGACACGTTTGTGATAGTGTTCATTGATGATATCTTGGTTTATTCTCGCCAGAGCGAGGAGCATGCGGAGCATTTGAGGCGATCTTTGAGAGTTCTCCAGACTAGCGCTTATACGCCAATTTTCCCAAATGTGAGTTTTAGTTAACCGGTGGCTTTTCTTGGGCATATTGCCGGGTGATGGTATTCGGGTGGATCGACCAAGATCGAGACGATCGAGTTGGCCTAGACCTCTTACTCCGACAGAGGTTCGCGATTTCGGGCCTTGCGAGTTATTATCGGTTCGTAGAAGTTTGCTTATCTCGCACCATTGACTAGGTGACTCGAGAAGCGGCTAAGTTTGATGGTGATGCTTGTGGCGGGGTTTCGATTCTTGAAGGAGGCGACCGCCCCGTTCTTACTCTTCCGCAGGGTCGACCGGCTATATGCGTGTATTGTGATCGTCGGGCATCGGGTTGGGATGTGTGTTGACGCGTGAGGCAAGGTTATAGCGTCACGCATCCCGACAACTTAAGAAGCATGAGAGGAACTACCCACCCATGATTTGAGTTGGCGTGATGATTCACGCCTTGAAGATCTGGAGGCACTACTTGTATGGGGTTCATGTGGATATTTATACAGACCACAAGAGCCTCCAGTATATCTTCAGCCAGAGGGGCTGAACTTACGACAGAGACGGTGGTTAGAGCTGCTCAAGGATTATGATGTTGACATCCTGTACCACCCGGGGAAGGCCAATGTTGTGGAAGATTCCATTAGTCGTAGGTCTATGGGTAGCCTATCAGATGTGCGTGGGAGAGGAGGGCATGGTTCGTGATTTGCATCAGTTAGCGAGCCTTGGTGTCCGTTTGATTGATTCTGATAGCAGTGGAGTTCGAGTTCGAGAGGTTGCCGAGTCTTCCATCGTCGAGGAGGTGAAGAGGCAACAGTTTGAGGATCCGGTTTTGATGCGATGCGTGATACGGCTCTTCGTGAGGGCAAGGGTCCTTTTGAGGTAGCACCTGATGGGGTGCTAAGGTTTGAGGGCAGGTTGTGTGTTCCAGATGTTTTAGGGCTTCGGCAGCAGGTTCTTGGGGAAGCACACAGCGCGCGTTACTCTATCCATCCAGGGTCGACCAAGATGTACCATGACCTTAGATCTGTGTATTGGTGGGATGGCTTGAAGAGAGACGTTGCAGAGTTCATAGCTCAGTGCCCGTGTTGTCAGCAGGTGAAGGTAGAGCACCAGAGGCCTGGTGGTTTGTTGCAGAAGATAGAGATCCCGACCTGTAAGTGGGAGGTGATCAATATGGACTTCATCACAGGATTACCTCGCACTCAGAGGAGACATGATTCTATATGGGTTATCGTCGACAGGCTGACGAAATCAGCCCACTTTCTTCCCATCCGGACGACTTTTTCGGCTGAGGATTATGCCAGACTTTACATCCGAGAGATCGTCAGACTGCATGGAGTCCCTATTTCGATCATATCGAGCAGGAGCCCGGTTCTGGCTAACTGGAGGTCCTTCCGGAAGGGTTTAGGGGCCAGTGAGCACGAGTCTCGCATTCCATCCGCAGACAGACAGACGGTGGCGCACTATCCAGACTCTTGAGGTTATGCTGCGAGCCTGTGTTATTGACTTTAGGGGTAGTTGGGAGGATCATTTGCCACTAGTTGAGTTTGCATATAATAATAGCTACCACTCTAGTATTCAGATGGCGCCTTATGAGGCCTTGTATGGGAGGAAGTGCAGATCGCCGATAGGCTGGTTCGATGTGGCGAGTGCGATTAGTGGGGCGGTTGGTGCGGCAGGCGATGGATAAGGTGAAGCTTATCCAGAGCGGTTGCTCGCATTCGAGTCGGCAGTCATACGCAGATCATCGTCGTCGGCATCTGGAGTTCGAGGTTGATGATTGGGTTTTCCTGAAGGTGTCACCCATGAAGGGTGTGATGAGATTCGGGAAGAAAGGGAAACTCAGCCCAAGGTACATTGGGCCGTATCAGATTGTTCGCAGGGTAGGCAAGGTTGCCTATGAGTTGGATCTGCCGTCCGATCTGGAGGCAGTGCACCCGGTGTTTCATGTTTCTATGCTGAGGAGATGTATCGGGGATCCATCTAGAGTGCACCCGATTTGTGATGTCCAGGTGACCGAGGGGTTATCGTATGAGGAGATTCCCATAGCGATAATCGATCGTCAGGTTAGGCGTCTGCGGACCAAGGACGTGGCTTCCGTCAAAGTCTTGTGGCGGAACGAGCTCAGGGAGGAGATGACGTGGGAAGCTGAGGAGGACATGAGACAGAAGTATCCTCACCTATTCCCCACACCTCCAGGTAATTCACTTTCCTACTTGTAAATTTTCATTGTCATATATGCCTAAGTGTTGTTTTGTGGCCGTATGTAGCATTTGCAAACTGTTTAAGCTTTATCGTTAACTGTCTTGGGAAGGAACATTCGGGACGAATGTTTCTAAGGAGGGGAGAATGTTATACCCCGTATTTCCAGAGTATGTACGTGAGGACGTACGTACAAAAGTTTAGCCTTAGTTAGGCACTTTGGACGAAATGTTTGTGCACAACTCACTTAAAGAATCGTTTTTCGACGAAACGTTTTACAAAGCTTGCGTAGGGAAAATTCCGGCTATGTCATTTATTATTTTTGCGGATTTTTCCGAGAGACGAAATATTTTGGACCAACGGGAGGGTGACACTTGTCACCCTCATTGGACGGCAAAGTTGGGCAAAGTTGGCACGTTTTTTGTGCCTTCTCCTTAGTCAAGGAGTTGGTAGGATATTTGTGTAGTAGATGGATAAGGACACTTGCCTAAATCTCCACCTTACACTTGCCTAGCACTTGGCCATTGGTTGGCCATTGCTTGACCTATAAATACCCCCTTTAGATGAAGAGTTCTTCATCCACAAATCAATTTCCAAGTCTTGAAAAATCCCTCCCCTCTCTTGTAGTGTTTTCGTCCAAACACCGCCCCCCTTGTGAAGGCCCTTGGCGAAACACCCACTCTAGCCTAGTAGTCCTGGCCAAACCTACCCCCTCCTTGGTAGAAATGTTGTCTTCCAAGTATAGTTACTATTCCTAAATACCTAGCCCAAATCCCTTAGTACTTAGTAGAAGTTGTGAAGAACTTAAAGGTTTCTTGGAGCTATCGGAGCGTAATTGTGAGCTAAACCTCGCTCAGGATCGACTTTTAACTTGGATAATTTTGGGCTTATCGAGGTAAATAATATTATCCTTCTTTTGTAGTTAGAGAATACATACTGTAGAAGTATAGGAATAAGTATAAAATACTTAGAAGGATATTAAAGAATAGAATTGAACTGTTAACACAGAAGGGTTTAAAGAAGAATAATTGAATCAGTACTTACATAGAATTCGTTTTCACTGATGAACTTGAGTAGCTCGACGGGTAGGGAAGTGCTGCCCAAATTTCCGTAGAATAGAACCTCTGCTTAGAATCGCAGGAATAGTCTAGACGTTGATAGACGTATTTGACTTTTATAGGCGATTCTCTCGCGACATATTCGACTTGGCGGTGGTTTTCGAGAAGGTATGTGATTCTTCCTATACTCTTAAGCATGATATTTTAAAATATATATATATATGCGGTGAGCGTGCATGTGTTAATCGAATAATAATTACGGCAATGTCTTTTGACTTAAGCACGAATAATAATTACGGCAATGTCTTTTGACTTAAGCTGAATAATAAGAATCTTGATGCATTTCAAAGAATCTGAATCATTTTTAATGGAAGAGAAATATTTGGTTTTAAACAAAAGCAAGAGTTATACTAGCTTTATGGGAAGTTAGGTATAACAACTTAAGAAAGATAAAAGGCTATTTACTTATTTGTTTATAAAAACCTTGTATTGATTTGTAAGATGTAATAAGATTGTTTGAAAAGTAGACATATTATGATGCTACGTGTGTTAGTGTCTTGTGATGTTGTGAAAGGGGTCATTCTTGTTGTGCTTACGTTGCTAAGCGGTAAGTCGCTTGTAATGTTATTATATCACCTACCCTTGACTTATTATACAGGGCTTGCCACCGCGATGCGGTCTATACGGCCCATGCGTCTGTGACTACGCGAGTCGGGAGTTCGGGATTGATCATTCGGGTGTTTTATCCGTCACGGGGATGCCACATGTCACGACCGAACCGGGCCGTGATCGTGCCTTACCCCGGGCACCCTAGTGATACAACATCAGAGAAAAATCAGCGGAAATAAAACATGAACATGAAATAAGAGATATTATAAATAAACAGGCCAACCAACATAGTTGCCTTCTGTACATACATAAAAACCGACAGCTTATCCTTTTACAAACTACGCCACAAAGCAGACACTCTAAGAGTTTTATAACAACAACTATGACGGACGGGCCCGCCATACCCAGAATGTACAAGAACCTCTGCACTCGGGTAGCATACCAAAAGATAAGCCTCAAGAAGCGGGGCTTCCAACACGTTGAATTGTGATCCTAAGGCGAGGATCCACAACCGATGTACCTACTACCTCTGGCGTAACGCAGCCCCAAAGGAGGTCGATAACAGTACCAAGTATGTGAAGCGTAAAATCAGACATGAAATCATAATAGTCTATATAAAGCAGAGACATGTATGATAACCAAGCTACGATTCCTAACATAAAAGCAGTCAAGTCGTCAGAACTCACGCCTCAAGTCATCCTCATGCGTGGAACTCCTTCCTCACCGCTGCGGTCTAGGTACAAATCATGTGATACGTATAACATGTCTCGGCCCATCTCATGGACCCGATAGAAACGTGTGGAATACATTCCCGGTTCATCTCATGAACGCGGTAGTCGAGTGGAATACATTCCCGGTTCATCCCATGAACACGGTAGTCGAGTGGAATACATTCCCGGTTCATTCCATGAACGCGGTAGTCGAGTGAGATACATTCCCGGTTCATCCCATGAACGCGGTAGTCGAGTGAGATACATTCCCGGTTCATCCCATGAACACGGTAGTCGAGTGAAATACATTCCCGGTTCATCCCGAACACGGTAGTGAGTGAAATACATTCGGTTCATCCCATGAACGGTATAACGTCCATCACAAATCAGCCGGCCCTCCATCGAGAGACGCGGTGGTATAGAAACACAATACTTGCACAACAAAGGCTATCACAACAAGCATAGGCAAGTTACACAACAACAAGCATAGGAAAGTTACACACACTCAGGGTACTTTCATTTTTCAAAGTCCGGGTCTTAACCCAAAGTACTACATACGTTAAATTCTTTTAAAAGATCCATTCCTTTTTCAAAAGTCACCCGATACCCGTAGTATAAAGATAGAGTGACCCATATTTTTAAGTAAACCAACACACATTCTTTTTAAAGTCAAGTAACAACATTCCTTTTTCCTAAAGTTCCAGTTTGCCTAGTTTCAGTTACTCAAGTTCCATTTTGAGAGATTTCATAGTTCAAAGTCTTAATCACGTAATTCCTTTTTTGAACAATTGAGTAATATAAGTCTTATGTGTGAGTAGGTTATTCATAACAATCTTATTAAAGCAGCCATGATCTAGGAAAATGTAATATCATTTTGTCTCATCTTAGCTTCTATGCAGATGGAGGTTTCTACTGGTTTTAATAATACAATTCATTAGTCAGTACATTTCCTTTATTAACGCTGCAGTGGTTTGTTCGATACTTGTTCTCATTTCCGAAATCCATATAACATTCTTAAGCCGTTATACCTAACTTCCCATAAAGCTAGTATAACTCTTAAGTTTTCAAAAACCAAGTATTACTCTTCTATCAAAACGATTCATAAATCTTTTGAAATACTTCATGTTCTTTATTATCACACATCAAGCCAGTTATAGTTCAAATCAGTTACCTTTAAAAACCACAAAGCATTTTCTTACCTACATAAAGCTGTTATAACCAACTTCCCATAAAGCCGTTAAAACACTTTATGTTTTAGACCAATCAAATACATTTAACACATGTACGTCTACCGTACTACATAGTTATACACATATCTTTCTAGAAGAGATAGGAAGAGGTTCACATACCTCGCGACGAGTATCGACTAATAGCAAAACGCTCCAAGTACTTCAAACCGTCGGCTACTCCTTAAGCCAAGTAGATCACGCCACACGTAGTACTTCAACCTATAAAGGCCACAAGGCGCCTATTAATATCTAGATCTCAACGTAGAATATTCTACAGAAAATTAGCGGCACCTCCCACATGACGTAAATCTCTCCTCTATCGAGGCGGCTACCAAGCCAACCGGGGGTTTACCGCCTAACCGGATGTATGCGATTCTACTTCACGATAAAAGCTACACGAGTCTCATGAATCTGATCCTATGTAATTACTGATTCGATTCTCTTCTTTATTATTGGGCTTAAGTCAAAAGACATTGCGCAAAATTATGATCGATTCTATATATAGTATACTTCAACTATATATTCCTACAACATGTAATTTCCAATTACAATAAGGGGACAAGTTTAGTTACCTCGATAAGCCCAAAATTATCCAAGTTTAATGTCGATCCTGAGCAAGGTTTAGCTCCTACTCCGTGCGCTCCAATCCGCTCCAAGAAACCCTTAGAAGTTCTACGCAACTTCTACTTATAACTTCAACTACGGGTGAAGATTTTCCTTAGGGTTTCGTTTAGTGGCTAAAGGGAAGTATGATAGTATTTTTCCGGGCTTTTCGTATAAAGGGTACTTTGGAAAGTACTACAAGGTAATTGGGCTAAAGTATTTAGGCAAAACAACAATACTTGGAGAGTATTTCTTTACCAAGGGGGGGTAGTATTTCGACTAGCACAACTAGGCTAGGGGGAGGGGGTTCTCGGCTAGCACCACTAGGCAAGGGGGGGTCGGCCGAGGGCCTTCAGAGGGGAGAGGGGTGGTGTTTGGACGAGAACAAGCAAGAGGGAGAGGGAGGGATTTTTCAAGACTTAGGAACATTTGTGGATGAAGAAAACCTTCAAGCAAGGGGAGTATTTATAGGCTAACCAAAGGCCAACCAATGGCCAAGATGAAGCCAAGTGCATAGCAAGTGTAAGGCCAAGATTTACCCATGTGCAACCTTATCCATTTACACAAAATATCCTACCTAACCCTTGACCAAAATTTCAACACAAAAAACGTGCAGGGCAAGCCCACTTTGCCGTCCAAACATGCCACTTGAGGGTGACACTTGTCACCCTCTCGTTGGTCCAAAATATTCCGTCTCTCGGAAAAATCCGCAAAAATTATTAATGACATAGCCGGAATTTTCCCTACGCAAGCTGTGGAAACGTTTCGTCGGAAAACTATTCGTTTCGAGTGTTGTGCACAATTTCGTCCATAGTGCCTAACTTTAAGGATAAACTTTTATACGTACGCCCTCACGTACATACTCTGGAAATACGGGGTATAACATTCTTCCCTCCTTAGAAACATTCGTCCCGAATGTTCCTTCTCAGTCTCAAAACATACACGTGCCGGTATAGCCTTCACTACTATACTTACGAAACCAAACATGCCGCACCTGGCCACAAAATAACACACGCACAAAATACGTAATCCCAAGTCCACGAGGAATCACCTCGAAGATATAAAACAATATAACTCTCACTCCTGGTCCAAAGGACACGTCCCTCCATCTTCACTTCACAAAAGAAATGATCACTTCCGTTCGTAACACATGTTCGCTTCCCTTCCTCGTCGCACCCTTCTCGAACACGAACTCTTCCTAGTACATGTTCCACACTTGATCCAACGCCTGTTTCCAACCTCGAGTCACTACCTCAAACTTGGTCATCTCACTAGCTTCAAATTCCTTTAAGGCCATTCCCGCCTTCACGATCCGATTCGATCGAACATACCCACTAACTCACGATGGTCAACTAAACTTGGGCTCGCGCCTCGTGACCTACCACTGGCGGACCACTTCGACCCGACCCCAATCGGTGCGGTCGACGCGAATCGGTTCTCAACCCGACCCACATCGCGCTAAACTCTTGTTCCCGATCGGAACAATCTTACCTATTCAAGTCCCGAAAGCTACCACTTTCATCTCACACAACCCAAGGAATTTCCCACAATACATTTTACGATACCAAGTATTTCAACAAAGACTAACCGAGAATCTCTTATTTAAGACGACCTTACCTCTAAGGTCTCAACATGAAATATTCTAAGGTTCACACTTCCCATGCCCCATAATTATCCTTTCAACTAACCAGTTTTCTAACTCCTAAGCAACACAACGCTATCCTATAGGACATAATAATAAGGTCATCATATCACGCATACAAATCTCTGAGGGTTAAGGATATACGAAGCTACCGCTCCACTCTAATCATAGGCACGCCTGCAGGCATAACCGCTATGAAAGCGATGAACCCACCATCGATCCGTGAGCTGCGCTACGTCATGCACTGTACCCCTATAATTACGGTCTCGTCACATGGCCACGACGCCGCAGTGAAACAATCACGATAAAGACGACATTTCCGGGATGACGCACGCCATCGTACTGCGAGGGGACATGAATCTCGCTAGCTAGAACTTACGTAACCTCAGAAACTAAGCCACGGAGCTCGACCAGCTCGAATACTCGAACGCCACGAAGGCGCGGAGGACCACTGCATCGGGCGGAGGTACATAACTAGTCTGGCCGAGGCGGTCCGCCTCGAAAGTCACCAAAGGACCTCGTCACGGCCCTCTTCCGTTGATCTCGGCCATTCCGCGACCTCTCCGTGCCTCACATCCCAGTGCATGAGCTCGCATGCGGCAATGTCCATGCCGGTGAAGAGCTACACCGAACAAGCCTCGCGGTAATCATCTAGCCCGGTGACGTAGCGGTACACTCTGTCCTCCATACAAGCTACTAACGCGGGGACATACCGAGCCAATGAGTCGAACTCCACATTGTACTCTCTAACCGTTCGCCCGTCCTGCTTCAACGTCAAAAATCTGTCGGCCCGAGCCCTCCTCATCTGTGGGGGCAAGAAATGGCTGAGAAATGCCTCCGAGAACTCGTCCCAAACTGCTGGGAGCGCATGCTCACCTCGGGACAGTTCCCATGAATCAAACCAGTCGACTGCAGTATCGCGCAGCCGATGCGAACCGAAGGTCACTGACTCGATCTCTGAAGCCTTGATCACTCTCGCGATCCGTCAGAATCGCCGGATGAACTCCTGCGGATCATCCTCGAGCCTCGACCGTAGAACTGGCGGCCTACAACTCAGAAAGTCCCGTATCCTCAAACTATCTGACCTGGGGTGAACCATCGGTGCATCACTGGCCCAACTGCGTCCGACTATCCTCGTTCGCCTGACCCCGGCCAATAACTGGGCCAATTCCTTGTAACTCATCTCCTCTGCTCCGGTGTGGGGTGGAGGCTCAGTCTTGTGGTCTCAGCGACCAGCCGCGACTCTCAAATCTCTGGTCTTTGGCGGCGTCGCAAAACTAGCCGTCTGAAGCACTATCTCGTCTTGGCCGGCTGCGCCCTCGCACTCTCTGAATCACACTAGCACTCCTCGCTGCCTTGCCTTCTGGGCCGGGTGCGCTGCGGAGGCATAACTGGTAAAGGAAAGGAATACGTTAGAGGGGTCCACTCATAACACAACTCTAAGGCACGATCTCAGAATGAGAAGAATAGAAACCAACCCTAAATGTCCTATAGCCTCCTGATTATAGATGTGGTGCACAACACACCGATAATCAAGACTCTACTAGACACGGTGCAGACACTTTCAGAGGACTAATCGCCTGATACCACTTTGTCACGACCCAAACCGGGCGTGGATCGTGCCTTACCCGGGCACCCTAGTGATACAACATCGAGAGAAAATCAGCGGAAATAAAACATGAACATGAAATAAGAGATATTATAAATAAGCGAGCCAACCAAAGCTTGCCTTACACATACATAAAAACCCGAACAGCTTATCCTTTACAAACTCGCCCACATTACTCATGCACCTCTAAGAGTTTTATAACAACAACTATGACGGACAGGCCCGCCATACCCCGAATGTACAAGAACCCTGGACTCGGGTAACATGCAAAAGATAAGCCTCGAAAAACGGGGCTTCCTAACACGAATCGTGATCCTAAGAGCGAGGATCCACAACCGATGTACCTCTACTGCGGCATGAACGCGGCGAAGGAGGTCGCATAACAGTACCAAGTATGTGAATCGTAAAATCATACATGAAATCATAATAGTCTATATAAAGCAGGAGACATGTATGATAACCAAGCTACAGTTCACAACATAAAAGCAACCAAGTCAAGTCAGGAACTCACGCCCTCAAGTCATCCATCATGCCCGTGGAACTCCTTCCTCACTGCCGGCAGTCTAGGTACAAATCATGTGATACGTATAACATGTCTCGGCCCATCTCATGGACCCAGTATAGAAACGTGTGGAATACATTCCCGGTTCATCTCATGAACACGGTAGTCGAGTGGAATACATTCCCGGTTCATCCCATGAACACGGTAGTCGAGTGGAATACATTCCCGGTTTATCCCATGAACGCGGTAGTCGAGTGAGATACATTCCCGGTTCATCCCATGAACGCGGTAGTCGAGTGAGATACATTCCCGGTTCATCCCATGAACACGGTAGTCGAGTGAAATACATTCCCGGTTCATCCCATGAACACGGTAGTCGAGTGAAATACATTCCCGGTTCATCCCATGAACCGGTATAGAAACGTCCATCACAAATCAGCCGGCCCTCCATCGAGAGACGCGGTGGTATAGAAACACAATACTTGCACAACAAAGGCTATCACAACAAGCATAGGCAAGTTACACAACAACAAGCATAGGAAAGTTACACACACTCAGGGTACTTTCATTTTTCAAAGTCCGGGTCTTAACCCAAAGTACTACATACGTTAAATTCTTTTAAAAGATCCATTCCTTTTTCAAAAGTCACCCGACACAGTAGTATAAAGATAGAGTGACCTATATTTTTAAGTAAACCAACACACATTCTTTTTAAAGTCAAGTAACAACATTCCTTTTCCTAAAGTTCGGTTTGCCTAGTTTGATTACTCAAGTTCCATTTTGAGAGATTTCATAGTTCAAAGTCTTAATCACGTAATTCCTTTTAGAACAATTGAGTAATATAAGTCTTATGTAGTAGGTTATTCATAACAATCTTATTAAAGCAAACATGATCTAGGAAAATGTAATATCATTTTGTCTCATCTTAGCTTCATGCGGATGGAGGTTTCTTGGTTTTAATAATACAATTCATTAGTCAGTACATTTCCTTTATTAACGCTGCAGTGGTTTTTTCGATACTTGTTCTCATTTCCGAAATCCATATAACATTCTTAAGCCGTTATACCTAACTTCCCATAAAGCTAGTATAACTCTTAAGTTTTCAAAAACCAAGTATTACTCTTCTATCAAAACGATTCATAAATCTTTTGAAATACTTCATGTTCTTTATTATCACACATCAAGCCAGTTATAGTTCAAATCAGTTACCTTTAAAAACCACAAAGCATTTTCTTACCTACATAAAGTATTATAACTAACTTCCCATAAAGCGTTATAACACTTTATGTTTTAGACCAATCAAATACATTTAACACGTACGCGTCACCGTACTACATAGTTATACACATATCATGCTAGAAGAGATAGAAAGAGGTTCACATACCTCGCGACGAGTATCGACTAATAGCAAAACGCTCCAAGTACTTCAAACCGTCGGCTACTCCTTAAGCCAAGTAGATCGCGCCACACGTAGTACTTCAACCTATAAAGGCCACAAGGCGCCTATTAACATCTAGATCTCAACGTAGAATATTCTACAGAACATTCGGCCTCCCAATGAGCGTAAATCTCTCTCTCTATCGAGGCCGCTACCAAGCCAACCAGGGGGGTTTACACGTCTAACCGGATGTGTACGATTCTACTTCACAGTAAAGCTACACGAGTCTACTGTAATACAGTCCTATGTAATTACAGTTCAGTTCTCTTCTTTATTATTCAGGCTTAAGTCAAAAGACATTGCCGCAAAATTATGATCAGTTCTATATATAGTATACTTCAACTATATATTCCTACAACATGTAATTTCCAATTACAATAAGGGGACAAGTTTAGTTACCTCGATAAGCCCAAAATTATCCAAGTTTAAAGTCGATCCTGAGCAAGGTTTAGCTCACTCGTGCGCTCAATCCGCTCAAGAAACCCTTCAAGTTCTACGCAACTTCTACTTATAACTTCAACTACGGTGAAGATTTTCCTTAGGGTTTCGTTTAGTGGCTAAAGGAAGTATGATAGTATTTTTCCAAGGCAGATAAAGGGTACTGTGGAAAGTACTACAAGGTATTTGGGCTAAAGTATTTAGGCATAACAACAATACTTGGAGAGTATTTCTTTACCAAGGGGGGTAGTATTTCGACTAGCACAACTAGGCTAGGGGGAGGGGGTTCTCGGCTAGAACCACTAGGCAAGGGGGGTTCGGCCGAGGGCCTTCAGAGGGGAGAGTGGTGGTGTTTGACGAGAACAAGCAAGAGGAGAGGGAGGGATTTTCAAGACTTAGGAACATTTGTGGATGAAGAAAACCTTCAAGCAAGCGGAGAATTTATAGGCTAACAAAAGGCCCACCAATGGCCAAGATGAACCCAAGTGCATAGCAAGAGAAAGTCCAAGATTTACCCATGTGCAACCTTATCCAATTACACAAAATATCCTACCTAACCCTTGACCAAAATTTCAACACAAACGCGTGCGTGCAAGCCCACTTTGCCGTCCAAACATGCCACGAGGTGACACTTGTCACCTCTCGTTGGTCCAAAATATTCCGTCTCTCGGAAAAATCCGCAAAAATTATTAATGACATAGCCGGAATTTTCCCTACGCAAGCTGTGGAAACGTTTCGTCGGAAAACTATTCGTTTCGAGTGTTGTGCACAATTTCGTCCATAGTGCCTAACTTTAAGGCTAAACTTTTATACGTACGCCCTCACGTACATACTCTGGAAATACGGGGTATAACACCCTATGCGGTCTGTGTGACTATGCGGTCTATTGAGACTATGCGATGCGGGAGTCGAGGAGAACCGGTTAGCTACCCCGATGCGAGGAATACCTCATGCAGTGCAGTGTGACCTATGCGGACTGCGGAGTCGATTAGCACGCATAATGATACTATGGGCGATTGCCTTGCTTCATCATTCGCGGCTAGAAAAGACACATTCTGATTTACCTATTATTGTTCTTGTTTGTGATATGGCACTATGTGGTGTGATTGTATTTGCAAATGGTTTTAAATACTTTGATTTGATTAAGTACTTTCTGATTTCACATACTTGGTACTGTTATCGACCTCCTGGGCTGCTCATGCCTGGTAAAGGGCAGCAGTGCTAGATCCACATCCTTAGGATCTTTTGCTTTGGTGTCGAGCTCCATCTTCTCCGAGGCTCGACTTTTGGTATGATCTCCCGTTGTTGTATATAGTTTTGTACATTCAGGTATGGCGGGCCTGTCGCCATAGTTGTTTATCTTCTTAAGTGCAGTAGTCCTATTGTACAGTTGGGATGTAGCGCAAAACTATGTTTATATATATATGAAAAGGCGACATGTTCTCACATAAAGCGTGTCTCATTTTAAAGCTGTTTCATGTCTTGTTTTATATTCTGATTACTACGATGTATGACTACTTGGGTGCGGGTAAGGCACGATCGCCCGAACGGTCGTGACAATTGGACTCGATGGCATTCCCGGGCACATTATCGGGTGATGGTGTTCGTGGATACGGCAAAGATTGGCAATCAAGTCTTGGCGAGACCTACTACTCGACCGAGTGCGCAGATTTCTTAGAAATTTGGCGAGTTATTATCGTAGGTTTGTAGAGCGCTTTGCTTGATTTCAAAGCCGCTGACTAGCCGACTCGTATGCGCCTAAGTTCCAGTGGACAGAGGCTTGCGAGAAGGGCTTCCAGTTACTGAAGGAAAGGTTGACTACGGCTCCAGTTCTTACTCTTCCTGAGGGGTTAGACGGGTACGTGATTTATTGTGATACAACACGGCAAGGTTATAGCCTATGCTTCCCGGCAGTTACAGAAGCATGAGAGGAATTACCCTACCCACGACTTAGAGTTGGCCGCAATTATTCATGCCTTGAAGATTTTGAGACATTATTTGTATGGGGTTCATGTGGATATTTATACAGACGACAAGAGCCTCAAAGATATCTTCGTGCAGAGGAGTGAACTTGCGACAAAGACGGTGGTTAGAGTTGTTGAAAGATTATGATGTTGATATTCTATACCATCCGGGGAAAGCCAACGTGGTTGCTGATGCCTTGAGTCGTAGATCGATGGGGAGCACACGAGGTGCGGAGAGACAGGACATGGTCCGTCAGATCCATCAGCTAGCGAGCCTTGGGGTTCGATTGATCGATACCGATGATAGTGGGGTACGGGTTCGTGAGGTTGCCGAGTCTTCCATCGTTGAGGAGGTGAAGAGGCGACAGTATGAGGACCCAGTGTTGGTACGGTATCGAGATGCAGCTCTTCGGGAGGAGAAGAGTCTATTCGAGGTAGCGCCTGATGGGGTGCTAAGATTTGAGGGCCGGTTGTGTGTTCCCGATGTGACAGGACTTCGTCAGCAGATTCTGGGGGAGGCACACAGTGCTCGTTATTCTATTCATCTGGGGTAGACCAAGATGTACCATGACCTCAGATGTATGTATTGGTGGGATGGCCTGAAGAGGGACGTGGCAGGTTTTGTTGCACAGTGTCCTAATTGCCAACAGGTCAAGGTCGAGCACCAGAGGCCTAGTGGGCTATTGAGATTCCGACATAGAAGTGGGAGGTGATCAACATGGACTTTGTTACAGGTTACCGCACTCGGAGGAAACGACTCCATTTGGGTTATTGTTGTGGTGACGAAATCAGCCCATATCCTTCTCGATCGGACGGCGTTTTGGTGAGGACTACGCGATTGTATATCGAGAGATTGTGAGGCGCACGAGTCCCTTTGTCGATTATATCGGATAGAGAGCCCGGTTTGGCTAAATGGAGGTCTTTCCGTAAGAGATTAGGGACACAGTGAGTCTCGATGACGTTTCATCCTCGGGTCGACGGGCAGGCAGAACGTACTATCCAGACACTTGAGGATATGCTGCGAGCCTGCATGATTGATTTCAGGGGTAGCTGGAAGGAACATTTGCCTCTTGTGGAGTTTGCTTATAATAACATTCTGATTCCAAAGATCTGGATGGCGCCATACGAGGCTTTGTATGGGCAGAAATGCAGGTCGCCGATTGGTTGGTTCGACGTAGGCGAGGTGCAGTTAGTTGTCCCAGACTTGGTTCAGCAGGTTGTGGATAAGGTGAAGCTTATCCAGGAGAGAGTGTTAGCAGCTCAGAGTCGGCAGAAGTCATATGCGGATAATCGGCATCGGCATTTGGAGTTTCAAGTAGACGATTGGGTCTTCTTGAAGGTATCACCCATGAAGGGTGTGATGAGATTCAGAAAGAAGGGAAAACTTAGCCCGAGGTACATTGGGCCCTACCAGATCATCCGTCGAGTAGGCAAGGTTGCCTATGAGTTGGATCTGCCATCAGAGTTAGAGGCGGTACATCCGGTCTTCCATGTTTCTATGTTGCGGAAGTGTATCGGAGATCCAGCGAGAGTTTTACCTGCTAGTGAGGTCCAGGTGACAGAGGGGTTATCGTATGAGGAGAGTCCCATAGCGATACTCGATCGCGGTCAAAGTCGCGACCAAGGATGTGGCTTCCACAAAGTCTTGTGGAGGAATGATAACCGGGAGGAGATGACTTGGGAAGCGGAGGAGGACATGTTGAGGAAGTATCCTCACTTATTCCCTACACCTTCAGGTAATTCATTTTCCCTTACTTGTCAAGTTTTAATTGAAGTATTTTTGCTTAAAAGCTATTATGTGGCCATGTGTGGCATTATTGGTATGTCGGGGTTGTAAAAGGAAACTATGTCGCTAATTATAAGTTTTACTCCGAAAGAACATTCGGGGATGAATGTTTCTAAGGGGGGAAGAATGTTACACCAGTATTTCATAGACATGTGTCACGACCGAACCGGGCGTGGAGTGCCTTACCCGGGCACCCAAGTAGACATACATCAGAGTAATCAGCGGAACATAAAACAAGACATGACATAAATGAAATGAGAAACAGTTTATCTGAGAAAAGTTGCCTTTCGGCATATATAAAAACATGAAACCAAACAGTAACATCCCTTTTTCAAACTCTTCCCACAACAGTACTACAGACCTCTAAGAATGATATGACAATAATGGCGGGACAGGGCCCCGCCATACCCCTGAATGTAAGTACCTACAACGACAGGGGACTATACCACTGATAAGCCTCCGGAGAAACGGAGCTTCCCAAACGCTGAACTGTGACCCTATGAGCGAGGATCAACAACTGGTGTACCTCTACCTGCGGCATGAACGCTGTTATACCCCGTATTTCCAGAGTATGTACGTGAGGGCGTACATATAAAAGTTTAAGCCTTAAAGTAGGCAAAGTGGCGAATTTGGGCACCTGCGTAAAAAAGAATCGTTTTGACGAAACGCTTTACTAAACTTGCGAAGGAAAATTGCTATGTCATTTATAAGTTTTGCGGATTTTTCCGAGAGAAACATTTTGGACCAACGGAGTGTGACAAGTGTCACCTCACATGGCGTGACTTTGAGGCGTAATGGACGAAGGGTGGGGTGTAGTTGGTAGGATACATTGTGCAAGTTGGTGTGGTAGATGGATAAGGTCCACATGGTTAAATCTTGACCCTACACTTGCATGGCACTTGGCTTGATCTTGGCCATTGGTTGGCCATTGCTTGACCTATAAATACCATAAGTTGAAGACTTTCTTCATCCCTAAATATTTTCTAAGTGTTAAAATCCTCCCCTCTTAGTAGAGTTCTCGTCCAAGAAGCCTACCCTCCCCCTCGAGAAAGCTTGAGAGGGTCCCCGCCTCTTTGCAGTGTTCTAGCCTAGAATTACCCCTGCCTAGTTGTCTCGTATAAATACCCCCCTTTTGTGGTATAGAAATACTCTCCTAGTATTGTTATAATGCCCAAATACTTTAGCCCATATACCTTGTAGTACTTTCCAAAGTTACCTCTATACGTAGAGCCCGGAAATACTATTATATTTTCCCTCAGTCACAAAAACGAAACCCTAA
This sequence comes from Przewalskia tangutica, assembly GCA_029844215.1. Taxonomy (NCBI): domain Eukaryota; kingdom Viridiplantae; phylum Streptophyta; class Magnoliopsida; order Solanales; family Solanaceae; genus Przewalskia; species Przewalskia tangutica. Next base: position 42,335,786 of record CM056732.1, read on the forward strand.
GGAAAACCTTCATAGTCGGTTGAAGTGTTAAGTAGAAGTTGCGTAGAACTTCTAAGGGTTGTTTGGAGCGGGTTGGAGCACTCGGAGTAGGAGCTTAACGTTGCTCAGGAGCGACTTTAAACTTGGATAATTTTGGGCTCATCGAGGTAAATAATACTATCCTTCTAGTGTAATTGGAAATTACATACTGTAGTAGTATAGAAATGAATATAAGATTCATAGAAGAGAATTGAACTGTAATAGAAGGATATTACAGTATAGACTTGAACTGAAATCACATCAGAAGAATTTATAGTAGAAGATTAAACTGTACTTACATAGGACTGTATTTACAGTAGACTGATAACCTTTATTTGTTGAATGTTCTGCAAGTAGCATGTGCTACTTAGAAGGTGGACAAGGCTAGCCGGGTTATAGCCGTGGAGCGTTTTGCTTATAGTCGATAATCGTCGCGAGGTATGTGATTCTTCCTATACTCTTGAGCATGATATTTTAAAAGATATATATATATAGTACGGTAGACGTACGTGTGCTAACTGAACGTAGTTGTACGGCAATGTCTTTTGACTTAAGCCTGAATAAAATATATATATATATAGTACGGTGAAGCGTCGGTGCTAATTGAACGTAGTTGTACGACAATGTCTTTTGACTTAAGCCTGAATAATAAGAATCTTGAAGTATTTCAAAGGAATTAAGGAACATTTTTGAAAGAAGAATAATACTTGGTTTTGAAAACATAAGAGTTATACTAGCTTTATGGGAAGTTAGGTATAACGTCTTAAGAGAGATAAAGAGAATGGTTTTACTGATTTTAAAAGTTAAGAGACTTGATCTTATAAGATAAGAGACTTAACTTAATTGATTTGAAAGTTGTAAGATGTATGAAACCTCATTCGTGAGTAATGAGTACTTGGTTTTTAAGAATAAATGTTTCATGATTTGGAAATCGAAATGAGTATCGACAAACCATCGCAGCGTTAATAAAGGAAAATGTATTGAATAAATGAAGGATTATATTAAAACCAGTAGAAACCTCCATCTGCATAGAAGCTAAGATGAGACAAAATGATATTACATTTTCTAGATCATGGCTGCTTTAATAAGATGGTTATAAACAAGAATAAACTGCTCACATATGGCATATGTTACTCAATTGTTTTAAAAGAGATTAAGACATTGAACTATGAAACTTTTCTAAAATAAAGAGACTTGAGTAATTGAAATTAGGCAAACTGGAACTTTAGGGAAAAGAATGTTGTTGAAAAGGAAAGTGTTTTGGTTTACCTAAAAATGTGAGTCACTCTATTTTAATACTACGGGTATCGGGTGACTTTTATAAAAGGAATGGATCTCTTTAAAAGGAATTTAACGTACGTAGTACTTTAGGGTTAAAACCCGGACTTTGACATTAAATGGAAGTACTTTGAGTTGTGTATAACTTGCCTATGCTTGTTGTTGTATAACTTGCCTATGCTTGTTGTTGTGTAACTTGCCTATGCTTGTTGTTGTGTAACTTGCCTATGCTTATTGAGATAGTCTTTGTTGTGCAAGAATTGTGTTTCTATTCTACCGCGTCTCTCGATGGAGGGCCGGTTGACTTGTTGAGAACTTACTTGGACGTACCGGCAGTGACGGGAGATTCCACGGGTATGCTTCCATTAGCATTGTTACATGGGCATGTCTACACCGTTGATGGATTCTGTGGACATGTGACCATTTTGGTTATGGCGAAGTATCGTAACTTACGGTTGTGATTGGGTGCCTGGCCAATTCACTTGCCGTCGGCCTACGTGGCAGTGGATCTGGTGGGCGAGTGTACTTCGGCACGCGTGTCACCAGCGGTGTTTGGATGGGCCGTGACTTACGGTTGTGATCGGGTGCCTGGCCTATTCACTTGCCCCGCCGCCACGTGGCGGTGGATCTGGTGGAGGCTGGTGCACTTGCCACATGTCGACCATGATACGGTTGTGCGGTATTATCGTACGGTCGGATCCGGTAGTTATACTTGCCCGTGACGTTTTATCGACAGGTGGGACTGGTGTTCATATATACTCCTTGGTGTTGTTATATCATAGGCCGGCGGTGAGGAAGGAATTCCACGCACGAGTGATGATTTGGAGGCGTGAGTCCACGACTTGATATATTTGTTTATATGCGGTGTCAGTAGTTTGGTTATCATACATGTCTCCCCGCTTTATATAGTGCTATGATTTCATTTACGATATTTCTGATTTCACATACTTGGTACTGTATCGACCTCCTGGAAATGCGTTCATCGCGGTAGAAGTCTGTCCAGTGTCGATCCCCGCTTTTAGGATCACCTTTCGTATTGAAGCTCGTTCCTTGGAGGCTTATCTTTGGTATGTTACCCGAGTCCAGAGGTTCTTGTACATTCTGTGGTATGGCGGGGCCCTGTCCGTCATAGTTGTTGTAAAAATCTTAGAGTCCGTGAGCAATGGGCAGGGTTGTAAGGATTAGAATCGCTCAAATGTTTATATATATATGTTGAAAGGCAAACCGCTTTGGTTGGCCTATTTTCTTTATCTTGATCCATGTCTATTTGAATGTTTAAGTTTTTATTTCCGGTTTTCTCGATGTTGTATCACTAGGGTGCCCGTAGGCACGATCCACGCCCGAGTTCGGTCGTGACAAAGTGGTATCAGAGCGATTAGTCCTCTGAAAGTGTCTGACCGTGTCTAGTAGAAGTCTTGATTATCGATGTATTGTGCACCACATCTATAATCGTGAGTCGGACATTTAGGATTAGTTTCATTCTTCTCATTCCGAGATCGTACCTTAGAGCTATGTTGTAAGTTGGACCCCTCCACGTATCTCGTTTGTACCGCTTATGCCCGCGCAGGTAACCGGGCGGCAAGGGCAAGGCAGCGAGGAGATGCGAGTAAGCGTGGCGATCTCTGAGACCACGAGACTGAGCCTCGATCCCGATGGAGCAGGAGATGGGTTACAAGGTTGGCGATTAATGGCGAGGTTGTGGCGGACTTGAGAGATAGGCCGGGCGCAGCATTCGATGCCGATGGTTCACTAGATCGAATAGTTTAAGGCTACGAGATTTTCTGCGTTGTAACCGCGAGTTTTATGGGTCGAGCCCGAGGATGATCCGCAGGAGTTCATCCGAAGCGATTCTGTGGATCGCCAGAGTGATCAAGGCATCGGAGACCGAGTCGGTGGTCCTAAGTTCGCATCGGCCGCGTGATACATGATCGGTGGTTTGATTCGTGAGCTGTCCCCGGGAGAGAATGCACTTCCGGCTGTATGGAACGAGTTCTGAGGCCTTCTTGCACATTTCTTGCCTCGCGGATGAGAGGCTCGGGCCGGCAGATTTTTGGTGTTGCGCAGAGCGGCGCGCGGTTCGGGAGTACAATGTGGAGTTCGACTCGTTGGCCGTGACGCCCCGCGTTAGTAGCTTGTATGGAGGATCGAGTGCACCGATATGTTCTGAGGCTCGATGATTACCCTGCAGAGTTGTTGGTGTAGCTCTTCATAGGGCATGGACATCGTCGCATGCGAGCTTATGCACTGGATGTGAGGCGGAGAAATCGACGGAATCAGCAGAAGAGGCGAACAAAGAGGTCCTGGTGACTTTCGAGGCGGATCGCCTCGCCAGTGAACTAGTTATGTACCTCGCCCGGTCTGATTGGTCCTCACGGCGCCGGGACGCCCGGGATATTCGGAAGCGGTCGGGGCTTCCAGGTTTCAGAGTTTCGGGGGAGTAGAAGTGTTCGCCGGATGAGGCCGCCCGTATCTCAGTGTGACCATTGTGGTAAAGCCCATAGAGGGGAATGTCGTACTGGTTTGGGAGATTGCTATACTTGCGCCGAGGGCCATTTGTGAGAGGACTCCGACTGTGGGTAGCTTGGTGGGATAGCATAGACTACTAGACCAGTTGCGGGTTCCTCACCTTCCATAGCTAGGCAGGATGTACACACACCGGCAGGCCACGGTAGAGGTCGCGGTGGAAGTTCCCAGTTTTAGCGGTCCTTTGAACCGCCTATTTTCAGGTATATCCTTAACCCTCTAGAGACTTGTATGTATTGATGTTATGATGATGTGTCTAGTGTTATGTTCGGATAGCTTTGTGCTAAAATGTGATTTAGAAGCCTGGTTAGTGACAAGGGTAAGCCTGGGGGTGAGAAAATGATGAACCTTAGGATGTATTGTGTGATAAGTCCCTGGGTAGTGTGAAATGGAAGTGGTAGCTTTCATGACCTGTAGAGGTAAGATTGTTCCGGATCGGGAAACAAGAGCTTGATGCGTAAGTGGGTCGGGTTGGGGCCATATTGCGGGCCAACCCGCGGCCTGTTTCGAGGTGGGGTCAGCTCTGGGTGGTCCCGCCAGGTGGTAGGGTCACGAGGGTGCAAGGCCCAAGTTTAGATGACCATTGTATGAGTTCGTGGATGTGTTCAACCATAAGCGGATCGTGAAGGCCAGGAATGGCCTTAAGGGAGATTGAGGCTAGTAAGATGACCAAGTTTGGAGGTGGTGACTCCAAAGTTTTGGGAACTGAAGCGATGACTGAAGTGTGGTACGTATACTAGAAGAGTTCAAGTGTTCGAGAAGGGCACGACGAGTAAGGAAGGAAGAGAACGTGTGTTATTTTGTGGCCATGTGTGGCATTGGAAACTTGTTTAAGTTAAGAAGAACTTTATCGTTATCCGTCTTAAGAAGGAACATTCGGGACGAATGTTTCTAAGGAGGGGAGAATGTTATACCCCGTATTTCCAGAGTATGTACGTGAGGGCGTACATATAAAAGTTTAAGCTTTAAAGTAGGCAAAGTGGCGAATTTGGGCACAAGTGCCGAAAAAAATCGTTTTTCGATGAAACGTTTTACTAAACTTGCGAAGGGAAAATTCCGGCTATGTCATTTATAATTTTTGCGGATTTTTCCGAGAGACGAAACATTTTGGACCAACGGGAGGGTGACAAGTGTCACCTCACATCGCGTGACTTTGGGCGGCAATGGACGAAAGGGTGGGGTGTAGTTGGTAGGATATTTTGTGCAAGTTGGTGTGGTAGATGGATAAGGTCCACATGGTTAAATCTTGACCCTACACTTGCATGGCACTTGGCTTGATCTTGGCCATTGGTTGGCCATTGCTTGACCTATAAATACCCCTCTAAGTTGAAGACTTTCTTCATCCCTAAATATTTTCTAAGTGTTAAAATCCTCCCCCCCTCTTAGTGAGAGTTCTCGTCCAAGAAGCCTACCCTCCCCTTGAAAGCTTGGCGAGAGGGTCCCCTTTGTGAGTGTTTCTAGCGAGGTACCCATGCCTGCTGTTGTCTCGTATAAATACCCTTTTGTGGTATAGAAATACTCTCCTAGTATTGTTATAATGCCCAAATACTTTAGCCCATATACCTTGTAGTACTTTCCAAAGTTACCTCTATCGTAGAGCAGGAAATACTATTATATTTTCCTCACCACAAAAACGAAACCCTCAGAAAAACCTCCATAGTCGGTTGAAGTGTTAAGTAGAAGTTGCGTAGTACTTCTAAGGTTTGATTGGAGCGGATTGGATCACTCTGAGTAGGAGCTAAACGTTGCTCAGGAGCGACATTAATCTTGGATAATTTTGGGCTCATCGAGGTAAATAATACTATCCTTCTAGTGTAATTGGAAATTACATCGTAGTAGTATAGAAATGAATATAAGATTCATAGAAGAGAATTGAAGTTGTAATAGAAGGATATTACAAAGATAGACTTGAATCAAATCACATCGGAAGAATTTATAGTAGAAGATTAAACTGTACTTACATAGGACCTGTATTCTGATGACGATAACCTTTATTGGTTGAATGTTCTGCAAGTAGCATGTACTTAGAAGGTGGACAAGGCTAGCGGGTTATAATGAGTGAGCGTTTTGCTTATAGTCGATAATCGTCGCAGGTATGTGATTCTTCCTATACTCTTGAGCATGATATTTTAAAGATATATATATATATATAGTACGGCAGACGTCGTGTGCTAATGAACGTGGTTGTAATGGCAATGTCTTTGACTTAAGCTGAATAAAATATATATATATATAGTGGCATGCAGTGGCGTCTGGTGCTAATTTAAAAGAACGTGGACAGTTATGCGACAATGTCTTTTGACTTAAGCCTGAATAATAAGAATCTTGAAGTATTTCAAAGGAATTAAGGAACATTTTTGAAAGAAGAATAATACTTGGTTTTGAAAACATAAGAGTTATACTAGCTTTATGGGAAGTTAGGTATAACGTCTTAAGAGAGATAAAGAGAATGGTTTTACTGATTTTAAAAGTTAAGAGACTTGATCTTATAAGATAAGAGACTTAACTTAATTGATTTGAAAGTTGTAAGATGTATGAAACCTCATTCGTGAGTAATGAGTACTTGGTTTTTAAGGAATAAATGTTTTACTGATTTCGGAAATCAGAATGAGTATCGACAAACCACTGCAGCGTTAATAAAGGAAATGTATTGAATAAATGAAGGATTATATTAAAACCAGTAGAAACCTCCATCTGCATAGAAGCTAAGATGAGACAAAATGATATTACATTTTCTAGATCATGGCTGCTTTAATAAGATGGTTATAAACAAGAATAAACTGCTCACACATATGGCATATGTTACTCAATTGTTTTAAAAGAGATTAAGACATTGAACTATGAAACTTTTCTAAAATAAAGAGACTTGAGTAATTGAAATTAGGCAAACTGGAACTTTAGGGAAAAGAATGTTGTTGAAAAGGAAAGTGTTTTGGTTTACCTAAAAATGTGAGTCACTCTATTTTAATACTACGGGTATCGGGTGACTTTTATAAAAGGAATGGATCTCTTTAAAAGGAATTTAACGTACGTAGTACTTTAGGGTTAAAACCCGGACTTTGACATAAAATGAAAGTACTTTGAGTTGTGTATAACTTGCCTATGCTTGTTGTTGTATAACTTGCCTATGCTTGTTGTTGTGTAACTTGCCTATGCTTGTTGTTGTGTAACTTGCCTATGCTTATTGAGATAGTCTTTGTTGTGCAAGAATTGTGTTTCTATTCTGTACCGCGTCTCTCGATGGAGGGCGGTTGACTTGTTGAGAACTTACTTGGACGCGTCTGGCGGTGGGAGATTCCAGGTATGCTCCATTAGCATTGTTACATGGGCATGTCTACACCGTTGATGGATTCTGGACATGTGACCATTTTGGTTATGGCGAAATCGTGACTTACGGTTGTGATCGGTGCCCGCCGATTCAACGCCCCGTCGACCACGTGACGGTGGATCTGGTGGAGGCTAGTGTACTCGCCACGTGCCGACCGCGAGTCGGGATTTGGATGGAGCTTCGTGACTTACGGTTGTGATCGGTGCTGCCGATTCACTTGCCGTCGGCTCACGTGGCGAGTGGATCTGGTGGAGGCAGTGCACTTGCCACGCGTGTCGCCTTCATGATATGGTTGTGCGATATTATTGGTACGGTCGGATCGGTAGTTATACTTGCCCGTCGGTTTTATTGACACAGTGGGACACGGTGTTCATATATACTCCTTGGTGTTGTTATATCATTGCATCGCGGTGAGGAAGGAATTCCACGCACGCAGTGATGATTTGGGCGTGAGTCCACGACTTGATATGATCGTTTATATGTGGTGTCAGTAGTTTGGTTATCATACATGTCTCCCGCTTTATATGATCGCTATGATTTCATTCTGATATTTCTGATTTCACATACTTGGTACTGTTGTCTTGACCTCCTTCTGGTGCGTTCAGCGTAGAAGTACATCGGTACATCGATCCCCGCTTTTAGGATCACCTTTCAGCGTATTGAAGCTCCGTTCCTTGAGGCTTATCTTTGGTATGTTACCACTGGTCTGAGTTCTTGTACATTCGAGGTATGGCGGCCACTGTCCCGTCATAGTTATTGTAAAAATCTTAAGTGCATGCCTTTATCAAATGGCGGGTTGTAAGGATTGTAAGTGTTCAAATGTTTATATATATATATGTTGAAAGGCAACCGTTTTGGTTGGCCTATTTTCTTTTATCTTGATCCATGTCTATTTGAATGTTTAAGTTTTTATTTCCGCTGGTTTTTCTCTGATGTTGTATCACTAGGGTGCCCGGTAAGGCACGATCCACGGGCGGGTTCGGTCGAAAACGCATATTTGAAGGAGAGTCAAACAACGGTACCAAGTATGTGAAATGAAAATATAAAAGAAATCATAGTAGTCTATATAAAGCAGGAGACATGTATGATAACCAAACTACAGTTCACAATAAATAAGCAGTCATGTCAAGTCAGGGACTCACGCCCTCAAAGTCACCACTCAAATATAACTATGGGTCTCACGCCCACAACATCCATCATGCGTGGAATACCTTCCATCGCTGCGGCGATCTATGATATAAAAGCACCAAGGAATGCACATGAACACGGTGTCCCACGTGTCATAATAAAACCGTGACGGGGTAAATCTGAAGGCATAATGACTACTAAAACCCACAGTACCAACAAGGTCATAAATCGTATCACAGGTGCTCTAGACCGCCAGCATGATCGAAGGCCGCCACTCGCGCAGTATCAAATGTGCGTCTAGTCCTGGAACTTCCGCGACTCGCATAGGCCACTCACATAGGCCGCATGAGGTATTCCGCATCGGGGTAGCTACTCCCTAAGATCGTCCCGGACTCGCGATCCGCATGTAGCCGCATGAGGTATAACCCGCACACTAACCGGAACTCGTAGCTCGCATAGGTCCCGGACCGCATGAGGTATTCTCGAATCATAGTCACCGCATCGCTGAGCTATACCCGCGTCGGAGGCGCCTTAACCCCGTATCATGTCAAGAGGTGAGTGATATAATACTAACATAACGACATCGTTAAACAACATAAGCACAACAAAAACCTCTTTACACAAACATCACAAGACACTAACACACGTAGCATCCTAACATGTTTACTTATCAAATCAACAAGAAATTATTACAAGGCTATCACAAACCAACACAATCAAGTTATTCACACAAGGTACTTTCTACTTTATGTTAACAAGTTAGGGTTTTATCCCCAAGTACTTCATACATTAACTCTTTCAAAAGATCCGTTTCTTTCACAAAAGTCACACAATACCAGTAGTATAAAAATAGAGTGACTATCTTTTTAAGTAAACCAAAACACTTCCCTTTGTAAAATCAAGTATGACATTATTTTCCAAGCGTTCAAGTTGCCTAATTTCAAATGCTCAAGTTTCTCATTTTGAAAGGTTTAAGTAGTTCATAGTCTTAATCAATTAATAATATAATTCTCTTTTAAAACAATCGAAACATATACCTTATGTGTGAGTAGGTTATTCTTGTTCATAACAATCTTATTAAGCGACCATGATCTAGGAAATGTAATATCATTTTGTCTCATCTTAGCTTCTATGCGGATGGAGGTTTCTCTGGTTTTAATAATACATTTTTCAAAACATTTCCTTTATTAGCAACGATGGTTCGTTCGATACTTATTCTGATTTCCGAAATCAGTGAAACATTATTCCTTTTAAAAACCAAGTACTCATCACTCACGAATGAGGTTTCACACTTTTTAACAAAATTCATATTAATTCAATTAAGTCAAGTCTCTTATCTTTTAAGATCAATAAACCATTCTTTTTATCTCTCTTAAGTCGTTATACCTAACTTCCCATAAAGCTAGTATAACTCTTAAGCTTTTAAAACCAAGCATTTCCCTTCTTTCAAAAACGATTCTTAATTCTTTTGAAATACTTCAAGATTCTTATTATTAGACTCAAGTCAAAAGACATCGCGGTAAAACCACGTTCGATTAACACCGCGTCGTCAGTACTATATATATTCTTTTAAAATATCATGCTCAAGAGGATAGGAAGAATCACATACCTCGCGACGATTATCGAATATTAGCAAAATGCTCCAAAGTATTGTAATCCTGCTAGCCTTTTCCACCCTTCGAGTAGAATACGTTACTCGCAGTACTTCAACCTATAACGATTATATAAGTCTATCAATGTCTAGACTACTCTGTAGAATAAATCTAGATACAAGATTCTACGGAAAAATTGGCGTGACTTCCTACCAGTCAAACTACACAAGTCTCGTAAATACGAGTCCTATGTAAATCTGATTCAATTCTCTTCTTATATACCTTCCTTGTATATAACTTATACTTAATTCTTATACTTCAACAGTATGCAAACTCTAATTATAAAAGGGGGACAAGAGTATTTACCTCGATAAGCCCAAAATTATCCAAGTTTAAAAGTCGATCCTGAGCAACGTTTAGCTCCTACTGCAGGGGCGCTCCAGCCCGCTCCAAACAACCCTTAGAAGTTCTACGCAACTTCTTCTTAATATTTCCACCAACTGTGAAGATTTTCCTTAGGGTTTCGTTTTGAGACTAAAAGGACATAAGGTAGTATTTCCGGGCTCTACGTATAGAGGTAACTTTGGAATACTACAAGGTATAAGGCTAAGGTATTTTGGAATAGTAACAATACTTGGAGAGTATTTTCTACCAGAGGGGTATTTTTGAGAACAACTAGGCAAGGGGGTATGTCTCGGCCAACACCACTAGGAGGGTGTTTGGTCAAGGCCTTCTCAAGGGGAGGGTGCTCTTTGGAAGAGAACACTACTAAGAGGAGAGGATTTTCAAGACTTAGAAAACATTTTGTGGATGAAGAAGTCTTGACTAAGGGTATTTATAGGGAATTCAATGGCCAAGATCAAGACAAGTGGGGGGCAAGTGGAAGGTGAGGATTTGCCCAAGTGCCCCCTAGCCATCTACTCCTCAATTCACTCCAAACATTGACCCATGGATTAGGCCACAAAAAATGCCAAGAAAATGCCCCACTTTGGCCACTAGACACGGCAGGGGTGACAAGTGTAAGCCTCTCGTTGGTCCAAAATATTTCATCTCGGAAAAATCCGAAAAATTATAAATGTTGCAACGTAATTTTCCTTATGAAAGTTCGGAAAACGTTTACGTCGGAAAACAATTCTTTTCGGGGGTTGTGCACAAATTTCGTCCCTTGCCTAACTTAAGGCTTAAACTTTCGTACGTACGTCCTTACGTACATACTCAGGGAATACGGGGTATAACATTCTCCCCTCCTTAGAAACATTCGTCCCGAATGTTCCTTCTCAAGACAGATAACGACAAGTTCCTCTTAACTTAAACAAGTTGCCAATACCACACCTGGCCACAAAATAACACACGCGCAATTACTAAATCCAAGTCCATAAGGAATCACCTCTATCACTACAAAAGCTCTCACCCGAGGTCTAAAATATACTCCCTTCGCACCTTCACTTTACAAAAGATATGATCACATCTATGATCTCAACACATGCTCGCTTCTTCCCTTACTCATCGTACCTTTCTCGTACACTCGAACTCTTTCTCACAACTTACCACATTTCTGTTATTGCTTCAGTTTCCAAAATCTCTGGATGGATCTCCGATATTTTCCGATCATAGCAACACGAAAAGACCGGACGTACTGCCTCCTAAGTCGGACGGCAAATGCTAACTTATAGGCAACCTGGCCTATTCAACAACCAATCTGAAAATGCCCAAAAGTACTTTGGGTTAAGTTTTCCCTGCTTTCCAAAACTCGTCACACCCTCTCCGGGGTGGTACCTTCAAGAAGACTGTTACACCCCGTATTTACAGGACATGCTTTAAGAACGTGCGTAAGAACTCGCAAGTGTTAAGATTTGAGACTTGTAAAAAAATTTATCGGAATTGTGAAATTGTCGGAAAACGTAATATTGTGACGAATGGGAGGGCGACACGTGTCACCCCCCATTATGGTGCCTTGGACGAATTGTAGCATGGGCACAAGGGTCATTTGACCCTTGTTAGGAAGACAAGTCTTGCTAATAGAGAGCTTGACATAATTGACTAAGTCAAAGGGTCCAAAGTCTTGATATTTATTAAGAGATCATCCAAACCACCCAATTGTTTGCATCTTGACCCTCCATGTCCCTATATTATACTACTAGTAGCAAGAGAGATGCCAAAACGTAGAAAATTTTCAAGAAAAATTGGAAGACATACCACATTGCTCTCGGGTTCATGTCATTTGAAAAGGAAAAAAATTTGTTTCTTGTCCATTAAGCTCCACACTTTAAACCAAGGTTCTTGAGGGTAGTGTAAGCTTATCTCAATAGAAAAATCTTGGAAAAAGATAGTTTACGGGTTAGTCAGCGAAAACCTAGTTGTCTTTCTAGGTTTTGGATTGGAATTTGAAGGAAAGTTGTTGGTATGGTTCTAAGGGTCTCAAGTAGCGGATTGGCGTCTTGAAGAGGCTCTAAGTTGCTAAGGAAGCGACTTGGATTGAATTTGGATTAAGATTCGTTGAGGTATAATCTTGTCTCTTAGAAGTGTTACAAGATTATTTTTATTGTTGTTATCTTTACATGTTGCTAGCATGAAGTATATGTGTTGAAGTTTATAAGGATTATGGATTGATTGTAGCCTTGGAAATCCGAAATGTAATGTCAGCCATGTTAAGTTGGATTACAATTTAGTCGTTATTAGAATCGTCGCATGTTGTTGACTTAAAGATTATAGTAGTTATAGTCGTTTGCGACTTGATATCATGTTGGGCTAATAACTTGGATTGAAATGGAAATTGGATAAGAATTGATGTTGTAGTATTTCAAGTTAGCCGAATTGGACATATAGTTTGTATTTGTTTGATATCTATTGTGGGGAGGAATTTTACACGGCTAGTAGGCGTGTAATCCCCTATTGATAATTGCATTTGATTGGGCCTTATGTGGCGTGTTTGGTTATTGTATTCGGCCTTGAAAAAGGTGGCAAAGTAAGTAAAAACAAAGGAGGTGTTGTCCGATTTTCCGTAGAATTTAGCGACTTAGCACCTAGAATATTCTACGTTTGAAGTAAGAGGTTAATGGACGTATTGTGACCATTATAGGTTGAAGTACTAAGTATAGTGTATCCTACTTGAAGGATGGATTAGCTATCAAGATTGAAGTACTTTGGAGCATTTTGCTACTTGTCGATAATCGTCGCGAGGTATGTGAACCTCTTCCTTCCTTTGGCATGATTCTATGTATGGAATATACGTGGTATCATTTCATGTTTCCTTACTCTTAGAAGTTAAGAGGTAGTTGTGTGATTTGCTCACATGTAGAACTTTTCCTATCTTTTGAGCATGACTAGTTGCATGTATGTAGTGCGGTAGGCGTCTGACACCTTGATATCCTTTACTAGTTTTATACATAGCCAAGTCAGGTGAGTTAGGAGATTAACTCATTTCTTTGAAAGAATAAAGGATGTCTTAAGTTTTATTAAAGTTAAGGGACCTGAAGAGTTTTAAAGTATGTGATACTTGTTTCGTTTTAAGCGTATAAGTCCTTGGATAGGAAATTATATTTTTGGCTAAGGCATAAAGTGAATATAACGACTTTATGGGAGTTAGTTATATTTGCTTTATGGAAAGATAAATGACTTGATTTTAGTAAAAAGGCAACTTGATTTTAAGGCATCAATTGCCTAAGGTTTTATAATAAAAGGAGTCACTTGAGTTCTAAAGGTTAAGAGACTAATTGTATTTTTGAAAGTTAAGAGAATTGATTTGAAAGTATACAATACTTGGTTTTAAAAGTAGAAGTCTCTTGGTTATAAAAGAAAAGAGTTTTGTCTAAAACCATAAAGGGTTATAACGGCTTTATGGGAAGTTGGTTATAATGACTTTATGGAAAGTTAAGAGAATGGTTTCTCTAATAAAGAAATCAAAGAATTAACTTGTATTAAGGAAGGGCAATGTGATTTAAAGGTATCACTTGCTTAAAGCTTTTAAGTAAGTCACTTGATTTTAGAAGCGAGAAATGTATTTCTAAATGTTATACCAGTATTTCGAGTATATCGTGTGGGCGTCGTCTTTATTTGAGCCTTAAGTTAGGCATGTTTGAAATTTTGTGCACAACCCCGTAGAGAGTCGTTTCGGCGAAAGCGTTTTCCACGACTTCGTAGGAAAATTCGGTATGTCCTTTTTAATTTTTGCGGATTTTTCCGAGAGGCGAAACATTTTGGACCAACGGGAGGGTGGCGTGTCACCTCATTGGAAGCAAGTGGGCGTCAAGTGCACGATGTGGTTCACGTTTGGCTTGATCTTTTGGCTCACGTTTGTGCCACTATTGGCTCCTTGTTTTGGCCTTGTTTGTGGCTTGTTTGGTGCCATGTTTTGTGCCTTGTTTTGTGGAGTAGGGGTTAGGGTGCACTTGGCGATCAAGGCCTTACACTTGCCTTACACGTGGCTTGATCTTGTCCGTTGGTTGGCCTGGCTTCCCTATAAATACCCTCTCTTTGAAGACTTATTCATCACAAATTTCCAAGTCTAAATCCTCCTTCCCTTGTGAGCCATCGACCTAAGCCTCACTTCCCCTCCCACCGTGTGGCCCTTGGCGAGAACACCACTCCCCTAGCCTAGTTGTGCTAGCCAGAGCCTACCCACTTGGTAGAAAGTTGTCTTCAGTATTGTTATAATGCCCAAAATACCTTAGCCTTGTACCTTGTAGTATTCCAAGATACCTCTATCGTGAGCAGGAAATACTACCTTTTGTCCCTTTAGTCTCAAGCCGAAACCCTAAGGAAATCTTCATTGTTTGATTGAAGTATTTAAGTAGAAGTTGGTTAGAACTTCTAAGGGTTGTTTGGAGCGGGATGGAGCACATGATTGGAGCTAAGCGTTGCTAAGGATCGACATTTAACTTGGATAATTATGGGCTTATCGAGGTAATTATCTTGTCCTCTATTTGTAATTGGAAATTACATGTTGTTAGAATATATAGTTGAAGTATACTATATATAGAACTAAGCTTAATCTTTGTGACATGTCTTTTGACTTAAGCTGAAGAATAAAGAAAAGAAGCGACTGTATTTACATAGGGGTGTATTGCGGTAGACTTGTGTAGTATTCGAGTAGGGTTGTACACGTCGGATAGGCGTGTAAAACCCCAGTTGGCTTGGTGGCGGCCTCGTTTGAGGAGGAGATTCTGTTTGTTGCGGGGAGAGTCTTGCCGAATTTTACGTAGAAATGGAACCTTGTGTTTTGAAGTTAATGAGCGTTTGTGACCTTTTAGGTGAAAGTACTAAGAGTAGCGTATTCTACTTGAGGAGTGGAAAGGGCTAGCAAGGTTGTAGTACTTGGAGCATTTTGCTTATTATCGATACTCGTCGCGAGGTATGTGAACCTCTTCCTATCTCTTCTAGCATGATATGTGTGAACTATGTAGTACGGTGAGGCGTACGTGTGTTAGCGTGTGCGATTGTTTTAAAACATAAAGTGTTATAACGGCTTTATGGGAAGTTGGTTATAACTGACTTTATGTAGGTGAGAAAATGGGTTGTGGTTTTCAAAGGTAGCGATTTGGTTATAAGCGGCTTGTTATGTGTTAATGAAGAAGTTGAAGTATTTCAAAAGATTTGTGAATCGTTTTGAAAGAAAGAGTAGTACTTGGTTTTTGAAAAACTTAAGAGTTATACTAGCTTTATGGGAAGTTAGGTATAACGGCTTAAGAATGTTTTACTGATTTCGGAAATCAGGATGTGAATCGACAAACCACTGCAGCGTTAATAAAGGAAAATGTATTGACTAATGAATTGTATTATTAAAACCAGTAGAAACCTCCATCTGCATAGAAACTAAGATGAGACAAAATGATATTACATTTTCTAGATCATGGCTGTTGTAGCAAGATTGTTATAAACAAGAATAACCTATTCACACATAAGACATATGTTACTCAAATGTTTTAAAAGAGATTAAGACTATGAGTTATGAAACCTTTCTAAAATAAGTGACTTGAGCATTTGAATTTAGGCAAACTTGAACGTTTGGAAAATAATGTTGTTACTTGATTTTACAAAAGGGAAAGCATTTTGTTTACTTAAAAAGATAGTCACTATTTTTATACTACGGGTATTGTGTGACTTATGTGAAAGAAAGGGATCTTTTAAAAAGAGGTAATGTATGTAACACTTTAAGGTTAAAACCTGGTTTTTGGCATAAAATGAAAGTACTTTGAGTTGTGTGTAACTTGACCATGTTGTGTGTAATAGACTTGTTGTGCAAGGAATGTATTTCACTTGACCACCGGTTCATCCGGGAATGTATTTCACTCGACTACCGGTTCATCCGGGAATGTATTTCACTTGATCACCGGTTCATCCGGGAATGTATTTCACTTGATCACCGGTTCATCCGGGAATGTATTTCACTTGACCACCGGTTCATCCGGGAATGTATTTCACTCGACTACCGGTTCATCCGGGAATGTATTTCACTCGACTACCGGTTCATCCGGGAATGTATTCCACACGTTTCTATACTTGGTCCATAAGATGGGCCGAGACATGTTGTACGTATCACCTGATTTGTACCTAGACTGCCGGCAGTGAGGAAGGAGTTCCACGGGCATGAGGGATGACTAGAGGGCGTGAGTCCCTGGCTTGACATGACTGCTATTATGTTGTGAACTGTAGTTTGGTTATCATACATGTCTCCTGCTTTATCTAGACTATTATGATTTCATTTACAGTATTTTTACAGTTTCACATACTTGGTACCTGTCTGCGACCTCCTTCGGAAGTGCGTTCATGCAGCGGTAGAGGTACATCGATGCGTGGATCCTCGCTCATAGGATCACGATTCAGCGTATTAGGAAGCTCCGTTTCTCGGAGGCTTATCTTTTGGTATGTGTTCCACGAGTTGTAGGTTCTTGTACATTCGGGGTATGGCGGCCCCTGTCCCGTCATAGTCGCGTAAATCTTAAGTGCAGAAATCTTTTGTGGGCAGGGTTGTAAAAGGATTAAACTGTTCGGGTTTTATGTATATACTGAAGGCAACTATTTTGGTTGGCCTGTTTATTTATCACATCTCTTAATCCATGTCTATTTGCATGTCTAAGTTTTTATTTCCGCTGGTTTTCTCTGATGTTGTATCACTAGGGTGCCCGGGGTAAGGCACCAGTAACGGGCCCGGGTTTGGGTCGTTACAAGTGGTATCAGAGCAGTTAGTCCTCGGAAAGTGTCTACAGACCGTGTCTAGTAGAGTCTTGATTATCGGTGTGTTGTGCACCACATCTATAATCAGGAGGCTATAGGACATTTAGGATTGGTTTCTATTCTTCTCATTACGAGATCGTGCCTTAGATTTGTGTGATAAGTTGGACCCTCCGACGTGTTTCGTTTTACCGATTATGCCTGCGAAGGCAACGCCTGTGGGCAAAGGAGTAGCGAGGAGCTACTAGTCGAACTCGAGAGTTGTTAGGGCTTGTGCCTGTGGTATACAGATGATGTACCACGATCGGTGGGTTCTGCGCGAGTTTTGAGACCACGCACGAGCCTACGGTTTCGGTTAGGGGAAGACTTTAGGGTCATGAAGGAAGCCATTATGTTATTGACCAAGTTAGCAGTACTACAGTTTCCTCAGCAGGAGGTTATTCGGCCAGTACAGACAGGTGTACAGAGGATAGAGGGCCAACGCGGAGATCTGCGTAAGAGAGCTAGACCGGTTGGTTATCCCGGTGAGTTTTGGGCGAGCTGCCTCGAAAGAAGTGAGATATTCGTCGATCTACCCAAGACATACCCCGCAGCTCACGGTGGGAGATTTGATCCCACAAGGTATTTAGGAGCGGTCCGAGCTCCGAGGTCGAGGTTCTCATAGGGCGAGGATTTTCTCAGTCGAGACCACTTATTCCTCAGTGTTTCCATTGTAGTAAGCGTCATATGGGGAAATGCCGTCTTGGCACAGGTATTTGTTATTATTGTGGCCGTCCGGGCCATATACTGAGGGTATGTCCTTTTAGAAGGAGCACCAGTGAGGTGGCGCAGCCTATGAGGCCGATGGTTGGTTCCCTTTCCTCCACAGCTGTACGTCCCCCAGGGCAGGGTGTTCAGATGTTAGCCAGCCGTGGTAGAGGTCAGGGTGGAGTTTATAGTTCTGGCGGTCCTTCGAACCGCATAGATGACGCAACTACTGGGCAGGATCAGGAGGCGACATCGCACGGGGTTACAGGTATATTCTTTTGAATCATACGTGCATTATTAGATTCAGATTTTACCCTAGCGTATATGTTTTCCCTTTATTGATAGAGTTGTAAAGTGATAGTACCCCAGAGGTAGGGATACCTTGAATTAGTAAAGTGAGAAGTTTAGTGTTATGTTCGGTTAGCGTTGTGCTAAAATGTGATTTAGAAACCGGGTTAGTGAAAAAAAAAAGGGGTAAGCCTGGGGGTGAGAAAATGATGAACCTTAGAAAATGTCAGTTGAGACCTTAGAGGTAAGGTCGTCTTGAGTAAAAGATTTATTTTTATGTTTGACCTTTATCAGAGTGCGTAGTGTACGTGGGATATTTTTTGTGTGATAAGTCCATGGGTAATGTGTGATGGAAGTGGTAGCTTTCATGGCTTGAATAGGTAAGATTGTTCCGGATCGGGGAACAAGGGTTTTACGCGATTGTGGGTCGGGTTGAGGACGTGATACGGGTCAACCCGTAGCCCGGATTGAGGTGGGGTCAGTTCTGGGTGGTCCCGCCAGGTGGTAGGGTCACGAGGATGCTAGGCCCAAGTTTGTATGATCATCGTATGAGTTGGTGGATATGTTCGACCAGAAGCGGATCGTGGAGGCTGGGAACGGCCTTAGAGAAGATCGAAGTTAGTAAGATGACCAAGTTTGGAGGTAGTGACTCCAAGGGGTGGAAAGCGAGCGTTGTGGAAGTGTGGTACGGATACTAGAAAGAGTTTGAGTGTTCGAGAAGGGTACAACAAGATAGGGGAAAAGTGAACGTGTGTGATCGTTTCTTTTGTGAAATGAAGGTGTGAAGGGAGTATATTTTAGACCTCTGGTAAGGGGTTTTTGTGAGGATTAGAGGTGTTTCCTCGTTGACTTGGGTTTAAGTATTGGTGCGTTTGTTATTTTTATGGCCAGGTATGGCATGATTGTTTTCGTGCGTATAGCAGTGAAGGCTATACTAGCGCATGTTTATGTTGAGACTTGAGAAGGAACATTCGGGACGAATGTTTCTAAGGAGGGGAGAATGTTATACCCCGTATTTCCAGAGTATGTACGTGTGGACGTACGTACGAATTTTGAGCCTTAAGTTAGGCATGTTTCGAAATTTTGTGCACAACCCCCGTAGAGAGTCGTTTTTCGACGAAACGTTTTCACAGCTTTCGTAGGGAAAATTCCGGCTATGTCCTTTTTAATTTTTGCGGATTTTTCCGAGAGACGAAACATTTTGGACCAACGGGAGGGTGACATGTGTCACCCTCACATTGGAAGCAAGTGGGCGTCCAAGTGCACGATGTGGTTCACGTTTGGCTTGATCTTTTGGCTCACGTTTTGTGCCCTATTGGCTCCTTGTTTTGGCCTTGTTTTGTGGCTTGTTTGGTGCCATGTTTTGTGCCTTGTTTTGTGGAGTAGGGGTTAGGGTGCACTTGGCTTGATCAAGGCCTTACACTTGCCTTGCACATGGCTTGATCTTGTCCATTGGTTGGCCCTGGCTTCCATATAAATACCCCTCTCTTTGAAGACTTATTCATCACAAATTTCCAAGTCTAAATCCTCCTTCCCCCTTGTGAGCCATCGTCCTAAGCCTCACCTTCCCCCTCCCCCTTTTCGTGTGGCCCTTGGCCGATAACACCCCCTCCCCCTATTCTAGTTGTGCTAGCCGTGCCTACCCCCCCCCCCCCCCCTTGGTAGAAAGTTGTCTTCCAAGTATTGTTATAATGCCCAAAATACCTTAGCCTTGTACCTTGTAGTATTCCAAAGATACCTCTATACGAAGAGCTATTCTTGCACAACCCTCTCTAAGATAGTCATCATGACCCGCGATAAATCGATACATAAAATACTCTCTGGTTGCTAACTCCCTAGCTAGTAACAGGGTCGTCTCTTTGCAATCCATACTTTCCGTTACTGGTCGTGGAACTGAAGGTTTAAATGTCATGGCCGCAGTAGGAACTGCTGCCGCCGTGCTAAACTCTGCTGGGGCTGGCGATGTCGCAGAACTCCCCGAATGAAGCACCACCCCAGGTGATGATTGGGCCTGTGCCCTCGTAACCCTCTGTGCTCTACTCGCAGCTCCCTCGGCTGCCTTGCCCTTCTGGGCCCGGGTTGCCTTACGCGGAGGCATAACGGTAAGGGAAAGAAATACGTTAGAGGGGTCCAACTTATAACACAGCTCTAAGGCACGATCTCAGAGTGAGAAGAATGGAAACCAATCCTAAATATCCTATAGCCTCCTGATTATTGGTGTGGTGCACAACACACCGATAATCAAGACTCTACTAGATACGGTCTGTAGACACTTTCCGAGGATTAACTGCTCTGATACCACTTTTGTCACGACCCGAACCCGGGCCCGTGACTGGTGCCTTACCCGGGCACCCAAGTAGACATACATCAGAGTAATCAGCGGAACATAAAACAAGACATGACATAAATGAAATGAGAAACAATTTATCTGAGAAAAGTTGCCTTTCGGCATATATAAAAACATGAAACCGAACAGTTACATCCCTTTTTCAAACTCTGCCCACAATAGTACTACCGACCTCTAAGAATGATATGACAATAATGGCGGGACAGGGCCCCGCCATACCCCTGAATGTAAGTACCTACAACGACAGGAGACTATACCACTGATAAGCCTTCGGAGAAACGGAGCTTCCCAAACGCTGAATCGTGACCACATGAGCGAGGATCAACAATCGGTGTACCTTACCTGCGCATTAACGCGGCCAAGGAGGTCGACAACAGTACCAAGTGTGAAATCAAAAATCGTAAATGAAATCATAGTAGTCTATATAAAGGGAGACATGTATGATAACCAAACTACGATCACAATAAATAGCATCATGTCAAGTCGTGGACTCACGCCTCAAAGTCACCACTCAAATATAACTATGGGTCTCACGCCACAACATCAATCATGCCCGTGGAATACCTTCCTCATCGCGGTAGTCTATGATATAAAAGCACGAATGAATGCACATGAACACGGGTCCCACCTGTCATAATAAACCGTGACGGGTAAATGCGAAGGTGTCACGACCGTTCGGCCCGTGGATCGGTGTCTTACCGGGCACCCTAGTGATACAACATCGAGAAAATCAGCGGAAATAAAAACTTAAACATGAACAAGAGATAAGATAATAAAACAGTCAACCAAGCGGTTACCTTCCAATAAAATATATATACAAATCTTTCAAACCGAGCTTTAATCCTTTTTACAAACCCCGCCCCACAACAAGATTTCTGCACTTAAGAGTTTTTATACAACATGTGGACAGGGCCCGCCATACCCCGAATGTACAAGAACCTACAACTCAGTGGTAACATACCAAAAGATAAGCCTCGAGAAACGGAGCTTCCTAACGTGAACCGTGATCCTAGGCGGGATCAACCGCAGTGTACTCTACCTGCGGCATGAACGCAGCCCGAAGGAGGTCGATAACAGCGGTACCAAGTATGTGAAATCACTGTAAATGAAATCATAGCGATCTATATAAAGCGAGACATGTATGACAACCAAACTACAGTCCACAATAAACAAGCAGTCATGTAAGTCAGGGACTCACGCCCTCAGAGTCATCACTCAAATATAATTATGGGTCTCACGCCCACAACATCAATCATGCCCGTGGAATACCTTCCTCATCGCGATGCCATGATATAATAATACCAAGGAGTACATATGAACACCAAGTCCTACACGATGCCAAAGCCGTACTAACAATACTATACAACCAAACCACGGTCGACACGGCAAGTACGAAAGCCGGCTACGGATACCAAGGCCGTGTCACGTAGCTGGCCGACAAGTACGAGGGCTAACTACGGTACCAAGGCCGTGTCACGAGACTTCACTACACCTGAGCGGGAAAGTGCGAGGGCTAACTACAGTGCAGGCGAATCACCACGAGGCGGCAAGCACGAAGCCGACCACCGGATACCAAGGTCGATCGGTAAAACCTCATGGAGAGCTAGTCCATGGAATAACACTATCAACGAGGAAACGAACCTCATCATGGCCGCGTACAGTGGACCATCCATCGAGTCAGTATGCCCATGGACTATCATAGTGGAAGCATACCCGTGGGCCACCCATCGTGTCAGTATGTCCAAAATGATCAAGGATAACACGACCGACCCTCCATTCGAGAGACGCGGTAACATAAGAATACAACACTTGCACAACAAGGCTATCAAACACAAACATAGGAAAGTTACACACAACTCAAGGTACTTTTTATTTTATGACAAAGTCCAGGTTTTAACCCCAAAGTACTACGTATGTTAAACTCTTTTTAAAGGATCCATTCCTTTTACAAAGGTCACCCGATACCCGCAGTATAGAGTGACTAACATCTTTTAAGTACACCAAAACAACTTCCATACTTTCCTTTTAAAACCAAATTAAGGCAATACCATGCCTTCTTTAGAGACCAAAACACTTCTCCTTTTAAAGTCAAGTTACCACTTTAAAACCAATGATAAAACCATTCTTTCGCTTTCATAAAGTCGTTATAACTAACTTCCCATAAAGCTGTTATAACACTTTATATTTTAAACCAATTTTTAAGATACAAGATTCTTACGGAAAATTGGGCAGCACTTCCCTACCCGCCAAACTTCATAAGTTCATCAGAAATACAATCCTTTGTAAATCTGATTCAATTCTCTTCTTATATACCTTCCTTGTATATAACTTATACTTAGTTCTTATACTTCAACAGTATGTAAACTCTAATTACAAAAGAAGGTCAAGCGTATTTACCTCGATAAGCCCAAAATTATCCAAGTTTAAATGTCGATCCTGAGCAACGTTTAGCTCCAACTCTGGGCGCTCCAACCCGCTCCAAACAACCCTTAGAAGTTCTACGCAACTTCTACTTAATACTTCAACTTGCTATGAAGATTTTCCTTAGGGTTTTGGTTTGAGACTAAAAGGACAAAAGGTAGTATTTCCGGGCTCTACGTATAGAGGTAACTTTGGAATACTACAAGGTATAAGGCTAAGGTATTTTTGGGGATAACAACAATACTTGGAGAGTATTTCTCTACCAAAAAAGGGGGTATTTTACGAGAACAATACTCAAGAGGGGGAGGGGGGGTATATTCTCGGCCAAGGGGCCTTTACTAGGGAGGGGGGGGACTCTCGGCCACAAGGCCTCACAAAGGGGGAGGGGGGAGTTGGACGAGAGCTCACAAGAAGAGGGGGGAGTATTTTAGGACTTAGAACACATTTGTGGATGAAGAAGTCTTCAACAATGGAGGGGTATTTATAGGACAACCAAGGGCCAAGATCAAGCTAAGTGTGGGGCAAGTGGAGGGTCAAGATCAAGCCAAGTGCACCCTAACCCTACTCCACAAATCCCTCACAAACATTGACCCTTAGATTAGGCCACAAAACATGCCAAGAACCCTCCCCATTCTCGGCCACTAGAACGCCCAACTTGAGGGTGACAAGTGTCGCCCTCTCGTTGGTCCAAAATATTTCATCTCTCGGAAAAATCCGCAAAAATAATAAATGACATAGCCGAATTTTCCCCGCAAGTTCGTAAAGCGTTTCGTCGAAAACGATTCTTCACGGGGTTGTGCACAAATTTCGCCACTTTGCCTACTTAAGGCTCAAACTTTTCTACGTACGCCCACACGTACATACTCTGGAAATACGGGGTATAACAGAAGGCATAGCCGACTACTAAAAACCACTGTACCAACAAGGTCATAAACTGTATCACGAGTGCTGTCTGCATCGCCACGTGATCGGCCGCCACTTCGCGCAGATATCAAATGTGCGCGTCTAGTCTGGAACTTCATGACTCCGCATAGGCGATCACATAGGCCGCGTGAGGTATTCCCGCATCATGGGTAGCTACTCCGGCGTAAATCGCCCCGACTCGCGATCGCGTAGCCACATGACGCATGAGGTATAACCCGCGCTAACACGGAACTCTCGTAGCTCCGCATAGGTCCTCTGGACCCGCATGAGGTATTCTCGGATAATAGTCACACAGCGCACGAGCTATACCCAGCGTGAGGCGACTTAACCCCGTATCATGTCAAGAGGTGAGTGATATAATACTAACATAACGAACTTATCGTTAAACAACATAAGCGTAACAAGGAAACCCCTTTACACAAACATCACAAGACACTAACACACGTAGCATCCTAACATGTTTACTTATCAAATCAACAAGAAATTATTACAAGGCTATCACAAACCAACACAATCAAGTTATTCACACAAGGTACTTTCTACTTTATGTTAACAAGTTCGGGTTTTTATCCCCAAAGTACTTCATACATTAACTCTTTAAAAGATCCGTTTCTTTCACAAAAGTCACACAATACCCGTAGTATAAAAATAGAGTGACTATCTTTTTAAGTAAACCAAAACACTTCCCTTTGTAAAATCAAGTAACGACATTATTTTCCAAACGTTCAAGTTTGCCTAATTTCAAATGCTCAAGTTTCTCATTTTCGAAAGGTTTCGTAGTTCATAGTCTTAATCAATTAATAATATAATTCTCTTTTAAAACAATCTGAGAAACATATACCTTATGTGTGAGTAGGTTATTCTTGTTCATAACAATCTTATTAAAGCAGCCATGATCTAGGAAATGTAATATCATTTTGTCTCATCTTAGCTTCTATGCAGATGGAGGTTTCTACTGGTTTTAATAATACATTTTTCGTCAAAACATTTCCCTTTATTAACGCTGCAGTGGTTCGTTCGATACTTATTCTGATTTCCGAAATCAGTGAAACATTATTCCTTTTAAAAACCAAGTACTCATCACTCACGAATGAGGTTTCACACTTTTTAACAAAATTCATATTAATTCAATTAAGTCAAGTTTCTTATCTTTTAAGATCAATAAACCATTCTTTTTATCTCTCTTAAGTCGTTATACCTAACTTCCCATAAAGCTAGTATAACTCTTAAGCCTTTAAAACCAAGCATTTCCCTTCTTTCAAAAACGATTCTTAATTCTTTTGAAATACTTCAAGATTCTTATTATTAGACTCAAGTCAAAAGACATCGCGGTAAAACCACGTTCAGTTAACACACGTACGTCTACCGTACTATATATATTCTTTTAAAATATCATGCTCAAGACGATAGGAAGAATCACATACCTCGCGACGATTATCGACTATTAGCAAAATGCTCCAAAGTACTGTAATCCTGCTAGCCTTTTCCACCCTTCGAGTAAAATACGCTACTCGCAGTACTTCAACCTATAACGATTATATAAGTCTATCAATGTCTAGACTACTCGGTAGAATAAATCTAGATACAAGATTCTACGGAAAAATTGGGCAGCACTTCCCTACCCGTCAAACTACACAAGTCTACTGTAAATACAGTCCTATGTAAGTACATTTCAATTCTCTTCTTATATACCTTCCTTGTATATAACTTATACTTAATTCTTATACTTCAACAGTATGCAAACTCTAATTATAAAAGGGGGACAAGAGTATTTACCTCGATAAGCCTAAAATTATCCAAGTTTAAAAGTCGATCCTGAGCAACGTTTAGCTCCTACTCTGGGCGCTCCAACCCGCTCCAAACAACCCTTAGAAGTTCTACGCAACTTCTTCTTAATACTTCAACCAACTGTGAAGATTTTCCTTAGGGTTTCGTTTTGAGACTAAAAGGACATAAGGTAGTATTTCCGGGCTCTACGTATAGAGGTAACTTTGGAATACTACAAGGTATAAGGCTAAGGTATTTTGGAATAGTAACAATACTTGGAGAGTATTTTCTACCAAGAGGGGGGGGTATTTTTCGAGAACAACTAGGCAACGGGGGTATGTCTCGGCCAACACCACTAGGAGGGGGGGTGTTTCGGCCAAGGCCTTCTCAAGGGGGAGGGGGTGCTCTTTGGACGAGAACACTACTAAGAGGGAGAGGGATTTTCAAGACTTAGAAAACATTTTGTGGATGAAGAAGTCTTCAACTAAGGGGGGTATTTATAGGGAATTCAATGGCCAAGATCAAGACAAGTGGGGGGCAAGTGGAAGGTGAGGATTTGCCCAAGTGCCCCCTAGCCATCTACTCCTCAATTCACTCCAAACATTGACCCATGGATTAGGCCACAAAACATGCCAAGAAAACGCCCCACTTTCGGCCACTAGACCGCCCACTTGAGGGTGACAAGTGTTGCCCTCTCGTTGGTCCAAAATATTTCATCTCTCGGAAAAATCCACAAAAATTATAAATGTTGCAACCGTAATTTTCCCTTCGCAAAGTTCGGAAAACGTTTCGTCGGAAAACAATTCTTTTCGGGGGTTGTGCACAAATTTCGTCCCTTGCCTAACTTAAGGCTTAAACTTTCGTACGTACGTCCTTACGTACATACTCATGGAATACGGGGTATAACAACATGTTTTAAGAACGTACGTGAGAATCCCAAATGTTAAGATTAGAGACTTGTAAAAAAATTATCGGAATTATGGAATTGTCGGAAAACGTAATATTGTGACGAATGGGAGGGCGACACGTGTCACCCCCCTTATGTAGTCTTGGACAAAATTAAGCATGGCCAAAAGGGTCATTTGACCATTGTTAGGATGACAAAGTCTTGCAAGTTGAAGAGCTTGATAAAATTGACTTAGTCAATGGGGCCACAAGTCTTGATATTTAAAAGAACTTCATCCAAGCCACACATTTGTGCACATCTTGACCCTTCATGTTACTATATAGTAGTACTAGTAGCAAGACAACTTCTATACTTAGCCAAAATTTCAAGAAAATTTGAAGAACACCATTAGGTGCTCTCAGGTTCACCTTCAAGAAAAAGAAATTTTTTTTGTTTGTTGTTCTTTAAGCTCCACACTTTAAACCAAGGTTCATGAGGGTATTGTAAGGGTATCTCAATAGAAATATCCCGGAAAAATAGCGTTTTCGTATTAGTCGCAAGGTGAAAACCTAGTTGCTTTTCTAAGTTTTGTTTGGAAGATTAAAGGAAAGTTGTTTGTGATATTCTAAGGGTCTCAAGTGGCGGATTGAAGTGTCAAGAAGAGGCTCTAAGTTGCTAGGGAGCGACTTCGGATTTGAAGTTGGACTAAGACTCGTTGAGGTAATAATCTTGTCTCTTAAAGTGTTACAAGATTATATATTGTTGTTAGCCTTACATGTTAGCTAGCATGAAGTATATGTGTTGAAGATTTATAAGTGTTATGGATTGTTGTAGCCTAAAATCTGAAATGTCATATAAGCCATTTGAAGTTGGATTACAATTTGGCCGTTAATTAGAATCGTCGCATGTTACTTACTTGAAGATTATAGTAGTTATAATCGATTGCGACTTGATATCATGTTATGCTAACAATTTGGATTGAAAAGGAAATTGGATAAGAATTGGTGTTGTTGTATCTCAATGTCACGACCCGACCCCGGGCCCGCGACTGGTCCCCTACCTGGGCACCCCTTTCGGTAAACATCAGAGAATAGCAGCGGAACATACACAACAGATAAAATGCTTAAACATAAAAATAACCACAGGCTAGCCGATAAGGCCACCTTCCGTAAAATATACGTAATAGAACAGTACATTTTTTTTCTTTACAACCCAATCCACAATGTGACTACAAACCTCTAAGAATAACAACTCACGGACAGGCCTCGCCATACCACTGAATGTACAACAACCGACAATACCAGGGATAAGCCTCCGGAATAAAGGAGCTTCTCAACAGCTGAACAATGATCCTAAGAGCAAGGATCGAACAGTACTCTACCAATGCGTGAACGGCCCGAAGGAGGTCAGTACAACATGTACCAAATATGTGAAACTGAAAGTACTGTAATGAAATCATAAGTCTAAAATAAAACTGGAGACATGTATGATAACAAAATTACAGTACACAGTGCCTTACTAACAATGAGAGTAAATCAAGAGAATACGTACAACATCACAATAGGAGACTCCCGATCATATCATGGGTAGCGAACCCCTAGAAACAGGTGGTATAACGTCTTGGGGGTTTCTACCCCTCATTTATACTCTTACCCTGAAGCAGGTGGTATAACGTCTTGGGGGTTTCCTCATTTATACTCTTACCGGAAGAAGGTAATAAAGCGGTGGTATAATGTCTTGGGGCTTACCTCACTTATACTCTTATCACGGAGAAGGTGGTATAGCGTCTTGGGGTCCGCCTCACTTATACTCTTACCCTATCTCAAACCGGCCGTCATACAATAAATAAGCAAGTTAGAAATCCCCCTAACTTCTTATTAGTCTTATTCATCCACACTCTCATTTTAGTTCACTCAAGGATGTCACGACCCGTTCCGGGGCCCGTGACTGGTGCCTTACCCCGGGCACCCAAGTAGTCATACATCAGAGAAAATCAGTGGAATATAAAACATACAGATAAAACAAGAGATATGATAAATAAACAGGCCAACCAAAACAGTTGCCTTCTGTATATATACATAAAAACCCGAACAGTTATCCTTTTTACAACTCTGCCCACAACAGTACTACAGACCTCTAGGAGTTTTATAACAACAACTATGACGGGACAGGGCCCCGCCATACCCCTGAATGCATAATAACCTCTGGACTCGGGTAACATGCAAAAGATAAGCCTCGGAGAAATGGGGCTTCCCAACACGTGGCTGTGATCCTATGGCGAGGATCCACAACCGATGTACCTACTCTGCGGCATGAACGCGGCCCCGAAGGAGGTCGATAACAGTACCAAGTATGTGAAGCGCAAAATCGTAAATGAAATAATAGTAGTCTATATAATAAGCAGGAGACATGTATGATAACCAAACTACAGTTCACATCATAAAAGCAGTCATGTCAAGTCAGGGACTCACGCCCTCAAGTCATCCCTCATGCCCGTGGAACTCCTTCCTCACTGCCGGCAGTCTAGGTATAAATCGTGTGGAATACGTGTCGGCCCATCCCATGGGACTCGATAAAGAATCGGTGAAATCGTGTCGGCCCGTCCCGTGGGACTCGGTAAAGAATCGGTGGAATCGTGTCGACCGTCCCATGGGACTCGGTAAGAATCATGTGGAATACGTATCGGCCCATCTCATGGGACTCGGTGAAGAATCGGATGGAATCGTGTCGGCCCATCTCGTGGGACTCGGTGAAGAATCGGATGGAATCGTGTCGGCCCGTCGTGGGACTCGGTGAAGAATCGTTCATAACAAATCAGCCGACCCTCCATCGAGACGCGGTGGTATAGAAATCGATACTTGCACAACAAGGCTATCAAACGCAAACATAGGCAAGTTACACACAACTCAAGTTTATTTTAGGCGAGTTCGGGTTCGACCCCAAAGTATTACGTACGCTAAATTCTTTTTAAAAGATCCATTTCTTTTATAAAGGTCACCCGATACCCGTAGTATTAAAAAAGAGTGACTCACATTTTTAGGTAAACCAAAACACTTTACTTTTTAACATCAAGTAACAACATTCTTTTCCATAAGTTCAAGTTTGCCTAATTTCAAGTACTTAAGTCTCTTATTTTAGAAAGGTTTCATAGTTCATAGTCTTAATCACTTAAGAATATAATTCTCTTTTAAACAATTTGAGAAACATATGCCTTATATGTGAGTAGGTTATTCTTGTTCATAATCAATCTTATTAAAGCAACCATGATCTAGGAAATGTAATATCATTTTGTCTCATCTTAGCTGTTATACCCCGTATTTCCAGAGTATGTACGTGAGGGCGTACGTATAAAATTTAAGCCTTAAAGTTGGCAAGGTTCGAAAATTTGGGCACAAGTGCCGAAAAGAATCATTTTTCGACGAAACGTTTTACAAGACTTGCGAAGGGAAAATTCCGGCTATGTCATTTATAATTTTTGCGGATTTTTCTGAGAGACGAAACATTTTGGACCAACGGGAGGGTGACATGTGTCACCCTCACATTGGAAGCAAGTGGGGCGGCAAAGGTGGACGAAAGGGGTGGGTTGGTTAGGTAGGATATTTGTGCAAGTTGGTGTGGTAGATGGATAAGGTGCACATGGCTTAATCATATCCCTACACTTGCCTAACACTTGGATGAATCTTGGTCATTGGTTGGCCATTTCTTGACCTATAAATACCCCCCCTTTGTTGATGAAATTCTTCATCCAAAAATCATTTGCTAAGTGTTAAAATCCTCCCCCCCCTCTTTGTGAAAGCTTTGTCCCGCCACACCCTCCTTTGAGAGCCCTCGAGAATACACCCCTAGCCTAGTTGTTTCGTATAATACCCCTTTGTGGTATTGAAATACTCTCCAAGTATTGTTATAATGCCAAAATACTCTGCCCAAATACCTTGTAGTACTTTCCAAAGTTACCTCTATCATTAGAGCAGGAAATACTATTATACTTTCCTTTAGCCACTAAACGAAACCCTAAGGAAAACCTTCATAGTCGGTTGAAGTGTTTAGTAGAAGTTGCGTAGAACTTCTAAGGGTTGTTTGGAGCGGATTGGAGCACTCGGAGTAGGAGCTAAACGTTGCTCAGGATCGACGTTAAACTTGGATAATTTTGGGCTCATCGAGCATGAATTACTTGGAAGGTGGACAAGGCTAGCCGGGTTATAGCCGTGGAGCGTTTTGCTTATAGTCGATAATCGTCACGAGGTATGTGATTCTTCCTATACTCTTGAGCATGATATTTTAAAGGAATATATATAGTACGGTAGACGTACGTGTGACAATGTCTTTTGACTTAAGCCTGAATAATAAGAATCTCGAAGTATTTTAAAAGAATATATATATATAATGCGGTGAGCGTCGTGTGTTAACGAACGTAGTTATGCAGGCAATGTCTTTTGACTTAAGCCTGAATAATAAGAATCTTGAAGTATGTCAATAGAGTTAAGAAACCATTTTGAAAGAAGATTAACACTTGGCTTTATGGGTTTTAAAAAGAGTTATACTAGCTTTATGGGGAGTTAGGTATAACGTCTTAAGAGAGGTAAAGAAAATGGTTTACTGATTTTAGAAGTTAAGAGACTTGATCTTAAAAGATAAGAGACTTGACTTGAATGTATTAATATGAATTTTGTGTGAAACCTCATTCGTGAGTAATGAGTACTTGGTTTTTAAAAGGAATAATGTTTCTTGATTTGGAAATCAGAATGAGTATCGAACAAACCACTGCAGCGCTAATAAAGGAAAATGTATTGAATAATGAAGTATTATTAAAACCAGTAGAAACCTCCATCTGCATAGAAGCTAAGATGAGACAAAATGATATTACATTTTCTAGATCATGGCTGCTTTAATAAATGGTTATAAACAAGAATAAACTGCTCACACCTATGGCATATGTTATTCAATTGTTTTAAAAGAGATTAAGACATTGAGCTATGAAACTTTTCTAAAAATAAAGAGACCTGAGTAATTGAAATTAGGCAAACTGGAACTCTAGGGAAAAGAAGGCATTCTTTTGTCTTAAATTGGTTTAAAACATAAAGTGTTATAACAGCTTTATGGGAAGTTAGTTATAACGACTTTATGAAAACAAAAGAAGGGTTTCGTCATTGGTTTTAATGTGGTAACTTGACTTTAAAAAGAGAAGTGTTTTGGTCCAAAAAGAAGGCATGGTATTGCCTTAATTTGGTTTTAAAAAGGAAAGTATGAAAGTTGTTTTGGTTTACTTAAAAGATATAAGTCACTCTATTTTTATACTACGGGTATCGGGTGACTTTTATAAAAGGAATGGATCTCTTAAAAGGAATTTAACGTACGTAGTACTTTAGGGTTAAAACCCGGACTTTGTCATAAAATGAAAGTACTTTAAGTTGTGTGTAACTTGCCTATGTTTGCGTGTGATAGACTTGTTGTGCAAGGAATGTATTTCACTCGACTACCGCGTTCATGGGATGAACCGGGAATGTATTTCACTCGACTACCGCGTTCATGGGATGAACCGGGAATGTATTTCACTCGACTACCGCGTTCATGGGATGAGCAGGAATGTATTTCACTCGACTACCGCGTTCGTAGGATGAACCGAATGTATTTCACTCGATTCTGGCGTCCGGGATGGGCCGGGAATGTATTCCATCCGACTCTGAGTTCATGAGATGAGCGGGAATGTATTCCACACGTTTCTATCTGGGTCCATGAGATGGGCGAGACATGTTAGACGTATCCACATGAATTGTACCTAGGCTGGCGGTGAGGAAGGAGTTCCACGGGCGTGAGGATGACTTTGAGGCGTGAGTCACGACTTGACATGGCGCTTTTATGTTGTGAGCGTAGTTTGGTTATCATACATGTCTCTGCTTTATATAGACTATTATTATTTCATTTACGGTGTTCTGATTTCACATACTTGGTACTGTTATCGACCTCCTTGGAAGTGCGTTCATCTGCGGTAAGTACATCATTTGTTGATCCGCGTTTAGGATCATGTTTCAGCGTATTGGGAAGCTCCGTTCCTTCGGAGGCTTATCTTTTGGTATGTTACCCTGAGTCTGTAGGTTCTTGTGCATTCAAGGGTATGGCGGTGCCCTGTCCCGTCATAGTTGTTGTAAAAATCTTAAGTGCATGCTTATTGTGGCGGGGTTGTAAGGATTATGAATTCAAATGTCTATGTATATATATATCTTTGAAAAGGCAGCCGTTTTGGTTGCTTTGTTTTCTTTCATCTTGATCCATATCTATTTATATGTTTAAAGTTTTTATTTCCATTTGGTTTTCTCGATGTTGTATCACCAGGGTGCAGGTAAGGCACGATCCACGGGCCGAGTTGGTCGTGACAAAAGTGGTATCGCAGCGATTAATCCTCGGAAAGTGTCTCTGCACCGTGTCTAGTAAGTCTTGATTATCGGTGTGTTGTGCACCACATCTATAATCGGAGGCTATAGGACATTTAGGATTGGTTTCCATTCTTCTCATTACGAGATCGTGCCTTAGAGTGTGATAAGTTGGACCCTCAGCGTATTCCTTTCCTTTACGATTATGCCTCGCGTGGCAACCCGAGCCCGGATAGGCAAAGCGATCGAGGAGTTGTAGTGAGATCTGAGAGATGCGAGCGCGAGCCGTCGATTACGAGCAGTGCTTCCGGCGAGTTTCGCAGCCGCCCGGCCAGCGAGTTTAAGCGCGGCGATGGGCTGCTGGGACTCTGATACACGAGCCTCGGTCCCACGGAAGCGAGATGAGATAAGTACAAGAGATGGCGATTCGGCGGTCGTGGCGAGATATGAGATAAGTGGATCTGGCAGATTCGATCCAGATGCACCGTAGTTCACCCCGGCGAGCGATTTGAGACTACGAGATTTTACGAGATGTAACCCGCCAGAATTTTATGGGTCGAGGCCTGAGGATGATCCACAGGAGTTCATCCGGCGATTCTGACGGATCATGAGTGATCAAGGCATCGGAGACCGAGTCGGTGGTCTAAGTTCGCATCGGTGCGTGATACATGATCGGCCCAGTTTGATTCGTGGGAGTTGTCGGGAGAGAATGCACTTCCGGCTTTATGGGGCGAGTTCTCAAAGGCATTTCTTGCACACTTCTGCCTCCACAAATGAGGAGGGCTCGGGCAGCAGTTTTTGGCGTTGAGGCGGGGCGGGCGGACGGTTAGAGAATACAATGTGGAGTTCGACTCGTTAGCTCGGTATGTCCCATCATTGTAGGCGATATGGAGGGCCAGTACACCGCTACATCACGGGCTAGATGATTACTTGGCGAGGCTTATGCGGGTGTAGATCTTGACGGGCATGGACATTGCCGCGTGCAAGCTCATGCACTAGGATGTGAGGCACGGAGAGGTCGACGGAATGACCGAGATCAGCGAGAAGAAGGTCGGACAGCAGGTCCTTTGGTAACTGAGGCGGACCGCCTCAGCGGCTAGTTATGTACCTCGCCCGATCTGAGTGGTCCTCGCGATCTTGGGGCGTTGGGTATTCGGGCTGGTCGAGCTCGGGGCTTAGTTCCGCGGTATACGTGAGTTCTAGCCGGGATTCATGTCCCCTCGGTGTGCGCGATGTGGCGGGCGTCATCGGGAATGTCGTCTTTTCGGTGCTTGTTTCACTGCGGCCGTCGAGGGCCATGTGGCGAGCGTGCTTATAGGAGAATGCCGGCGGCTTAGCGCGACCTGCGGATCGATGGCGGGTTCGCCGCGCCTACGGTATGCGCCAGTGCAGGCCTATGATTAGAGTGAAGCGGTAGATACAGGTATATCCTTAACCCTATAGAGTTTTGCATACGTGATGCAATGATTATATGTTGTGTACTATGTACAAGATTTTGCAAGTGATCTTTGTCGAATGTATATGTATCGTGGAGTGATGGTGGGAAAATTCCTTGGGTAGTGTAAAATGGAAGTGGTAGCTTTCATGACTGTATATAAGATTGTTCGGATCGGAAACAAGAGCTTGATACGTTAAGTGGGTCGGGTTAGGGCCATGTTGCGGGCCAACCCGCGTCCCGTTTCGAGGAAGGGTCAGCTCTGGGTGGTCCCGCCAGGTGGCAGGGTCACGAGAGTGCTAGGCCCAAGTTTTGATGACCATCGTATGAGTTCGTGGATGTGTTCGACTGAGCGGATCGTGAAGGCGGGAATGGCCTTAAGGAGATTGAGGCTAGTAAGATGACCAAGTTTGGAGGTGG
This sequence comes from Przewalskia tangutica, assembly GCA_029844215.1. Taxonomy (NCBI): domain Eukaryota; kingdom Viridiplantae; phylum Streptophyta; class Magnoliopsida; order Solanales; family Solanaceae; genus Przewalskia; species Przewalskia tangutica. The sequence goes on from CM056732.1 coordinate 42,370,426, forward strand.
TGACTCCAAAGTTTTGGGAATCTGAAGCAATGGCGAAGTGTGAATGCGTATACTAGAAGAGTTCAAGTGTTCGAGAAGAGCACGACTAGTAAGGAAGAAAGAGAACGTGTGTTATTTTGTGGCCATGTGGCATGGAAACTTGTTTAAGTTAAGAAGAACTTTATCGTTATCCGTCTTGAGAAGGAACATTCGGGACGAATGTTTCTAAGGGAGGAGAATGTTATACCGTATTTCGGTAGTATGCGTGAGGCGTGCGTATAAAATTTAAGCCTTAAAGTTGGCAAGGTTGAAAATTTGGGCACAAGTGCGAAAGAATCGTTTTTTAAATGAAGCGTTTTACAAGACTTGCGAAGGGAAAATTCCGGCTATGTCATTTATAATTTTTGCGGATTTTTCCGAGAGACGAAACATTTTGGACCAACGGGAGGGTGACATGTGTCACCCTCACATTGGAAGCAAGTGGGGCGGCAAAGGTGGACGAAAGGGGTGGGTTGGTTAGGTAGGATATTTGTGCAAGTTGGTGTGGTAGATGGATAAGGTGCACATGGCTTAATCCTAGCCCTACACTTGCCTAACACTTGGATGAATCTTGGCCATTGGTTGGCCATTTCTTGACCTATAAATACCCCCCTTTGTTGATGAAATTCTTCATCCAAAAATCATTTGCTAAGTGTTAAAATCCTCCCCCCCTCTTTGTGAAAGCTTTCGTCCGCCACACCCCCCTCCCCCTTTGAGAGCCCTCGGCCAAGAATACACCCCCCCTAGCCTAGTTGTTTTCGTATAATACCCCCCTTTGTGGTATTGAAATACTCTCCAAGTATTGTTATAATGCCAAAATACTCTAGCCCAAATACCTTGTAGTACTTTCCAAAGTTACCTCTATACGTAGAGCCCGGAAATACTATTATACTTTCCTTTAGCCACTAAACGAAACCCTAAGGAAAACCTTCATAGTCGGTTGAAGTGTTTAGTAGAAGTTGCGTAGAACTTCTAAGGGTTGTTTGGAGCGGATTGGAGCACTCGGAGTAGGAGCTAAACGTTGGTCAGGATCGACGTTAAACTTGGATAATTTTGGGCTCATCGAGCATGAATTACTTGGAAGGTGGACAAGGCTAGCCGGGTTATTGTTATACCCCGTATTTCCGGAGTATGTACGTGAGGGCGTACATACGAAAGTTTAGCCTTAAAGTTTAGGCATGGGACGTTTTTTGGGCACAACTCACTCAAAGAATCGTTTTCCGACGAAACGTTTAACAAGACTCGCGTAGGATAAATTCCGACTATGTCATTTCTAATTTTTGCGGATTTTTCCGAGAGACGAAACATTTTGGACCAACGGGAGGGCGACACTTGTCACCCTCCAATTGATGGACGTGAGGCGTTCTTGTGGCCGATTGGATTGGCTTTTTTGTCAAGTAGTTGGTAGGATATTTTGTGTAGTGGATGGATAAGGACACTTGGGCAAATCCTCACCCTACACTTGCCTTGCACTTGGCATCATCTTGGCCCTTGGTTGGCCATGGCTTGACCTATAAATACCCCCTTAAGATGAAGAGTTCTTCATCCACAAATTACATTCCATGTCTTGAAAAATCCTTCCCTCTCCCTTGAGCATTTTCGTCCAAGCCTTATACCCCCCCCCCCTAGCCTAGCCGAAATCTACCCCCCCTCCCTTGGTAGAAAAGTTGCCTTCTAGTATTGTTATAATGCCCAAAATACCTAGCCCAAATACCGGAGTACTTAGTTGAAGTTGTAAAGAACTTCTAAGGGTTCTTGGAGCTATCGGAGCGTTCAAATTAGGAGCTAAACCTCGCTCAGGATCGACATTTATACTCGGATAATATTGGGCTTATCGAGGTAAATAATCTTACAGTCTTTTATAATTAGAAAATACATCTTTGTAGAAGTATAAGAATAAGTATTAAATACTTAGAAGAATATTACAAAATAGAATTGAACTGTTATCATAGTAGAAGGGTATAAAAGAAGAATAATTGAACTATACTTACATAGGGTTTTTCCTGATAGACTTATATAGCTCAGGGTAGGGAAGTCTTTGCCCGACTTTCAGTAAATTGAGAACCCTCTGCTTAGAGCTTTATCTGATCTGATCTGAGCGTTGATAGGCGTATTTGGTATTATAGGTGATTCTCTGCGCGCGACATATTCGACTTAGCGGCGGGTTTTCGCGAGAAGGTATGTGATTCTTCCTAAGCATGATATTTTAACATATATATATAATGCGGTAGGCGTCGTGTGTTAAGCGAATAATAATCACGGCAATGTCTTTTGACTTAAGCTGAATAATAACTACGGCAATGTCTTTTGACTTAAGCACGAATAATAAGAATCGATGCATTTCAAAGAATCTTTGAATCATTTTTAACGAAGAGAAATATTTGGTTTTAAAACAAAAGCTTAAGAGTTACACTAGCTTTATGGAAAGTTAGGTATAACAACTTAAGAAAGATAAAAGGCTGTTTACTTGTTGTTTATAAAAGCCTTCTACGATTTACGTTAAGTGTAGTAAGATTGTTTGATAAGTAGATATATTATGATGCTACGTGTGTTAGTGTCTTGTAATGTTGTGAAAGGGGTCATTCTTGGCTGTGCTTACGTTGCTAACCGGTAAGTCCGTTGTATCGTTATTATATCACCTACCCTTGACTTATTATACAGGGCTTGCCACCCTTGATGCGGTCTATACGGCCTATGCGGTCTATATGACTATCGCGGAGCGGAGTTCCAGGATTGATCATTCCGGTGTTTTAGCCCGACGCGGGATGCCTATGCGGTTTGTGTGACTACGCGTCTATTGAGACTATGCGGACTGCGGAGTCGGGAGGGTACCGGTTAGCTACCCCATGCGAGGAATACCTACGCGGTGCATGTGACCTATGCGGTGCGGAGTCCGGTGATTAGGCACGCATAATGATACTATGGGCGCTTGGCCTTGCTTCGATTATTCGCGGCCTAGAAAAGACCTGTTACAGTTTACCTATTATTGTTCTTGTTTGTGATATGGCACTATGTGCAATTGAACTGATTTGCAAATGGTTTTAAATACTTGATTTCATTTAAGTACTTTACGCTTTCACATACTTGGTACTGTTGTAATGACCTCCTGGGCTGCGTTCATGCCGCAGGTAAGGGCAAGCAGGTGCTAGATCCACATCCTTAGGATCTTTGCGTTGGTGTCAGGAGCTCCATCTTCTCCGGAGGCTCGACTTTTGGGTATGATCTCCCTGTTGTAGATAGTTTTGTACAGTCAGGGTATGGCGGGGCCCTGTCCCGCCATAGTTGTTTATCTTCTAGAAGTGCAGTAGTCTATTATGCTGGGATGTAATCGCTAAATCATGTTTATATATATATGCCGAAAGGCGCCCTTTTCTCACATAAAACTGTGTCTCATTTTACAACTGTTTCCTGTCTTGTTTTTATATTCCGCTGATTACTCTGATGTATGACTACTTGGGTGCCCGGGTAAGGCACCAGTCACGGGCCCCGGAGCGGGTCGTGACAAAAGTGGTATCAGAGCAGTTAATCCTCAGAAAGTGTCTACAGACCGTATCTAGTAGCGTCTTGATTATCAGTGTGCACCACACCAATAATCGTGAGGCTATAGGATATTTAGGATTGGTTTCCATTCTTCTCACTCTGAGATCGTGCTTTGAGTCGTGTTATAGGTTGGACCCTCTAACGTATTCCTTTCTATATGATTATGCCTCCACGTAAGGCAACCGGGCCCGAATGGCAAGGCGGCCGAGGAGCTGCTAGTATGACACCTAGAGTCACGAGGCTCGAGCCCGATCTATACAGACGGCGAGTTCCATGACGCCGCCGCCCCAGCGAGACCACGATGCCGTACCTCAGGTCCCACGCTAGAGCGAGGAGATGGGTGCAGAGATGGCCCGATTATTTGCGGTTGTGGGCGAACGAGGACAGGCTGGACGCAGCGGTTCCAGTTCCAGCAGCACCTGTGGTTCACCCGAGGGCAGACAGTTTGAGGCTACGGGATTTCCTTAGTTGTAGCCCGCCAGAGTTTTACGGGTCGAGGCCGGAGGATGATCCGCAGGAGTTCATCCGTCAGTTGCAGAGGATCATGCGGGTGATCAAGGCTTCAGAGACCGAGTCTGTGACCTTCGGTTCGCACGCTGCGTGATACCGCATGATCGATTGGTTTGATTCGTGGAGCTTTCGGGAGAGCATGCACGTCAGCGATGGGATGAGTTTTGGAGGCTTTCTCACGCACTTCTTGCCTCCGCGGATGAGGAGGGCACGGCCGACGATTTTTGTTCCGAGGCGGGAGGACGACGCAGGGAGTACAACGTCGAGTTTGATTCATTGGCTCGATATGTCCCTGCGCTAGTAGCAGCTATGGAGGACCGGGTGCATCGCTACGTCACCGGGCTAGATGATTATATGGCCGAGTCTTGTGCGGGTGTGTCCCTTCAGCCAGGCATGGACATTACCCGTATGCAGGCTCATGCACTGGGATGCGAGGAGCGTAGAGACCGCCGGGTAGACCGATATCAGCAGCAGCAGAAGAAGGCCAAGACGGCCGGTTCTTTTGGTGGTTCTCAGGGTGGACGGCATCAGCAGAAGTCTAGATTTGCACCACAGCCGGCTCAGAGCACTCCTACATCGTTTTCGGTACAGCCAGAGCAGTCGGGGCGGTCGGGGCCCCTGGACTTCGAGTGGTAGAGGTGCTAACCGATCGAGGTCCGCTCGGTGTGCCCGTGTAGATTCCATTCGGGGAGTGTAGTACTACTCCGAGCTTGCTATACTTGTGGCCGCAGGTCATTTCGCGAGTTTGTCCGATCGGGCGGCGGTGGTAGGGCCCGGCTACGAGTGCTGCCGCGTCATCTCCTACGATTACTCGCCCGGAGGCGAGGGTACTCATGGGTCAGCGGTCGCGGTCGTGGCGGGTCCCGATTCTAGCGGTCCTCGAGCGCATTTATGCCTTGTCCACCGGCGCAGATCGGAGGCGTCGCGATGTCGTCCGCGGTACTTTATCGGGCTGAGTTGATGTGTATGCCTTGATAGATCCGGGTTATACTGTGTCCTTTATATCTCCGCTTATTGCTAGTAGGATAGGGATAGAGCACGAGTCCATAGACCACTTCGAGGTAGCTACGCGGTGGGTGATTCGGTGGTAGCTCGGCGGGTATATAGGGCTTGTCCAGTGACCATTTACAGTCGTCAGACCCTAGCCGATTTGATAGAGTTGGACATGACTGATTTCGACGTGATCATGGGCATGGATTGGCTAGCTTCTTGCTACGCCAATGTAGACTGCAGGAGAGAGTGAGTACGGTTCCAGTTTCACGAGGCCGGTTGTTGAGTGGGAGGAAAGAAGCGTATCGTAGGCGGTAGGTTTATTTCTTACCTCAAGGCTAGGAAGATGGTGCGAGAAGGGTATATCTACCATCTCGTTCGGGTGTTTGATCACGAGTGCGGTACCAGATTTTTGATCAGTTCAGTAGTCGAGAGTTCCCGAGCGTGTTTCAGACGACCTCGGGTATCCTCACGAGAGGAGATAGAGTTTTGTATCGATGTCTTTGCGGACACTCGGCCTATGTCCATTCCGCCATACAGAATGGCACCTGCCGAGTTGAGAGAGTTGAAGGACCAGCTGAGAGATTTGCTGGAGAAGGGCTTCATTAGGCCTAGTGTTTCTCCCCGAGCGCCGATTGTTCGTGAAGAAGAAGGGCGGGGCCGCGCATGTGTGTTGATTACGGTGAACAAGGTGACCATTAAAACGAATACCCCCTTCCCGTGATTGATGATTTGTTCGACCGATTGCGAGCGCGAGATGTTTCTCAAGATTGATCTGCGATCGGGCTATCATCAGTGCGAGTCGAGAGGTGGATGTCCCCAGGATCGCATTCGGACGTGCGGGCATTATGAGTTCAGGTCATGTCTTTTGGGTTGACCAATGCTCGGCGATATTCATGGATTTGATGAACCGAGTGTTCAAACCATTTTGGACACGTTTGTGATAGTGTTCATTGATGATATCTTGGTTTATTCTCGCTCGAGCGGGAGCACGCGAGCATTGAGGCGTTGGCAGTTCTCGGGACCAGCGATTATACGCCAAGTTTTCCAAATGTGAGTTTTTGTTAGCCGGTGGCTTTTCTTGGGCATATTGTGGGCTGATGGCATTAGTGGATACGGCCAAGATCGGCGATCGAGGACTTGGCCTAGACCTACTACTCGGCAGAGGTTCGCGATTCACGGGCCTTGCAGGATATTATCGGTTCGTAGAAGTTTGCTTCTATCTGCACCATTGACTAGGTGACTCGAAGGCAACTAAGTTTCGGTGGTGATGCGTGTGGCGGGGTTTCCGGCTACTAAAGGATGACGGCCGCCCCGTTCTTACTCTTCCGGAGGACGGATGGTTATGTCGTGTATTGTGATCGTGAGGCATCGGTGGGATGTGTGTTGATGCAGGGTAGAGTTATAGCGTCACGCATCCCGATAGCTTAAGAAACACGAGAGGAACTACCCCCATGATTTGGAGTTAGCGGCGGTGATTCAAGCTTTGAAGATCCGAGGCACTATTTGTATGGGGTTCACGTGGATATTTATACTGCACCACAAGAGCCTCGGTATATCTTTAGCCGAGGAGTGAACTTACGGCGAGACGGTGGTTAGAGTTGCTTAAGGATTACGATGTTGATATCTGTACCACGGGAAGGCCAATGTTGTGGCGTATGCTCTTAGTCGTAGGTCGATGGGGAGCCATCGGATGTGCGGCTAGAGAGGAGGGCATGGTTCGTGATTTGCATCGATTAGCGAGCCTTGGTGTCCGCTTGATTGATTACGATAGCGATGGGGTTCGAGTTCGTGAGGTTGCGAGTCTTCCATCGTCGAGGTGAAGAGGCAGCGATTCGAGGATCCGGTTTGATTCGGTATCATGACGCGGCTCTTCGTGAGGAAGGGTCCTTTTGAGTAGCACTGATGGGGTGCTAAGGTTTGAGGCAGGTTGTGTGTTCGGATGTTTGAGGACTTGGCGAGTTCTTGAGAAGCACACAGCGCGTTACTCTATCCATCGTGGTCGACGAAGATGTACCACGACCTTAGATACGTGTATTGGTGGGATGGCTTGAAGAGGGCGTTGCGAGTTCGTAGCTCGGTGCGTGTTGTCGGCGGTGAGGTGGAGCACGAGGCCCGGTGGTTTATTCTGACGATAGAGATCCCGACACGGAAGTGGGAGGTGATCAACATGGACTTCATCACGGGATTGCCTCGCACTCGGAGGAGGCATGATTCTATATGGGTTATCGTCGGCGGTGTGAAATCAGCCCATTTTCTTCCCGTCGGGGCGACTTTTTCGGTGAGGATTATGCGGACTTTACATCAGAGATCGTCGGTCGCATGGAGTCCCTATTTCGATCATATCGACAGAGAGCCCGGTTTACGGCTAACTCGAGGTCTTTCCGAAGGGTTTAGGGACACGAGTAGCTTTGAGTCGCATTCCATCCTCGGAGCAGACGGACAGCGAGCGCACTATCCGACTGCGAGGATATCTGCGAGCTTTGTGTTATTGACCGATGGTAGGGGAGGATCATTTGCCTCTAGTTGAGTTTGCATATAATAATAGCTACCACTCCAGATTCGATGGCGCCTTATGAGGCCTTGTATGGGAGGAAGTGCGGTCGCCGATAGGCTGGTTCGATGTAGGCGAGTGCGATTAGTGGGACCAGATTTGGTGCGGCAGCGATGGATAAGGTGAAGCTTATCCAGGAGCGGTTCTTGGCGACTCAGTCGGCGAAGTCATATGCAGATCACCGTCGTCGGCATGGAGTTCGAGGTTGATGATTGGGTTTTCTGAAGGTGTCACCATGAAGGGTGTGATGAGATTCGGGAAGAAAGGAAACTCGGCCAGTACATTGGGCGTTTGATAGTCCGCGAGGTAGGCAAGGTTGCTACGAGTTGGAATCTGCCATCCGATGCGGAAGCGTGCATCCGGTGTTCCATGTTTCTATCTTTGAGGAGATGTATCGGGGATCCATCGGTACACCGATTGACGATGTCCAGTGACCAGGGGTTATCATATGAGGAGATTCCCATAGCGATAGTAGATCGTCAAGTTAGGCGTCTGCGACCAGGGCGTGGCTTAGCCAAAGTCTTGTGGCGAACGAGCTTAGGGAGGAGATGACGTGGGAAGCTGAGGAGGACATGAGGCAGAAGTATCCTCACCTGTTCCCCACACCTCCAGGTAATTCACTTTCCTACTTGTAAATTTTTCATTGTCATATATGCCTAAGTGTTGTTTTGTGGCCGTATGTGGCATTTGCAAACTGTTTAAGTTATGAAGAACCTTATCGTTAACTGTCTTGGGAAGGAACATTCGGGACGAATGTTTCTAAGGAGGGGAGAATGTTATACCCCGTATTTCCGGAGTATGTACGTGAGGGCGTACGTACGAAAGTTTAGCCTTAAAGTTTAAGCATGGGACGTTTTTTGGGCACAACTCACTCAAAGAATCGTTTTCCGACGAAACGTTTAACAAGACTCGCGTAGGATAAATTCCGACTATGTCATTTCTAATTTTTGCGGATTTTTTCGAGAGACGAAACATTTTGGACCAACGGGAGGGCGACACTTGTCACCCTCCAATTGATGGACGTGAGGCGTTCTTGTGGCCGATTGGATTGGCTTTTTTGTCAAGTAGTTGGTAGGATATTTTGTGTAGTGGATGGATAAGGACACTTGGGCAAATCCTCACCCTACACTTGCCTTGCACTTGGCATCATCTTGGCCCTTGGTTGGCCATGGCTTGACCTATAAATACCCCCTTAAGATGAAGAGTTCTTCATCCACAAATTACTTTCCAAGTCTTGAAAAATCCTTCCCTCTCCCTTGAGCATTTTCGTCCAAGCCTTATACCCCCCCCCCCCCCTTGAGTGAAGTTTGGCCGAGGGCCCCCCCCCCCTAGCCTAGCCGAAATCTACCCCCCCTCCCTTGGTAGAAAAGTTGCCTTCTAGTATTGTTATAATGCCCAAAATACCCTAGCCCAAATCCCTTAGTACTTAGTTAAAGTTGTAAAGAACTTCTAAGGGTTCTTGGAGCTATCGGAGCGTTCAAATTAGGAGCTAAACCTCGCTCAGGATCGACATTTATACTCGGATAATATTGGGCTTATCGAGGTAAATAATCTTACCCGTCTTTTATAATTAGAAAATACATACTGTTGAAGTATAAGAATAAGTATTAAATACTTAGAAGAATATTACAAAATAGAATTGAACTGTTATCACAGTAGAAGGGTATAAAAGAAGAATAATTGAACTATACTTACATAGAATTTGTTTTCAGATGACTTATATAGCTCAGGGTAGGAAGTCTGCCCGACTTTCCGTAGAATTGAGAACCCTCTTAGAGCTTTATCTGATCTGATCTAGGCGTTGATAGGCGTATTTGACTATTATAGGTGATTCTCTGCGCGACATATTCGACTTGGCGGGAGGTTTTCGAGAAGGTATGTGATTCTTCCTAAGCATGATATTTTAACATATATATATAGTGCGGTGAGCGTACGTGTGTTAGCGAATAATAATCACGGCAATGTCTTTTGACTTAAGCTGAATAATAACTACGGCAATGTCTTTTGACTTAAGCTTTGAATAATAAGAATCTGATGCATTTCAAAAGAATCTTGAATCATTTTTAACAGAAGAGAAATATTTGGTTTTAAAACAAAAGCTTAAGAGTTATACTAGCTTTATGGGAAGTTAGGTATAACAACTTAAGAAAGATAAAAGGCTATTTACTTGTTGTTTATAAAAGCCTTGTCTTGATTCTGTTAAGTGTAGTAAGATTGTTTGATAAGTAGATATATTATGATGCTACATGTGTTAGTGTCTTGTAATGTTGTGAAAGGGTCATTCTTGCTGCTTTACGTTGCTAACCGGTAAGTCCGTTGTCTTGTTATTATATCACCTACCCTTGACTTATTATACAGGGCTTGCCACCCTTGATGCGTCTATACGGCTATGCGATCATGTGACTATGCGAGTGCGGGAGTTCGGATTGATCATTCGGGTGTTTTAGCCCGACGCGGGGATGCCCTATGCGGTCGCGTGACTACGCGGTCTATTGAGACTATGCGGATCGGCGGAGTCGGCGGTGCAGTTAGCTACCGTCACGCGAGAATACCTCATGCGGTACGTGTGTGACCTATGCGGTGCGGAAGTCGAGATTAGGCACGCAGAATGATACTATGGGCGATTGGCCTTACTTGATCATTCGCGGCCTAGAAAAGACTTATTCTGATTTCCTATTATCGTTCTTGTTTGTGATATAGCACTATGTGCAATTGAACCGATTTGCAAATGGTTTTAAATACTTGATTTCATTTAAGTACTTTACAATTTCACATACTGTACTGTTGTCTTGACCTCGCCTTCTGCGTTCATCTGCCGTAAGAGCGGCAGTGCTAGATCCGCATCCTTAGGATCTTTTGCGTTGGTGTCGAGAGCTCCATCTTCTCGGAGGCTCTACTTTTAGGTATGATCTCCTGTTGTAAATAGTTTTGTATCTTGTCGGTATGGCGGGCTGTCCGCCATAGTTGTTTATCTTCTTAGAGTGCAGAGTCTATTATGCGGTTGGGATGTAGCGCTAAATCATGTTTATATATATATGCCGAAAGCGACATTTTCTCACATAAGCGTGTCTCATTTACAATGTTTCATGTCTTGTTTTATATTCGATTACTCGATGTATGACTACTTGGGTGCCGGTAAGGCACGATCACGAGCCAGGCGGGTCGTGTGATTATAGCCGTGGAGCGTTTTGCTTATAGTCGATAATCGTCACGAGGTATGTGATTCTTCCTATACTCTTGAGCATGATATTTTAAAGGAATATATATAGTACGGTAGACGTACGTGTGACAATGTCTTTTGACTTAAGCCTGAATAATAAGAATCTCGAAGTATTTTAAAGGAATATATATATATAGTACGGTAGACGTACGTGTGTTAACAGAACGTAGTTGTACGGCAATGTCTTTTGACTTAAGCCTGAATAATAAGAATCTTGAAGTATGTCAATAGTGTTAAGAAACCATTTTTAAAAGAAGATTAACACTTGGCTTTATGGGTTTTAAAAAGAGTTATACTAGCTTTATGGGGAGTTAGGTATAACGTCTTAAGAGAGGTAAAGAAAATGGTTTACTGATTTTAGAAGTTAAGAGACTTGATCTTAAAAGATAAGAGACTTGACTTGAATGTATTAATATGAATTTTGTGTGAAACCTCATTCGTGAGTAATGAGTACTTGGTTTTTAAAAGGAATAATGTTTCTTGATTTGGAAATCGAGAATGAGTATCGAACAAACCATCGCGGCGCTAATAAAGGAAAATGTATAGAATAATGAATTATTATTAAAACCAGTAGAAACCTCCATCCGCAGAAGCTAAGATGAGACAAAATGATATTACATTTTCTAGATCATGGGCTTTAATAAATGGTTATAAACAAGAATAAACTGCTCACACCTATGGCATATGTTATTCAATTGTTTTAAAAGAGATTAAGACATTGAGCTATGAAACTTTTCTAAAATAAAAGAGACCTGAGTAATTGAAATTAGGCAAACTGGAACTCTAGGGAAAAGAAGGCATTCTTTTGTCTTAAATTGGTTTAAAACATAAAGTGTTATATGACTTTATGGGAAGTTAGTTATAACGACTTTATGAAAACAAAGAATGGTTTAGTCATTGGTTTTAATGTGGTAACTTGACTTTAAAAGAAGTGTTTTGGTCCAAAAAGAAGGCATGGTATTGCCTTAATTTGGTTTTAAAAAGGAAAGTATGAAAGTTGTTTTGGTTTACTTAAAAGATATAAGTCACTCTATTTTTATACTACGGGTATCGGGTGACTTTTATAAAAGGAATGGATCTCTTAAAAGGAATTTAACGTACGTAGTACTTTAGGGTTAAAACGGACTTTGTCATAAAATGAAAGTACTTTAAGTTGTGTGTAACTTGCCTATGTTTGCGTGTGATAGACTTGTTGTGCAAGGAATGTATTTCACTCGACTACGTTCATGGATGAGCGAATGTATTTCACTCGACTACCGCGTTCATGGATGAACGGAATGTATTTCACTCGACTACCGTTCGTAGGATGAACCGGAATGTATTTCACTCGACTACCGTTCAGGATGAACCGAATGTATTTCACTCGATTACGCGGCCCACGGATGGGCGGGAATGTATTCCATCCGACTACCGAGTTCATGAGATGAACCGAGAATGTATTCCACACGTTTCTATACTGGGTCCATGAGATGGGCCGAGACATGTTAGACGTATCACATGAATTGTACCTAGACTGCCGGCAGTGAGGAAGGAGTTCCACGGGCATGAGGGATGACTGTGATGGCGTCAGTCACTGACTTGACATGGCTTTTATGTTGTGAATCGTAGTTTGGTTATCATACATGTCTCCCGCTTTATATAGACTATTATGATTTAAATTACGTGTTTAGATTTCACATACTTGGTACTTGCATCGACCTCCTTCGGGGCTGCGTTCACGCCGCAGTAGACATCGGTTGTTGATCCGCGTTTAGGATCACGTTTCGTATTGGGAAGCTCCGTTCCTTGGAGGCTTATCTTTTGGTATGTTACCCACAGTGCAGGTTCTTGTGCATTCGGTGGTATGGCGGGTCCCCGTCATAGTTGTTGTAAAAATCTTAGAGGTCCTTTGTATGGGCGTGGTTGTAAGGATTATGCTTGCTCAAATGTCTATGTATATATATATCTTTGAAAGGCAACCGTTTTGGTTGCTTTTTTCTTTCATCTTGATCCATATCTATTTATATGTTTAAAGTTTTTATTTCCGTTGGTTTTCTCGATGTTGTATCACTAGGTGCGTAAGGCACTACCACTGCCCGGTTCGGGTCATGACATTAGCTTCTATGCAGATGGAGGTTTCTGCTGGTTTTAATAATACTTATTTAGTCAAAACATTTCCCTTTATTAACGCTGCAGTGGTCTGTCGATACTCATTCTGATTTCCGAAATCAGTAAAACATTATTCCTTTTAAAAAAACCAAGTACTCATTACTCACGAATGAGGTTTCACACAAAATTCATATTAATTCATTTAAGTCAAGTCTCTTATCTTTTAAGATCAAGTCTCTTAACTTCAAAAATTAATAAACCATTCTTTTTATCTCTCTTAAGTCGTTATACCTAACTTCCCATAAAGCTAGTATAACTCTTAAGCTTTTAAAACCAAGCATTACTCTTCTTTCAAACAGTTTCTTAATTCTGGAATACTTCAAGATTCTTATTATTGGGCTTAAGTCAAAATACATTGCATAACAACTATGTTCGGTTAACACGTATGCGTCTACCGTATATATATATTCTTTAAAATATCATGCTCAAGAGGATAGGAAGAATCACATACCGCGACGATTATCGACTATTAGCAAATAGCTCCAGTCAAATCCTGCTAGCCTTTTCCACTTCTTCGAGTAGAATACGCTACTGTGAGTACTTCAACCTATAAGGTTATATAAGTCTATCAAAGTCTAGACTACTGTATAATATTCTACGGAAAATCGGGCAAAGACTTCCTACGTCAAACTACCCAAGTTCATCAGTAAATACGGTCATGTAAGTACATTTCAATCTTCTTCTTTAATATTCTTACGTGATATCAATTCAATTCTCTTCTTTTATACCATCTTTCTATTCTGTTCAATTCTCTTACGTAATATCCTTCTATGTATCTTATATTCATTTCTATACTACTACGTATGTAATTCCCAATTACAATAGAAGGGCGAGTATTTACCTCGATGAGCCCAAAATTATCCAAGTTTAATGTCGATCCCGAGCAACGTTTAGCTCCGATTCTGACGCTCAATTCGCTCCAAGAAACCCTTAGAAGTTCTACACAACTTCTCAACACTTCAACCGACTATGAAGATTATTCTTAGGGTTTCGTTTAGTGGCTAAAGGAAGTATAATAGTATTTACGGGCTTTAGTATAGGTGTAACCTTGGAATACTACAAGGTATTTGGGCCAAGGTATTTTGGAATAGTAACAACACTTGGAGAATACTTTTCTACCAAGGGGTATTTTTGAAAACTACTAGGCAGGGGGTATTCGAGGGCCTATCTAAGGGGAGGTGCTCTTGGACGAATACTACACTTAAGGGGGAGGGATTTTCAAGACTTGGAAAATGATTTGTGGATGAAGAAATGTCTTGCATTAGAGGGGTATTTATAGGCCAACCAATGGCCAAGATTAAGACAAGTGGTAGGCATGTGTAGGGTGGGGATTTGGACATGTGTTTGTGGGTCCCACTTGCTCATCAACTACACAAAAAATCCTACCTAATCCTTGACCAAGGAAAAGGCTCAAAAAAACGTGTAAAGAATGCCCACTTGGCTGTCCACTTGAGGGTGACAAGTGTCACCCTCTCGTTGGTCCAAAATATTTCATCTCTCGGAAAAATCCGCAAAAATTATAAATGACATAGCCGAATTTTTCCCTTCGCAAAGTCCGGAAAACGTTTCGTCGGAAAACGACTCTTTTTGCTAGTTGTGCACAAATTTCGCCACTTTGCCTACTTAAGGCTTAAACTTTTGACGACGCCTCACGTACATACTGCGAAATACGGGTATAACATTCTCCCCTCCTTAGAAACATTCGTCCCGAATGTTCCTTCTCAAGACGGATAACGATAAAGTTCCTCTCAACTTAAACAAGTTGTCAATGCCACACCTGGTCATAAAAATAACACACGCGCAAATATTCAACCCAAGTCCCCGAGAAATCATTCCTACATCACAAAAGCTTTCACCCTGGTCTAAAGGATACTCCCTTCGCATCTTCACTTCACAACAAAATGATCTTTTTTTTATTTTTTTATTTTTTATTCTGCTAACACATGTTCACTTCTTTCCTTACTCGTCGTACTCTTCTCGAACACTTGAACTCTTTTCTAGTATACGGTCCATACTTCAGTCATTACTTCAGTTTCCAAAATTTCTGGAGCCACTACCTCCAAACTTGGTCATCTTACTAGCCTCGATCTTCTTTAAGGCCATTCCCGGCCTTCACGAACCGCTTCTGGTCGAACATATCCACGAACTCATACGATGGTCATCTAAACTTGGGCCTAGCACCCTCGTGACCCTACCACCTGGCGGGACCACCCAGAATCTCATCTTAAATCGCCTCTGGGTTGACCCGCAATACGTCCTCAACCCGACCCTCCGTCGCCAAACACTTGTTCTCCCGACCCGGAACAATCTTACCTATTCAAGCCCAGAAAGCTACCACTTTCATCTTACACGACTCACGGAATTATCCCACAATACATTTATACGCAAACCAAGTATTTCGACAAAGACTAACCGTAAAATCTTTTATTCAAGCCGGCCTTACATCTAAGGTCTCCACATATAATATTCTAAGGCCCACAATTTCTAGGTACCCAACCTTACCCTTTACTAACCAGGCCTTTAAATCACAATTTAACATAATGCTATCTGAACATAATACTTAGCACATCATCATATCATCAACGCATACTAGTCTCTAGAGGGGTAAGAATATACCTGTATCAACTGCTTCATTTTCCCTTCGTCGATCTAACCATAATCACACCTGCAGGCAGCTATAGAAAGCGATGAACTCGCCATCGACGGTAGGTTGTGTCATTCGCGTCATCCTTCCTATTAGGACAGTTTCTCGTCACATGGCCCTGACGGCCGCAGGAAAAACAAGCACCAGTAAAAAGACGACATTCCCCGGGATGACGTCTGCCACATCGTGCACACTGAGGGAAACATGAATCCGACTGGCTAGAACCTATGTATATCTGTGAACCAGAAGCCCTGGAGCTCTGACCGGCTCCCGAATACCCTGTCACGAAGGCGTGGAGGACCACTGCATCAAGTGAGGTACATAACTAGTCATCGCTGAGACGGCTCTCGAAAGTTACCAAAGGACCACATTGTTCAATCCTCTTCACGATCCGGTCATTCCGTCGACCTCTTCGCGCCTCACATCCTAGTGCATGAGCCTGCATGCGGGCAATGTCCATGCCCGGCTGAAGAGCTACACCCGAACAAGACTCTGCCAAGTAAGCATCTAGCCCGGTGACGTAGCGGTGTAATTTGTCCTCCATATCAGCTACTACAGCGGGGACATACCGAGCTAATGAGTCGAACTCCACATTGTACTCTCTAACCGTCGCGTCCCGCCTCAGCGTCAAATGTCGCCGAGCCCTCATCATCGTGGGGAAAGAAATGTGCAAGAAATTCCCTGAGAACTCATCCCATACGGTGGAAGTGCATGCTCTCCGGGACGGCTCACGAATCAAAACGGGCCGATCATTGCGTATCACGCGGTGATGCGTAACCCAATACCACCGACCGCCTGCGAGGCTCGATCACTCTCATGATCCGTGTAGCTTCGGATAAACTCTCGAGGTCATCCTCGGCTCTCGATCCATAGAACAGGCGGGCTACAACTCGTAAAGTCCGTAGTCTTAAACCGCTCGGGGTGAACTACGGGTGCTCTGGGGGAACTGCTGCGTCCAGCCTATCCTCATATCTGGCCATGACCCTGGCCAGCAACTGGGCCATCTCCTTGTACCCCATCTCATCTGCTCGGTGTGGGGTGGAGGCTCAGTCTTGTAGTCTCGCGACCGCTGCCGCGCTAAACTCTGTTAGTCGGGCGGCGCCAAAACTCGCCGTCAAGCACTATCTCGGTAAAGACCGGCTGCGCTTCGTACTCCTTCAGATCCTACCAGAGCTTCTTTGCCTTGCCATCTGCTCCGGGTTGCTTGCGCGGAGGCATAAGCGGTAAAACGAAATGCGTCGAGAGGGTTCCAACTTATAACACAACTAAGGCACGATCTCGTAATGAGAAGAATGGAAACCAATCCTAAATGTCTGCAGCCTCCACGATTATAGATGTAGTGCACAACACACGATAATCAAGACTTACTGAACGCGGTGCAGACACTTTCCGAGGATTAACTTCTGCGATACCACTTTTGTCATGACCCGTTCGGTTCGTGATCGTGCCTTTACCTGCACCCAAGTAGTCATCGAGAAAATCAGCGGAATATAAAACATCTGATAAAACAAGAGATATGATAAATAAACAGTCAACCAAAGCTTGCCACGTATATATACAAAACCGAACAGTTATCCTTTTACAACTCGCCCACAACAACTACAGACCTCAGAGTTTTATAACAACAACTATGACGGACAGGCCCCGCCATACCACGAATGCATAATAACCTCTGCACTCACGTAACATACCAAAAGATAAGCCTCCGAGAAACGGGGCTTCCTACACTGACGTGATCCTATGAGCGAGGATCCACAATCGATGTACCTACCGCGGCATGAACGCGGCCAAGGAGGTCGATCTGCAACAGTACCAAGTATGTGAAATCAGAAATATCGTAAATGAAATAATAGTAGTCTATATAATAAGCGGGGAGACATGTATGATAACCAAACTACGCTTCATCATAAGCGAGCATGTCAAGTCGGGGACTCACGCCTCAAGTCATCCTCCGTGCGTGGAACTCCTTCCTCACCGCCAGCCTAGGTATAAATCGTGTGGAATACGTGTCGGCCCATCCCATGGGACTCGGTGAATCGGTGGAATACGTGTCGGCCCATCCCACGAGACTCGGTGAAGAATCATGTGGAATACGTGTCGACCCGTCATGGGACTCGGTGAAGAATCAGATGGAATACGTGTCCAGGCTCATCTAATGGGACTCGGTGAAGAATCTTTCATAACAAATCAGCCGCCTCCATCGAGACGCGGTGGTATAGAAATACGATGCACACAACAAGGCTATCAAACGCAAACATAGGCAAGTTACACACAACTCAAGTTTATTTTAGGCCAAGTTCGTGTTCGACCCCAAGTATTACGTGACGCTAAATTCTTTTAAAAGATCCATTTCTTTTATAAAGGTCACCCGATACCCGTAGTATTAAAATAGAGTGACTCACATTTTTAGGTAAACCAAAACACTTTCCTTTTTAACATCAAGTAACAACATTCTTTTCCATAAGTTCAAGTTTGCCTAATTTCAAGTACTTAAGTCTCTTATTTTAGATAGGTTTCATAGTTCATAGTCTTAATCACTTAAGAATATAATTCTCTTTTAAACAATTTGAGAAACATATGCCTTATATGTGAGTAGGTTATTCTTGTTCATAATCAATCTTATTAAAGCAGCCATGATCTAGGAAATGTAATATCATTTTGTCTCATCTTAGCTTCTATGCAGATGGAGGTTTCTACTGGTTTTAATAATACTTATTTAGTCAAAACATTTCCCTTTATTAACGCTGCAGTGGTTTGTCGATACTCATTCTGATTTCCGAAATCAGTAAAACATTATTCCTTTTAAAAACCAAGTACTCATTACTCACGAATGAGGTTTCACACAAAATTCATATTAATTCATTTAAGTCAAGTCTCTTATCTTTTAAGATCAAGTCTCTTAACTTCAAAAATTAATAAACCATTCTTTTTATCTCTCTTAAGTCGTTATACCTAACTTCCCATAAAGCTAGTATAACTCTTAAGCTTTTAAAACCAAGCATTACTCTTCTTTCAAACAGGTTTCTTAATTCTTTGGAATACTTCAAGATTCTTATTATTCAGGCTTAAGTCAAAAGACATTGCCGTACAACTATGTTCAGTTAACACACGTACGTCTACCGTACTATATATATATTCTTTAAAATATCATGCTCAAGAGGATAGGAAGAATCACATACCTCGCGACGATTATCGACTATTAGCAAATAGCTCCAGAGTACTGAAATCCTGCTAGCCTTTTCCACTTCTTCGAGTAGAATACGCTACTCGTAGTACTTCAACCTATAACGGTTATATAAGTCTATCAAAGTCTAGACTACTCTGTAGAATATTCTACGGAAAATCGGGCAGCACTTCCCTACCCGTCAAACTACCCAAGTCTACTGTAAATACATCTATGTAATCTGATTCAATCTTTCTTCTTTAATATTCTTCTGTGTGATATCAATTCAATTCTCTTCTTTTATACCATCTTTCTATTACAGTTCAATTCTCTTCTGTAATATCCTTCTATGTATCTTATATTCATTTCTATACTACTACAGTATGTAATTCCCAATTACAATAGAAGGGCGATGAGTATTTACCTCGATGAGCCCAAAATTATCCAAGTTTAATGTCGATCCCGAGCAACGTTTAGCTCCGATTCGAACGCCCAATTCGCTCAAGAAACCCTTAGAAGTTCTACACAACTTCTACTCAACACTTCAACCGACTATGAAGATTATTCTTAGGGTTTCGTTAGTGGCTAAAGGAAGTATAATAGTATTTCTGGGCTTTTAGTATAGGTGTAACCTTGGAATACTACAAGGTATTTGGGCCAAGGTATTTTGGAATAGTAACAACACTTGGAGAATACTTTTCTACCAAGGGGGTATTTTTCAAAACTACTAGGCAAGGGGGTATTCGGTAGGCCTCTCTAAGGGAGGAGGGGTACTCTTGGACGAATACTACACTTAAGGGGGAGGGATTTTCAAGACTTGGAAAATGATTTGTGGATGAAGAAATGTCTTGCATTAGAGGGGTATTTATAGGCCAACCAATGGCCAAGATTAAGACAAGTGGTAGGCATGTGTAGGGTGGGGATTTGGACATGTGTTTGTGGGTCCCACTTGCTCATCAACTACACAAAAATATCACAAAATATCCTACCTAATCCTTGACCAAGGAAAAGGCACAAAAAACGTGTAAAGAATGCCCACTTGGCCGTCCACTTGAGGGTGACAAGTGTCACCCTCTCGTTGGTCCAAAATATTTCATCTCTCGGAAAAATCCGCAAAAATTATAAATGACATAGCCGAATTTTCCCTTCGCAAAGTCCGGAAAACGTTTCGTCGGAAAACGACTCTTTTTGCTAGTTGTGCACAAATTTCGCCACTTTGCCTACTTAAGGCTTAAACTTTTGTATGTACGCCCTCACGTACATACTCTGAAAATACGGGGTATAACAAAGGCACTAATATGTTATTATAAATCCGGGAGTTTAACCCAAAGTACTACGTACTTCTAACCTTTTGAAAATGACTCATTTTCATATAAAACTTCCAAGATACTATAAACCGTAGTATCAAGTCAAAATTTCTTTTCAAGACAAGTCACAATACCTTTAGAAATAAAGTTAGGTTTCTAAATCAAGTGACTCCTTTTCTTATTAAAATCTTAGGCAATTGATGCCTTAAAATCAATTTGCCTTTCATTAAATCAAGTCATTTATCATACTTAAATTACTTAGAGTAAACCACTCTTTTTAACTTTCCATAAAGCTATTATAACCAACTTCCCATAAAGCCGTTATACTAGCTTTATACATTAGCAACTTACATACTTCTTTATAACCAAGAGACTTAAACTTTCCAACAAAACAAGTATCAAAAATACTTTCAACATACTTAAAGTCTCTTAACTTTTGCAAACCAAGGTATCCTTAATATTTAAACAAGTGAGTTAACTCCCTAACTCAACCAACTTGGACATTCTTAAAATAAGCCAAGGATATCAAATGGACCTAGATTGTCAAAATCTTGTACGTCTACCGTACTATACATTTACAACCTATTCATGCTCAAGAGATAAGAAAGTTCCACATACCTCTTCGGTTTAATCCACTTGCTAAGTCCAATTCGTCGTACGTAGTATGTCAACCTATAATGACCATAGTACGTCTATTAAATTCTAGTTTCAATCGTAGAATATTCCAAGTGCAAAGTCACTAAATTCTACGGAAAATCGGACAACACTTCCTTTGTTTCTACTCACTTTGCCACCTTTTTCAAGGCCGAATACAATAACCAAACACGCCACATTTAAGGCCCAAACAATGCAATCATCAATAGGGGATTACACGCCTACTAGACGTGTAAAATTCCGCCCCACAAACGATATCAAATTAATACAACTTACTAGGCCAATTCGGCAAACGTGAAGTACTCAACATCAATTCTTATCCAATTTCCATTTCGATCCAAGTTATTAGCCTAACATGATATCAAGTCGCAATCGATTATAACTACTATAATCTCCAAGTAATTAACATGTGACGATTCTAATAACGACCAATTTGTAATCCAACTTCACATGGCTTACATTACATTTCGGATTCTAAGGCTACAAGCAATCCATAATACTTATAAACTTCAACACATATCACATGATCACTAATAACTTATCATAACATGAAATCTTCAATTACAAAAGTAAAATGAAGGTTATACCTCAATTAGCCCAAATATGATCCAAGATCACAAGTCGCTCCTTAGCAACTTTAGCTCCTCCTTTTGACGTTCCAATCCGCTCCAAGCAACCCTTAGAAGCTCATGAATAACTCATCTTCAAGTTCCCACTTCAAAGTTGGATAACTCTTAGGTTTTCGCCTTACTAACCCGAAAACTATCTTTTCCGAGATTTTTCTATTGAGATATGCTTACAATACCCTTAGGTACCTTGGTTTAAAGTGGGAGATTATTGACAACAAACAAAAAAATTTCCCTTTGAAACCATGCCAATGCCGTGAGCTCCCTTTAGAGCAAGAACAAGTTTTTCAATTTTTTTCTCTAAGTGTGGAATGACAAAGTCTTGCTACTCGTATACTTAAATAACACAAGGAAGCGGTCAAGATTAAAACAAATGGATGGCTTGGATACATTTCACATGGATCTTGCCAGTGGCCCTCGACTTTAGTCAACAATGTCAAGCTCTAGCTTTAGCAAGACTTGGATATTTAAATTATGGTCAAATGACCATTCTAACCATGCCATTTTGTCCAAGACCATTAAGGGGGTGGCGTGTCGCCTCCGTCGCAACATTTCGTTCCGACAATTTCCAAAATTCCGCTAAATTCTTACTCGTCTCGAATCTTAACATTTGAGTTCTTACGTACTTTCTTATAAACCTATCCTGGAATTTTCCGGGGTGTAACACTCAAGTTGTCGGATGTTACACCCCGAAAATTTCAGGATATGTTTCTAAGAACGTACGTAAGAACTCAAAAATGTTAAGGTTTGAGGCAGTAAAAATTTATCTAATTATGGGTGTCGGAAAACGAAATATTGCGACGAAAGGGAGGGCAACACGTGTCACCCCCCTTTATGGACATGGACGAAATGTGCATAGGTGGAATGGTCATTTGACCATAATTAAGATGAAAGTCTTGCTAGCCTAAGAGCTTGACAACATTGACCAAGTCAATGACCCCACATAGCTTGATATTTAAATGAATCTCATCCAAACCTCACAAGCTTGACAACATTGACGCGTGTCGCCCTCCCGTTCGTCGCAACATTTCGTTTTCCGACAATTTCCAAAATTCCGCTAAATTCTTACTCGTCTGGAATCTTAACATTTGAGTTCTTACGTACGTTCTTATAAACCTATCCTGGAATTTTCCGGGGTGTAACATTCTTCCCCCCTTAGAAACATTCGTCCACGAATGTTCTTCTGGGAGTCAAACTTAAAGATAGCCATAACGTCTCCTTACAACCCCTACATACCAATAATGCCACACGTGGCCACATAACAATGCTCATACAAAAATGTCAACCTGAACCCCCATGTGTCAACGTCGATTATCTGCATAACGCTTCTGCTGACTCTAAGCTTACTAACAATCTTTCCCGGATAAGCTTCGCCTTATCCACAGCCCGCTGAATCAAGTCTGGACCAAATAACTGAACCTCGCCTATGTCGAACCATCCAACCGGCGATCTACACTTTCTTACAAACAAGGCCTCATACAGGGCCATCTGAATACTGGAAGGGTATCTGTTATCGAACGTAACACAACAAGAGGCAATTAACCCTCCCGGCTATAACTGAAATCAAGAACACAGGCCATGACCTATCCTCGAGTGCTCGGATAGTACGCTCTGCCTGTCCGTCGGTCTGAGGGTGGTAATGCATCACTGAGACTCACCTGCGTCCCTAAAACCCTTCTGAAAAACCTCCAGAAGTTATCTGTAATCGAGCTCATCTGTCTGACATCATAAACGTAGGAACCCCGTGCAGTCTCACAATCTCTCTGCTATACAAGCTAGCATAAACCTCGGTGAGTAAGTTGTCCTAATCGGAAGAACACGATCGATTTCATCGACTGTTACCATGACCCCGAGTCGCACTTCCTCCGAGTATGATGCCACCGTAACAAGACCCATAGTAATTACCTCTCATATCTAGGTTGGGATTTCAATCGCTGCAATAGCCCACGGGCTTCGGTGCTCAACCATGACTGCTTTACTAACGCGGACACTAAGCGATGGCTCGCTATGTCCCTTTCACGGTCATCTTACCCATACATACATCGAGGTCACGACACAACTTAGTCGACCGACAATTTGAGCAATAAGCCGTATGCCTTCCCTAAAACTCGTTGACTAGCCTGCGCAAACCGGGTACACAATCTATCTCATAACACAAACCTCATCCGGTGCTACTCAAACAAACTCTTCTCTTCTCGGAAGCCGGTATCTCGAATCGCGTCATAATTGGATCCTCATACTTCGCCTCTTTTACCTCCTTAACGACGGAAGACTTCGGCAACCTCTCGGATCTAAACTTCATTAACCTTGAAACAATTAATCGAACCCCAGGCTCTGTGGTGATGAATATCACGGACCACGCCCTATCTATCCGCTGCCCATCCGCACTATCCTTAGATCCACGACAAAAGTATCTCAGAATCGTCTTGGCTTTCCGGATGGTATAGGATATCAATATTACAATCCTTGAGTAACTCTAACCACCATCGCCGTCGCAATTTCTCTGCGTGATCGCAGATATACTGAGGCTTTTGTGGTTTGCACAAATATCCACATGAAGTTCAGATATATCGTCATGCCCCGAATCTTCAAGGCATGATTTAACCGCCACTTGACTCTAAATCGGGAGTGGCGTAATTTCCTATCCTGCTTCCCTAACTACCGGGAAAAACATAGGCTCTACCCTTATCGGGTTGCGTCAGCACACAACCTAGCCCAACACCCAACGTGTTATCATAAAAACCTAACCCTCTAGTCTCGCATGGGGGTTAGAAGCTATGTAGTCGTGGTCAACTTATCATCCAATAACGAAAGCCTTTCTGTTGCAACCAAACTTGGTCACTAACTTAGATTTGATCCTTTTGCTTGCCTCCTGGATAAGACTTCCTATCAATCACAATCTAGGGCGGGGAATTTCCTGATCTTGTAAAGTAGTAACAGTTTTTCCTTCGGTTGTAGAGCCTATAGCTAGGTTTACCACATTTCCTCGAAATGTTCTTACTTCCCATTATTTACTAATGGCCTTTACACTAGTCTGGGGTAGTCATACCTCGTGCAACTTACATACCCATAGTCGTATTTTCATTTATCATTACAGCCATATCCTTACCTTAGGCTTATTATCAGAAAGTATTTCTATCTTGATTCATAATCGCATAGCTTCATATATCGTACTACCCGTGCATTTGTCCTCCGACACTTCCTCGACTTCTTGGGCGTCGTTCTTAGTACCCAACACAATACTTTTCCCACGATTACCTAAAGCAGAACTGTGCATGACGATTCTAAAGACATTACAGTCTCCTATCCTTCGTCTAACAACATGGGTACATAACCCCATAATACGCAAACCGTCCCTTTTCGTGGGGAGAGAACTTATCTCTATCAAAATCTAAATCATCAGCGCCACCTTAAGCGTATAGATTTTTAAAATCTACCAAATGATGTCTTCTATTTTCCGCGACCACACTCGTACTTATCTTATTCTTGCTGCGCTATCACGAACTTATCCGGAAGGTCGTGGCCCTGACCGCCACACCAAACCAACTCCAAGTACATCCAAGGGCACTTAGCATAAACCCCTTCAAATTCGAGTATTTCTTACTTTCTGCATCAACTACCTCAAGTGAACAAGTCCCACGGACTTATTAAAAACAACAATGTCAAAGAAGGTGTTATACCCCATATTTCCAGAGTATATACGTAAGGACGTACGTACGAAAATTTGAGCCTTAAAGTGGGCAAGGGCCGAAAACTTTTGTGCACAACACCCGATTAGAATCGTTTTTCGACGAAACGTCTTACAAACTTTGCGAAGGGAAAATTCCGGCTATGTCATTTATAATTTTTGCGGATTTGTCCGAGAGACGAAACGTTTTGGACCAACGGGAGGGTGACATGTGTCACCCTCACATTGGACGTCTTTTGGGGCGGCTAGTGGACGATTTGGGGGTCAAGGGTTGGTAGGATATTTGTGAGGGTTTTAAGGAGTAGGGACTAGGGGGCACTTGGGCAAATCTTGGCCCTCCACTTGCCCCCCACTTGGCTAGATCATGACCCTGGTTTCTATAAATACCCCTTTGAAGACTTCTTCATCCACTCTCATTTCCTTAAGTCTTGAAAGCCCCTCCCCATTTCGTGAGGCCCCTTGAGAGTTAGCACTCCTCCTTGTGGTGTGGCTGAGACACACACCCCCCTTCCTAGAGGTGCTAAGTCGTGGGGTACCCCCCCCCCCTCTTGCCTAGTTGTTCTCATAAAATACACCCCCCTCTTGGTAGAAAATACTCTCCAAAGTATTGTTACTATACCAAAATACCTTAGCAGTATACCTTGTAGTATTCCAAAGATACCTCTATACGTAGAGTCCGAAAATACTACCTTATGTCCTTTTTGTCTCAAACCGAAACCCTAAGGAAAATCTTCATAGCCGGTTGAAGTATTAAGTAGAAGTTGCGTAGAACTTCTAAGGGTTGTTGGAGCGGGTTGAGCGCCTGCAGTAGGAGCTAAACGTCGCTCAGGATCGACATTTAACTTGGATAATTATGGGCTTATCGAGGTAATTATCTTGTCTCCCTATTGTAATTGAGTTTACATACTATTGAAGTATATGAATTAAGTATAAGTTATATACAAGGAAGGTATATAAGAAGGGAATTGAACTGTACTTACATAGACTGTGATTACAGACTTGTGAAGTTTGACTGCAGGGAAGAATTGCCTAATTTTTCCTTAGAAACTTGTATCTAGATTTATTCTACCGAGTAGTCTAGACATTGATAGATCGTATAACCTTTATAGGTTGAATGTTCGCTAGTAGCATGTACTACTTGAAAGGTGGACAAGGCTAGCGGGTTTTAGCCGAGCGCTTTTGCTAATAGTCGATAAATCGTCACAGGTATGTGATTCTTCCTATCCTCTTGAGCATGATATTTTAAAAGAATATATATAGTACGGACGACGTGTGTTAATCAACGTGGTTTTACTCCGATGTCTTTTTGACTTGAGTCTAAATAATAAGAATCTTGAAGTATTTCAAAAGGATTAAGAACCGCTTTTTGAAAGAAGAGTAATACTTGGTTTTAAAAGCTAAGAGTTATACTAGCTTTATGGGAAGTTAGGTATAACGACTTAAGCGAGATAAAAAGAATGGTTTATTGATTTTAGAAGTTAAGAGACTTGATCTTAAAAGATAAGAGACTTGACTTAATTAAATTAATATGAATTTTGTGTGAAACCTCATTCGTGAGAAATGAGTACTTGGTTTTTAAAAGCAATAATGTTTTACTGATTTCGGAAATCAGAATAAGTATCGAACAAACCACAGTTAGCGCTTAATAAAGGGAAATGTTTTGACTAATAAAGTATTATTAAAACCATAGAAACTTCCATCCGCATGAAGCTTAAGATGAGACAAAATGATATTACATTTCCTAGATCATGGCTGCTGTAATAAGATTGTTATGAACAAGAATAACCTACTCACACATAAGGCATATGTTTCTCAAATTGTTTTAAAGGATTAAAACTATGAACTACGAAACCTTTCGAAAAATGAGAAACTTGAGCATTTGAAATTAGGCAAACTTGAACGTTTGAAAATAATGTTGTTACTTGATTTTACAAAGGGAAGTGTTTTGGTTTACTTAAAAAGATAGTCACTCTATTTTTATACTACGGGTATTGTGCGACTTTTGTGAAAGAAACGGATCTTTTAAAGAGTTAATACATGAAGTACTTTGGGGCTAAAAAACCCGAACGTGTTAAAAAGTAGAAAGTACTTTGTGTGGATAACTTGAGTGTGTTGATTTGTGATAGTCTTGTAATACTTCCTTGTTGATTTGATAATTAAACGTGTTAAGATGCTACGTGTGTTAGTGTTGTTATACCCCGTAGTTTCAGGGTATGTATGTGAGGATGTACGTACGAGAATACGACAGATATTTTGGAAAGAAAGAAAGATGTGTTTTTTTTCGACGGAAAAGTTTCCGGTTTTTGTGAAGAAAAAGGTTCGTTAATGGGAATTGGATTCCCAGATTTGGTATTCGGACTTCTTGGAATATTAGAGAATTATGGAATTTTATTTTCAGAAATGGTCACGTGGGGCCCACGGGAGAAATTTACGGGTTTGTGGGGCCCACTTTGTTTTCGAGATTTTTGGCCATTGTTGATATTTTCGGAAGATGGAATATTTTGGACGAGTAGGAGGGCGACACGTGTCACCCCCCCCCCTAGTTGGCTTGGACGATTTCACTTTGTGCACAACACCCGACAGAGTCGCTTTCGGCGAAACGTTTTACAAGACTCGCGTAGGATAAATTCCGGCTATGCCATTTCTCATTTTTGCGGATTTTTCCGAGAGACGAAACATTTTGGACCAACGGGAGGGCGACACTTGGCACCCTCCAATTGGTGGACTTGAAACGTCCTTAGGGCCGATTGGGTTGGCAATTTTTGTCTTGGAGTTGGTAGGATATTTTGTGTAAGGACACTTGCCTAAATCCTCACCCTACACTTGCCTTGCACTTGGCATCATCTTGGCCATTGGTTGGCCAATGCTTGACCTATAAATACCCCTCTAGGTTGATGAACTTCTTCATCCAAATATTTTCTAAGTCTTGAAAAATCCCTCCCCTTTCTTGTTGAGTTTTCGTCCAAACACCCCCCCTCCCCCTCTTGCCTTAGTTACTTTGGCCGAGCCCCCCCCCCCCCCCCCCCTCTAAAGCTAGCCTAGCCGAAACACTACCCCCCTCCCTTGGTAGAAATGTTGCCTTCTAGTATTGTTATAATGCCCAAATTACCCTAGCCCAAATCCCTTAGTCCTTAGTATAAGTTGTGAAGAACTTCTAAGGTTTTCTTGGAGCCTCTGAGCGCATACAACATAGGAGCTAAACCTTGCTCAGGCGCGACTTTTATCTAGGATATTATTGGGCTTACCGAGGTAAATAACCTTATCCTCCTTTTGTAATTAGAATATACGTACTGTAGAAGTATAGGAATATGTATTAATACTTAGAAGGATATTGAAGAATAGAATTGAACTGATATCACAGTAGAAGGGTTTAAAAGATGAATAATAGAACTGTACTTACATAGGACTGTTTTCACAGTAGACTTGAGTAGCTCACCGGGTAGGGAAGTGCTGCCCAACTTTCCGTAGGATATAGAACCCTCTGCTTAGAGCTTTAGACAAGATACCAGACGTTGATAGACGTATTTGACTGTTATAGGTCGATTCTCTGCGCGCGACATATTCAACTTGGCAGGTGGATTTCGCCGAGAAGGTATGTTATTCTTCCTATCCTCTTGAGCATGATATTTTAAAGAATATGTATATAGTACGGTAGACGTACGTGTATTAACTGAATAATAATTACGGCAATGTCTTCGGACTTAAGCCTGAATAATAAGTACGGCAATGTCTTTTGACTTAAGCCTGAATAAAAAGAATCTGAAGTAGTTCAAAAGAATTGAGAAACCTTTTTAAGAGGAACACTTGGTTTTAAAAGCTTAAGAGTTATACTAGCTTTATGGGAAGTTAGGTATAACGGCTTAAGAGTGATAAAAAGAATGTTTTATTGATTTAAGAAAATAAGAGGCTTGACTTAATTATACTAATGTGAATTTTGTTAAAAAGTGTGAAACCTCATTCGTGAGTAATGAGTATTTTGGTTTTCAAAAGGAATGATGTTTCTTGATTTCGAATCGAATGAATGTCGAACAAACCACAAAGCGCTAATAAAGGGAAATGTTTTGACTAATAAGTATTATTAAAACCAAGAGAAACTTCCATCTGCATAGAGCTAAGATGAGACAAAATGATATTACATTTCCTAGATCATGGCCATTGTAATAAGATTGTTATGAACAATAATAACCTACTCACACATAAGGTATATGTTTCAAATTGTTTTAAAGGATTAAAACTATGAACTACGAAACCTTTCAAAATGAGAAACTTGAGTAATTGAAATTAGGCAAACTTAAGCATTGGGAAAAGAATGTTGTTACTTGATTTTACAAAGAGAAATGTTTTGATTTACTTCAAAGATAATCACTTTATTTTATACTACTGGGTATTGTGTGACTTTTGAAAGAAACGGATCTTTTAAAAGAGTAATACATGAAGTACTTTGGGGCTAAAAACCCGAACTTGTTAGCATAATGTAGAAAGTACCTTGTGTGAATAACTTGATTGTATTGATTTGTGATAGTCTTGTAATACTTTCTTGTTGACTTGATAAGTAAACATGTTAGGATCCACGTGAGTTAGTATCTTGTGATGTTTGTGTAGGGGTTTTCCTTATTGTGCTTAGGTTGTTTAACGATAAAACTGTCATGTTGATATTATATCACTCATGATTCCGGGGGTTAAGCTGCCCTCCGATGCGGGGTAGACTCAGGCGGGTCGTTGGACCTATGATTCGAGAATACCTTATGCAGTGCAGATGGTCATGCGAATCGCGGAGTTCTGTGTTAGTACGCGCCCGCGTGGTCACGCGGTCTTTGTGGCACGCGACGGCGAGTCGTGACGCCGGGAGTAGCTACCCTCGATGCGGTTATACCTCATGCGGCCTATCTCGATTGGCCTATGCGAGCTGCGGAAGTTCCAGGACTAGATCGCGACATTAGATATCGCGCGAGTGGCGGCCTTTGATCATGTGACGCAGACAGATCTCGTGATACGATTTATGACCTTGTTGAATGCGTGGGTTTTAGTAGTCGGCTATGCCTTCGTACTTACCCCGTACGGTTCTATTGTGATGACTTTGAGGGCATGAGTCCCTGACTTGACATGACTGCTTATTTATTGTGAACTGTAGTTTGGTTATCATACATGTCTCCTGCTTTATATAGACTACTATGATTTCATTTACAGTATTTATTTTCAGTTTCACATACTTGGTACCTGTTGTACTGACCTCCTTCGGGGGGCTGCGTTCATGCCGCAGGTAAAGGTACTCCTACTGTTGATCCCCGTTCTTAGGATCACCGTTTCAGCGTTGGGAAAGCTCCGTTTCTCCGGAAGCTTAGCATTTTGGTATGGTCCCCTGTCGTTGTAGATATTTGTATTCAGGGGTATGGCGGGGCCCTGTCCCGCCATTGTTGTTTTAAACTCTTAGAGGTGCAGACTGTTGTAAGGTTGGGATGTAACTGTTCATTTTGGGGTATGTATAAACATATATGCCGAAAGGCAACTTTTTCTCAGAAACTGTGTCTTATTTATACTGTTTCATATCTTGGTTGTTTTATATTCCGGTTTTTCTCTCGATGTATGACTACTTGGGTGCGGGTAAGGCACGATCACGCCCGAACGGTCGTGACAAAAGTGGTATCAGGCGATTAATCCTCGGAAAGTGTCTACGCATCGTATCTAGTAGAAGTCTGATTATCGGTGTGTGCACCACACCAATAATCGTGAGGCTATAGGATATTTAGGATTGGTTTCATTCTTCTCACTCGAGATCGTGCTTTAGAGCCGTGTTATAAGTTGGACCTCTAACGTATTCCTTTCCTTTACCGATGATGCCTCCGCGCCAGTAAACTCGGGCCCAGGGCAAGGCACCGCGTGAAGGCTGCGAGTAAAGTACAGAGATTTAGAAGGCACAGCCCAATCATCACTGGGGTGATGCTTCATGCGGGAGTTCGAGGCGTCGCCAAAGAAGAAGCGTTGTACGCGGCGGCAGCTTCCTACTGCGCCATGACATC
Organism: Przewalskia tangutica; assembly: GCA_029844215.1. NCBI lineage: Eukaryota > Viridiplantae > Streptophyta > Magnoliopsida > Solanales > Solanaceae > Przewalskia > Przewalskia tangutica. Next base: position 42,401,505 of record CM056732.1, read on the forward strand.
TGGATCTTCGCCCGCGACTTGGAGCGTAAAATATGGATTGAAGGAGGCGGCCTGTTACTAGCAAGGGATTTGGCAGCCAGGGAGTATTTTATGTACCGGTATACCAAGGATATTGATAATTATCTAAAGAAGGGTTGTGAAGAAGTAGCTATTCAGTCAGGAATGAGCCAGGCTTGCGTTCAGGATTATGTGCGTGGTGAGAGATGTAGAATCGGCATTAACCAAGATCGGCAGAAAAAGGCCCGATTGGCGAGATCATTTGGTAACTCGAGGCGAACCGCCAGCAGACAGACATGCGCCTCCGCGATGCAGAGTGTCCCTCCACCGAGTTCAGTTTTTCCTCAGTGTTCGCGATGTGGCAGGCGTCATCCCGGGGGATGTCGTCTCTTCACTGGTGCTTGTTTTACTCGCGCCGTCGGCCATGACGAGAATGTTCTATGGCGAAGGATGCAAGGAGGACTCGCCACTGCACGGACCAGGATTGATGGTTCGGAGAGGAAGGCGTTAGCGAGAGGCCACCTCACCTCGGTGTGGCCGTTGTGGTAGGTGTCATTCGGGGGAGTGTCGTGCTTCTTCGGCAGTTTGTTATTTTTGCGGCCAGCCGGGCCATTTTGCGAGGAATTGTCCGACCAAGGGTGGTGCGGATGTAGAGACTCAGCCTTCAGGATCAGTGGATAGTTCATCACCTTCCCCAGCTATGCGCCCAGCAGGGCGGGTTTGATTAGAACGACCTAGGGGAAGTGCCGCGTAGATACAGGTATATCCTTAACCCTTTAGAGATTTATATGTGTAGTAAGATGCGAATATCTTAAGTATTGTTTTCGGTTAGCATGGTGTTAGTGTGATTAGAATTATTTTTAGTTAACCTGGTAAGATTGGGGGATAGAGAGAGTGGGAGCCTTAGAATATTATACGTAGAGACCTTAGAGGCGAGGCCATCTTTGGTAAAAGAATTATTTTGCGTTTGACCCTTCGGGGTGCATAGTATACGTGAGATTTTGGGGGGATGAATCCCTAAGTGATGTGAAACGAAAGAGGGTAGTTGAGCTTAGAAGACCGCTAGGTTTTCGTAACGTGATTGGTAAGATTGTTCCGGATCGGGGAGCCAGTGTTTTGCGCGTTGCCGGGTCGGGTTGAGGCCGTGTTGCGGGTCGACCCACGCCCTGTTTAGTGATGGGGTCAGTTTGTGGTGGTCCCGCTTTGTGTTAGGGTCACGAGGGTGTTAGGCCCAGGTTTAGTTAACCATTGTACGAGTTCGTGGATGCGTTCGACCTGTAGTCGGGCCGATGAGGTCAACCCGTCTTATCTTTTAGTCAAACCGTGTACTCGGTAGTAAGTTGCGAGATGATTATTTCAGGAAGGGTGTAAGGCTGCACGGGGTGCCTACCTTCACTTTTGGCAGGCAGTGGAATCCAAGTTGCGGCTGTTTCTTTTCTGGAAGAGTTACCAGGCAAGGTTAGGAACTCAGGTGAATCTCAGTGTCGCATTCACCCTCAGGCCAGTGTTTGGACTTCGGGGGGCTGAGCGTATAAAGAGGCCAGAGCCTCTACCACGGGAACAGACCCGAACCGTGGCTCTCCGTATGGCACATCCTGAGAAGGGCCGAAGGGCATGCCTCAGGGATCGCAAGCAGCCCGGTACCATTTGTTGGGTCGTCGGAGCAAGGCTCGCGACAAAGTGACAAAAGTGGTATCACGACGAGTAAGGGAAGAAGCGAGCATGTATTACGAGCATAGGTGTGATCATTTCGTTTGTAAAGAGTAGGGGCGAAGGGAGTATCTTTTTAGACCTCGAGTAGGAGCTTTTGTGATAGAGGTGATTCCTCGTGGACTTGGAGATAAGTATGTGCGCTTGTTGTATTGGGACCAGGTGTGGCATGGTTGTTTTCATAAGTAGAGCAGTGAGGACTATACTGGCGCCTGTTTGTTTTGAGACTTGGAAGGAACATTCGGGACGAATGTTTCTAAGGAGGGGAGAATGTTATACCCCGTAGTTTCAGGGTATGTATGTGAGGATGTACGTACGAGAATACGACAGATATTTTGGAAAGAAAGAAAGATGTGTTTTTTTCGGAAAAGTTTAGGTTTTTGTGAAGAAAAGGTTCGTTAATGGGAATTGGATTCCCAGTTTGGTATCGGACTTCTTGGAATATTAGAGAATTATGGAATTTTATTTTGAAATGGTCACGTGGGCCCACGGAGAAATTTACTGGTTTGTGGGCCCACTTTGTTTTAGATTTTTGGCCATTGTTGATATTTTGGTAGATGGAATATTTTGACGAGTAGGAGGCGACACGTGTCACCCCTAGTTTGATTGGACGATTTCTCTTTGTGCACAACCCCCGATTCGAGTCGTTTTCCGACGAAACGTTTTACAAGACTCTCGTAGGATAAAGTCCGGCTATGCCATTTCTCAATTTTGCGGATTTTTCCGAGAGACGAAACAGTTTGGACCAACGGGCGGGCGACACTCGCACCTCCATTGGTGGACTTGAAACGTCCTTAGGGCCGATTGGGTTGGCAATTTTTGTCTTGGAGTTGGTAGGATATTTTGTGTAAGGACACTTGCCTAAATCCTCACCCTACACTTGCCTTGCACTTGGCATCATCTTGGCCATTGGTTGGCCAATGCTTGACCTATAAATACCCTCTAGGTTGATGAACTTCTTCATCCAAATATTTTCTAAGTCTTGAAAATCCCTCCCTTTCTTGTTGAGTTTTCGTCCAAACACCCCCCCCTCTTGCCTTAGTGAAGTTGGCCGAGGCCCCCCCCCCCTCTAAAGCTAGCCTAGCCGAAACACTACCCCCCTCCCTTTGTAGAAATGTTGCCTTCTAGTATTGTTATAATGCCCAAATTACCCTAGCCCAAATCCCTTAGTCCTTAGTATAAGTTGTGAAGAACTTAAGGTTTTCGAGCCAATGAGCGCACAACATAGGAGCTAAACCTTGCTCAGCGCGACTTTTATCTAGGATATTATTGGGCTTACTGAGGTAAATAACCTTATCCTCCTTTTGTAATTAGAATATACGTCATTGTAGAAGTATAGGAATATGTATTAATACTTAAGGATATTGAAGAATGTAATTGAACCGATATCACAGTAGAAGGGTTTAAAAGATGAATAATAGAATCAGATTTACATAGACTGTTTTCACATGAACTTGAGTAGCTCACCGGGTAGGGAAGTGCTGCCCAATTTTCCGTAGATATAGAACCCTCCGCTTAGAGCTTTGTACAAGATGCCTAGACGTTGATAGACGATTTGATCGTTATAGTCGATTCTCGCGCGACATATTCAACTCAAGGTGGATTTCGCCGGAAGGTATGTTATTCTTCCTATCCTCTTGAGCATGATATTTTAAAGAATATGTATATAGTACGCAGACGACGCGTGTATTAATCGAATAATAATTACGGCAATGTCTTGGACTTAAGCACGAATAATAAGTACGGCAATGTCTTTTGACTTAAGCCTGAATAAAAAGAATCTGAAGTAGTTCAAAAGAATTGAGAAACCTTTTTAAGAGGAACACTTGGTTTTAAAAGCTTAAGAGTTATACTAGCTTTATGGGAAGTTAGGTATAACGGCTTAAGAGTGATAAAAGAATGTTTTATTGATTTAAGAAAATAAGAGGCTTGACTTAATTATACTAATGTGAATTTTGTTAAAAAGTGTGAAACCTCATTCGTGAGTAATGAGTATTTTGGTTTTCAAAAGGAATGATGTTTTATCGATTTGAAATCGAATGAATGTCGAACAAACCACAGTCGCTTAATAAAGGGAAATGTTTTGACTAATAAGTATTATTAAACCAAGAGAAACTTCCATCCGTGACAGGAGCTAAGATGAGACAAAATGATATTACATTTCCTAGATCATGGTCATTGTAATAAGATTGTTATGAACAATAATAACCTACTCACACATAAGGTCTATGTTTCTCAAATTGTTTTAAAGGATTAAAACTATGAACTACGAAACCTTTCGAAAATGAGAAACTTGAGTAATTGAAATTAGGCAAACTTAAGCGTTGGGAAAAGAATGTTGTTACTTGATTTTACAAAGAGAAATGTTTTGATTTACTTCAAAAGATAATAACTTTATTTTATACTACGGGTATTGTGTGACTTTTGTGAAAGAAACAGATCTTTTAAAAAGAGTAATACATGAAGTACTTTGGGGCTAAAAACCCGAACTTGTTAGCATAATGTAGAAAGTACCTTGTGTGAATAACTTGATTGTATTGATTTGTGATAGTCTTGTAATACTTTCTTGTTGACTTGATAAGTAAACATGTTAGGATGCTACGTGAGTTAGTATCTTGTGATGTTTGTGTAGAGGGGTTTTCCCTTATTGTGCTTAGGTTGTTTAACGATAAACCGCTATGTTGATATTATATCACTCATGATTCCGGGTTAAGCCGCCTCCGATGCGAGGTAGACTCAAAGGGTCGTTGGACTATGATTCGAGAATACCTTATGCAGTGCAGATGGCCGGCGCGGAATCGCGGGAGTTCGAGTTAGTATGCGCCCTCGTGGTCACGCGGTCTTTGCGGCCACGCGACGGCGAGTCCAGACGCCGCCGGAGTAGCTACCGATGCGGGTTATACCTCGCGGGCCTATTCGATTGGCCGCGCGAGTCGCGGGAAGTTCCAGGACTAGACGCGACATTAGATATCGCGCGAGTGGCGGCTTTGATCATGTGACGGCCCAGACGGATCTCATGATCTGCTTTATGACCTTGTTGGTACGCTGGGTTTTAGTAGTCGGCTATGCCTTCGCATTTACCCCGCACGGTCTATTGTGATGACTTTGAGGCATGAGTCACGACTTGACATGACCGCTTATTTATTGTGAATCGTAGTTCGTTATCATACATGTCTCCCGCTTTATATAGACTACTATGATTTCATTCTGATTTATTTCGATTTCACATACTTGGTACATTGTCTTGACCTCCTTCGGGCCGCGTTTATCTGCCGCAGTAAAGGTACTCCTACCGTTGATCCGTTCTTAGGATCACCGCTTTAGCGTTGGGAAAGCTCCGTTTCTAAGCTTAGCATTTTGGTATGGTCCCTGTCGTTGTAGATATTTGTATTCAGGGTATGGCGGGCCCCATCCCGCCATTGTTGTTTTAAACTCTTAGAGTCTGTAGACTGTTGTAAGGTTGGGATATCGCTCATTTTGGGGTATTTATATACATATATGCCGAAAGGCAAATTTTTCCCAGAAACTGTGTCTTATTTATACTGTTTCATATCTTGGTTGTTTTATATTCCGCTGGTTTTTCTCTGATGTATGACTACTTGGGTGCCCGGGTAAGGCACCAGTCACGGGCCCCGGAACGGGTCGTGACAAGTGTCTTGTGATGTTTGTGTAAAGGGGTTTTCCCTTGTTGTGCTTATGTTATCTAACGGTAAGCCGTTATGCTAGTATTATATCACTCACCTCTTGACATAATACCGGGGTTAAATTGCCGCTCCGTCACGCGGTATAGCTCAGCGATGCAGGACCATGATTCGAGACTACCATGCGCGTCCGGGGATCCAGTTAGTGTGCGCCCTTGTGGTCATGCGGTTCTGGCCATGCGATCGCGAGTCGGCGGATGCCGGGAGTAGCTACCCTCGATGCGGGAATACCTCATGCGGGCTATGAGGTTGGCCTACGCGAGTGCGGAAGTTCGGACTAGACGCGCACATTAGATATCGCGGCGAGTGGCGGCCGATCATGTGGCGGTCTAGGCAGATCTCATGATACGATTTATGACCTTGTTGCTGCTGGTGTTAGTAGTCGGCTATGCCTTCGCATTTACCCCCGTGACGGTTTTATGATGACACGGTGGGACACGGTGTTCATGTGTATTCTTGGTGCTTTTATATCATAGATCGCGTGAGGAAGGTATTCCACGGGCATGATTGATGTTGTGGGCGTGAGACCCATAGTTATATTTGAGTGATGACTTTGAGGGCGTGAGTCCCTGACTTGACATGACTGCTTATTTATTATGAACTGTAGTTTGGTTATCATACATGTCTCCTGCTTTATATAGACTACTATGATTTCATTTACGATATTTTCGATTTCACATACTTGGTACCGCTGTATCGACCTTCGGGGCCGCGTTCATGCCGCAGTAGAGGTACACCGATCGTTGATCCTAGCTCTCGTGGTCAGTCGTTGGGAAGCTCCGTTTCTCCGGAGGCTTATCAGTGGTATAGTCCCCTGTCGTTGTAAGTGTTTACATTCAGGGGTATGGCGGGGCCCTGTCCCGCCATTGTTGTCATATCATTCTTAGAGGTCTGTAGTACTGTTGTGGGCAGAGTTGAAAAAAAGGGATGTAACTGTTATAGTTGTTATATATATTATGCCGAAAGGCAAAGTTTTCTCTGATGAATTGTTTCTTACTTCATAATATTTTTATGTCTTGTTTTATGTTCTACGATTACTGATGTTGTATCACTAGGTGCCCGGTAAGGCACGATCACGCCCGGTTCGGTCGTGATGTAAGGAAGGATAATTCACCGTTACCCCACTTTTCTTCCTTTCCACTCGATGGCAAACCGGCCACGAAATCGTACCGAATCAATTCTCTCTGTAGTCCACGTTGGCATAACAAGAGGCCAACTAGTTCAGACTCATAATGACCTCAACGTCTGTCATGCAATGACTGCTAGATGCGCTAGGGTCCAACGATCGTATCGCATCGGCAATTATTATCTAACCGCTCGCCTACCACCCAACACTCACGGGTGTAGTCACCCGAAAGGTCTCATGGATTCCGGCCCATTTCTTTACACTCGGTTGCTCTCTTTCATCGGTCGTACTCTTCCCGCATTTCCAAACTTATTGTAGCGCACGCATAGCTTTCATACTGATTTGGGCCTCCAATTTTTGGAGTTACTATTCAAAACATAAGGCCGCCCGGCTCACAACCTGGTTCCGGTGGAATGCGTCCACGAACCCGTAAAACGATTAACTAGACTTGGGTTTGCACCCTCGTGACCCTGTCACATAGAGGGACTACTACCAACTGATCCCATTTCATTTCAAGCTATGGGGCGACCCTTAATAGATCCCCAACCCGACTCGGCGTCGTATTTAACTCCTTTCCTTGGTCTATCTTAACTTTACTACCCGAGAAGGCCTTATATATCTAAGGTCTCGGTGGTTATCAACATTCCTAGGCTCACAATTTCCACGCTTCAAGCCTAACTTATTAGTCCCCCCCGTAGACGGTTACAAAAACTTCTCAATATACTATAATCGTGTTGTCTTGACCATAACAACCATACTTACTCCATACGGATCTCACCCGTACCATTCTCTTTATCATACTACGCAGCTTAACCTATTAACATAGTCTTCCATTAAGACCATTAATAATAAGTTCTTAAGGGTCCATTCCTTCTCGCATACTCATCATTTCCTAATTATCTCAAATTAGTACGTAAAACCTTGATGAGAATTTATTAAATTGTTTCATACCTTCCCGGTATTTATTTAGTCCTTACCAAATCCTGGTAATCTAAAATCATTTTAGGCAACACGCGTCTGACCCTCATACATAATTCCGCATAGTTGTATGTCACAATACCAACTACAAACATTACCAACCTGGATACGCAATCCACATAATCTTTCCTGGGTCACTGCTGCCTTTCTCGTAGCTGCAAACAATCAATACTTGTTAGGGAGAGACAACCCTAACCATACAGCTCTATCGCACGATCTTAGGGTGAGAAGAATGGAAACCAATCCTAAATGTCCTGCATCCTCCTGATTATAGATGTGGTGCACAACACACCGATAATCAAGAATCTACTAGACACGGTCTGTAGACACTTTCCGAGGACTAACTGCTCTGATACCACTTTTGTCACGACCCGACCCCGGGCCCGCGACTGGTGCCCTACCTGGGCACCCCTTTCGGTAAACATCAGAGAATAGCAGCGGAACATACACAACAGATAAAATGCTTAAACATAAAAATAACCACAGGCTAGCCGATAAGGCCACCTTCCGTAAAATATACGTAATAGAACAATACATTGTTTTTTTCTTTACAACCCAATCCACAATGTGACTACAGACCTCTAAGAATAACAACTCTTGTGGGACAGGGCCCCGTCATACCCCTGAATGTACAACAACCGACAATACCAGGGATAAGTCTCCGGAATAAAGGAGCTTCTCAACAGCTGAACAATGATCCTAAGAGCGAGGATCAAGAATCCGTACTCTACTGCGCAGAGCAACGCGAAGTCGACAACATGTACCAAATATGTGAAACGAAATCACTGTAATGAAATCATAAGTCTAAAATAAAACGGAGACGGTATGATAACAAAATTACAAAGACACAAAGGTCTTACTAACAATGAGAGTAAATCAAGAGAATACGTACAACATCACAATAGGAGACTCCCGATCATATTATGGGTAGCGAACCCCTAGAAACAGGTGGTATAACGTCTTGGGGGTTTCTACCCCTCATTTATACTCTTACCCCGGCGGTGGTATAACGTCTGGGGTTTTCCTCATTTATACTCTTACCACAAGAAGGTAATAAAGCGAGTGGTATAATGTCTTGGGCTTACCCTCACTTATACTCTTATCCTGGAGAAGGTGGTATAGCATCTTGGGTCCGCCTCACTTATACTCTTACCCTATCTCAAACCGTCATATACAATAAATAAGCAAGTTAGAAATCCTAACTTCTTATTAGTCTTATTCATCCACACTCTCATTTTAGTTCACTCAAGGCACTAATATGTTATTATAACCGAGTTTAACCCAAAGTACTACGACTTTCTAACCTTTGAAAATGACTCATTTTCATATAAAACTTCCAAGATACTATAAACCGTAGTATCAAGTCAAAATTTCTTTTCAAGACAAGTCACAATACCTTTAGAAATAAAGTTAGGTTTCTAAATCAAGTGACTCATTTTCTTATTAAAATCTTAGGCAATTGATGCCTTAAAATCAATTTGCCTTTCATTAAATCAAGTCATTTATCATACTTAAATTACTTAGAGTAAACCACTCTTTTTAACTTTCCATAAAGCTATTATAACCAACTTCCCATAAAGCCGTTATACTAGCTTTATACATTAGCAACTTACATACTTCTTTATAACCAAGAGACTTAAACTTTCCAACAAAACAAGTATCAAAAATACTTTCAACATACTTAAAGTCTCTTAACTTTTGCAAACCAAGGTATCCTTAATATTTAAACAAGTGAGTTAACTCCCTAACTCAACCAACTTGGACATTCTTAAAATAAGCCAAGGATATCAAATGGACCTAGATTGTCAAAATCTCAGACGTCTATCATACTATACATTTACAACCTATTCATGCTCAAGAGATAAGAAAGTTCCACATACCTCTTCGGTTTAATCCACTTGCTAAGTCCAATTCGCCGTACGTAGTATGTCAACCTATAATGACCATAGTACGTCTATTAAATTCTAGTTTCAATCGTAGAATATTCCAAGTGCAAAGTCACTAAATTCTACGGAAAATCGGACAGCACTTCCTTTGTTTCTACTCACTTTGCCACCTTTTCAAGGCGAATACAATAACCAAACACGCCACATTTAAGGCCCAAACAATGCAATCAACAATAGGGGATTACACGCCTACTAGACGTGTAAAATTCCGCCCCACAAACGATATCAAATTAATACAACTTACTAGGCCAATTCGGCAAACGTGAAGTACTACAACATCAATTCTTATCCAATTTCCATTTCGATCCAAGTTATTAGCCTAACATGATATCAAGTCGCAATCGATTATAACTACTATAATCTCCAAGTAATTAACATGCGACGATTCTAATAACGACCAATTTGTAATCCACCTTCACATGTCTTACATTACATTTTGGATTCTAAGGCTACAAGCAATCCATAATACTTATAAACTTCAACACATATCACATGATCACTAATAACTTATCATAACATGAAATCTTCAATTACAAAAGTAAAATGAAGGTTATACCTCAATTAGCCCAAATATGATCCAAGATCACAAGTCGCTTTTTAGCAACTTTAGCTCCTCCTTTTGACGTTCCAATCCGCTCCAAGCAACCCTTAGAAGCTCATGAATAACTCATCTTCAAGTTCCCACTTCAAAGTTGGATAACTCCTTAGGTTTTCGCCTTGCGACTAACCCGAAAACTATCTTTTTCCGAGATTTTTCTATTGAGATATGCTTACAATACCCTTAGGTACCTTGGTTTAAAGTGGGGAGATTATTGGACAACAAACAAAAAAAATCCCTTTGAAACCATGCCAATGCCGTGAGCTCCTTAAGAGCAAGAACAAGTTTTTCAATTTTTTCTAAGTGTGGAATGACAAAGTCTTGCTACTAGTATACTTAAATAACACAAGGGTCAAGATTAAAACAAATGGATGGCTTGGATACATTTCACATGGATCTTGCCCAGTGCCCTTGGACTTTAGTCAACAATGTCAAGCTCTCAGCTTTAGCAAGACTTGGATATTTAAATTATGGTCAAATGACCATTCTAACCATGCCATTTTTGTCCAAGACCATTAAGGTGGTGGCGTTCTTCCCTCGTTAATCATGACATTTAGTTCGCATTTCAAAATTTAAATTCTTACTCGTCTCGAATCTTAACATTTGAGTTCTTACGTACGTTCTTATAAACCTATCCTGGAATTTTCCGGGGTGTAACACTCAAGTTGTCGGATGTTACACCCCGGAAATTTCAGGATATGTTTCTAAGAACGTACGTAAGAACTCAAAAATGTTAAGGTTTGAGACGAGTAAAAATTTATCGGAATTATGGAATTGTCGGAAAACGAAATATTGCGACGAACGGGAGGGCAACACGTGTCACCCCCCTTTATGTACATGGACGAAATGTGCATAGGTGGAATGGTCATTTGACCATAATTAAGATGAAAGTCTTGCTAGCCTAAGAGCTTGACAACATTGACCAAGTCAATGACCCCACATAGCTTGATATTTAAATGAATCTCATCCAAACCTCACAAGTGTTCTAATCCTAACCCTCCAATTGGTTATAAATGCATCCATTGTGCAAGACAAGGCTATTGTTACAATTAGAAAATTTTCAAGAAGCTTGTGCTTCAATGGTGCTCTCGGGTTTGAGGATTTTTAGAAGACAAAAATTTTTGTTTGTTGTCCAATAAGCTCCATACTTTAAACCAAGGTACCTAAGGGTATTGTAAGTGTATCTCAATAGAAAAATCCTGGAAAAAGATAGTTTTCGTATTAGTCGCAAGGTGAAAACCTAGTTGCTTTTCTAGGTTTTGTTTGGAAGATTGAAGGAAATTGGTTGGTGTTGTTCTAAGGGTCTCAAGTGGCGGATTGAAGTGTCTTGAAGAGGCTCTAAGTTGCTAAGGAGCGACTTCGTATTTGGAGTTGGATTAAGATTCGTTGAGGTAATAATCTTGTCTCTTAAAAGTGTTACAAGATTATATATATTGTTGTTAGCTTTACATGTTGCTAGCATGAAGTTTATGTGTTTAAGTTTTATAAGTATTATGGATTGATTGTAGCCTTAAATCTGAAATGTCATTTAAGCTATGTGAAGTTGGATTACAATTTGGTTGTTTATTAGAATCGTCGCATGTTACTTACTTGAAGATTATAGTAGTTATAATCAATTGCGACTTGATATCATGTTATGCTAACAACTTGGATTGAAATGGAAATTGGATAAGAATTGGTATTGTTGCATCTCAATGTGGCCGAATTGGACTAGTAGTTTGTAATAGTTTGGTATCTTTTGTGGGGCGGAATTTTACACGTCTAGTAGGCGTGTAATCCCCTATTGTTAATTGCATTGATTGGGCCTTAAATGTGGCGTGTTTGGTTATTGAATTCGGCCTTGAAAAAGGTGGCAAAGTGAGTAGAAACAAATGAGGTGTTGTCCGATTTTCCGTAGAATTTAGAGACTTTACACTTATAATATTCTACGTTTGAAGTAAGATGTTAATAGACGTACTATGGTCATTATAGGTTGACATACTACGTACGGCGAATTGGACTTAGCAGGTGGATTAAACCGAAGAGGTATGTGGAACTTTCTTATCTCTTGAGCATGAATAGGTTGTAAATGTATAGTGTTACACCCCGTAGTTCCAGAGTATGTATACGAGGACGTACGTTTGAGAATACGACATTTAAATTGGAAAGGAAGAAAGATGTGATTTTTCGACGGAAAAGTTTCCGGATTTTGTGAAGGAAAAATGTTCGTTAAAGGGAATTGGATTCCCAGTTTTGGTATTTGGACTTTTTGGAATATTTAAGAATTATGGAATTTTATTTCCGGAATTGGTCACGTGGGGCCCACGGGAGGAAATTTACGGTTTTGTGGGGCCCACTTTATTTTCGGATTTTTGGCTTTACGGATATTTTCAGAAGATGAAATATTTTGGACGAGTAGGGGGGCGACACGTGTCACCCCCGTGTGTACATTGGCCGGGTGGAGGACAAGTGGCGTTTTGTGGTGGCCACTTGTCCCATTTTTGTGGTAGCCAAATGGTTGGCCAACTACCCACACACATGTACCCCATCCTCACCATCCACTTGCCTAGATCTTGACCATTGATTTCCCTATAAATACCCCTTGTGTGTAAGAAATTATTTCATCCACATTAGAAAGTTTCCAAGGCAAAAATTCCCCTCCCTCCCTTAGTGAGTTCTCCCAAACACCCCACCTTGAGTAGAATTCTTCAAGTATTGTTGTTATTCCAAATACTTTAGCCTAAATCCCTTGTGGTATTCCAAAGAAATCCCAACATAAGAGCCCGAAAATACTACTTTATTCCATAGTCGCAAAATGAAGCCCTAGAAAAATCTTCATAGCTTAGATGAAGTGTTAAGAGAAGTTGTTTAGAAACTTCTAAGGGTTGCTTGGAGCGGGTTGGGCGTAAGTGGAGCTAAACGTTGCTCAGGATCGACTTATATCTTGGATAATTTTGGGCTTATCGAGGTAATTATCTTTGTCCCCTATTGTAATTGGAGATTACATGTTGTAGTAGTTTAGAATTGAGTATAAGATATATTGGAAGAATCAGTATAAAGAATTGAACTGTATTTACATTGACCGTATATTCTGATGACTTGTAGTATTATTGTGGAGTAGAATTGTACACGTCAGGTTAGGCGTGTAACCCCGCAGGATTGTTGGTTTGGCAGCAGCCTCGTTTGAGGAGGAGATTTATGTGGTTGCGGGGAGGAGCCTTCTTATTTTTCCGTAGAATAAGGAATCTTGTATCTAGAATTATTCTACGAAGAGATCTAGAGGTTGATAGACGTTTTGTGGCCTTTATAGGTTGAAGTACTACGAGTAGCGTATTCTACTTGAAGGGTGGAAAAGGCGAGCAAGGTTATAGTACGGTGGAGCATTTTGCTAATTGTCGATAATCGTCGCGAGGTATGTGAACCTCTTCCTATCCTTTCTAGCATGATATTTGTGAAATATATTTAGTGCGGTAGACGCACGTGTGTTTAAAGGAATTTGATTTTCCTTTTGTGTCCTTGACTTGATTCCAAAGTTAAGTGACTTGTTATGAAATATTAAGGACTTGAATTATGTTAAAAAGTTGTAAAACCTCACTCATGAGTAATGGGTGTGTGGTCTTTTAAAGAATAAAGTTATCTGGATTTCGAAAATAAGAATGGTTTTATCATTGGATTTAAAATGATAACTTGACTTATAAACAACTTGATTTTGGGAAAGGAGAAGTAACTTGATTTAAAGGTATAGGTTACTTGTTTTTAAAAGAGTGAGACACTTGGTTTAAAAGTATATTGCTACTTGTCTTTTAAAGGAAAAAGTGCCTTGGTTTTAAAAGGAAGGCATGCTTTTGTCTTAAGGTTGGTTTAAAAGAAAGTATGGAAATTGTTTTGGTTTTACTTTGATCTCTTTTGACTTGAGTTTTAAAAAAATAAGAATCTTGAAGTATTTCAAAAGAGTTATGAATTATTTTGAAAGAAAAGAAATACTTGGTTTTAAAAGCTTAAGTGTTATACTAGCTTTATGGGAAGTTAGGTATAACGACTTAAGGAAGATAGAAGAGCAGTTTACTTATTTATTTATGAAAGTCTTGTATTGATTTACGGAAAGTGTAGTAAGATGGTTTGATAAGTAAACATGTTATGATGCTCGTGTGTTAGTGTCTTGTGATGTTGTGTAAGGGGGTTATTCTTGTTGTGCTTACGTTGTTAAACGTTAAGCGTTATCGTTATTATATCACATACCCCGACTTGTTATGATCCGAGGACTTGCCACCTTGACGCGAGGAATACCTCACGCGATCCGTGTGACTATGATTCGAGGAATACCTCATGCGATGCGTGTGACCATGCGAGTGCGGGAGTTCGGGATGATCACTCGGTGTGTTACCCGTCGCGAGGTATACCTTATGCGGTCTTTGTGACTATGATTCGAGGAATACCTAACGCGGTCAATGTGACTATGCGATGCGAGTCAGAGGATGCGCGGGTTACGCTAGCCGTCGCGAGGAATACCTCATGCGGGTGCGTGACCTATGCGATCATGCGGAGTTCCAGATTAGGCACGATAATGATACTATGGGCGATTGCTTGCCTGCTTCGATCATTAGCGGCCTAGAAAAGACCGATTCGTTATATCTATTTTTCTTGTTTATCCGTGGCACTATATGCGATTAAATTGGTTGTTAAACGTATTTGTAATTGGTTTTAAAATGTTATGATTTGATTTGATACTTTCTGATTTCACATACTTGGTACTGTTGTAATCGACCTCCTCGGTGCGTTCATGCCGCGGTAGAGGTACACGATCGTCGATCCTCGCCATAGGATCACAATTCAGCGTTTTAGGAAGCTCGCTTTCTCCGAGGCTTATCTTTGGTATAGTCCCCTCGTGTAGGTACTTACATTCGTGGTATGGCGGGCCCCATCCGTCGTTGTTGTTATAAAATTCGTAGGTGCGTAGTAATCGCCAGGCGAGTTTGTAAAAGGGATGTAATTGTTCGTGTTCAAGTTTTATTTATATATTCAGAAAGGTAACCGTTTTGGTTAGCCTGTTTTCTTATTGTGTATCTAGTTTCATGTGTATGTTTTTATTTCCGTTGATTTTCTCTGATGTTGTATCGCTAGGGTGCCCGGGGTAAGGCACCAGTCGCGGGCCCGGGGTCGGGTCGTGACAAAAGTGGTATCAAAGCAGTTAGTCCTCGGAAAGTGTCTACAGACCGTATCTAGTAGAGTCTTGATTATCGGTGTGTTGTGCACCACACCTATAATCAGGAGGCTGCAGGATATTTAGGATTGGTTTTCCATTCTTCTCACTCTGAGATAGTGCCTTAGAGCTGTGTTATAAGTTGGACTCCCTATGGCGTATTCGTATGTGCTAGTTATGCCTCTACGCAAGGCAACCAGAGCCCAGAAGGGCAAGGTAGCAGAGGGAGCTGCGAGTAGAGCACAGAGGGTTACCAGGGCACGGGCCCAGTCATTATCTGAGACAGCGCTTTATTCGGGGAGTTCTGCGACGCCGCTAGCCCCAGGAGAGTTTAGAGCAGTAGCAGTAGCTACTGAGACCACGATACCTGAGCCTCTAGTCCCACGGCCGGGAACAGAGGATATGAGTTACAAGGAGATGGCCCAGTTACTAGCTAGTCTGGTGGCTGGGAATGATGACAGACGAGAGTCGGAGGTTCTGGTAGTACCAGTAGTTCACCCTAGATCCGATAGTTGAGATTTCGGGACTTCTTGAGTTGCGGTCCACCCGAGTTCCATGGATTGTGAACTGAGGAAGATCATCAGGAGTTTATTCGACAGTTGCAGCGGATCATGAAAGTGATCAAGACCTCAGAGGCATTTTCTTACACACTTCTTGCCCTCGCAGATGAGGAGAGCTCGGGCAGATAGGTTTATGATGTTGAGGTAGAACGGGCGGACGGTTCGGGAATACAGTATAGAGTTTGACTCATTGGCTCGTTATGTCCCCGCTTTAGTGGCAGACATGGAGGATAGTGTGCACCGATATGTCACAGGACTTGACGATTATTTTTACAAAGGGTTGTACAAGAGTAGCTCTTCAGTCAGACATGGACATTGCCCGCGTACAGGCTTACGCGCAGCAGACTGAGGAACGTAGAGATCGACGGATTAACCAAGATCAGCAGAAGAGGGCCAGAACAGCAAGGTCCTTTGGTAACTTTCGAGGCGGACCTTCTGTGAGCGCAGTTATGCGCCTCCGCCAAGACAGAGTGGTCCTCCGCACTTCGGGGCGCTCGGGTATTTAGGAGTTGGTCGAACTGGGGTTTTAGTTCCGCAGATTTGCATAGGTTCTAGCCGGCCCAGTTGATTTTCCTCAGTGTTCACTATGTGGTAGACGTCATCCCGAGGAAATATCGTCTTTCTTACTAATGCTTGTTTTACCAGCGGTCGTCAGGGCCATGTGAGGAGAGAATTTCCTAGTAGGAGGGATACAGGTAGGATGACTTAGCCTACCAGGTCAGTTGCGGATTCAGTAGGTCGGAGAGGAAGGGGTGTTATCCAGAGGAGGCCGCCCCCACCTCGGTAAGGCCGTTGTGGTAAGTGTTCTTATGGGGAGTGTCGTGCTACTTAGATAGCTTGTTAGGCTTGCGGCCAGCAGGGCCATTTTGCGAGAAATTGTCCGAACAGAGGTGGCGCGGATTTTACGACTCAGCCTTCGAGATCAGTGGCTGGTTCATCACCGTCTGTAGTTATGCGCCCAACAGAGCAGGATTTGATTAGAGCGGCAAAGGGAAAGTGAAGGCGTGCTTCTGAGAGATATCTTCAGCCTTAAGAGACTTGTTTAGGTCGTTATGGTAGATACATATGGAGTGCTATGTTCGGTTAGCATTGTGTAAGTTGGGATTAGAAAACATGGGTAGTTGAAAAGGGTAAGTCTGGGGACGAGAAAATGGGGAGCCTTAAAATTTATAACAGTTGGGACCTTGGATGCAAGGCCGTCTTGAGTGGATGATTTTACGGTTGGTCTTTGTCGAAGTACTTGGTATGCGGGATATATATTGTGGGATAATTCCCTAGGTAGTGTGAGATGGAAGTGGTAGCTTCCATGACGTGAATTGGTAAGATTGTTCCGGATCGGGGAACGAGAGTTTAGTACGAAGTGGGTCGGGTTGAGGCCATATCGCGAGTCAACCCGCAGCCCGGAAGGTGGTGGGGTCAGTTTGAGGTGGTCCCGCTAGATGATAGGGTCACGAAGGTGTTAGGCCCAAGTTTAGGTAACCATCGTACGCGTTTGTGAATGCGTTCGCCCAGTAGTAGGGCCGATGGGGTCAGCCCTTCTTGTCTTTTAGTCAGGACTGTTTACTCGGCGGAGGGTTATGCGAGATGTTATCAGGAAGGTTGTAAGGATGCACGGGGTTCCTACTTTTATTTTTATGGCAGGTAGTGGAGCCCAGTTTATGGCTATTTCTTTTTCGGGAGGTTTTACCAGGCGGGGTTAGGAACTCAGGTGAGTCTCAGTATTGCATTCACCCTCGGGCCGACGGACGAACAACACATTTTATCCAGACATTTGAGGATAGGTTACGGGCCGGTGTTTTGATTTCAGGGGTAGCTGTGAGGATTATTTGCCTCTTGTTGAGTGAGTATTATACTAGCTACCATTTCAGTATTCGGATGGTGCCTTATGAAGCCTTGTATGGGCGGAAGTGTAGGTTGCCGGTCGATTGGTTCGATGTCGGCAAGGTTCAGATAGTTTGGTCCCTACTTGTTTCAGCAGGATGTGGATAAGGTGAAGCTTATCCAGAAGAAGTTATTAGCAGCTCAGAGTCAACAGAAGTCGTGCGGACGATCGGCGTCGACACTTGGAGTTCAGGTTGACGGTGGGTCTTCTTGAGGTACCACCCCGGAAGGGTGTGACGAAATTTGGAAAGAAGGGGAAACTTAGCCCGAGGTACTTTGGGCCTTTTCAGATCGATGTAGAATAGGCCAGGTTGCCTATAAGTTAGCACTGTCGTCCGACTTAGGAGGCAGTACGTCCGGTATTCTATGTTGCTATGTTTCGGAAGAGTAATCGGAGATCCCTCCAGCGTGTTCCCAGTTAATGATGACCAAGTTAGAGATAGTAACCCCGAGATTTTGGAAACTGAAGCAATGACAGAAATGTGGTAAGTATATGAGGAAGAGTTCGAGTGTACGAGGAGGGTACGATAAGTAAGAAAAGAGGCGAAGATGTGATGGGTCTTTTTTATAAGTATAGATGTGAAGAAAGTATCCTTTGGACCATGGGTGGAAGTTTTTGTGTTGTTATACACGTTAGGGGTGATTCCTCGTTGGCTTGGATTGAGTTTTGCGCGTATGTTATATTATGGCCATGTGTGGCATAATTGGTTTTGTAAGTATAGTAGTGACCGACGCTTGTATGATTAGAGGCTTAGAAGGAACATTCGGGACGAATGTTTCTAAGGGGGGAAGAATGTTACACCCCGTAGTTCCAGAGTATGTATACGAGGACGTACGTTCGAGAATACGACATTTAAATTGGAAAGGAAGAAAGATGTGATTTTTCGACGGAAAAGTTTTCGGATTTTGTGAAGGAAAAATGTTCGTTAAAGGAATTGGATTCCATTTTGGTATTTGGACTTTTGGAATATTTAAGAATTATGGAATTTTATTTAGGAATTGGTCACGTGGGGCCAGGGAGAAATTTACTGATTTGTGGGGCCACTTTATTTTGGATTTTTAGCTTTACGGATATTTTGGAAGATGAAATATTTTGACGAGTAGGGGCGACACGTGTCACCCCGTGTGGCCATGTTGGTGAGAGAGACAAGTGGGGCGTTTTTGGTGGACAAGTGGCCCATTTTGTGGTGGCCACTTGTCCCATTTTGTGGTAGCCAAATGGTTGGCCAACTACCCACACACATGTACCCCATCCTCACCATCCACTTGCCTAGATCTTGGCCATTGATTTCCTATAAATACCCTTGTGTGTAAGACTTTATTTCATCCACATTAGAAAGTTTCCAAGGCAAAATTCCTCCTCCCTTAGTGAGTTCTCGTCCAAACACCCCCACCTTGAGTAGAATTCTTCAAGTATTGTTGTTATTCCAAATACTTTAGCCTAAATCCCTTGTGGTATTCCAAAGAAATCCCAACATAAGAGCAGAAATACTACTTTATTCCATAGTCGCAAAATGAAGCCTAGAAAAATCTTCATAGCTTAGATGAAGTGTTAAGAGAAGTTGTTTAGAAACTTCTAAGGGGTTTGGAGCGGGTTGGAGCGTAAGGAATTGGAGCTAAACGTTGCTCAGAATCGACTTATATCTTGGATAATTTTGGGCTTATCGAGGTAATTATCTTTGTCCCCCTATTGTAATTGGAGATTACATGTTGTAGTAGTTTAGAATTGAGTATAAGACATATTGGAAGAATCAAGATAAAGAATTGAACTGTATTTACATTGGGTATTTTCTGATGACTTGTAGTATTATTGTGGAGTAGAATTGTACACGTCCCGGTTAGGCGTGTAACCCCGGATTGTTGGTTTGCAGGCCTCGTTTGAGGAGATTTATGTGGTTGCGGGGAAGGGAGGTCCGCGAATTTTCCGTAGAATAAGGAATCTTGTATCTAGAATTATTCTACGAAGAGATCTAGAAGTTGATAGACGTTTTGTGGCCTGTATAGGTTGAAGTACTACGAGTAGCGTATTCTACTGGAAGGGTGGAAAAGGCGAGCAAGGTTATATGCGTGGAGCGTTTTGCTAATTGTCGATAATCGTCGCGAGGTATGTGAACCTCTTCCTATCCTTTCTAGCATGATATTTGTGAAATATATTTAGTGCGGTAGACGCGTGTGTTTAAAGGAATTTGATTTTCCTTTGTGTCCTTGACTTGATTCCAAAGTTAAGTGACTTGTTATGAAATATTAAGGACTTGAATTATGTGAAAAAGTTGTAAAACCTCACTCATGAGTAATGGGTGTGTGGTCTTTTAAAGAATAAAGTTATCTGGATTTCGAAAATAAGAATGGTTTTATCATTGGATTTAAAATGATAACTTGACTTATAAACAACTTGATTTTGGGAAAGGAGAAGTAACTTGATTTAAAGGTATAGGTTACTTGTTTTTAAAAGAGTGAGACACTTGGTTTAAAAAGTATATTGCTACTTGGCTTTTAAAGAAAAAGTGCCTTGGTTTTAAAAAGGAAGGCATGCTTTTGTCTTAAGGCTGGTTTAAAAAGAAGGTATGGAAATTGTTTTGGTTTTACTTTGATCTCTTTTGACTTGAGTTTAAAAAAAAATAAGAATCTTGAAGTATTTCAAAAGAGTTATGAATCATTTTTGAAAGAAAAGAAATACTTGGTTTTAAAAACTTTAAGTGTTATACTAGCTTTATGGGAAGTTAGGTATAACCACTTAAGGAAGATAGAAGGAACGGTTTACTTATTTGTTTATGAAAGTCTTGTATTGATTTCTGGAAAGTGTAGTAAGATGGTTTGATAAGTAAACATGTTATGATGCTACGTGTGTTAGTGTCTTGTGATGTTGTGTAAGGGGGGTTATTCTTGTTGTGCTTACGTTGTTAAACGTTAATGTCACGACCCAAGCTCGCATGATCGTGCCCTACCCGCACCCTTTCAGATACATCGAGAGAGAATAGCATGAACATACACAACTTAAAAAATGCTTAAAAGTAAAATAACAACAGGCAAGCCGATAAGGCCACCTTTCGTAAACTATACATAATAAAACAGTACATTTTTTTCCTTTACAACCCAATCCAAAAATGTGACTACAGACCTCTAAGAATAACAACTCTGGCGGGACAGGGCCCCGCCATACCCCTGAATGTACAACAACCGACAATACAAGGGATAAGCCTCCGGAATAAAGGAGCTTCTCAGCGGTGACAGTGATCCTAAGAGCGAGGATCGACAGCTTACTACTGCGGCATGAACGCACCCGAAGGAGGTCAAGACAACATGTACCAAATATGTGGCCGAAATCAGAATGAAATCATAAGTCTATAATAAAAGCTGGAGACAGTATGATAACTCAACTAAAGACACAAAGGCCTTACTAACAATGAGTAATCAAAAGTATACTTACAACATAAAAATAGGAAGCTCGCGATCAAAGCAGACCACCCGCGCAAAGATCATTACAATCCTACTCGAGACTATTTCACCCGTGATAGTCGTGTGGACCGCATGAGGTATTCCTCGCATAGGTTGTACCGCCATGGGACTATTTCACCGATAAGCCCATAAGGACTCGCATGAGGTATTCCGCGTCGTGGGTAGCAAATCCACTAACGGTGGTATAACGATCTTGGGATTTACCCTCATTTATACTCTTACCAGGCGGTGGTATAACGATCTTGGGGTTTACCCTCGGATATACTTTTACCGAAGAAGGTGGTATAACGATCTTGGGGTTTACCCTCGGATATACTTTACCTGAAGAAGGTGGTATAACGATCTTGGAGATTTACCCTCGGATATACTCTTACCACTGTCACGACCGAACCTGGCGTGGATCGTGCCTACCGGGCACCCAAGTAGACATACATCGAGTAATCGTGGAATATAAAACAAGACATGAAATAAAAGCAGTTTATCTGAGAAAAGTTGCCTTTCGGCTATATATATATAAACGAGCTTCATCCCCTATTACAAACCCCGCCACATTACGACCTGCACTTAAGAATGATATGACAACAATGGCGGCGGGCCCCGCCATACCACGAATGCAAGTACCTACAACGAATGGGATCGGACACCGATAAGCCTCCGAGAAACGGAGCTTCCCAACGTTGAATTGTGACCTATGAGCGAGGATCAACAATCGGTGTACTATACTGCGATGAACGCAGCGGCCGAAGGAGGTCAAGACAACAGTACCAAGTATGTGAATCAAAATATCAGGTTAAATGAAATCATAGTAGTCTATATAAAGCGGAGACATATATGATAACCAAACTACGATTCCTGATAAATAAGCGATCATGTCAAGTCGTGGACTCACGCCTCAAAGTCATCACTAAAATATAACTATGGGTCTCACGCCACAACATCAATCGTGCGTGGAATACCTTCTCATCGCCGACAATCTTTGATATAAAAGCACCAAGGAATACATGAACACCGTGTCCCACCGTGTCATAATCAAACCGCACGGGTAAATGCGAAGGCATAGCCGACTACTAAAACCCACAGCAACAAGGTCATAAAGCGTATCACGAGTGTCTAGACCGCCACATGATCAGGCCGCCACTCGCGCGATATCAAATGTGCGCGTCTAATCCTGGAACTTCCCGACTCCGCATAGGCCACTCATAGGCCGCACGAGGTATTCCCGCATCGAGGGTAACTACTCCCCGGCGTCCCGGACTCGCGATCGCGTAGGCCACATAGACGCATGAGGTATAACCCGCACACTAACACGGAACTCTCGTAGCTCGCATAGGTCCGGGACCCGCATGAGGTATTCTCGAATCATGGTCCTGGACACGAGTCTACCCGCATCGGAGGGCAGCTTAACCCCCGGTATCATGTCAAGAGGTGAGTGATATAATACTAACATAACAGCTTATCGTTAACAACATAAGCACAACAAGGGAAACCCCTTTACACAAACATCATAAAATACTAACACACGTAGCATCCTAACATGTTTACTTTATCAAATCAACAAGAAAGTATTACAAGACTATCACAAACCAACACAATCAAGTTATTCACACAAGGTACTTTCTACTTTATTTTAACAAGTTCGGGTTTTTATCCCCAAAGTACATCATACATAAACTCTTTAAAAGATCCTCTTCTTTCACAAAAGTCACACAATATCCGTGGTATAAAAATAGAGTGACTATCTTTTTAAGTAAACCAAAACACTTCCTTTTGTAAAATCAAGTAACAACATTATTTTCCAAACGTTCAAGTTTGCCTAATTTCAAATGCTCAAGTTTCTCATTTTCGAAAGGTTTCGTAGTTCATAGTCTTAATATAATTCTCTTTCAAAACCATTGAGAAACATATGCCTTATGTGTGAGTAGGTTATTCTTGTTCATAACAAACTTATTAAAGCAGCCATGATCTAGGAAATGTAATATCATTTTGTCTCATCTTAGCTTCTATGCAGATGGAGGTTTCTACTGGTTTTAATAATACTTAATTAGTCAAAACATTTCCCTTTATTAGCGCTGCTGTGGTTTGTTCGATACTTATTCTGATTTCCGAAATCAGTAAGACATTATTCCTTTTAAAAACCAAGTACTCATTACTCACGGATGAGGTTTCACACTTTTTAACAAAATTCATATTAATTCAATTAAGTCAAGTCTCTTATCTTTTAAGATCAAGTCTCTTAACTTCTAAAATCAATAAACCATTCTTTTTATCTCTCTTAAGTCGTTATACCTAACTTCCCATAAAGCTAGTATAACTCTTAAGCTTTTAAAACCAAGTATTACTCTTCTTTCAAAAACGGTTCTTAATCCTTTTGAAATACTTCAAGATTCTTATTATTTAGACTCAAGTCAAAAGACATCGGAGTAAAACCACGTTCAGTTAACACACGTACGTCTACCGTACTATATATATTCTTTTAAAATATCATGCTCAAGAGGATAGGAAGAATCACATACCTCGCGACGATTTATCGACTATTAGCAAATAGCTCCAAAATCGTAATCCTGCTAGCCTTTTCCACCCTTCGAGTAGAATCGCTACTCGCGATCTTCAACCTATAACGGTTATACAAGTCTATCAATGTCTAGACTACTCGGTAGAATAAATCTAGATACAAGATTCTACGGAAAATTGGGCAGCACTTCCCACTGCCGTCAAACTAGTCAAGTAATCACTGATCTATGTAAATCTGGTTTAATCTTCTTTAATATTCTTACGATGTGATTTGATTCGAGTCTTATACGTAATATCCTTCTATTACAGTTCAATTCTCTTCTATGAATCTTATATTCATTTCTATACTACTACAGTATGTAATTTCCAATTACAATATAAGGAAGAGTATTTACCTCGATAAGCCCAAAATTATCCAAGATTTAATGTCGATCTGAGCAACGTTTAGCTCCTACTCGGTGCTCCAACCGCTCCAAACAACCCTTAGAAGTTCTACGCAACTTCTTCTTAATACTTCAACCAACTGAAGATTTTCCTTAGGGTTTCGTTTTGTGGTGAAGGAAGTATAGTAGTATTTACGGGCTTTTAGTATAGGTGTAACCTTGGAATACTACAAGGTATTTGGGCAGTATTTTGGAATAGTAACTATATTTGGAGAGTATTTTCTACCAAGGGGGTATTTTACGAGACAACACTCAGAGGGGATGTATTCTCGGCCAGGGCCTCTCAAAGGGGAGGAGCTCTTTGGACGAGAGCCTGCAAAGAGGGAAGGATTTTTCAAGACTTAGAAAGTTGTGTTGTGGATGAAGAAGTCTTCAACAAAGGGGGGGTATTTATAGGCCAATCAATGGCCAAGATTAAGACAAGTGGTGGGCAAGTGTAGGGTGAGGATTTGGACAAGTGTGTGTGGGTCCCACCTTATCCATCTACCACACAAAATATCACAAAATATCCTACCAACTCCAAGGCTTGAAATCGTCCAATTGACGCCCATAAATCCGCCAATTTGAGGGTGACAAGTGTCGCCCTCTCGTTGGTCCAAAATATTTCATCTCTCGGAAAAATCAGCAAAAATAATAAACGTCACAGCCGTAATTTTCCCTTCGCAAAGTTTGGAAAACGTTTCGTCGGAAAATAATTCTTTTTGGTAGTTGTGCACAAATATTTTCGTTCCTAGCCTAACTTAAGGCCTAAACTTTTGTACGTACGTCCTCACGTACATACTCTGGAAATACGGGGTATAACATACCCTATCTCAACCGGCCATCATACATGACATAAGCCCTACCGGCTTATCATACATAACATAAGCACTACCGGCTTATCGTATAATAAGTAAGCAAGTTAAGAAATCCCCCTAACTTCTTATTAGTCTTATTAATATACACTCTCATTTTAGTTTACTTAAGGCACTAACATGTCATTATAAATCCGGGAGTTTAACCCAAAGTACTACGTACTTCTATTCTTTTAAAATGACTCATTTTCATATAAAACTTCCAAGATACTAATAACCGTAGTATCAAGTCATAACTACATTTTAAGACAAGTCACAATACCTTTTTAGAAAATACATTTTCGGGCTTCTAAATCAAGTGACTTCTTTCTTTTAAAACCTTAAGCAATTGATGCCTTTAAATCAATTTGCCTTTCGTTATTTCAAGTCATTTAACATACTTAAATTACTTAGAGTAAACCAGTCTTTTTAACTTTCCATAAAGCTATTATAACCAACTTCCCATAAAGCCGTTATACTAGCTTTATACATTAGCAACTTACATACTTCTTTATAACCAAGAGACTTAAACTTTCCAACAAAACAAGTATCAATAATACTTTCAACATACTTAAAGTCTCTTAACTTTTTGAAAACCAAGATATCCTTAATATTTAAACAAGTGAGTTAATTCCCTAACTCAATCAACTTGGACATTCTTAAAATAGGCCAAGGATATCAAATGGACCTAGATTGTCAAAATCTTGTACGTCTACCGTACAATACATTTACAACTTATTCATGCTCAAGAGATAAGAAAGTTCCACATACCTCTTTGGGGCAATCCACTTGCCAAGTACAATGTCCCGCACGTATTATGTCAACCTATAATGACCATAATGCGTCTATTAACATCTTACTTCAAACGTAGAATATTTCAAGTGCAAAGTCACTAAATTCTACGGAAAATCGGACAGCACCTCCTTTGTTTCTACTTACTTTGCCACCTTTTTCAAGGCCGAATTCAATAACCAAACACGCCACATTTAAGGCCCAATCAATGCAATTAAAAATAGGGGATTACACGCCTACTAGACGTGTAAAATTCTGCCCCACAATAGATACCAAACTAATACAAACTACTAGTCCAATTCGGCCACATTGAGTACAATAACACCAATTATTATCCAATTGCCATTTCAATCCAAGTTGTTAGCATAACATGATATCAAGTCGCAATCGATTATAACTACTATAATCTTCAAGTAAGTAACATGCGACGATTCTAATAAACGACCAAATTGTAATCCAACTTCACATGGCTTAAATGACATTTCGGATTTTAAGGCTACAATCAATCCATAATACTTATAAACTTCAACACATACTTCATGCTAGCAAACATGTAAAGCTAACAACAATATATAATCTTGTAACACTTTTAAGAGACAAGATTATTTGTTTTATATTCCGCTGGTTACTCTGATGTATGTCTACTTGGGTGCCCGGGTAAGGCACGATCACGCCGAGGCAGTCGTGACAAAAGTGGTATCGAGCGCTTAATCCTCGGAAAGTGTCTACTGACCGTATCTAGTAGAGTCTTGATTATCGGTGTGTTGTGCACCACCAATAATCGTGAGGCTATAGGATATTTAGGATTGGTTTCCATTCTTCTCACTCGAGATCGTGCCTTAGAGATGTGTTATAAGTTGGACCCTAACGTAATTCTTTCCGTACCAGTTATGCCTCCGCGCAGGCAACCCGCCCCGGGCAAGGCGCGACGAGGAGCCGCGAGTAGAGCACGAGAGGTTACTAGGCAGCCCAATCACTTTGAGGTGGTGCCGTTCGGGAGTTCGCGACGTCGCCCGGCCCAATTCAGAGTTTAGCAGCGGCCGATTCCTACTGCGGCCATGATATCTGGACCTTCAGTTCCACGACCAGTAGCAGAAAGTATGGAGTGCAAAGAGATGACCCTGTTACTAGCTAGGGATTTAGCAACCAAAGAGTATATTATGTACCGATTTATCACGGGTCTTGATGACTATCTAAGAGAGGGTTGTGCAAGAGTAGCTCTTCAGTCAGAAATGAGCATGGCCTGCGTACGGGCTACGCAGCGAGCAGAAACGTAGGATCAGCGTTAACCAAGATCGCGGAAGAGGGCGGTCGGCAGGTCCTTGGTAACTTTAGGCGACCGCCTCGGCAGATCGGATATGCGCCTCCGCTGCGCAGTGGTCCTCCACAAGTTCGGGACGTCCGGTGCGCGAGTTGGTGAGCTCGGGCTTCGTTCACGACTATACGTGAGTTCTAGCCGGTAGGTTGCTTTTCCTCGGTGTTCAGCGGTGTGCGACGCCATCGGGAATGTCATCTTTTGTTGGTGCTTGTTTTACTGCGGCCGTCAGGCGTGTGACTAAAGAATGTTCAAGTAGGAGGATGCAAGTAGGAGGACTCGGCCTACCGATTAGTTGCGGTCGGTGGTTGGAGAGGAAGTAGTGTTGTGAGAGGCCACCCTTTCGGTGTGGCGTTGTGGTAGTGTCATTGTGGGAGTGTCGACTTCTTCGGCTTGTTATGCTTATGCGGCGGGCCATTTGCGAGAAATTGTCCGACCAGGTGGCGCGGATAGAGACTCACGCCGGGATCGGTGGCTAGTTATCACCCCACTATCATGCCCAACGGGGCAGATTGATTAGAATGACAAAGGGGAGTGAAGCAGTAGATACAGGTATATCTGTTATACCCCATAGTTCCAGGGTATATATGTGAGGATGTACGTACGAGAATACGACAGAAATTTTGGAAAGAAAGAAAGATGTGATTTTTTGACGGAAAAGTTTCCGGTTTTTGTGAAGAAAAAGGTTCGTTAATGGGAATTGGATTCCCAGATTTGGTATTTGGACTTCTTGGATTATATTAGAATTTTGAGATTTTATTTTCGAAATGGTCACGTGGGGCCCACGGGAGAAATTTACTGATTTTGTGGGCTTTGTTTTGAGATTTTCGATATTTTGGATATTTTCGGAAGACGAAATATTTTGGACTAGTCGGGGGGCGACACTTGTCACCCCCATGTGGCACCTTGGCCGAAATGGTGGGACAAGTGGCTAGACACTTGTCCGGCCGAATGACCTAACAAGTGGCAAGCCACTGCAGCAATTCGTTGGCCATGTGGTGTGGTGGGACCCACACACACATGGCCCAATCTTGACCCTACACTTACATTGATCTTGACCCTTGTTTCTTCTATAAATACCCCCTTAAGGTTGAAGACTAATTCATCCCACACTTGAAGATTTTCCTTAGCAAAAATACTCCATCCCTTTAGTTATATCGTCCAACCCTCCCCCACTTGTGTAGAAAATACTTGGAGTATTATTGTATAATCCCAAATACATTGGCCTAGTATCCCTAGTAGTATTCCAAAGTTATTTCAATACTACGAGCCCGGAAATACTACTTTATTCCAATAGTCGCAAAACGAAACCCTAGAAAAATCTTCCTAGCTTGGTTGAAGTTTTAAGAGAAGTTGTTTAGAAACTTCTAAGGGTCGCTTGGAGCGGGTTGGAGCGTAAGGAATTGGAGCTAAACGTTGCCCAGGATTGACTTATAATCTTGGATAATTTTGGGCTTATCGAGGTAATGATCTGTGTCCCCCTATTGTAATTGGATATTACATGTTGTAGTAATTATACTTAAGTATATTATATGAGGATTGAAGATTGATAGAATTAAACTGTATTTACATTGGGTGTATTCTGATGACTTGTAGTTTATTTGTGGGCGGTGTTGTACGTCCGGTTAGACGATATAATCCACAGGAGTTGGCTGTGGCGGGCGGAGTAGGAGAGATTTGTGTGGTTACGGGAGGTGTGACGCCGGAACCGCCCGCCATCGTGCCTTACCGGGCACCCTAGCGATACAACATCGAGAAAACCAGCGGAAATAAAACTTTAAACATGAAATGAGAGACATGATAAATAAATGTGCAAAGCAAAAAAGCGATTGCCTTCATCATATATACATAAATACGAACAAATTATCCTTTTTACAAACCACGCCCACAATACTACAGACCTCTAAGATTTACAACGACTATGACGGACAGGCCGCCATACCCGAATGTACAAGAACTTACAACTCGGAACACATACCAAAAGATAAGCCTCGAGAACGGAGCTTCCCAATCTGTTGACGTGATCATGGGCGGGATCGCGACCGATGTACCTCTACTGCGGCATGAACGCGGCCGAAGGAGGTCGACAACGGTACCAAGTATGTGAAGCGTAAATCGTAGTTAAATCATAACGATATATAAAGCAAGAGACATGTATGATAACCAAAATACGATGCATAACATAAGCGATCAAGTCGGACTCACGCCACCACATCCATCATGTTCGCGTCCACATGCCACATGCCCTAATATCGACGGTGTAGACATGTCCATGATGCAACAATAATAACACGATAATCAAAATGGAAACATACGTAGAATTCTCCATCGCCGCCATTCTAGGTACAAATCATGTGATACGTATAACGTGTCTCGCCCATCTTATGGACCCAATATAGAAGCGTGTGGAATACATTCCGGATGAACCGGTAGTCGGTGAAATACATTCCGGATGAACCGTGCGTCAGTGATATACATTCCGGATGAACCGTAGTCGAGTGAAATACATTCCCGGGTGAACCGGTAGTCAAGTGAAATACGTTCCCGGATGAACCGGTAATCCAGTGAGATACATTCCCGGATGAACCGGTAGTCGAGTGAGATACATTCCCGGATGAACCGGTAATCGAGTGAGATACATTCCCGGATGAACCGGTAATCAAGTGAACACAGTACTTGCACAACAAGGCTATCACACGTAACATGGTCAAGTTTCACAACAACAAGCATAGACAAGTTTCACACAACTCAAAGTACTTTCATTTTATGCCAAAGTCCGGGTTTTTAACCCCAAAGTACTACATACGTTAAGTTCTTTTAAAAGAGATCCATTACTTTTATAAAAGTCACCCGATACCCGTAGTATTAGAATGACCAACCCACATTCCTTTTCAAAATCAAGTAACAACATTCTTTTCCTAAGTTCCAGTTTGCCTAGTTTCAATTACTCCAGCTTCTCATTTTCAAATGGTTTCATAGTTCATAAACTTAATCACTTGATTCCTTTTTAGAACAATTGAGTAATATATGTCTTACGTGAGAGTAGGTTATTCTTGTTTACAACATTCTTTTTACAAATGACCATGATCTAGAAAATGTAATATCATTTTGTCTCATCTTAGTTTCTATGCGGATGGAGGTTTCTTGGTTTTAATACGATACATCATTATTCAATACATTTTCCTTTATTAACGCATTTGCGAGTGCACACGATACACATTACGATTTCCAAATCGGTAAACATTATCCCTTTAAAAAAACCAAGTACTCATTACTCACGAATGAGGTTTCACACAAACATCCAAATTTAAAACAAATAAGTTAAGTCTCTTATCTTATAAGATCAAGTCTCTTAACTTCTAACATTAGTAAACCATTTTCTTTACCTCTCTTAAGACATTATACCTAACTCCCCATAAAGCTAGTATAACTCTTTTTAAAACCTTTAAAACCAAGTGTTACTCTTTCTTTCAAAACGATTCACAAATCTTTTGAAATACTTCAACTTCTTCATTAACACATAACAAGCCAATTATAACCAAATCAGTTACCTTTTGAAAACCACAACCCATTTTCTAACTTACATAAAGCTGTTATAACCAACTTCCCATAAAGCCGTTATAACACTTTATGTTTTAAAACAATCAAACACAGTTAACACATGTATGTCTACCGTACTACATAGTTCACACATATCATGCTAGAAGAGATAGGAAGAGGTTCACATACCTCGCGACGAGTATCGACTAATAGCAAAACGCTCCAAACAGTCGGCTACTCCTTAAGCCAAGTAAAACGCGCCACACGTAGGTACTTCAACCTATAAGGCCACAAGGCGCCTATTATCATCTAGACCACAACGTAGAATATTCTACAGAAAATTCCAAAGATCTCCCCCACAGCGTAAATCTCCTTCTCTATCGGCTACCAAGCCAACCATGGGGGTTTACACGCCTAACGGACGTGTACAATTCCACTACGATAATACTACACAAGTCTGTATACGTCGGTCTATGTAATTACTGATTCGATTCGATTCTTAATTCTTCAGCTTAAGTCAAAAGACATTGCCACAAGATTACTAAGTATAGTTCTATATATAGTATACTTCAACTATATATTCTCACAACATGTAATTTCCAATTACAATAGAAGGATGAGTGTTTACCTCGATAAGCCCAAAATTATCCGAGTAATGTCGCTCAGCAACGTTTAGCTCGACTCCGGCTCCATCCCGCTCTAAACAACCGCAGAAGTTCTAACCAACTTCTCCTTAAATACTTCAACCAACTATGAAGATTTCCTTAGGGTTTGGTTTTGAGACTAAAAGGACAAAAGGTAGTATTTAGGGTTCTCACGTATAGAGGTATCTTTGGAATACTCCCAGGTACCAGGCTACGGTATTGTGGGGATTATATCAATACTTGGAAGTATTTCTCAGCAATGGGGTACCCACGAGAACACCCAGTAGGGGGTGTTCTCGGCCGCCACATGAGGAAGGGGTGAAGTACCCTCTCGGCCATAAGGCCACACGAAAAGGGGGAGGGGGTGTTGGTCGAACACAACACAAGAGGAGGGAGGGGTTTTTAGGCTTGGAAGGTTTCATTTTTGGATGAAGAGTTCATCAACATAAGGGGGGTATTTATAGCAAAACCAAAAGCCAACCAATGGCCAAGATCTAGCCAAGTGCAAGGCAAGTGTAAGGCCAATCAAAGTGCACCCTAACCCCTACTCCACAAAACATTGCACCAAACAAGCCACAAAACAAGGCCAAAACAAGGCACAAAACAAGGAACCAATGGGCACAAAACGTGAGCCAAAAAGATCAAGCCAAAAACGTGAACCATTCGTTCACTTGGACGCCCACTTGCTTCCAATGTGAGGGTGACACATGTCACCCTCCCGTTGGTCCAAAATGTTTCGTCTCTCGGAAAAATCCGCAAAAATTAAAAAGGACATAGCCGGAATTTTCCCTACGAAAGCTGTGGAAACGTTTCGTCGAAAAACGACTCTCTACGGGGGTTGTGCACAAAATTTCGAAACATGCCTAACTTAAGGCTCAAATTTCGTACGTACGTCCATACGTACATACTCTGGAAATACGGGGTATAACAAGGTGCTGCCGAATTTTCTGTAGAATAAGGAATCTTGCACTGAAACCCTTCGCAAGCCTCGCCCATCGGAACTTGAACGCTTTCTCCGAGTCACCTAGTCAGCGGTCTTGAAATCGGCAACCGCTCCACAAACCTACGATAATATCCTGCCAGCCCTAAGAAACTGCGTACCTCGGTCGGAGTAGTAGGTCTCGGCCAAGACTTGACTGCCTCAATATTTGTCGTATCCACCCGAACCCCATCAACCCCAATAATATGCCCCAGGAATGCCACTGAGGCCAACCAAAACTCACACTTGGAGAACTTGGCGAACAACTGCCGGCTCCGGAGAACCCCAAGTACCGTCCTCAAGTGATCTGCATGCTCCTGCTCTGTCCGCGAATATACCAGGATGTCATCAATGAACACAATCACAAATGTATCCAAAAATGGCTTGAACACGGTCATCAAATCCATAAATACCGGCTGGGCGTTGGTCAAACCGAAAGACATAACCACGAACTCATAGTGCCCATACGGTCTGAATGCGATCTTTGGGATATCGCCTCTCGAACTCGAACTCGATGATAACGGACCGCGGTCTATCTTTGAGAAACACCTCGCACCGCAATCGTCAAACAAATCATCAATCACGGGAGGGTACCTATTCTTAATGGTTACCTTATTCACCGTTTGTCAGAATCAAGTTATACCGTATTTCGGTATATGCGTGAGGCGCGTCACGTAAAGTTTGTTAAGTCTAAGCCTTGGGCGTTTTTATTTGTGCACAACTCACTAAAAGAATCATTTTCCGACTAAACGTTTCCACGGCTTCGTAGGAAAATTCCTATGACATTTAGTATTTTGCGGATTTTTCAGAGGCGAAACATTTTGGACCACCGGGAGGGCGACACTTGGCACCCTCCAATTGGTGGAATTGAAATCGTCCATTGGACGAATTGGACATAGTGTGGCACGTTTTTTGTGCCTTGTGCACAAGTCAAGGAGTTGGTAGGATATTTGTGTGGAGTAAATCTTCACCTACACTTGCCTTGCACTTGTCTTAATCTTGGCCATTGGTTGGCCACTTCTTGACCTATAAATACACACTTAAGATGAAGAGTTCTTCATCCACAAATCTTTACAAGTCTTGAAAATCCTCTCCTCTCCGAGGCCTTGTTCGTCCAAACACTCCACTCCTCATGAAGTTTGGCCGAGGCCTACCCCTAGCCTGGCGAAATCTACCCCCTTGGTAGAAAAGTTGCCTTCTAAGTATTGTTATAATGCCCAAAATACCTAGCCCAAATCCCTTAGTACTTAGTAGAAGTTGTGAAGAACTTCTAAGGTTTCATGGAGCTATCGGAGCGCATAACTTAGGAGCTAAGCCTTGCTAGGATCGACTTTTATCTAGAATATTATTGGGCTTACAGGTAAATAATCCTAACCCTCTTTTGTATTAGAGAATGCATCTGTAGAAGTATAAGAATAAGTATTAAATACTTAGAAGAATATTCTGAGAATAGAATTGAATGACATCACGATAGAAGGGTTTAAAGAAGAATAATTGAACTGTACTCACATGGAATTTGTTTCTGATGAGACTTATATAGCTCACGGGTAGGGTTGTGCTGCCCACAATCAGTAGAATTGTGAACCCTGTTTAGAATGACCTTGAGTAGTCTAGACTTTGATAGATGTCTGTGACTATTATAGGCTGATTCTCTGCGCGCGACATATTCAACTTGGCAGGAGGTTTTCGCCGAGAAGGTATGTGATTCTTCCTAAGCATGATATTTTAACATATATATAGTACGGTAGACGTACACGTGTTAACTGAATAATAACTACGGCAATGTCGTTTGACTTAAGCCTGAATAATAACTACGGCAATGTCTTTTGACTTAAGCCTGAATAATAAGAATCCTGATGCATTTCAAAAGAACTACTGAATCATTTTTAACAGAAGATAAATATTTGGTTTTTAAAACAAAAGCTTAAGAGTTATACTAGCTTTATGGGAGGTTAGGTATAACAACTTAAGAAAGATGAAAAGGAACTGTTTACTTGTTTGTTTATAAAAGCCTTGTAATGATTTCTGTTAAGTGTAGTAAGATTTGTTTGATAAGTAGACATATTATGATGCTACCTGTGTTAGTGTCTTGAAATCTTTGTGTAAGGGGTCATTCTTGCTGTGCTTACGTTGCTAGCAGGTAAGTCCGTTGTCTTTGTTATTGTATCACCTACCCTCGATCGTTATCTGAGGGCTTGCCCGCGATCTTGGTCTATCGGCTATGCGGTCTGTGAGACTATGCAGAGCGGTATGCTCGAGATTGATCATTCGGGTGTTTAGCGATCACGGGGATTCCCTATGCGATGCTGAGACTATGCGGTCTTTTGAGGCTATGCGGGTGCGGGAGCCTAGGCGGATGCCGGGTTAGCTGCCCCGTCGCGAGAATACCTCATGCGGATGCTGTGTGACCTATGCGGGTGCGGAAGTCGAGGACTAGGCACGCAGAATGATACTAAGGGCGATTGGCCTTGCTTCGATCATACTCGGACTAGAATAGACCTGTTACAGTTTTCCTATTACTGTTGTTGGTAGTGATGTGTCACTATGTGCAATTTAAATGATTGTATTTGTGAAAAGCTTTTAAATACTTTGATTTCATTTAAGTACTTTATAGTTTCACATACTTGGTACTGTTATCTTGACCTCGCCCGAAGTGCGTTCATCTTGCAGTAAAGGCAGCGGTGCTAGATCCGCATCCTTAGGATCTTTTGCGTTGGTGTCGAGCTCCATCTTCTAGGAGGCTCTGCTTTTAGGTATGATCTCCTGTTGTAGATAGTTTTGTGCGATCGAGGTATGGCGGGGCCACTGTCCGCCATAGTGTATATTTCCTTAGAAGTCTGTAGTCATTTATGCAGTTGGGATGTAATCGCTAAACCATGTTTATTTATATATGCGAAAGCGACGTTTTCTCATAAAGCGTGTCTTATTTTATAAGCTGTTTCTGTCTTGTTTTATATTCCTGGTTACTACGATGTATGACTACTTGGGTGCCGATGAGGCACGATCCACGGGCCGGGCGGGTCGTGACAAAAGTGGTATCGTGAGCGATTAATCCTCGGAAAGTGTCTGACCGTATCTAGTAGAGTCTTGATTATCGGTGTGTTGTGCACCACACCAATAATCGTGAGGCTATAGGATATTTAGGATTGGTTTCATTCTTCTCATTACGAGATCGTGCTTTAGAGGCGTGTTATAGGTTGGACCCTCTAACGTATTCCTTTCACATGCGATTATGCCTCGCGTAAGGCAACCGGGCCCGAGAAGGCAAAGCGGCAGGAGGCTAGCAGACACCCAGTCACGAGGGCTCGGGCCCGTCTATACGAGGCGGCGAGTTCCATGCGCCGCCCGGCCCAGCGAGACCGCGATACCGTACCTCGGTCCAGCACTTTGGAGCGGAGGAGATAAGTGCAGAAGATGGCGATTATTTGCTCAGTTGTGGCGGACATGAGGCGAGTGCAGGCCAGCAGTTGATTCAGCCGGGCATGTAGTGCACGGCGAGCAGTTTGAGGCTACGGGATTTCATAGTTGTAGCCGCGAGTTTCTGGTCGAGGCGGAGGATGATCGCGAGGAGTTCATCCGTCGATTCTGAAGGATCATGCGGGTGATCAAGGCTTACGAGGCGAGTCTGTGACATTCGGTTCGCATCGGTGCGTGATACCATGATCGATTGGTTTGACTCGTGGGAGCTTTCGGGAGAGCATGCACCTCAGTGATATGGGAGGAGTTTTGGAGGCTTTTCTCACACTTCTTGCCTCCGCGGATGAGGAGGCACGGTGATAGATTCTTGTTCTTTGAGAGACATGGAGGGCCATGCGGTGAGGAGTACAATGTCGAGTTTGATTCTTTGGCTCGATATGTCCACTGCTTGGTAGCGAATATGGAGGACCGGGTGCATCGCTATGTCGCTGGGCTAGATGATTACATGGCCGAGTCTTGTGCGGGTGTGTCCTTCACCCGGCATGGACATAACCCGTATGCAGCTCATGCACTAGGATGCGAGGCGTAGAGACCGCCGGGTAAGCGATATCAGCGAGAAGAAGGCGAGACGGCGGTTCTTTTAGTGGTTCGGGGTGGTGGCGGCATCGTGAAGTCGGTTGCACCACGGCCGGCAGAGCGCTCTACATCATTTTGGTACAGCCAGGGCGGTCGGGGCGGTCGGGGCGAGGACTTGATTTCGGGTAGCGGGGTGCTAACCGTTCGAGTGCTCGGTGTGCCGGTTGTGGTAGATACCATGCGGGAGCTACTCGGGAGCTTGCTATACTTGTGGCGGGGTCATTCGCGAGTTTGTCAGGCCGGGCGGCGGTGGTAGGGCTCGGCTACGAGTGCATTGCGCTTCTTCATCCCAAGCGATTACTCGCCGGGCGTGGTACTCATGGACCAGTGGGTGGCGGTCGTGGCGCGAGTCGATTCGCGGTCCTCGAACCGCATTTATGCTTTGTCGGTAAGCGGGATCGGGAGGCCTCACACGATGTAAATCACGGTACCTTATCGATTTAGGTTTGATGTGTATGCTTTGATAGATCCGGGTTCTACTGCATCTATATATCTCCATTGTTGCTAGTAGGATAGGGATAGAGCACGAGTCCATGGGCCGCTTTCGAGGTAGCTACGCGATGGGTGATTCGGTAGTAGCTCGGCGAGTATATAGGAGCTTGTCTGTGACCATTCTGATCGTCGGACCCTGGCCGACTTAATAGAGTTGGAGATGATTGACTTCGGCGTGATCATGGGGATGGATTGGCTAGCTTCTGCTACGCCAATGTAGACTGCGAGAGAGAGTAATGCGGTTCCATTTCTGAGGCCGGTTATCGAGTGGGAGGAACGCGGTATCGCAGAGGGTAGGTTTATTTCCTACCTCAAGGCTAGGAAGATGGTGCGAGAAGGTACATCTACCATCTCGTTCGGGTGTTTGATCACGAGGCTGCGGTACAGATTTTGATCAGTCGATAGTCGAGAGAGTTCCCGCACGTGTTTCAGCACGACCTCCGGGTATCCTCTGAGAGGAGATCGAGTTTTGTATAGATGTGCTACCGGACACTCGGCTATTTCCATTCCGCCATCTGAGAATGGCACCGAGTTGAGAGAGTTGAAGGACGGTGAGAGATTTCTTTGGAGAAGGGCTTCATCCGGCCTAGTGTTTCTCCCAGGAAGCCGGTATTGTTCGTGAAGAAGAAGGGCGGGGCCGCGCATGTGTGTTGATCTGGCGGTGAACAAGGTGACCATTAAACGAATACCCCTTCCGGGATTGATGATTTGTTCGACGGTTGCGAGGCGCGAGATGTTTCTCAAGATTGATCTGCGTTCGGGCTATCATCAGTGCGGTCGAGAGAGGTGGATGTCCCAGATGCATTCGGACGATGCGGGCATTATGAGTTCGGTCATGTCTTTTGGATTGACCAATGCTCGGCGGTATTCATGGATTTGATGAACCGAGTGTTCAAACCATTTTTGGACACGTTTGTGATAGTGTTCATTGATGATATCTTGGTTTATTCGCTCCAGGCGGGAGCATGCGGGCATTTGAGGTATCTTGTGATTCTCCGGGACCAGCGATTATCGCCAAGTTTTCCAAATGTGAGTTTGGTTAGCCCGGTGGCTTTTCTTAGGCATATTGTGGGCGATGGCATTCGAGTGGATACGGCAAGATCGAGCGATCGGGACTTGGCCTGAACTACTACTCAAGCGAGGTTCGCGATTTTAGGGCCTTGCGGGATATTATCGACGGTTCGTAGAAGTTTGCTTATCTGCACCATTGACTAGGGTGACTCGAGCGGCTAAGTTTGATGGACTGATGCGTGTGGCGGGGTTTCGATTCTTGAAGGAGGCGGCGACCGCCCGTTCTTACTCTTCCCGAGGTCGAGATGGTTACGTGGTGTATTGTGATGCGTCGGGCATCGGGTTGGGATGTGTGTTGATCTGTGAGGCGGAGTTATAGCATACGCGTCCCGACTTAAGATCTGCGAGGAACTACCCACCGTGATTTGGGCTGGCGGCGGTGATTCACGCTTTGAAGATGCGGAGGAACTATTTGTATGGGGTTCACGTGGATATTTATCTGAGACCACAGAGCCTCGGTAGATCTTGACGAGAGGAGCTGAACTTACGGCGAGGCGGTGGTTAGAGTTGCTTAAGGATTACGATGTTGATATCTGTACCACGGGAAGGCGATGTTATGGCGGATGCTCTTAGTCGTAGGTCGATGGGAGCTTATCGGATGTGCAGCCAGAGGAGGACATGGTTCGTGATTTGCATCGATTAGCGAGCCTTGGTGTCCGTTTGATTGATTACGATAGCGGTGGGGTTAGAGTTCGTGAGGTTGCGAGTCTTCCATCGCCGAGGAGGTGAAGAGGCAGCGATTCGAGGATCGGTTTGCACGTTATCGTGATACATCTCTTCGTGAGGGCAAGGGTCCTTTTGAGGTGCACGATGGGTGCTAAGGTTTGAGAGCGGGTTGTGTGTTCGGATGTTTGAGGACTTGGCGTGAGTTCTTGGGGAAGCACCGCGGTAGCGGCGTTACTCTATCCGTCGAAGTCGACCAAGATGTACCACGACGCTTAGATCGTGTATTGGTGGGATGGTTTGAAGAGGGGCGTTGCGAGTTCGTAGCTCGGTGCGTGTTGTCGGCGGTGAAGGTAGAGCACGGAGGCCTGGTGGTTTGTTATAAGCGATAGAGATCCGACACGGAAGTGGGAGGTGATCAGCATGGACTTCATCGCGGGATTGCCTCGCTTTCGGAGAGACATGATTCTATATGGGTTATCGTCGACGGTGTGAAATCAGCCACTTTCTTCCGTTAGGGCGACTTTCGGTGAGGATTATGCGGACTTTACATCAGAGATCGTCGGTGCATGAGTCCCTATTTCGATCATATCGATGAAG
Organism: Przewalskia tangutica; assembly: GCA_029844215.1. Taxonomy (NCBI): domain Eukaryota; kingdom Viridiplantae; phylum Streptophyta; class Magnoliopsida; order Solanales; family Solanaceae; genus Przewalskia; species Przewalskia tangutica. The sequence goes on from CM056732.1 coordinate 42,440,573, forward strand.
AGCCCGATTTCGGCTAAGCAGAGAGTCCTTCGAGAGGAGTTTAGGGGCCTTGGTGAGCACAATCGCATTTCATCCTGAGCAGACGGACGAGCGGGCGAGCGCACTATCGGACTCTTGAGGATATCTGCGAGCTGTGTTGTGACCGATGGTAGTTGGGAGGATCATTTTCCTCTAGTTGAGTTTGCGTATAATAATAGCTACCACTCGATGTCGGATGGCGCCTTATGAGGCCTTGTATGGGAGGAAGTGCGGTCGCCTATAGGCTGGTTCGATGTGGGCGAGTGCGATTAGTGGGACGGTTGGTGCAGCAGGCAGTGGATAAGGTAAAGCTTATCCAGGAGAGGTTGCTGACAGCTCAGAGTCGACATAAATCATATGCAGATCATCGTCGTCGGCATCTTGAGTTCGAGGTAGATGATTGGGTTTTCCTGAAGGTGTCGCCCGTGAAGGGTGTGATGAGATTCGGGAGGAAAGGGAAACTCGGCCAAGTACGTTGGGCGTATCGGATGTCCGCGAGGTAGGCAAGGTTGCCTCACGAGTTGGATCTGCCGTCCGATCGGAAGCGATGCATCCGGTGTTTCATGTTTCTATCTTTGAGGAGATGTATCGGGGATCCATCTAGAGTCATCCGATTGACGATGTCGGTGGCCAGGGGTTATCGTATGAGGAGATTCCATAGCGATAATCGATGCGTCGAGTTAGGCGTCTGCGGACCAGGGCGTGGTGTTATACCCGTAGTTGCGGTATGTATGTGAGGGCGTCGTCTGAGACGAGAAATTTAAATTTTGAAAAGAAAGAAAGATGTGAGTTTTCGGAAAAGTTTGCGGTTATTTGTGAAGAAAAAGGTTCGTTAGTGGGAATTGGATTCCCAGTTAGGTATTTGGACTTCATAGATTATATTAGAATTTTGAGATTTTATTTTGGAAATGGTCACGTGGGGCCACGGGAGAAATTCTGATTTTGTAGGGCGCTTTGTTTTGAGATTTAGGTATTTTGGATATTTTGGAAGACGAAATATTGCAGGCGAATCGGGGCGACACGTGTCACCCCGTGGCACCCTGGCCGAATTTACCTTTGTGTGACCTGCGATTAAGTCGTTTTACGTGAAAGCGTTTTGACTTTTCGTAGAAAATTCGGCTATGTCATTTATAATTTTGCGGATTTTTAGGGTGGAAACATTACGGACCAGCGGGAGGGTGACATGTGTCACCTCCGCATTGGAAGCAAATGGTTTGGCTTGGGCGATTTGGGCGTCGAGGGCCTTAGTTGGCCTGGCGATTGGCTCCTCTTTTGTGCCTTGCTTTGTGGCTTGTTTTGTGGAGTGTTTTGTGGAGTAGGGTTAGGGTGCACTTGGCTTGATCTTGGCCTTACACTTGCCTTGCAGCTAGATCTTGGCCGTTGGTTGGCCTTTGGTTTCTTATAAATACCCGCTGTGAAGACTTCATTCATCCACAAATGTTTCCAAGTCTTGAAATCCCTCCTCCCTCTTGTGGCTCGTCCTAAGCCTCTCCTCCACTCCTAGTGGCCTTTGCCGAGAGGTCTCCTCGCTTGTGGTGTCTAGTGGGGCACCCACTAGCCTAGTTGTTTCGTATAATACCCTTGTTTTGGTATAGAAATACTCCTAGTATTGTTATAATGCCCAAAATACCTTAGCCTTGTACCTTGTAGTATTCCAAAGATACCTCTTTCGTAGAGTCAGGAAATACTACCTTTTGTCCTTTTAGTCTCAAATCGAAACCACTGAAATCTTCATAGTTGGTTGAAGTATTTGAGTAGAGTTAGTTAGAACTTCTAAGGGTTGTTTGGAGTGGTTTGGAGCGCACGAATTGGAGCTAAACCTTGCTCAGGATCGACATTATAACTTGGATAATTTTGGGCTTATCGAGGTAATTATCTTGTCCTCTATTGTAATTGGAAATTACATGTTTGTTAGAATATATAGTTGAAGTATACTATATATGGAACTATACTTAGTATTCGGCAATGTCTTTTGACTTAAGCTGAAGAATAAAGTAATCTTGGCTGTATTTACATGGGTGTATTGCGATGAGACTTGTGTAGAATTGTACACGTCAGGTTAGACGTGTAAACCCCACTGGTTGGCTTGGTAGCGGCCTCGATAGAGGAGGAGTTTCTGTTGTTGCGGGAGAGGTCTTTGTAGAATTTTCTATAGAAAGATAGAAACTTGTGTTTTGGGGTTAATGAGCGTTTGTGACATTTATAGGTGAAAGTACTAAGAGTAGCGTATTCTATTCGAGGAGTGGAAAGGGCTAGCAAGGTTGTAGTACTTGGAGCATTTTGCTTATTGTCGATAAATCGTCGCGAGGTATGTGAACCTCTTCCTATCTTTTCTAGCATGATTGTTGTGAACTATGTAGTAAATGCAGACGTACATGTGCTAAGTGATTTGGTTGGTTTAAAACATAGGGTGTTATAATAGCTTTATGGGAAGTTAGTTATAACGACCTTATGTAAGTGAAAAGGTTTCTTGATGTTAGAAGTTAAGAGACTTGATCTTATAAGATAAGAGACTTAACTTATTTGTTTTAATGTGGATGTTTGTGTGAAACCTCATTCGTGAGTAATGAGTACTTGGTTTTAAAGGGATAATGTTTCTTGATTTGGGAATCGGAATGTGTATCGACAGGACCAACTGCGGCGTTAATAAAGGAAAATGTATTGAATAATGATGTGTTGTATTAAAACCGGTAGAAACCTCCATCCGTAGAAACTAAGATGAGACAAAATGATATTACATTTTTCTAGATCATGGTTCTTTGTAATAAGAATGTTGTAAACAAGAATAACCTACTCTCGCGTGAGACATATATTACTCAATTGTTCTAAAAGGAATCAAGTGATTAAGTTTGGGAACTATGAAACCATTTGAAAATGAGAAGCTTGAGTAATTGAAACTAGGCAACTGGAACTTAGGAAAGAATCTTGTTACTTGATTTTGAAAAGGAATGTGGGTTGGTCATTCTAATACTACGGTATCGGGTGACTTTTATAGAAGTAATGGATCTCTTTTAAAAGAACTTAACGTATGTAGTACTTTGGGGTTAAAACCCGGACATTGGTATAAATGGAAGTACTTTGAGTTGTTGTGAAACTTGCCTATGCTTGTTGTTGTGAAACTTGCCTATGCTTGTTGTTGTGAAACTTGCCTATGCTTGTGATGATAGCCTTTGTTGTCAAGTGTGGTATTTACGTATTCTGGCGTCTCTCGATAGAGGCGGTTGACTTATTGAGAACTTCTTGGGGCGTCTTTGGCGGTGATGGAAATTCCGCGGGTATGTTTCCATTTTGATTCTTGTCTTGTTGTTGATATCACATGGGCGTGTCTACCGTCTGATATTAGGGCATGCGGCCGTGCGGCGGGTTGATTACGATATATGGTTATTCGCAACATGGGCGTGTCTGCCGTCTGATATTCAGGACATGTGGCGTGCGGCGGTTGACCACCGATATATTGTTATTGAGGTTACATGGGCATGTCTACCGTCACGATGTCCGGGGCATGTGGCGTGCGGCCTTATTATTATTGTTGCATCATGGACGTATACACTGCCGTCACGATATTCGGGCACGCGGCCATGATGCGAACATGATGGATGTTGTGGCGTGAGACCCATAGTTATATTTGAGTGGTGACTTTGAGGCGTGAGTCACGACTTGACATATTTGTTTTATGTTGTGAACTATAAGTTTGGTTATCATACATGTCTCGGCTTTATAGACTAGTATGATTTCATTTCTGATATTTCTGATTTCACATACTTGGTACTGTTGTCTTGACCTCCTTGAGGCTGCGTTCATCCGCATGGTAGAGAATGCATCGGTCGTGGATCCCGCTCTTAGGATCTCATTTCGTGTTGGAAAGCTCCGTTCCTTGAGCTTATCTTTGGTATGTTTCCACTGAGTTGTAGGTTCTTGTACATTGGGGTATGGCGAAGACCTGTCCGTCATAGTTGTGTAAATCTTAGAGTGCATGTAACTGTTGTGGCGGGGTTTGTAAAAAGGATAACTGCTCGGGTTTTTATGTATATCTTGAAGGCAATTATTTTTGGTTGCTTTGTTTATTTATTATATCTCTTGTTTCATGACTCGTGTTTTATTTTATTTGGTTTTCTCGATGTTGTATCACTAGGGTGCGGGGTAAGGCACCCGATGCGGGCGAGGTTGGGCGTTACAAAAGTGGTATCGAGCGATTAATCCTCGGAAAGTGTCTGAGCCGTGTCTAGTAGAGTCTTGATTATCGGTGTGTTGTGCACCATCTATAATCGAGAGGCTATAGGACATTTAAGTTGGTTTCCATTCTTCTCATTACGAGATCGTGCCTTAGAGTCGTGTTGTAAGTTGGACCCTAGCGTATCTCGTTTTACGATTATGCCTCGCGAGGCAAGCAGAGCCCGGAGGGCAAGGCAGCCGAGAGTCTTGCTAGTGAGATCTGAGAGTACGAGCGCGAGCCCGATGCACGAGTTGTGCTTGAGCCCGGGTTTTGTAGCGCCCGGCCCAGCGAGTTAGAGCGCGGCAATAGGCTGCCGAGACCGCGATACACGAGCCTCAGTCCGATGCAGAGCGAGAGGAGATGGGTTACAAGGAGATGGCCCGATTCTTGGCGAGTCATGGCGAATATGAGGATAAATTTGGATCACGGCGGTTCGATTCGATAGCACGATGGATTCATCCGGCGAATAGTTTGAGGCTACGGGACTTCACGAGTGTAGCCGCGAGTTTTATGGGTGAGGCACGAGGATGATCCGCGAGAGTTCATCCGGCGATTCTGACGGATCATGAGTGATCGAGCTTGGAGGCCGAGTGCGTGACGCCGGTTCGCATCGGTGCGTGATATCGCGATCGATTGGTTTGATCGTGGGAGCTTTCGGGAGAGCATGCACTCAGCGGTATGGGATGAGTTTTGGGGCTTTTCTCACGCACTTCTTGCCTCCGCGGATGAGGAGAACGCGGGCGACAAATTTTTGTTCTTGAGGCGAGAGAGGCGCATTTGTCGGGAGTACAATGTCGAGTTCGATTCTTTGGCTCGATATGTCCTGCACTAGTTGCGAATATGGAAGATAAGTGCATCGCTACGTCACCGGGCTCGATGATTACCTAGCAGAGAGTTGTTCGGGTGTTTCTCTTCAGTCGGGCATGGACATTGCCGCATTGAGCTCGTGCAGGTGCGAGGCGCGAAGATCGGCAGGTGGACGGCCACAGGCGAAGAAGGCGAGCGGCGGATATTTTAGCGACTTTCGGCGGACCGCCTCGGCGGCGGAACTAGTTATGTACCTCCGCCATTGCGAGTGGTCCTCCGCGGCCGGGACCCGGGATATTCGGGAAGCGGTCGAGGGCTCGTGTTTGAGATGTTGAGAGTAGGGTGTTGGCGGTCGATCACTTACCTCGGTGTAGTCGATGTAGTAGAGCCGCATTTGGGAGTGTCGTAGTACGAGGAGCTTGTTACTCTTGCGGCCATGAGGCCATATGACGAGAGACTGTCCGACCGAAGTGCGCTGGTAGGACAACACAGATTACTAGAAGCGATTGCGGGCCCGCGGTAAGTCGCGGTGGAAGTTCGATTTTAGCGGTCCTTGAACCGCCTAGTTTGGTATATCCTTAACCCTCTAGAGTTTTGGTATGCTTGTTATGATGGTCTCATTATTATGTGCTATGCGAATAGCGTTGTGTTAATTATGAGTTAGAAAACATGCTTAGTTGGGAGGATACGTATGGGGGCATGGTAAGTGTGAACCTTAGACTATGTCACAGTGAGACCTTAGGGGTAAGGTCGTCTTGAGTTAAAGATTTATTTTGACCCTTATCAGAGTAGTAGTATACGTGGGATTTATTTGTGTGACAAGTCCGTGGGTAGTGTGAGATGGAAGTGGTAGCTTTCATGATGTGAATTAGTAAGATTGTTAGGATCGGGAACAAGAGTTTGGCGCGTTGGGGTCGGGTTGAGGACCATTTGCGGGTCAACCCGTAACCCAGTTTGGGGTGGGGTCAGTTCTGGGTGGTCCCGCCAGGTGATAGGGTCACGAGGATGCTAGGCCCAAGTTTGTATGATCATCGTATGAGTTCGTGGACGCGTTCGACCAGAAGCGGTTCGTAAAGGCCGGGAATGGCCTTAAGGAAGTTTGAGGTTAGTAAGATGACCAAGTTTGGAGGTAGTGGCTCGAGATTTTCAGAGCGGAGTAATGACTGAAGTATGGTACGTCTTGGGAGAGTTCAAGCGTTCGAGAAGGGCACGACGAGTAAGGAAAGAAGAGAGGATGTATGTTATTTAGTGGCGGTGTGGCATTGGCAACTTGTTAGAGGAACTTTATCGTTATTCGACTTGAGAAGGAACATTCGGGACGAATGTTTCTAAGGAGAGGAGAATGTTATACCCGTAGTTGCGAGGGTATGTATGTGAGGGCGTGCGTGCGAGTACGCGAAATTTTGAAAAGAAAGAAAGATGTGAGTTTTAGCGGAAAAGTTTGCGGTTATTTGTGAAGAAAAAGGTTCGTTAGTAGAATTGGATTCCCAGTTGGGTATTTGGACTTCATAGATTATATTAGAATTTTGAGATTTTATTTTGGAAATGGTCACGTGGGGCCCACGGGAGAAATTCTGATTTTGTGGGCCAGCTTTGTTTTTGAGATTTCCGGTATTTTGGATATTTTGGAAGGCGAAATATTCAGGCGAATCGGGCGACACGTGTCACCCCGTGTGGCACCCTTGGCGAATTTACCTTTGTGCGGCCTTTGATTAAGTCGTTTTACGGCGAAGCGTTTCCCGCGACTTTCGTAGAAAATTCCTATGTCATTTATAATTTTGCGGATTTTTCGGGTGACGATACGGACCAGCGGGAGGGTGACATGTGTCACCCGCATTGAAGCAAATGGTTTGGCTTGGGCGATTTGGGCGTCGAGGGCCTTGGTTGGCCTCGGCGATTGGCTCCTCTTTTGTGCCTTGCTTTGTGGCTTGTTTTGTGGAGTGTTTTGTGGAGTAGGGTTAGGGTGCACTTGGCTTGATCTTGGCCTTACACTTGCCTTGCACTTGGCTAGATCTTGGCCGTTGGTTGGCACTGGTTTGCTATAAATACCCACGCTGTGAAGACCGTTCGTCCACAAATGTTTCAAGTCTTGAAATCCCTCCCCTCCTCTTGTGGCTCGTCCCAAGCCTCTCCCCTCCTCTCTAGTGGCCTTTGGTAGAGAGGTCTCCCTCCCCTTGTGGTGTCTAGCCAGTGGGGTACCCACTGCTAGTTGTTTCGTATAATAACCCTGGTTTTGGTATAGAAATACTCCCCTAGTATTGTTATAATGCCCAAAATACCTTAGCCTTGTACCTTGTAGTATTCCAAAGATACCTCTTTACGTAGAGTCAGGAAATACTACCTTTTGTCCTTTTAGTCTCAAATCGAAACCCTAAGGAAATCTTCATAGTTGGTTGAAGTATTTGAGTAGAAGTTAGTTAGAACTTCTAAGGGTTGTTTGGAGTGGTTTGGGCGCGCGAATTGGAGCTAAACCTTGCTCGGGATCGACATTATAACTTGGATAATTTTGGGCTTATCGAGGTAATTATCTTGTCCCTCTATTGTAATTGGAAATTACATGTTTGTTAGAATATATAGTTTAAGTATACTATATATGGAACTATACTTAGTATTCGGCAATGTCTTTTGACTTAAGCTGAAGAATAAATCTTGGTATTGTATTTACATAGGGTGTATTGCGGTAGACTTGTGTAGAATTGTACGTCAGGTTAGGCGTGTAAACCCCGGTTGGCTTGGTAGCGGCCTCGATAGAGAGGAGTTTCTGTTGTTGCGGGAGGAGGTCTTTAATTTTCTATAGAAAGATAGAAACTTGTGTTTTGGGGTTAATAGGCGTTTGTGACATTTATAGGTGAAAGTACTAGAGTAGCGTATTCTATTCGAGGAGTGGAAAGGGCTAGCAAGGTTGTAGTACTTGGAGCATTTTGCTTATTGTCGATAAATCGTCGCGAGGTATGTGAACCTCTTCCTATCTTTTCTAGCATGATTGTTGTGAACTATGTAGTGCGGTGAGCGTCATGTGCTAAGTGATTTGGTTGGTTTAAAACATAGGGTGTTATAATAGCTTTATGGGAAGTTAGTTATAACGACCTTATGTAAGTGAAAAAGGTTTTCTGATGTTAGAAGTTAAGAGACTTGATCTTATAAGATAAGAGACTTAACTTATTTGTTTTAATGTGGATGTTTGTGTGAAACCTCATTCGTGAGTAATGAGTACTTGGTTTTTAAAGGGATAATGTTTCTTGATTTGGGAATCGAGAATGTGTATCGACAGGACCCTTTGCGGCGTTAATAAAGGAAAATGTATTGAATAATGATGTGTTGTATTAAAACCGGTAGAAACCTCCATCTGCATAGAAACTAAGATGAGACAAAATGATATTACATTTTTCTAGATCATGGTGCTTGTAATAAGAATGTTGTAAACAAGAATAACCTACTCACGTGAGACATATATTACTCAATTGTTCTAAAAGGAATCAAGTGATTAAGTTTGGGAACTATGAAACCATTTGAAAATGAGAAGCTTGAGTAATGAAACTAGGCAAAGCTGGAACTTAGGAAAGAATCGTTACTTGATTTTGAAAAGGAATGTGGGTTAGTCATTCTAATACTACGGTATCGGGTGACTTTTATAGAAGTAATGGATCTCTTTTAAAAGAACTTAACGTATGTAGTACTTTGGGGTTAAAAACAGGACATTGGTATAAATGGAAGTACTTTGAGTTGTTGTGAAACTTGCTATGCTTGTTGTTGTGAAACTTGCCTATGCTTGTTGTTGTGAAACTTGCCTATGCTTGTGATGATAGCCTTTGTTGTACAAGTGTGGTATTTACGTATTCTGGCGTCTCTCGATAGAGGCGGTTGACTTGTTGAGAACTTCTTGGGGCGTCTTTGGCGGTGATGGAGAATTCCACGGTATGTTTCCATTTTGATTCTTGTCTTGTTGTTGATATCACGTGGGCGTATCTACCGTCTGAAGATTCGGGGCATGCGACGTGCGGCCGGGTTGATTACCGATATATGGTTATTCGCAACATGGGCGTGTCTACACCGTCTGATGTCCGGGGACATGTGGCCGTGCGGCGGGTTGACCACCCAAAGTATATTGTTATTGAGGTTACATGGGCGTATACCGTCTGCGATGTCCGGGTACGTGGCGTGCGGCGCTTATTATTGTTGCATCATGGACATGTCTACACCGATGCGATATTAGGGGCATGCGGCGTGATGCGAACATGATGGATGTTGTGGGCGTGAGACCCGTAGTTATATTTAGTGGTGACTTTGAGGCGTGAGTCACGACTTGACATATCGTTTTATGTTGTGAACTATAAGTTTGGTTATCATACATGTCTCGGCTTTTATAGACTAGTATGATTTCATTCTGATATTTTCTGATTTCACATACTTGGTACTGTTGTCTTGACCTCGCCCGAGGCTGCGTTCATCTGCGAGTAAGTACATCGATCGTGGATCCCGCTCTTAGGATCTCATTTAGCGTGTTGGAAAGCTCCGTTCCTTGAGGCTTATCTTTGGTATGTTTCCACTGAGTTGTAGGTTCTTGTACATTCGGGGTATGGCGAAGACCCTGTCGTCATAGTTATTGTAAATCTTAAGTGCAGCCTTTGTTGTGGCGGGGTTTGTAAAAGGATAGCATTCGGGTTTTTATGTATATCTTGAAGGCAATTTTGGTTGCTTTGTTTATTTATTATATCTCTTGTTTCATGACTCGTGTTTTATTTTCCATTGGTTTTCTCGATGTTGTATCACTAGGGTGCCGGGGTAAGGCACGATCTGGGCCGGGTTCGGGCGTTACACGTGGCTTAGTCAAAGTCTTGTGGCGAACGAGCTTAGGGAGGAGATGGCGTGGGAATCGAGGAGGACGTAGGCGGAGGTACCTCACTTATTCCCACCTCCGGGTAATTCACCTTCCTACTTGTAAATTTCCATTATCATATATGCCTAAGTGTTATTTTTTTGTGGCCATGTGTGGCTTACAAGCTATTTAAGCTTTATCGATAATTGTCTTGAGAAGGAACATTCGGGCGAATGTTTCTAAGGAGGAGAATGTTATACCGTATTTCGAGTATGCGTGAGGCGTGCGTCTGAAAGTTTGGCCTTAAGTCTAAGCCTTGGGCGTTTTTATTTGTGCACAACTCACAAAAAGAATCGTTTTCCGGCGAAATGTTTCCCGACTTTCGTAGGGAAAATTCGCTATGACATTTAGTATTTTTGCGGATTTTTAGAGGCGAAACATTTTGGACCAGCGGGAGGCGACAACAGCACCTCCGATTGGTGGACTTGAAATCGTCCATTGGGCCGAATTGGACATAGTGTGTACGTTTTTGTGCCTTGTGCACAAGTCGAGGAGTTGGTAGGATATTTGTGTGGAGTAAATCTTCACCTACACTTGCCTTGCACTTGTCTTAATCTTGGCGTTGGTTGGCCTTCTTGACCTATAAATACCCCTTAAGATGAAGAGTTCTTCATCCACAAATCTTTCAAGTCTTGAAAATCCTCTCCTCTCCCAGGCCTTGTTCGTCCAAACACTCCCCTCCACTTGTGAAGTTTGGCGAGGGCTACCCACTGCCTAGCGAAATCTACCCCCTCCTTGGTAGAAAAGTTGCCTTCTAAGTATTGTTATAATGCCCAAAATACCCTAGCCCAAATCCCTTAGTACTTAGTAGAAGTTGTGAAGAACTTAAGGTTTCCTTGGAGCTATCGGAGCGTACAACTTAGGAGCTAAGCCTTGCTCGGATCGACTTTTATCTAGGATATTATTGGGCTTACGAGGGTAAATAATCTTAACCCTCTTTTGTATTAGAGAATGCATCTTGTAGAAGTATAAGAATAAGTATTAAATACTTAGAAGAATATTCTGAATAGAATTGAGACATCACGGTAGAAGGGTTTAAAGAAGAATAATTGAACTACTCACATAATTTGTTTTCTGATGAACTTATATAGCTCATGGGTAGGGTTGTCTTTGCCCGACAATCAGTAGAATTGTGAACCTCTGTTTAGAATGACCTTGAGTAGTCTAGACTTTGATAGATGTCTGTGACTATTATAGGTGATTCTCTGCGCGACATATTCAACTTAGCGGGAGGTTTTCGCAGAAGGTATGTGATTCTTCCTAAGCATGATATTTTAACATATATATGCGGTAGGCGTCATGTGTTAAGCGAATAATAACTACGGCAATGTCGTTTGACTTAAGCTGAATAATAACTACGGCAATGTCTTTTGACTTAAGCACGAATAATAAGAATCGATGCATTTCAAGAACTACTGAATCATTTTTTAAGAAGATAAATATTTGGTTTTAAAACAAAAGCTTAAGAGTTATACTAGCTTTATGGGAAGTTAGGTATATGACTTAAGAAAGATAAAAGGCTGTTTACTTGTTTGTTTATAAAAGCCTTGTATTGATTTCATTAAGTGTAGTAAGATTTGTTTGATAAGTAGACATATTATGATCTACCGTGTTAGTGTCTTGAAATCTTTGTGTAAGGGTCATTCTTTGCGCTTACGTTGCTAACCGTAAGTCCGTTATCTTATTGTATCACCTACCCGCCATTTATCACAGGGCTTGCCCGCGATCTTGAATCTATACGGCCTACGCGTCTGTGAGACTACGCGGAGCAGCGGTATGCTCGAGATTGATCATTCGGGTGTTTAGCTTTGATGCGGGGATTCCTATGCGGTCTGTTGAGACTACGCGGTCTTTTGAGGCTATGCGGGTTGCGGGAGCCTAGGCGGATCTGGGGTTGCTGCCCGACGCGAGGAATACCTCATGCGTGCAGTGCATGTGTGACTATGCGGGTGCGGAAGTCGAGGACTAGGCACGAGAATGATACTATGGGCGATTAGCCTTGCCGATCATTCGCGGCCTAGAATAGACTATTCTGATTTTCCTATTCGTTGTTGTTAGTGATGTGGCACTATGTGCAATTGAGTGATTGTATTTGTGAAAAGGTTTTAAATACTTTGATTTCATTTAAGTACTTTATAGTTTCACATACTTGGTACTGTTATCGACCTCCTTGGGGCTGCGTTATCTGCAGTAAAGGCAAGCCAGTGCTAGATCCGTCCTTAGGATCTTTGCGTTGGTGTCGGGAGCTCCATCTTCTAGGAGGCTCTACTTTGGGTATGATCTCCTGTTGTAGATAGTTTTATGCGATCGAGTATGGCGGGGCCTGTCCGCCATAGTGTATATTTCCTCAGAGGTGCATGTCATGTTATGCGATTTGGGATGCTCGCTAAACCATGTTTATTTATATATGCCGAAAAGCGACGTTTCTCACATAAGCGTGTCTTATTTTATAAAGCATTTCTGTCTTGTTTTATATTCCGCTGTTACTCGATGTATGACTACTTGGGTGCCCGATAGGCACGATCACGAACCGGGCGGGTCGTGACATCAACACATCTGTGGCGTCCATCCTTCTTGCGAACAACACCGCGCTCCCGGGGAGATACACTAGGCCGATAAAGCCTTTCTCAGCAAATCTTTCGGTGGTCCTTGATGTTATACCGTATTTCCAGTATATACGTGAGGGCGTCGTAGGAAAATTTAAGCCTTAAAGTTAGGCAAGGTTGAATTTTGTTCTGACCCCGATTAGAATCGTTTTTAAAGCGTTTTGCACAACTTGCGAAGGAAAATTCGGCTATGTCATTTAGTATTTTGCGGATTTTTCCGAGAGACGAAATATTTTGGACCAACAAGAGGGCACTTGGCACCTCTAATGGTGGACTTATGGGCGGCAAGTTGGACGAAAGGGAGAGTGGGAGTAGTAGGATATTTTGTGATATTTGTGTGGTAGATGGATAAGGTACACATGGATGAATCTTGACCTACACTTGCCTTGCACTTGGCATGATCTTGGCCATTGGTTGGCCATTGCTTGACCTATAAATACCCCTTTGAAGACTTCTTCATCAAAAATTGTTCCAAGTCTTGAAATCCCTCTCCTCTCTATAGTTTTAGTCCTCCCCTTGTGAGGCTTTAGCCGAGAGCACCCTCCCCTTTGAGGCCTTTGGCGGTACACCCCCTCTCCCAGTGATGCTAGCCGTAGCACACTACGCCAGGTGGTCTCGTAAATACTACCCCGGTAGAAAATACTCTCATGTATAGTTACTATTCCAAAATACCTTGGCCCAAATACCTTGTAGTATTTCAAGGTTACACTTATCTGAAAAGCCCATAAATACTATTATACTTCCTTGATCACAAAAACGAAACCCTAAGGAAAATCTCCATAGTTGGTTGGAGTATTAAGAAGAAGTTGCGTAGAACTTCTAAGGGTTGTTTGAGCGGGTTGGAGCACCGGAGTAGGAGCTAAACGTTGCTCGGGATCGACATTAAACTTGGATAATTTTGGGCTTATCGAGGTAAATACTCTTGTCCTTATATTGTAATTGGAAATTACATCTATTTGTAGCATAGAAATGAATATAAGATTCATAGAAGAGAATTGAACTGTAATAGAAGGATATTCTGAAAAGACTTGAATGAAATCACATCGGAAGAATAATCACGAGTAGTCTAGTCATTGATAGACTTGTATAACCCTTATAGGTTGATTGATCTGCGAGTAGCATGTACTACTTGAAAGGTGGACGAGGTTAGCCGGGTTATAGCCGTGGAGCGTTTTGCTAATAGTCGATAATCGTCGCGAGGTATGTGATTCTTCCTATACTCTTGAGCATGATATTTTAAGAATATATATATAATACGGTAGACGTACGTGTGTTAACTGAACGTAGTTTTACGGCAATGTCTTTTGACTTAAGCCTGAATAATAAGAATCTTGAAGTATTTCAAAAGAATTAAGAAACCTTTTTGAAAGAAGAGTAATACTTGGTTTTAAAAGCTTAAGAGTTATACTAGCTTTATGGGAAGTTAGGTATAACGACTTAAGAGAGATAAAAAGAATGGTTTATTAATTTTAGAAGTTAAGAGACTTGATCTTAAAAGATAAGAGACTTGACTTAAATAAATTAATATGAGTTTTGTGTGAAACCTCATTCGTGAGTAATGAGTACTTGGTTTGTAAAAAGAATAATGTTTCTTGATTTGGAAATGAGAATAAGTATCGAACAAACCACGGCGGCGCTAATAAAGAAATGTATTGACTAATAAAGTATTATTAAAACCAGTAGAAACCTCCATACATAGAAGCTAAGATGAGACAAAATGATATTACATTTCCTAGATCATGTGCTTTAATAAGATTGTTATAAACAAGAATAACCTACTCATATAAGGCATATGTTTCTCAAATCGTGTTAAAGGAGAATTATATCATTAAGTGATTAAAACTATGAACTACGAAACCTTTCGAAAATGAGAAACTTGAGCATTTGAAATTAGGCAAACTTGAACGTTTGGAAAATAATGTTGTTAATTGATTTTACAAAAGGAAGTGTTTTGGTTTACTTAAAAAGATAGTCACTCTATTTTAATACTACGTGTATTTTGTGACTTTTGAAACGGATCTTTTAAAGGGTTAATGTATGAAGTACTTTGGGGATAAAACCGGAATTGTTAACATAAAGTAGAAAGTACCTTGCGTGAATAACTTGATTGTGTTGTTTTGTGATAGCATTGTAATACTTTCTTGTTGATTTGATAATTAAACATGTTATGATGCTTCGTGTGTTAGTATCTGGTGATTTTTGTGTAAAGGGGTTTCCCTTGTTGTGCTTATGTTGTTTAACGATAATTTGTTATGTTATTATATCACATACCCTCGACTAGTTATACCGAGGGCTCACACCTTGACGCGGTCTATACGCCTACGCGTCTATGTGACTATGCGAGCAGCGGTATGCTCGAGATTGATCATTCCGGTGTTTTATCCCGATGCGGGGATGCCCATGCGTGCGTGTGACTATGCGGTCTATTGAGACTATGCGGATGCGGAGTCGAGGAGGGTACCGGGTTACCTACCCCGTCGCGTCTATACGACTATCACGAGTCTATGTGACCTATGCGGGATGCGGGAATTCGAGATTAGGCACGCATAATGATACTATGGGCGTCGGCCTTGCCGATCATTAGCGGCCTAGAAAGACCGATTCTGATATCTATTTCACTCTTGTTTATGTTGTGGCGTAAGACCCATAGTTATAATCGAGTGATGACTTTGAGCGTGAGTCACGACTTGACATATCGCTTATTTATTGTGAACTGTAGTTTGGTTATCATATATGTCTTCTGTTTTATATAGACTATTATGATTTCATTTACAGTATTTTCAGTTTCACATACTTGGTACCTGTTGTACTGACCTCCTTCGGGGGTCCGCGTTTATGCCGCAGGTAGAGGTACACCAGTGTTGATCCTCGCTCATAGGGTCACAGTTCAGCGTTTGGGAAGCTCCGTTTCTCCGGAGGCTTATCGCCGTATAGTTCTCGTCGTTGTAAGTGTTTACATTCGTGGGTATGGCGGCCCTGTCCTCCATTGTTGTCATATCATTCTTAGGTGCAGTACTTGTTGTGGGCGAATTGTAAAAAGGGATGTAATCGTTTAGTTGATATATATATATGCCGCAAGGCAAGTTTTTCTCGATAATCGTTTTCACTTCACTTTATTCATGTCTTGTTTTATATTCCGCTGATTACTCGATGTATGGCTACTGGGTGCAGGTAAGGCACGATCACGCCCGTTCGGTCGTGACATTCACTCCTCAACTCAAGGTGCCATCCTCAGATGGCGGAATGGAAATAGGTCGAGTGTCCGCAATGTGTCAATACAAAACTCAATCTCCCTCTCGGGAGGATACCCTAAGATCATCCGGGAACACATCCGAAACTCCCGACCACTGATCGATCAAGAATCGCACCTCGGCGTATCAAATCAAATACCGAACCAGATGATAGATGTACCCTTTCTACGCACCATCTTCCTAGCCTTGAGGTAAGAAATAAACCTACCGCGACGGCTGCGTGTTGCCCTTCCACTGGATAATCGCTCGCCAGAAATCGAACCGAACCAACTCGTCCCTACAATCAACGTTGGCATAACAAGAATCCAACGACCCATACCCATAATGACATCAAAATCATCTCCACTTCTATCAAGTTCGCAAGGTCCGACGATCAGAAACAAATACCGACAACCTCTATACACCCGCCGCCTAACACCGAATCACCCACCGCGTAGCTACCTCAAACGGCTCTATCGACACGCTCTATCCGATTCTACCCGCAATAAGAGGAGACACATAGGACAAGGTAGAACTGAATCTATCAAAGCATAAACATCACGATGCGAAATCAATAGTGTGTGCGGCGACATCGGAAGCCTCACGATCACGGCGGTGGCTAATGAATAAATGCGGTTACGAGGACCGCTAGAACTAGAACCACCACCTCGACCTCTACCGGCGGCTGTCAGTGAGTACCACGCTCCCGGCGCATAACCGTAAGGAGAAGAAGACCCAAAGAATCGATCCGTCGGTGTCGTACCACCCATGCCGCTCTAGACGACAATCTTCTTGAGTGGCCCACCGCCACAAGACTAACAACCTCCTGCAGGGACACGACACTCGCCTGGGTGAGATCTACCGCATCGAGCACACCGAGGTGTGGGTGATCTCGATCGGCGAGGATCTGCGCCTCGCAAACCTCGAAGTCCTGAGCCCGACCGCCTCTGAATGACCTTGCCGATCGACCTCCTACCGTAAAACCGTGACGAGCACTCGTCTGGTGGAAAGTGGACCCGTCTGCTTTGAGGCCGTCCGCCTCGAACGCCCGAGACCACGATGTCCTCGCCTCTTGGGCCGGCTCGTCCAACTGGGTCCTCCTCTCTATTTTCTATCCCCGTGCATAGGCTGCATCCTAGCAATGTCCATACCGGTGAAGAGCCACCCGGCATGTCAGAATCATATGACGGCCTAGCCCCATCACATATCGATGAACTCTATCCGCCATGTCGCCTACAATAGTGTGAGCATGCTCGGCCAAGGAGTCAAACTCGGTGTACTCCACAGCCCTCCCGCTCGCCTCGAGGTCAAGAATCTGTCTACCCGGCTCTCTCATCTCGGAGGAAAAAGTGATCCATGAAGGCCTCTCAGAACTCCTCCCAAACAGTGGAAGAGCATCATCACCTCTCGAAGCAACTACGACTCAAACCGTTCAACGCAATATCGCAGAACCGGTAAGAGGCTAGTGTAATGCACTCGTCTCAAGCCCTAAGAACTCGCATGGTCCACCGTAGCCGCCGAATGAACTCCCCGCGATCCTCATCGACTCGAACCATAAAACTCGGGTGGATGACATCCCGCAAAAATCCCTAATCCGCAAACCGCCGGCTAGGTGGGTCGCTTCGCCTGCGCACGCCCGACTACTATACTGGTCAATAATCGAATCTGCTCCCTTGTTACACCCCGTATTTACAGAACATGTTTTAAGAACGTACGTAAGAACTCATAGGTGTCAAGATTTGAGACTTATAAAATTTATCGGAATTATGGAATTGTCGGAAAACGAATTATTGTGACGTATGTGTCACGACCCGTTCCGGGGCCCGTGACTGGTGCCTTACCCGGGCACCCAAGTAGTCATACATCAGAGAAAAACCAGCGGAATATAAAACAACCAAGATATGAGACAGTATAAATAAGACACAGTTTCTGGGAAAAAGTTGCCTTCGCATATATGTATATAAATACCCCAAAATGAGCGACATCCCAACCTTGCAACAGTCTGCACTTAAGAGTTTAAAACAACGATGGCGGGACAGGGCCCCGCCATATCCCCGAATACAAATATCTACAACGACAGGACCATACCAAAATGCTAAGCTTCCGAGAAGCGGAGCTTTCCAACGAAACGGTGATCCTAAGAACGGATCAAGAGGAGTACCTTTACTGCGGCATGAACGCAGCCCCCGGGCGAGGTCAAGACAACAGTACCAAGTATGTGAAATGAAAATAAATCAGAAATGAAATCATAGTAGTCTATATAAAGCGGGAGACATGTATGATAACCAAACTACAGCTCACAATAAATAGCCATGTCAAGTCGTGACTCATGCCTCAAAGTCATCATAAAACCGTGACGGTAAGTGCGAAGGCATAGCCGACTACTAAAACCCACAAGACTAACAAGGTCATAAAGCGTATCATGAGATCTGTCTGACGCCACATGATCAAAGCCGCCACTCGCCCGCAGATCTAATGTGCGATCTAGTCCTGGAACTTCCCGCACCCGCATAGGCCAATCGATAGGCCCGCATGAGGTATAACCCGCATCGAGGGTAGCTACTCCGGCGGCGTCCTAGACTCGTCGTCCGCATGGCCACAAGGACCGCGTGACCACAAGGGCCGCATACTAACACCGGAACTCCCGGTTCCGTGATAGGCCATCTGCACCGCATAAGGTATTCTCGAATCATAGTCCATCGACCACCGAGTCTACCCCGCATCGGAGGGCAGCTTAACCCCCGGAATCATGAGTGATATAATATCAACATGACAGTTTTATCGTTAAACAACCTAAGCACAATAAGGGAAAATCCCTCTACACAAACATCACAAGATACTAACTCACGTAGCATCCTAACATGTTTACTTATCAAGTCAACAAGAAAGTATTACAAGACTATCACAAACCAATACAATCAAGTTATTCACACAAGGTACTTTCTACATTATGCTAACAAGTTCGGGTTTTTAGCCCCAAAGTACTTCATGTATTACTCTTTTAAAAGATCCGTTTCTTTCACAAAAGTCACACAATACCCGTAGTATAAAAATAGAGTAATTTCCTTTTGAAGTAAATCAACAACACTTCTCTTTGTAAAATCAAGTAACAACATTCTTTTCCTAACGTTCAAGTTTGCCTAGTTTCAATTACTCAAGTTTCTCATTTTCGAAAGGTTCCGTAGTTCATAGTTTTAATCTTTTAAAACAATTTGAGAAACATATACCTTATGTGTTAGTAGGTTATTATTGTTCATAACAATCTGATTACAGCAGCCGTGATCTAGGAAATGTAATATCATTTTGTCTCATCTTAGCTCCTATGCAGATGGAAGTTTCTACTGGTTTTAATAATACATTATTAGTCAAAACATTTCTTTTTATTAGCGCTGCTGTGGTTTGTTCGACATTCATTCTGATCGGTAAAACATCATTCCTTTTGAAAACCAAAAATACTATTTACTCACGAATGAGGTTTCACACTTTTTCACATTGGTATAATTAAGTCAAGTCTCTTATTTTCTTAAAACATTAAATCATTCTTTTTATCACTCTTAAGTCGTTATACCTAACTTCCCATAAAGCTAGTATAACTCTTAAGCTTTTAAAACCAAGTGTTACTCTTCTTTCAAAAAAGGTTTCTTAATACTTTTGAACTACTTCAGATTCTTTTTATTCAGGCTTAAGTCAGAAGACATTGCCGTAATTATTATTCAGGCTTAAGTCCAAGACATTGCCGTAATTATTATTATTAACACACGTACGTCTACCGTACTATATACATATTCTTTAAAATATCATGCTCAAGAGGATAGGAAGAATCACATACCTTCTCGGCGAAAACCACCTGCCAAGTTGAATATGTCGCGCGCAGAGTATCGACCTATATCAGTCAAATACGTCTATCAACGTCTAGACTGTACTGTATAAAGCTCTAAACAGAGGGTTCGCTATTCTATGGACATTTGGGCAGCACTTCCTACCCGTGAGCTACTCAAGTTCATCGTGAAAACAAATCATGTAAGTCAGATTCTATTATTCTTCTTTAAGCCCTTCATCGTGATAACAGTTCAATTCTATTCTGCAATATCCTTCTAAGTATTTAATACTTATTCCTATACTTCTACAGTATATATACTCTAATTACAAAAGGAGGGTAAGGTTATTTACCTCGGTAAGCCCAATAATATCCTAGATAAAAGTCGCGCCTGAGCAAGGTTTAGCTCCTATGTTGTACGCTCCCAGAGTCTAAGAAAACCTTAGAAGTTCTTCACAACTTCTACTAAGGACTAAGGGATTTGGGCTAGTGGTAATTTGGGCATTATAACAATACTAGAAGGCAACTTTTCAACCAAGGGAGGGGGTAGGTTTCGGCTAGGCTGGGAGGGGTTGCTCTCGGCCAGAGCTTCTCAAAGGGGAGGTGTGTTTGGACGAAACAACAAGAGGGAGAGGAGGGATTTGAGACTTAGAAAGATTGCTCAATTTAGGATGAAATAACTCTTCAACAAGGGGTATTTATAGGTCAAGGGATGGCCAACCAAGGGCCAAGATTATGCCAAGTGCAAGGCAAGTGTAGGGTGAGGATTTAGGCAAGTGTCCTGGCCAACTTGCACACAAAATATCCTACCAACTCCAAGACAAAATAAGCCAACCCAATCGCCCTATCACGTGTGACATCCATCAATGAGAGGGTGACAAGTGTCGCCTCTCTCGTTGGTCCAACGTGTTGCGCCTCGGAAAAATCCGCAAAAATTAGAAATGACATAGCCGAATTTATCCTACGCGAGTGTAAAACGTTTCGAAAAACGACTCTAAACGGGTGTTGTGTACAAAGTGGAATTCGTCCCAAGCCAACTAGGGGGTGACACGTGTCGCCTCCTACTGCCCACAATATTTCATCTTCCAAAATATCAACAATGACCAAAATCTCAAAACAAAGTGGGCCCCATTAAAACAGAATTTCTCCGTGGGCCCTACGTGACCATTTCCAAAAATAAAATTCCATAATTCTCTAATATTCCAAGAAGTCCGAATACCAAACTGGGAATCCAATTCCCCATTAACGAACCTTTTTCCTTCACAAAACCTAAACTTTTCCGTGGAAAAATCACCTCTTTCTTCCTTTCCACTTCAATGTCGTATTCTCGCATACGCCCTCGCATACATACCTGAAACTACGGGTATAACATTCTCCCTCCTTAGAAACATTCGTCGAATGTTCCTTCTAAGTCTCAAACAAACAGCGCCAAAGATAGTCCTCATCGCTATACTTACGGAAACAACCATGCCCCACCTGGCCACAACACAACAAGCGCACATACTTATCTCCAAGTCCACGAGGAATCACCTCTATCACAAAAGCTCCTACTCGAGGTCTAAAAAGATACCCCTTCGTGACCTACTCTTTACAAACGAAATGATCACACCTATGCTCGTAGAATACATGCTCGCTTCTTCCTTACTCGTCGTGATACCACTTTTGTCACTTTGTCGCGAGCCTTGCTCCGACGACCCAACAAATGGTACCGGGCTGCTTGCGATCCCTGAGGCATGCCCTTCGGCCCTTCTCAGGATGTGCCATACGGAGAGCCACGGTTCGGGTCTGTTCCCGCGTGAGAGGCTCTGGCCTCTTTATACGCCACTTCCCGAAATCCAAACATCGCCCGAGGTGAACGCGACACCGCGATTCACACGAGTTCCTAACCTTGCTCGTAACTCTTCCGTAAAAGAAACAACGCAACTTGACTCCACTGCGCCAAAAGGTGAAGGTAGGCACCTGCTGCAGCCTTACACCCTTCCCGAAATAATCATCTCGCAACTTACTACCGAAAGTACAGTTCGACTAAAAGATAAGGCGGTTGACCCATCGCCCGATCATCGGGTCGAACACGTCCACGAACTCGCATAATGGTTAACTAAACACGGGCCTAACACCTCGTGATCCTAACACAAAACGGGACCACCACAACCGACCCCATCACCAAACAGGCGTGGTCGACCGCAACACGACCTCAACCCGACCCAAGAACGCGCAAAACACTAGCTCCTCGATCCGGAACAATCTCACCAATCACGTTACGAAAACCTAGCGGTCTTCTAAGCTCAACCACCCTCTTTCGTTTCACAACACTCAGGGATTCATCCCACAAAAAATACCTCACGTATACAATGCACCTCGATAAGGGTCAAACACGAAATAATTCTTTTACCAAAGATGGCCTCGCCTCTAAGGTCTCTACGTATAATATTCTAAGGCTCCCACTCTCACTATCCCCCCAATCTTACCAGGTTAACTAAAAATAATTCTAATCACACTAACACCATGCTAACCGAAAACAATACTTAAGATATTCGCTACACATATAAATCTCTAAAGGGTTAAGGATATACCTGTATCTACGCGGCACTTCCCCCAGGCCGTACTAATCAATCCCGCCCTGCTGGGCGCATAGCTGGGGAAGGTGATGAACTATCCACTGATCCTGAAGGCTGAGTCTCTACATCCGCACCACCCTTGGTCGGACAACTCCTCGCAAAATGGCCCGGCTGGCCGCAAAAATAACAAGCTGACGCAGAAGCACGACACTCCCCATGATGACATCGACCACAACGGCCACACCGAGGTGGGGGTGGCCTCCTCTGGCTAACGCCCCTTCCTCTCCGCACCACTAAATCCATCCGATCCGTAGGCTGAGTCTTCCTACTTGCATCCTTCCTCATAAAACATTCCCTCATTACATGGCCCTGACGGCCGCAGGTAAAACAAGCACCAGTGAAGAGACGACATCCCCCGGGATGACGCCTGCCACATCGCGAACACTGAGGAAAATCAACTCGGTGGAGGACACTGACCGCGAGGCGCATGTCTAATCTGGCTGAGGCGGTTCGCCTCGAGAGTTACCAAATGATCCCGCCAATCGGCCTCTTCTTCACGATCTTGGTTAATCTGCCGATCTCTACCTCTCTCACCACGCACATAATCTCAACGCAAGCTCGCTCGTTCTCGATCAAGAGCTACTCCTCACAACCCTTCTTTAGATAAGCATCAATATCCTTGGTATCTGACATAAAATACTCGTCGCCAAGTCCTTTGCTAGTAATGGCCGTCTCCTTCCAATCCATATTTTCTGCTCCAAGTCGTGGGACTGAAGGTCCAGATGTCATGGCCGCAGAGGAATCGCCGCGTGCCAAACTCTGCCGCCGCCGCGACGTCTCGTAACTCCCGCATGAAGCATCACCCAAAGTGATGATTGGGCCTGCGTTCTTCTAAATCTGTACTCTGCAGCTCCTTCCGCCTTGCTCTTCTGGGCCCGAGCCGGGCGCGAGGCATCATCGGTAGAGGAAAGGAATACGTTAGAGGGGTCCAACTTATAACATGCCTCTAAAGCACGATCTCGAGTGAGAAGAATGGAAACCAATCCTAAATATCCTATAGCCTCACGATTATTGGTGGTGCACAACACACCGATAATCAAGACTTACTAGATACGATGTCAGACACTTTCAGAGGATTAATCGCTCGATACCACTTTTGTCACGACTGTTCGGGGCGTGGATCGTGCCTTACCCGCACCCAAGTAGTCATACATCGAGAAAACCAATGGAATATAAAACAACCAAGATATGAGACGGTATAAATAAGACACGCTTTAGGAAAAGTTGCCTTTCGCATATATGTATATAAATACCCCAAAATGAGCGATATCCCAACCTTGCAACAGTCTCGGACTCTAAGAGTTTAAAACAACAATGGCGGGGCGGGCCATACCACGAATACAAATATCTACAACGACAGGGGACCATACCAAAATGCTAAGCTCCAAGAAACGGAGCTTTCCCAACGCCAAACGGTGATCCTAAGAACGGATCAGCGGTAGGAGTACCTTTACTGCGGCATGAACGCACCCAAGGAGGTCAAGACAACAGTACCAAGTATGTGAAATCGAAAATAAATCACGTAAATGAAATCATAGTAGTCTATATAAAGCGGAGACATGTATGATAACCAAACTACGATCACAATAAATAAGCGATCGTATCAAGTCGGGGACTCATGCCTCAAAGTCATCACAATAGAACTGTGACGGTAAGTGCGAAGGCATAGCCGACTACTAAAACCCACGCACCAACAAGGTCATAAATCGTATTACGAGATCTGTCTGCATCGTCACATGATCAAAGCCGCCACTCGCGCGATATCTAATGCGCGCATCTAGTCTGGAACTTCCCAGACTCCGCATAGGCCAATCGATAGGCGCGCATGAGGTATAACCCCGCATCGAGGGTAGCTACTCCGGCAGCGGCCTCTAGACTCGTCCGCGTAGCCACAAGTGACCGCATGACCACAAGGGCCGCATACTAACTGAACTCCCGCAGATTCGCAGATAGGCCATCTGACACGCGCATAAGGTATTCTCGAATCATAGGTCCATCGACCCGCCTGAGTCTACCCCGCATCGGAGGGCAGCTTAACCCCCGGAATCATGAGTGATATAATATCAACATGACAGTTTTATCGTTAAACAACCTAAGCACAATAAGGGAAAACCCCTCTACACAAACATCACAAGATACTAACTCACGTAGCATCCTAACATGTTTACTTATCAAGTCAACAAGAAAGTATTACAAGACTATCACAAACCAATACAATCAAGTTATTCACACAAGGTACTTTCTACATTATGCTAACAAGTTCGGGTTTTTAGCCCCAAAGTACTTCATGTATTACTCCTTAAAAGATCCGTTTCTTTCACAAAAGTCACACAATACCCGTAGTATAAAAATAGAGTAATTTCCTTTTGAAGTAAATCAACAACACTTCTCTTTGTAAAATCAAGTAACAACATTCTTTTCCTAACGTTCAAGTTTTCCTAGTTTCAATTACTCAAGTTTCTCATTTTCGAAAGGTTCCGTAGTTCATAGTTTTAATCTTTTAAAACAATTTGAGAAACATATACCTTATGTGTTAGTAGGTTATTATTGTTCATAACAATCTGATTACAGCAGCCGTGATCTAGGAAATGTAATATCATTTTGTCTCATCTTAGCTCCTATGCAGATGGAAGTTTCTACTGGTTTTAATAATACATTATTAGTCAAAACATTTCTTTTTATTAGCGCTGCTGTGGTTTGTTCGACATTCATTCTGATCGGTAAAACATCATTCCTTTTGAAAACCAAAAATACTATTTACTCACGAATGAGGTTTCACACTTTTTCACATTGGTATAATTAAGTCAAGTCTCTTATTTTCTTAAAACATTAAATCATTCTTTTTATCACTCTTAAGTCGTTATACCTAACTTCCCATAAAGCTAGTATAACTCTTAAGCTTTTAAAACCAAGTGTTACTCTTCTTTCAAAAAAGGTTTCTTAATACTTTTGAACTACTTCAGATTCTTTTTATTCAGGCTTAAGTCAGAAGACATTGCCGTAATTATTATTCAGGCTTAAGTCCGAAGACATTGCCGTAATTATTATTCAGTTAACACACGTACGTCTACCGTACTATATACATATTCTTTAAAATATCATGCTCAAGAGGATAGGAAGAATCACATACCTTCTCGGCGAAAACCACCTGCCAAGTTGAATATGTCGCGCGCAGAGTATCGACTCATATCACCAACACGTCTATCAACGTCTGATCAGATCGTATAAAGCTCTAAACAGAGGTTCGCTATTCTATGGACATTTGGGCGTGACTTCCTACCGGTGAGCTACTCAAGTCTGTGAAAACTGTTATACCCGTAGTTCCGTGGTATGTATGCGAGGACGCACGTGACGAGAATACGTGAAAGATTGGAAAGGAAGAAAGAGGCGATTTTTTCCACGGAAAAGTTTCCGGTTTTGTGAAGGAAAAAGGTTCGTTAATGGGAATGGATTCCCATTTGGTATTCTGACTTCTGGAATATTAGAGAATTATGGAATTTTATTTTGGAAGTGGTCACGTGGGCCCACGGAGAAATTCTGATTTGTGGGGCCCGCTTGATTTTGAGATTTTGGCCGTTTTGGATATTTTCAAGACGAAATATTTTGATTTAATCGGGGCGACACGTGTCACCCCCATGTGGCACCTTTGGGCCGAAATATGTTTGTGCACAACACCGTTAGAGTCGTTTTTGACGAAACGCTTTCACGACTTTCGTAGGGAATTTCCGCCATGTCATTTAGTATTTTTGCGGATTTTTCCGAGAGACGAAACATTTTGGACCAACGGAGGGCAACACTTGTCACCTCCAAGTGATGGACTTGAAACGGCAATATGGCCGATTGGAGTTGCCAACTTGGTCAAGTTGTTGGTAAGATATTTTGTGTGCAAGTTGGCCAAGGACACTTGCCCAAATCCTCACCCTACACTTGCCTTGCACTTGTCTTCATCTTGGCCATTGGTTGGCCAAGGCTTGACCTATAAATACCCCTCCCTTTGAAGACTAATGCATTCACAAAATTGCCTAAGTCTTGAGAGCCTTCCCCCTCCCCTTTTCGCAGGCCCTCGTCGAGAGTCCCCACTGGGTAGGCCGAGGTGGCAGCACCCCTCCTTTGTGGTGTGGCCGTGGGTACCCCTAGCCTAGTTGCTTTCGTATAATACCCCCCTTTGTGGTATAGAAATACTCTCCAAGTATTGTTATAATGCCCAAATTACCTTAGCCTTATACCTTGTTGTATCCTAAGGTTATACCTTTACGAAAAGCCCAGAAATACTATTATACGTCCCGTCTCACACAAAACCGAAACCCTAGGAAAATCTCCATAGTCCGTTGAGTATTGTGTA
Organism: Przewalskia tangutica; assembly: GCA_029844215.1. Classification (NCBI taxonomy): domain Eukaryota; kingdom Viridiplantae; phylum Streptophyta; class Magnoliopsida; order Solanales; family Solanaceae; genus Przewalskia; species Przewalskia tangutica. The sequence goes on from CM056732.1 coordinate 42,467,100, forward strand.
GAAGTTGGTTAGAACTTCTAAGGGTGGTTTAGAGCGGTTGAGCGCCGGAGTTGAGCTAAACGATTGCCCAGATCGACTTTATGCTTGGATAATTATGGGCTTATCGAGGTAATTATCTTGTCCCCTATTGTAATTGGATATTACATGTCAGGAGTATATAGTTGAAGTATACTATATATAGTCTGAATCAGAATTATATAGACTGACATTATGAGACTTGTGTAGTAGTACCGTGGATTAGAATTGTACCCGTTAGGGTTAGACGTATAACCCCCCCCCTGGTTGGCTTGATAGCCGGCCCCGATAGAGGAGGAGATTTACGCGGTTGCGGGGAGGTGCCGAATTTTCTCAGAGAATGTTCTACGATGTTAATAAGCGCCGTGGCCTTATAGGTTGAAGTACTACGTGTGGCGCGTTCTACTTGGCTTAAGGAGTAGCCACGGCTTGAGGTACTTCGAGCATTTTGCTATTAGTCGATAATCGTCGCGAGGTATGTGAACCTCTTCCTATCTCCTCTAGCATGATATGTGTGAACTATGTAGTACGGTAGACGCGTACGTGTGCTAAATGTATTCGATTGGTTTAAAACATAAAGTGTTATAACGGCTTTATGGGAAGTTGGTTATAACGACTTTATGTAGATAAGAAAACACTTTGTGGTTTTTAAAAGGTAAATGATTTGTTTATAAGCGCTTGATGTGTGATCATAAAGAACTTGAAGTATTTCAAAAGATTTCAAATCGTTTTGAAAGAGAAGTAATACTTGGTTTTGAGAACTTAAGAGTTATACTAGCTTTATGGGAAGTTAGGTATAACGGCTTAAGAACGCTTTATCGATTTTGGAAATCGGGATGTGTATCGACAAACCATCGCGAAGCATTAATAAGGAAATGTTTTGAATAATTAAGTATTATTAAAACCAAGAGAAACTTCCATCTGCATGAAGCTAAGATGAGACAAAATGATATTTCCTAGATCATGGTCATTGTAATAAGATTGTTATAAACAAGAATATCCTACTCATGATAAGGCTTATGTTTCTCCGATTGTTTAAAAGAGAATTATATTCTTAAATGAATAAAGCTATGAACTAAAACCTTTCTAAAATAAGAAACGTGAACATTTGAAATTAGGCAAACTTGGACGCTTGGAAAATAATGTTGTTACTTGATTTTACAAAGGTAAGAGTTTTGGTTTTCTTAAAAGATAGTCACTCTATTTTTATACTACTGTATTGTGTGACTTATGTGAAAGAAACCGATCTTTTAAAGATTTAATGTGTGAAGTACTTTGGGGTTAGATGCGAACTTGTTAGTAGAAAGTACCTTGTGTGAATACTTTATTGTATTGGTTGTGTTGGTTGGTGATAGCCTTGTAAGACTTTCTTGTTGCTTTGATAAGTAAACGTGTTAGGATGCTACGTGTGTTAGTATCTTGTGATGTTTGTGTGAAGGGGTTTCAATTTATTGTTCTTATTAACTATCACCGTTATGATAGTATTGTGGCATTCATCTCGAGATGATTCCGGGTTAAGTCGCTCCGACGCGGGTAGACTCAGCGGTCGATGGACCTATGATTCGAGAATACCTCACGCAGTCCCGGCCTGCGCGAACTACGAGTTCCGTGTTAGTGACGCCCTTTATGGGCATGCGGTCCTTGTGGCCATGCGGATCGCGAAGTCGGGGCGATGCCGGGAGTAGCTACCTCGACGCGGGGATGCCACGCGGGCCGATGAGATTGGCCTACGCGAGTCGCGGAAGTTCCAGTGACTAGACGCGACATTAGATATCGGGCAAGTGGCCGCTTTGATCATGTGACGGCAGACAGATCTTATAATACGATTCATGACCTTGTTGGTACTAGGTGTTAGTAGTCGGCTATGCCTTCGCACTTACCCCGCACGGTGTTATTATGGCACGTGGGACTCGTGTTCATGTGTGTTCCTTGGAACTTTTATATCATAAACCGCTAAGCGTGAGGAATGTGTCCCACTGCACGATTGATGTTGTGGGGCGTGAGACCCATTATGTTCTTTGGTGATAACTTGAGGCGTGAGTCCACGACTTGATATGATCGCTTAGTTATTGTAAAATCGTAGTTTGGTTATCATACATGTCTCCCGCTTTATAGACTATTATGATTTCATTTGCGATTTTTAGTTTCACATACTCGGCACTGTTATCTTGACCTCCTTCGGGCTGCTCATGCCGCAGTTGAGGTACACCGCCGTTGGTCCTAGCTCGTGGTCATTCAGCGTTTGGGAAGCTCCGCTTTCTCCGAGGCTTATCACGGTGTAGTCCATCGTAGTAAGTGTTTACATTCAGGGTTTGGCGGGGCCCGTCCCGCCATTGTTGTCATATCATTTCTTAGAGGTCTGTAGTATCTTTAAGTGTGGCTTTGTAAAAGGATTAAATCGTTTCTTTTGTAAAAGAGGTTATTTATATATCTTGGAAGGCAAGTTTTCTGATTATTGTTTTATATTTCGTTATCTCATGTTGTTGTTTTATGTTCCACGATTACTCGATGTTGTGTCACTAGGGTGCCCGGTAAGGCACCGCCACGCCCGATTTGGTCGTGACAAAAGTGGTATCGAGCGATTAATCCTGAAAGTGTCTGCATCAGATTCAAGAGAGTCTTGATTATCGGTGTGTTGTGCACCACATCAATAATCGTGAGGCTATAGGATATTTAGGATTGGTTTCTATTCTTCTCACTCGAGATCGTGCCTTAGAGTCGTGTTGTAAGTTGAACCTCCGACGAAATCCTTTCCTTATCGTTATGCCTCCGCGGCAGGCAACCCGAGCCCCGGAGGGCAAGGCAGCCGAGGGAGCTGCGAGTAGAGTTCAGAGGGTGACGAGGCACAGCCAAATCATTACCTAGGTAGTGCTTCATTCGGGATTTCGCGACGTCACTAGCCCCAAAGAGAGTTTAAGCACGGCGACGGCAGCCTTATCGCGCCATGATATGTGAACCTTCGCCCACGATCGAACCGAGAGTATAGATTGCAAGAGACAACCTTGTTACTAGCTATGGATTTGGCTACGAGAGTACCGATGTATCGCGAGTCTTGATGACTACCTAAGAAAGGGATGTGCAAGAGTAATTCTTCATTGGGCTTGAGCATGGCAGTACGGCTTATGCGCAGCAGTCGAGAAACGTAGAGATCGACGGGTTAACGGGTGACGCAGTAAGAGGGCCAGAGCAGCAAGGTCCTTCGGTAACTTTCAAGGTGAGTATGCCTTAAGTGCTATGTTCTGATAGCAGTGTGTTAGTTGTGATTAGAAATCATGGTGGGTTAACCGAGTAAGATTTTGGGGGATAGAGAAGGTGTGAGCCTTAGAGTGTTATACGTAAAGACCTTAGAGGTAAGGCCATCTCGAGAAAGGTGTAGTGTTATGTTTGACCCTTATAGGAGTGCATAGTGCACGTGAGCTATGTTCGTGGGATAAGTCCCTGAGTAGCATGATTTGAAAGAAGGTAGTCGAGCTAAGAAGACCGCTGTTTTCGTAACGTGTTTAGTAAGATTGTTCCTTCGGGAGATGGTATTTGCGCTTGCCGTCGTGGTTGAGGCTACGCACGGTCAACCCGCGGTAGGTTTGGTGGTGGGGCTTTGTGGTGGTCCTCTTTGTGTTAGGGTCATGAGGGTGTTAGGCCCATGTTTAGTTAGCCGCGTGCAAGTTCGTGGATGCTCGACCGCTGGTCGGGCGATGGGGCAGCCTATCGTGTTCTTCGGTCGCGGTCGTTCCTGGCAGTTGATGTTATCCAAAAGGTTGTGAGGTTGCACGGTGCCTACCTTCACCTTATGCCGACAGTGGAGCCTGTGGTACGGCTGCTTTCTTCCGGGAGTTTGTACGAGTGCAGGCTAGAACTCGTGAGTCTCCAGACGCATTCGCCTCGGGCGATGTTTTGATTTGCGGTAGCCGAGGATCGTTGTCTCCTGGGAGTGTTTAAGCTACCATTTCAGTGTTCGGATGTCGTCTTGTGACGCCTTGTAGGGGCAGAAATGCAAGTTGCCGGTCGATTGGTTCGATGTTGGCAGGGTTCAGATAGTTGGTTCAGGCTTGTTCCAGCAGACTGTGGATAGTGTGAAGCTTGTCTAGAAGAAGTTCTGACAGCTCAGAGGAATCGTGCGGATAATCGGCGACGACGCTTAGAGTTCAGGTTGACGGTCGGTCTTCTTGAAAGTACCACCGGATTGTGGTGTGACGAGTTTTGGAAACAGAAGGAACTTAGCCCGAGTTACTTTGGGCCCTTGTGAGTTCATGTGAAGAATAGGCCAGATTGCCTATATGTTAGCATTTGCCGTCCGACTTAGGAGGAAGGACGTCCGGTCTTTCGTATTGTTATGTTCGGGAAAGTATCGAAGATCCATCCAGAATGTTCCCAGTTAATGATGACCACGTTAGAGATAGTAACCCCGAGTTTTGGATACTAAAGCAGTATCAGAAATGTGGTAAGAATTCGAGTGTACGACAGCTTCAGTGATCGCATGCAGCCCGGTACCATTTGTTGGGTCGTCGGAGCAAGGCTCGCGACAAAGTGACAAAGTAGTATTATTTGTGGTGATGTTAGAGGTGTTTCCTCGTGGACTTAGATGTAAGTTTTGCGCAGGTGTTTCCATGGCCAGGTATGGCAGGATTGTTTCGTAAGTATAGTAGTGAAGACTATACTGGCGCACGTTTGTTTTGAGACTTAGAAGGAACATTCGGGACGAATGTTTCTAAGGGGGGAAGAATGTTATACCCCGTAGTTCCAGGGTATGTATGCGAGGACGCACGCATTTGAGAATACGCATGAAAGATTGGAAAGGAAGAAAGAGGCGATTTTTTCCACTAAAAGTTTCCGGTTTTGTGAAGGAAAAGGTTCGTTAATGGGAATTGATTCCCAGATTTGGTATTCGGACTTCCCGGAATATTAGAGAATTATGGAATTTTATTTTCTGAGTGGTCACGTGGGGCCACGGAGAAATTTACTGATTTGTAATGGGGCCCGCTGATTTTGAGATTTTGGCCGCTTTGGATATTTTCGGAAGACGAAATATTTTGGATTTAATCGGGGCGACACGTGTCACCCCATGTGGCACCTTTGGGGCCGAAATATGTTTGTGCACAACACCTTGCTAGAGTCGTTTCGACGTAAACGTTTTCACGCCTTCGTAGGGAATTTCCGCCATGTCATTTAGTATTTTTGCGGATTTTTCCGAGAGACGAAACATTTTGGACCAACGGGAGGGCAACACTTGTCACCTCCAAGTGATGGACTTGAAACGGCAATATGGCCGATTGGAGTCGCCAACTTGGTCAAGTTGTTGGTAAGATATTTTGTGTGCAAGTTGGCCGGACACTTGCCCAAATCCTCACCCTACACTTGCCTTGCACTTGTCTTCATCTTGGCCATTGGTTGGCCAAGGCTTGACCTATAAATACCCTCCCTCAAGACTAATGCATTCACAAAATTGCCTAAGTCTTGAGAGCCTTCCTCCCCTTTTCGCAGGCCCTCGCCGAGAGTCCCCACTGGTAGGCCGAGGCAGGCACCCCCTCCTCAGGTGTGGCCGTGGTACCCCAGCCTAGTTGCTTTGATAATACCCCTTTGTGGTATAGAAATACTCTCCAAGTATTGTTATAATGCCCAAATTACCTTAGCCTTATACCTTGTTGTATCCTAAGGTTATACCTTTACGAAAAGCCCGTAAATACTATTATACTTCCCGTCTCACAAAACCGAAACCCTAGGAAAATCTCCATAGTCCGTTGAGTATTGTGTAGAAGTTGGTTAGAACTTCTAAGGGTGGTTTAGAGCGGGTTGGAGCGCCTGAGTCGAGCTAAACGATTGCCCAGATCGACTTTATGCTTGGATAATTATGGGCTTATCGAGGTAATTATCTTGTCCCCTATTGTAATTGGATATTACATGTCAGGAGTATATAGTTGAAGTATACTATATATAGTGCTGAATCAGTAATTATATAGGACGGTATTACATGAGACTTGTGTAGTAGTACCGTGGATTAGAATTGTACTGTTAGGTTGACGTATAACCCCCGGTTGGCTTGATGGCCTACCCGAGATGAGGAGATTTACGCGTCATGGGGGAGGTGCCGAATTTTCTCAGAGAATGTTCTACGATGTTAATAAGCGCACTGTGGCCTTATAGGTTGAAGTACTACGTGTGGCGCGTTCTACTTGGCTTAAGGAGTAGCCGACGGCGAGGTACTGAGCATTTTGCTATTAGTCGATAATCGTCGCGAGGTATGTGAACCTCTTCCTATCTCCTCTAGCATGATATGTGTGAACTATGTAGTACGGCAGACGCATACGTGCTAAATGTATTCGATTGGTTTAAAACATAAAGTGTTATAACGGCTTTATGGGAAGTTGGTTATAACAGCTTTATGTAGATAAGAAAACACTTTGTGGTTTTTAAAAGGTAAATGATTTGTTTATAATCGCTTGATGTGATCATAAAGAACTTGAAGTATTTCAAAAGATTTCAAATCGTTTTGAAAGAGAAGTAATACTTGGTTTTGAGAACTTAAGAGTTATACTAGCTTTATGGGAAGTTAGGTATAACGCTTAAGAACGTTTTATCGATTTTGGAAATCGTGATGTGTATCGACAAACCATCGCAGTTAATAAAAGGAAATGTTTTGAATAATTAAGTATTATTAAAACCAGAGAAACTTCCATCCGCAGAAGCTAAGATGAGACAAAATGATATTTCCTAGATCATGGCTGCTGTAATAAGATTGTTATAAACAAGAATATCCTACTCACAGATAAGGCTTATGTTTCTCCGATTGTTTAAAAGAGAATTATATTCTTAAATGAATAAAGCTATGAACTACGAAACCTTTCTAAAATAAGAAACGTGAACATTTGAAATTAGGCAAACTTGACGTTTGGAAAATAATGTTGTTACTTGATTTTACAAAGGTAAGAGTTTTGGTTTTCTTAAAAGGATAGTCACTCTATTTTTATACTACGGGTATCAGGTGACTTATGTGAAAGAAACCGATCTTTTAAAGATTTAATGTGTGAAGTACTTTGGGGTTAGATACCCGAACTTGTTAGTAGAAAGTACCTTGTGTGAATACTTTATTGTATTGGTTGTGTTGGTTGGTGATAGCCTTGTAAGACTTTCTTGTTGCTTTGATAAGTAAACGTGTTAGGATGCTACGTGTTAGTATCTTGTGATGTTTGTGCGGGGGTTTCTTGATTGTGCTTATTAACTATCACCGTTATGATAGTATTGTGGCATTCATCTCGAGATGATTCCGGTTAAGTCGCCTCCGACGCGGTAGACTCAGCGGTCGATGGACCTATGATTCGAGAATACCTACGCAGTCCCGGGGCCTATGCGAACTACGAGAGTTCCGTGTTAGTGACGCCCTTACGGGCACGCGGTCTCAGGGCTACGCGGATCGCAAGTCCGTGACGACGCCGGGAGTAGCTACCCTCGACGCGGGGACGCCTCATGCGGCCGATGAGATTGGCCTATGCGAGTCGCGGGAAGTTCCAGGACTAGACGCGACATTAGATATCGCGGGCAAGTGGCGGCTTTGATCATGTGACGGCCCAGACAGATCTTATGATACGCTTCATGACCTTGTTGGTACCGCTGGTGTTAGTAGTCGGCTATGCCTTCAGATTTACCCCAGACGGCAGTTATTATGGCACAGCGGACTCGTGTTCATGTGTGTTCCTTGGAACTTTTATATCATAAATCGCCAAGTGAGGAATGTGTCCCACGCACGATTGATGTTGGGGCGTGAGACCCATCGTTATGTTCTTTGGTGATAACTTGAGGCGCGAGTCCACGACTTGATATGATCGCTAGTTATTGTAAAACTGTAGTTTGGTTATCATACATGTCTCCTGCTTTATAGACTATTATGATTTCATTTGCAGTATTTTTTAGTTTCACATACTCTGCACTGTTATCGACTCTCCTTCGGGCCGCGTCACGCCGCAGTTGAGGTACACCGCCGGGTCCTAGCTCGTGGTCACGCTCATTGCTTGGGAAGCCCGTTTCTCCGAGGCTTATCAGCCGTGTAGTCCTCGTCGTAGTAAGTGTTTACATTCTGGGTTTGGGCCCCGCCCCGCCATTGTTGTCATATCATTTCTTAGGTCTCAGTAGATCGCCACAAGTGTGGTTTGTAAAAGGATTAAACTGTTCTTTTGTAAAAGAGGTTATTTATATATGCCGGAAGGCAAGTTTTCACAGATTATTGTTTTATATTTCTGTTATCTCATGTTGTTGTTTTATGTTCCGCTGATTACTCTGATGTTGTGTCACTAGGGTGCCCGGGGTAAGGCACCACCACGGCCCAGCTGGTCGTGACAAAACGAATTCTATGTAAGTACGCTTCTATTATTCTTCTTTAAGCCCTTCATCGTGATAACAGTTCAATTCTATTCTGCAATATCCTTCTAAGTATTTAATACTTATTCCTATACTTCTACAGTATATATATACTCTAATTACAAAAGGAGGGTAAGGTTATTTACCTCGGTAAGCCCAATAATATCCTAGATAAAAGTCATACTGAGCAAGGTTTAGCTCCTATGTTGTACGCTCAGAGCTCCAAGAAAACCTTAAGTTCTTCACAACTTCTACTAAGGACTAAGGGATTTGGGCTAGGTAATTGGGCATTATAACAATACTAGAAGGCAACTTTTCAACCAAGGAGGGGGTAGGTTTCGGCTAGGCTGGGGAGGGGTTGCTCTCGCCAGAGCTTCTCAAAGGGGAGGTGTGTTTGGACGAAACAACAAGAGGGAGAGGGAGGATTTGAGACTTAGAAAGATTGCTCAATTTAGGATGAAATAACTCTTCAACAAGGGGTATTTATAGGTCAAGGGATGGCCAACCAAGGGCCAAGATTATGCCAAGTGCAAGGCAAGTGTAGGGTGAGGATTTAGGCAAGTGTCCTTGGCCAACTTGCACACAAAATATCCTACCAACTCCAAGACAAAATAAGCCAACCCAATCGGCCCTATTGCCGTGTGACATCCATCAATGAGAGGGTGACAAGTGTCGCCCTCTCGTTGGTCCAACGTGTTGCGTCTCTCGGAAAAATCCGCAAAAATTAGAAATGACATAGCCGGAATTTATCCTACGCGAGTTGTGTAAAACGCTTTCGAAAACCGACTCTAAACGGGTGTTGTGTACAAAGTGGAATTCGTCCAAGCCAACTAGGGGGGGGGGGGTGACACGTGTCGCCCTCCTACTCGTCCACAATATTTCATCTTCCGAAAATATCAACAATGACCAAAATCTCGAAAACAAAGTGGGCCCCACAAAACCGTAAATTTCTCCCGTGGGCCCTACGTGACCATTTCCGAAAATAAAATTCCATAATTCTCTAATATTCCAAGAAGTCCGAATACCAAATCTGGGAATCCAATTCCCATTAACGAACCTTTTTCCTTCACAAAAACCGGAAACTTTTCCGTGGAAAAATCACCTCTTTCTTCCTTTCCAATTTCAATGTCGTATTCTCGTACATACGTCCTCGCATACATACCCTGAAACTACGGGGTATAACAGTATGGGAGGGCGACACGTGTCACCCCCCCTTAGAATGCCTTGGACGAATTTGATCTTGGACAAAAGGGTCATTTGACCCTTGTTAGGAAGACAAGTCTTGCTAGCCTTAGAGCTTGACAACATTGACCAAGTCAAAGACCCCACATTAGTCTTGATATTTGTTAAGACCTCATCCAAACCACCCATTTGTTTAGATCTTAATCCTCCATTACACTATATAATACTAGTAGTGCAAGTCAAGCTTAACACTTAGCCAAAATTTCACACAAATTGAAGAACAAAGCCATATTGCTCTGTTCACATGAAGGAAGAAAGAAAAATTTAGCTTGTTCTTTAAGCCCCACACTTTAAACCAAGGTTCTGAGGGTAGAGTAAGCATATCTCAATAGAAAAATCTTGGAAAAAGGTAGTTCTCGGGTTAGTCGCAAAACGAAAACCTAATGGTCTTTCTAGGTTTTGGTTTGGAAGTTTGAAGGAAAGTTGTTGGTGTGGTTCTAAGGGTCGCAAGTAGCGGATTGAAGTATCTTGAAGAGGCTCTAGGTTGCTAAGGAGCGACTTCGGATTTGGAGTTGGATTAGGATTCGTTGAGGTATAATCTTGTTCTTTGAAAGTGTTACAAGATTATTTATTTTGTTGTTAGCTATACTTGTTGCTAGCATGAAGTTTAGGTGTTGAAGTTTGTAAGGATTATGGATTGATTGTGGCCTTGGAAATCCGAAATGTAATGTGAGCCATGTTAAGTTAGATTACAATTTGGTCGTTATTAAAATCATCGCATGTTATTGACTTGAAGATTATAGTAGTTATAATTGGTTGCGACTTGATATCATGATATGCTAACAACTTGGATTGAAATGGAAATTGGATAAGTATTGATGTTGTAGTACTTCAAGTTGGCCGAAAATGGGCTAGTAGTTGTTGTAGTTTGTAATCTATTGTGGGGCGGAATTTTACACGTCTAGTAGGCGTGTAATCCCCTATTGTTGATTGCATTGTTTGGGCCTTAAATGTGGCGTGTTTGGTTATTGTATTTCGGCCTTGAAAAAGGTGGCATAGTAGTAGAAACAAAGGAGGTGCTGTCCGATTTTCCGTAGAAATTAGAGACTTAACACTTATATATTCTACGTATGAAGTAAGAGGTTAATGGACATATCAGACCGTTATAGGTTGAAGTACTAAGTATAGAGTATCCTACTTGAAGGATGGAATAGCTCAAGGTTGAAGTACTTTGGAGCATTTTGCTACTTGTCGACAATCGTCGCGAGGTATGTGAACCTCTTCCTTCCTTTGGCATGATTCTATGTATGGGATATACCATGGTATAATTTCATGTTTCCTTATACTCTTAGAAGTTAAGAGGTAGTTGTGTGACTTACTCTATATAGAACTTTTCCTATCTTTTGAGCATGACTAGTTGCACGTATGTAGTACGGTAGACGTACAACACCTTGTTATCCTTTACTAGTTTTATGAATAGCCAAGTCGGGTGAGTTAGAGATTTACTCACTTTTGAAAGAATAAAGGATGTCTTAAGTTTTATTAAGTTAAGGGACTTGAAGATTTTTAAAGTATGTGATACTTGTTCTGTTTTAAACATATAAGTCCCTAGGATAGGAAATGGTATTTGGCTAAGGCATAAAGTGAATATAACGACTTTATGGGGAGTTGGTTATAATTGCTTTATGGAAAGATAAATAACTTGATTTTTAGTGAAAAGGCAACTTGATTTTAAGGCATCAATTACCTAAGGTTTTATAATAAAAAGGAGTCTTTCTAAAAGAGTAGAGGTGCGTAGTACGTTGGGTTAAATTCGGGTTTATATGACATTATCGACCCGTAGACGGGCCGCAAAGATACCTTTACGCGCACTATATGACATTATCGACCCGCAGACGGGCCGCAAAGATACCTTTACGCGCACTATACGACATTATCGACCCAGACGGGCCGGCAAGATACCTTTACGGGCGCACTATAGACATTATCGCCCCGCAGACGGGCCGGACAAGATACCGTTAGGCGGACTATGTGATTTTATCGCCCCCAGTTGGGCAGGCGAAGATAGCGCCTCCGTAGCGGCCTGACTAGGTTGTGTAAGGTAAGTAGGTTATATGGTAGTGAACTTGATGATTTTCCGAAGTAAGTACGTAAGGAAGTGACTATAACCTTTATTGAGAAATGGGAAAAGATAATAAGGTACGATTAAGTTCCCAAGGGGGTAATGACATGGTAGGCTCAGGTATTTACTTCTTTTACACTTACCCATGTCATGCTTTTATACAGATATGTTTTAATTGTTGTACCTTATTTTTCCGTTCCATATTCGGTACCTGTTGTAATCGACTTCTTCGGGCCGCGCTCATGCCCGCAGGTTTTAGGTACCCAAGTTGGTGATCCTTGCTCTTAGGATCTCGGTTCAGTTTTTGGGAGAAAGCTCCATTTGCTCCGGAGGCTTATCTCTTGGTACGGTTTTCCTTGAGATTGTAGGTTCATGTATATTCAGGGGTATGGCGGGGCCCTGTCCCGCCACAGTTGTTATGTTAAAACTCTTAGAGGTCTGTAGTCACATAATTGTGGGTCTGTTTGTAAAGAAATGAGGCAACTGCTTCGGTTGTATATATTTATGTCCAGGAAGGTAGCCCTATCGGCTAACCTGTTGTTTTACTTCTGTTGTTTTATTTTATAAAGTTTCATGTATGTTCCGCTGATTTTCTCTCGATGTATACCGCAGTGCCTGTGTAGGGCACCAGCCGCGTCCCGGTCGGGTCGTGACAAAAGTGGTATCGAGCGCTTAGTCCTCGGAAAGTGTCTACTGCATCGTGACTAGTAGTCTTGATTATCGGTGTGTTGCACCACATCTATAATCGTGAGGTCGCAGGACATTTAGGATTGGTTTCATTCTTCTCTCCCCGAGATCGTGCAAGAGAGTCGTCTTATTAGGTTGAATCCTCTCGACCTAGTCTTATGAAACGATTATGCCTCCACGAAAGCGACCAGTGGCCTGAAGGCAGCAGCAGGAGCTGCTAGAGGTACGCAGAGGGTTACCAGGACTCGGGCACAGACTATGCCTGAGGTAGTGGGCGGGTCGGCGAGGTCAGCCACGCCAGCAGTATTAGAGGAGCCGAGAGCGGCAGTAGCTCCAGAGGTTCCGGCATCTGCACCCCCGGGCCGCAGGCGCAGTACAGAGATTATGGAGAACAGATCGACTATTGATCGACATAGTGGTAGGGCACACGGTGAGCAGTGTAGCTAACCCAGAGCCGATGGGCCATGGATCCGGATTTTCTGGGTTGTCATCCGCCCGAGTTTTATGGTTCGAGGTCTGAGGAGGATCCGCAGGAGTTCGTTCGGCAGCTACAGCGGACTATGAAGGTTCTTAAGGCTTCAGAGACAGAGTCTGTTATACTAGTCTTTTACCGGTTACGCGATATTGCGTTGAACTGGTTTGAGTCTTGGTGTCGACGGAGGGATGACGCTCTTCCAAATTGTTTGGGAGGAGTTCACAGAGGCCTTTATGGATCACTTTTGCCTCCCGAGATGGTGAGGGCCCGCAGAGATAGATTTTTGACCTTGAGGCGAATGGGAGGACTATCGTGAGTATAGCCCGAGTTTGACTCCTTGGTCGCACGCGCACACCATAGTAGCTAGTACGGCGGATAGAGTTCATCGTTATGTAACGGGCTAGACCATATGATTATCGTGATGCTTGGGGTGGCTCTTCACCGTATGGACATTGCTAGATGCAGCCTATGCGCAGGGATAGAGGATAGAGAGAGAGGAGGATCAGATTGATCAGCCACCAAGAGGCCAAGAAAATAGTGGTCTCGTAGCTGAGTGACAAATTTCCAGCAGACTAGGTCTACATTGCCCAAAGACCGAGTGCTCCTCCACGCTTTTCCAATGGGGTTTTCACAACCCCGGAATGCAGGGCCGGCCAGTCTCTAGAGCTTGAGTCTCGTGGAGATGGGGTTCCGATCCGAGGCCACCTTTGCCTCCACGCGCCATGTGGTAGGTTACATTCTGGGGTATGTCGCGCAGACGGGTGCTTGTTTTTCTTGTGGTCACCTGGGCCATATGTTAAGAGAGTGTCCTTATAGAGGGTCTGGTGGGACCACACCGCTTCATCGGATCGGGCGTGTTCTTCGCCTTCAATAGCTAGGCAGAGGTTCATACACCGACTGTGCCGCGGCAGGTCGTGCGGAGTTCCGCTTTAGCGGCCTCGAACCGCCTATCCGATTTCGTATGTCTTTGGCCTTCAAACTTGTATGCATGATAAAGTTGTAGTATGTTTAAGTTTTATGAACAGATTATATTGAGACTATGTATATGTTAGAAGTTGGAAAGCACGAAAAGGTAATCTCTTTTGGGGTATGATGGACAAATACGCGTATGGTAAGTAGGACCATGTGGCATTGTTGGCATGTCGGGTTGTGAAAGGAACTATATCGCTAATTTTAAGTAAGACTCAAAGAACATTCGGGACGAATGTTTCTGGGGAAGAATGTTACACCTCGTATTTACTGAACATGTTTTAAGAACGTACGTAAGAACTCATAGGTGTCAAGATTTGAGACTTGTAAAATTTATCGGAATTATGGAATTGTCGGAAAACGAATTATTGTGACGTATGGGAGGGCGACACGTGTCACCCCCCTTAGAATGCCTTGGACGAATTTGATCTTGGACAAAAGGGTCATTTGACCCTTGTTAGGAAGACAAGTCTTGCTAGCCTTAGAGCTTGACAACATTGACCAAGTCAAAGACCCCACATTAGTCTTGATATTTGTTAAGACCTCATCCAAACCACCCATTTGTTTAGATCTTAATCCTCCATTACACTATATAATACTAGTAGTGCAAGTCAAGCTTAACACTTAGCCAAAATTTCACACAAATTGAAGAACAAAGCCATATTGCTCTCGGGTTCACATGAAGGAAGAAAGAAAAAATTTTGTTTCTTGTTCTTTAAGCCCCACACTTTAAACCAAGGTTCTTGAGGGTAGAGTAAGCATATCTCAATAGAAAAATCTTGGAAAAAGGTAGTTCTCGGGTTAGTCGCAAAACGAAAACCTAATGGTCTTTCTAGGTTTTGGTTTGGAAGTTTGAAGGAAAGTTGTTGGTGTGGTTCTAAGGGTCGCAAGTAGCGGATTGAAGTATCTTGAAGAGGCTCTAGGTTGCTAAGGAGCGACTTCGGATTTGGAGTTGGATTAGGATTCGTTGAGGTATAATCTTGTTCTTTGAAAGTGTTACAAGATTATTTATTTTGTTGTTAGCTATACTTGTTGCTAGCATGAAGTTTAGGTGTTGAAGTTTGTAAGGATTATGGATTGATTGTGGCCTTGGAAATCTAAAATGTAATGTGAGCCATGTTAAGTTAGCCGAAAATGGGCTAGTAGTTGTTGTAGTTTGTAATCTATTGTGGGGCGGAATTTTACACGTCTAGTAGGCGTGTAATCCCCTATTGTTGATTGCATTGTTTGGGCCTTAAATGTGGCGTGTTTGGTTATTGTATTTCGGCCTTGAAAAAGGTGGCATAGTAGTAGAAACAAAGGAGGTGCTGTCCGATTTTCCGTAGAAATTGGAGACTTAACACTTATATATTCTACGTATGAAGTAAGAGGTTAATGGACATATTGTGACCGTTATAGGTTGAAGTACTAAGTATAGAGTATCCTACTTGAAGGATGGAATAGCTCAAGGTTGAAGTACTTTGGAGCATTTTGCTACTTGTCGACAATCGTCGCGAGGTATGTGAACCTCTTCCTTCCTTTGGCATGATTCTATGTATGGGATATACCTGTGGTATAATTTCATGTTTCCTTATACTCTTAGAAGTTAAGAGGTAGTTGTGTGACTTACTCTATATAGAACTTTTCCTATCTTTTGAGCATGACTAGTTGCACGTATGTAGTACGGTAGACGTACAACACCTTGTTATCCTTTACTAGTTTTATGAATAGCCAAGTCGGGTGAGTTAGGAGATTTACTCACTTCTTTGAAAGAATAAAGGATGTCTTAAGTTTTATTAAGTTAAGGGACTTGAAGATTTTTAAAGTATGTGATACTTGTTCTGTTTTAAACATATAAGTCCCTAGGATAGGAAATGGTATTTGGCTAAGGCATAAAGTGAATATAACGACTTTATGGGGAGTTGGTTATAATTGCTTTATGGAAAGATAAATGACTTGATTTTTAGTGAAAAGGCAACTTGATTTTAAGGCATCAATTGCCTAAGGTTTTATAATAAAAAGGAGTCTTTCTAAAAGAGTAGAGGTGCGTAGTACGTTGGGTTAAATTCCCGGGTTTATATGACATTATCGACCCAGAGATGGGCCGGGCAGTATACCTTTACGGGCAGACTATATGACATTATCGACCGAGACGCCGGGCAAGATTCCTTTACGCGACTATACGACATTATCGACCCGAGACGGGCCGGCAAAGATACCTTTACGGGCGCACTATAGACATTATCGCCCCCGCAGACGGGCCGACAAGATACCGTTGTGGCGACTATGTGACTTTATCGCGTCCCCGTGTTGGGCCGCAAGCGTTATAGCGCCCTCCGTAAAGGGCCGGACTAGGTTGTGTAAGGTAAGTAGGTTATATGGTAGTGAACTTGATGATTTTCCAAGGCACGTAAGGAAGTGACTATAACCTTTATTGAGAAATGGGAAAAGATAATAAGGCACGATTAAGTTCCCGCTGGTAATGACATGGTAGGCTCAGGTATTTACTTCTTTTACACTTACCCATGTCATGCTTTTATACAGATATGTTTTAATTGTTGTACCTTATTTTTCCGTTCCATATTCTGCACTGTTGTTATCGACTTCGGGGCCATGCTCATGCCCGCAGTTTTAGGTACCAAGTTGGTGATCCTTGCTCTTAGGATCTCTGCCATTGGGAGAAAGCTCCATTTGCTCCGGAGGCTTATCTCTTGGTACGGTTTTCCTTGAGATTGTAGGTTCATGTATATTCAGGGGTATGGCGGGGCCCTGTCCCGCCACGGTTGTTATATTAAAACTCTTAGAGGTCTGTAGTCACATAATTGTGGGTCTGTTTGTAAAGAAATGAGGCAACTGCTTCGGTTGTATATATTTATGTCTAGGAAGGTAGCCCTATCGGCTAACCTGTTGTTTTACTGCTGTTTTATTTTATAAATTTCATGTATGTTCCGCTGATTTTCTCTGATGTATACTGTAGTGGTGCCTGTGTAGGGCACCGCGTCCCGGTCAGGTCGTGACATCCTCGTAGTCTCTATACTCAAGACCGCGGAATCGAGGCTCGCACGGAACCTCGAGCTACCGCCGCTGGCCTTCTAACACCGCGGCGGTCGAACTCGCCGACCGCCTACTACCTCGTGCATAGTCCGCGCTCGAGCCCGTGTAACCCTTCGAGTACCGCTAGCGCCTCCCGCCGCCGCTTTGCCCTTCGGGCCCTCGTCGCCCGCGAGGCATATCTGCATTTCATAAGACTAGGTCGAGAGGATTCAACCTAATAAGACACTTCATCGCACGATCTCGGGAGAGAAGAATGGAAACCAATCCTAAATGTCCCGCAGCCTCACGACATAGATGGTGCACAACACACTGATAATCAAGACTCTACTAGACACGGTCTGTAGACACTTTCCGAGGACAACCTGGCTCTGATACCACTTTTGTCACGACCCGCCCCCGGGTCCGCGACTGGTGCCCTATCTTGTCACCCTATTCCGGTATACATCAGAGAATAGCAGCGGAACATACACAACATAAACACATATGTAAAAAATAACATCCCAGGCTAGCCGATAAGGCCGCCTTTCATAATATAAACATACTTAAAAGTACAACTATACAATCGGCCTACACCAACCACAAAGGTGAATACGCACTTAGGAATAATAATCGTGGCGGGACGGACTTCGCCATACCCCGAATGTACATAAATCTACAACACTGTGGAAAAGATTGTACTAAAGAGACAAGCCTCCTGATAAATGGAGCTCAAGTCCGATAAGTGATCCTAGGAATGAGGATCCACCACCGCTTACCCTTTCTCGCGGATTTAACGCAGCCGAGGCGGGGTCAAGACACAATATGTACCAAGTATGTAAACCGAAAATATCAGTAAATACATCATAAGTCTAAATCAAAGCCGAGACACGTATGATAGTCAAATTACAAGACTGCGGCCTTACTAACAACAGAGTAAAATAGGGTATACTTAAAAAGAAAAATAGGATTGAAATCCTACTCCTGGGACTATTTCACCCGCATAGGTCCAGTGGACCCGCGTGAGGTATTCCTCGCATGGGACTATTTCACCCGCATAAGCCCTTACGGACTCGCCTGAGGTATTCCTCGTGATAGGTCGGACCCGCCGCACGGGACTATTTCACCCGCATAAGCCCTTACGGACTCGCGTGAGGTATTCCTCGCATCGTGGGTAGCAAATCCACTAAATATGCAATGCCACAATCCCGGAATGACCCCAACGAATAATACATCACTAGCACAAATCCGCTATCACACATAACATAAGCACTACCACAGATCATACAATATATAAGCAAGTCAAGAAATCCCTTAACTTCTTACTATTCTTGTTTATATACACTCATTTTGGTTTACCTAAGGCACTAACATGTCTTTTATAAAAATCCGGGAATTTAACCCAAGTACTACGTACTTCTACTCTTTAAAACAAATGACTCTTTTTAATAGAAAACTTCCAAGATACTATTAATCGTAGTATCAAGTCCAAATTACATTTCAAGGTAAGTCACAACACCCTTAGAAATAAAGTTAAGTTTCTAAATCTGACTCATTTTCTTATAAAACCTTAGGCAATTGATGCCTTAAAATCGAATTGCCTTCCATAAATCAAGTCATTTATCTTTCCATAAAGTCAATTTAACCAACTCCCATAAAGTCGTTATATTCACTTTATACCTTAGTCAAATACAATTTCCTATCCAAGGGACTTATACGTTTAAAACGAAACAAGTATCGCATACTTTAAAACTCTTAAAGTCCCTTAACTTTAATAAAACTTTAAGACATCCTTAATATTTTCAAAGAAGTGAGTTAATCTCTAACTCACCCGACTTGGCCTTTCATAAAGCTAGTAAAGAATGTCAAAGTCTTCAGTATATCTACCGTACTATATACGTGAAACTAGTCATGCTCAAAAGATAGGAAAAGTTCTACATACCTCGCCGGGTCAAACCACTTGCCAAGTTCAAAGTCCCGCCCGTAGTATGTCAACCTATAATATTCACAATACGTCTATTAACGCCTTACTTCAAACGTAGAATATTATAAGTGTTAAGTTTCCAATTTCTACGGAAAATCTGACAAAGACCTCCTTTGTTTTTACTAACTTTGCCACCTTTTTCAAGGCCGAATACAATAACCAAACATGCCACATTTAAGGCACAATCAAAGCAATAAATCAATAGGGGAGTACACGCCTACTAGACGTGTAAAATTCCGCCCCACAAACGATAACAATCTAATACAACTACAAGTCCAAATTCGGCCACATTGAGTTCAACAATACCAATTCTTATTCAATTTCCATTTAAATCCAAATTGGTAGCATAATATGATATCAAGTCGCATTTGGTTATAACTACCATAATCTTCAAGTCAATAACATGCGATGATTCTAACAACGATTAAATTGTAATCCAACTTAGTCATGGCTTACATTACATTTCGGATTTCCAAGGCTATAATCAATCCATAATCCTTATAAACTTCAATATAACAACTTCATGCTAGCAACATGTAAAGCTAACAACAACAATATAAATATATAATCTTGTAACACTTTAAAAGACAAGATTATACCTCAACGACTCTTAATCCAACTCCAATCCGAAGTCGCTCCTTAGTAGTTTAGAGCCTCTCCAAGACACTTCAATCCGCTTGTTGAGACCCTTAGAACAACACCAACAATTATCCTTCAAATCTCCAAACAAAACCTAGAAAGACAACTAGGTTTTCGTTTTGCGACTAACCCGCAAACTATCTTTTTCCAAGATTTTTCTATTGAGATATGTTTACAATACACTTAAGAACCTTGGTTTAAAGTGGGGAGCTAAATGTCACGACCCGTTCCGGGGCCCGTGACTGGTGCCTTACCCGGGCACCCAAGTAGTCATACATCAGAGTAATCAGCGGAACATAAGACAAGACAGGAAACATTATAAAAAAAATAGAAACAGTTTTATGTGAGAAAATGTCGCCTTTCGGCATATATATAAACATAGTTTTTGCAGTTACATCCCAACTGTACAATAGTACTACAGACCTCTAAGAAGATAAACAACTATGGCGACAGGCCCCGCCATACCTCGATCAGACAAAAACTATCTACAACAGGAGATCATACCCAAAAGTCGAGCCTCCTAGAAGATGGAGCTCCCGACACCAACGCAGCAGAGATCCTAAGGATGTGGATCTAGCACCGCTTGCCTCTTACCGCAGATGAACGCACTTCAAGGAGGTCAAGATAACAGGTACTAAGTATGTGAAACTGTAAAGTACTTAAATGAAATCATATCATTTAAAACCAATTTTATAAATATGCACGAAACAACCAAGGTAACCGCACATAGTGCCACATCATAAACAAGAGCAACAAGGTAACCGCACATAGTGCCACGGCAATGTCGGCATCGTCCTGGACTCGTTGTCCGCATGGCCACATAGACCGCATGAGGCATAACCCCGCACACTAACTCGAACTCGTGAGCTCAAGATAGGCCCTCGACCCGCATGAGGTATTCTCGAATCACGGTCCTGCATCACCGAGTCTACCCCGCGACGGAGGCGCTTTAACCCCGGATCATCTCAAGAGGTGAGTGATATAGTACTAACATAACAAATTATAGTTTAAACAACATAAGCATAAGTAAGATCGACTCTTTACACAAACGTTACAAGATACTAACACATAGCATCACAATATGTCTACTCATCAAAACCCTCTTATTATACCTTTCAGAAATCAATACAAGTCTTTTATAAACACATAAGTAAACTGTTCCTTTTTATAAAACTTAAGCCGTTATACTTAAATTCCCATAAAGCTAGTATAACCCTTAAGCTTCTTGTTTTAAAAATGTATATTCTTCTTCTTTCAAAACTGCATTTATAATTCTTTTGAAAGACTTTTAAGATCTTTATTATTCAGCTTAAGTCGCAAGACATTGCCGTAAGTATTATTCAGGCTTAAGTCAAAAGACATTGTCGTAGTTATTATTCAGTTAACACATGTACGTCTACCGTACTATATATATATTTTAAAATATCATGCTTAGGAAGAATCACATACCTTCGCGAAATCCACCGCCAAGTCGTATATGTCGCGCAGAGAATCAAATTATAATTGTCACGCACATCTATCAAAGTCTAGACTACTCAGGTTATTCTAAACAGAGGGTTCTCAATTCTACGGAAAGTCGGGCAGACTTCCTACCCGTGAGCTATATAAGTTCATCGTGAAAACAAATTCCCATGTAAGTATAGTTCAATTATTCTTCTTTTATACCCTTCTACAAAGGTGATAACAGCTCAATTCTATTCTCAGAATATTCTTCTAAGTATTTAATACTTATTCTTATACTTCTACAAAGATGTATTCTCTAATTATAAAAGAGGTAAGTTTATTTACCTCGATAAGCCCAATATTATCCAAGTATAAACGTCGATCCTGAGCGAGGTTTAGCTCCTAATTTGAACGCTCCGAAAGCTCCAAGAACCCTTAGAAGTTCTTCACAACTTCTACTAAGTACTAAAGGATTTGGGCTAGGGTATTTTGGGCATTATAACAATACTAGAAGGCAACTTTTCTACCAAGAGGGGTAGATTTCGCCAGGCTAGTGGGTTGCCTCGCCAAGGGCCTTCACAAGGGGAGGGGGGGGAGTGTTTGGACGAAAAGCTACAAGGGAGAGGGGAGGATTTTTCAAGACTTGGAAAGTAATTTGTGGATGAAGAACTCTTCATCTTAAGAGGGGTATTTATAGGTCAAGGGATGCCCAACCAATGGCCAAGATTTAGCCAAGTGCTAGGCAAGTGTAAGGTCAAGATTAGGGCAAGTGTACCTTATCCAACTATCACACAAAATATCCTACCAACTCCATGACAAAATAGCCAATCCATTTCGGCTCACTTCCGCCTCACGTCCACCAATGAGAGGGTGACAAGTGTCGCCCTCTCGTTGGTCCAAAGTGTTTCGTCTCTCAGAAAAATCCGCAAAAACTAGAAATGACATAGCCGGAATTTATCCTACGCGAGTCTTGTTAAACGTTTCGTCGGAAAACTATTGTTTTAGTGAGTTGTGCACAAACTTTTTCGTCCAAGGTCTTTAACTTAGGCTAACTTTTGTACGTACACCCTCACGTACATACTCTGGAAATACGGGGTATAACATTCTCCCCTCCTTAGAAACATTCGTCCCGAATGTTCCTTCCCAAGCGATTATCGATAAAGCTTAAACAGCTTAAAAGTGCCACATACGGCCATAATAAAACACTTAACAATTTCAAAATTAAAACCAAAGTAGGAAAGTAAGTTACCCGGAGGTGTGGGAATAAGTGAGGATACCGCCTCATGTCCTCCTCGCCTTCCCACGCCATCTCCTCCTCGAGCTCGTTCCGCCACGTAACTTTGACGGAAGCCACGCCTCGTCCGCAGACGCCTAACCCGACGCATCGATTATCGCTATGGAATCTCTCATACGATAATCCTCTGGCCACCGACATCGCCAATCGGGTGCACTCTAGACGGATCCCGATACATCTCCTCAAAGATAGAAACATAAAACACCGGATGCACCGCCTCCGGACGGACAGATTCAACTCGTAGGCAACCTCGCCTACCTCGCGACAACTGATAGGCCCAATGTACTGGGCCGAGTTTCCTTTCTCCCGAATCTCATCACACCTTCATGGGTGACACCTTCGTAAAACCCAATCATCAATCGCGAACTCTGATGCCGACGACGATGATCCGTGATACGACTTGCCGACTCGAGCCGCCAATAGCCGCTTGGATAAGCTTCACCTTATCCATCGCTCACCGCATCAAGTCCGGTCCCACTAATCGCACTCGCCCACATCGAACAAGCCTATCGCGACCGCACTTCCTCCCATACAAGGCCTCATAAGGCGCCATCTAAATACATCGGAGTGGTAGCTATTATTATACGCAAAATCAACGAGAGGCAAATGATCCTCCCACTACCACTCGGTCGATAACACAGCTCGCAAAGATATCCTCAAGAGTCCGATAGGCGCCACCGTCCGTCTGTCTGCGTGGATGAAATGCGCATCGTGCTCACCGCGCCCCAAACCCTTCTCGAAGGACCTCCGAAGTTAGCCGTGAACCGGGCTCTCGTCTGATATGATCGAAATAGGGACTCCATGCAACTGACGATCTCTGATGTAAAGTCCGCATAATCCTCACTAAAAGTCGCCCCGACGGAAGAAAGTGGGCTGATTTCACCACCGTCGATTTATAACCCATATAGAATCATGTCTCCTCCGAGAGCGAGGTAATCCCGTGATGAAGTCCATGTTGATCACCTCCCACTTCTGTGTCGGGATCTCTATCGTCAGAATAAACCACCGTGCCTCCGTGCTCTACCTTCACCGCCGACAACACGCATCGAGCTACGAACTCGCAACGCCCCTCTTCAAGCCATCCCACCAATACACGCATCTAAGGTCGTGGTACATCTTGGTCGACTTCGACGGATAGAGTAACGCGCTACCGCAGGCTTCCCCGAGAACTCCGCCAAGTCCTCAAACATCCGAACACACAACTCGCTTCTCAAATCTTAGCACCCATCGTGCTACCTCGTGCGACCTTCCTCACGAAGAGCCGATCACGATAACGCGTCGAATCGATCTCGAATCGCCGCTTTCTTCACCTCCTCGACGATGGAAGACTCGACAACCTCACGAACTCGCTAACTGATGCAAATCACGAACCATGCCCCTCCTCTCTAGCTGCACATCTGATAGGCTCCCCATCGACCTACGACTAAGAGCATCTGCCACAACATTGGCCTTCCCCGGGTGGTACAGGATATCAACATCGTAATCCTTAAGCAACTCTAACCACCGCCTCGCCGTAAGTTCACTCCTCCGTCAAGATATACCGAGGCTCTGTGGTCTGTATAAATATCCACGTGAACCCCATACAAATAGTGCCTCATCTTCAAAGCGTGAATCACCGCTAACTCCAAATCATGGGTGGGTAGTTCCTCTCGTGTTTCTTAAGCCGCCGGGATGCGACGCTTATAACTCTACCTCCTGCATCAACACACATCCCAGCCCGATGCCCGACGATCACAATACACAACATAACCGTCGTCCTCCGGAAGAGTAAGAACGGGGCGGTCGCTCTCTTCTTTCAGAACTGAAACCTCGCCACAAGCATCACCATCAAACTTAGCCGCTTTCCGAGTCACCTAGTCAATGGTGCGTAGATAGAAGCAAACTTCTACGAACCGCCGATAATAACTCGCGAGGCCTGTAAAGTCGCGAACCTCTGAGTAGTAGGTCTAGGCCAAGTCCTCGATCGCCGATCTTGGCCAGATCCACTGAATGCCATCACCACAATATGCCCAAGAAAAGCCACCAAGCTAACCAAAACTCACATTTGGAAAACTTGGCGTATAATCGCTGGTCCCGAGAATCACAAGATAGCCTCTCAAATGCCCGCATGCTTCCTCGCTTCGAGCAGAATAAACCAAGATATCATCAATGAACACTATCACAAACGTGTCCAAAATGGTTTGAACACTGGTTCATCAAATCCATGAATACCACGAGCATTTGTCAACCCAAAAGACATGACTCGAACTCATAATGCGCACGTCCGAATGCACCCTAAGGACATCCACCTCTCTCGACTCGCACTGATGATAGCCCGAACGCAGATCAATTTTGGAGAAACATCTCGCGCTCGCAATCGTCGAACAAATCATCAATCTCGGAAGGGTATTCGTTTTAATGGTCACCTTGTTCACCGTCAGAATCAACACACATGCAGCTGGCCCCGCCCTTCTTCTTCACGAACAATACCGCGCTTCTGCGAGAAACACTAGGTCCGATGAAACCCTTCTCCAAAGAAATCTCTCACCGGTCCTTCAACTCTCTCAACTCGGCAGTGCCATTCTGTATGGCGAATGGAAATAGCCGAGTGTCCGTAACACATCTATACAAAACTCGATCTCCTCTCGTGAGGGATACCCGAGGTCGCCTGAAACACGCCCTGGGAACTCTCGACATCGGAATCGATCAAAACTGGTACCGCAGCCTCGTGATCAAACACCCGAACGAGATGGTAGATATACCTTCTCGCACCATCTTCCTAGCCTTGAGGTAAGAAATAAACTTACCTCGCGATACAAAGGTTTCTCCCACTCAACAACCGGCCTCAGAAATCGAACTGCACTCACTCTCCTCGCAGCCTACATTGGCGTAGCAAGAAGCTAGCCAATCCATGCCCACGATCACGCCGAAATCGCCATGTCTAGCTCTATCAAGTCGCCATGGTCCGACGATCAGAATGGTCATCGACAAGCCCTATATACCCGACGAGCTACCACCGAATCACCCATCGCGTAGCTACCTCGAAAGTGGTCTATGGACTCGTGCTCTATCCCTATCCTATTAGCAAGGGAGATATATAGATGAGTGAACCAGATCTATCAAGGCATACACATCAAACCTTAAACCGATAAGGTACTGTGACGACATCAGCGAGGCCTCCCGATCCCGCTACCGACAAGGCATAAACGCGTTCGAGGACCGCTAGAATCGACCACCCGCCACGACTCTCCGCGACCGCTGGTCCACGAGTACCGCCCGGGCGTGTAATCAGAGGGAGGAAGAACCGCAATGCACCGTAGGCCGAGCCCTACCACCGCCACGCCGGCCTGACAGCCGCAGTGACCGCCGCTACAATCGTAACAAGCTCCTCGGCGCATCACACTTCCCGAATGGGATCGACCGACGGCCACACCGGGGTGGTCCCGACGCCGCACTTCGCCGCTCGACGCCTCAAGCCCCGGGCCCCGGTTCGCCTCAATACTCGCCGTGGCCGAGGACGGCGCAGAGTGCTCGAGCCGGCCGTGGTGCAAACAGATCGCCGAGGCCGCCACCACGATAGCCACCAAGACCTCCCGCCCCGCCTTCTTCTCGCTGCTCACAACTCGCCGCCTCTACGCCTCGCATCCAAGCGCGAGCTCGCATACGGTAATATACACGCTCGGGTCAAGAGCCACACCCGCACAAGACTCGCCATATAATCATCTAGCCCGCGACGTAACGATGCACTCGCCCTCCATATTCGCTACCAACGCAGGACATATCGAGCCAACGAATCAAACTCAACGTTGTACTTCCCTAACGGCAAGCCCTTCTCGCCAAGAACAAAAATATATCGCCCGCGCCCTCTCATCCGCGAGGTAAGCGAGTGAGAAAGGCCTCCAAAACTCATCCCATATCGCTGAGGTGCATGCTCTCCCGAAAGCTCCCACGAATCAAACCACTCCATCATGCGGATCACGCACCGATGCGAACCGGCGTCACTGCACTCTCAAGCCTTGATCACCCGTGACGATCCTTCAGAATCGACGGATGAACTCCTCGCGATCATCCTCCGCCGACCAGTAAAACTCGGGCTACAACTCAGAAATCTCAGAGCCTCAAACTATCTCGCCTCGCGAATCCACGGTACGACTGGCCGAGCCGAATCGCCGATCCACTTATCTCACGTTCGCCACGATCCCGCCAAGAATCGGGCCATCTCTCAGAACCCATCTCATCCGCTCCAGTTGTGGGACCGAGGTGTAGGTACCGTGGTCTCTCACCATCGCCGCGCCCTAAACCTCCCGGGTCGGCGGCGCTGGAACTCGCCGTCTGCATAGATCGGGCTCGAGCCTCGTGACTTTGTCATGCTAGCAGCCTCCTCGATCGCTTCTTCTCGCCCTGCCGCTTTACGTGAGGCATAATCAGCATGTAAAAGGAGTACGTTAGAGAGGTCCAACCTATAACATGCCTTCTAAAGCACGATCTCGAGTGAAGAATGGAAACCAATCCTAAATATCCTATAGCCTCCGATTATTGGTGTGCACAACACACCGATAATCAAGACTCTACTAGATACGGCTCAGACACTTTCCGAGGATTAATCGCTTCGATACCACTTTTGTCACGACTGCCCGGTTCGTGGATCGTGCCTTACCCGCACCCAAGTAGTCATACATCGAGTAATCAGCGAACATAAGACAAGACAGAAACATTATAAAAAAATAGAAACAGCTTTATGTGAGAAAATGTCGCTTTCGCATATATATAAACATAGTTTTGCGCTACATCCCAACCGCATAATAGTACTACGCACTTCAAGAAGATAACAACTATGGCGACAGTGCCCGCCATACCCTGACTGTACAAAACTATCTACAACAGGGAGATCATCCCCAAAATTCGAGCCTCCGGAGAAGATGGAGCTCCTGACCCCAACGCAAAGAGATCCTAAGGATGTGGATCTAGCACTGCCGCCTTACCATGCATGTAACGCAGCCCAAGGAGGTCGACAACAGTACTAAATATGTGAAATCAGAAAGTACTTAAATGAAATCATATCATTTAAAACCAATTTTATAAATATGCACTAAACAACTAAGGTAAATCGCACATAGTGCCACATCATAAACAAGAGCAACAATAGTAAATCAGAATGTGTCTTTTCTAGGTCGCGAATGATCAAGCAGGCCACTCACCCATATTATCATTCTCGCAAGCCTAACTCGACTCAGAGTCCGCATAGGCCACTCACATAGGCCCGCATGAGGTATAACCCCGCATCGAGGGTAGCTACTCGGCATCGCCCCGACTCGTTGTCCGCACGGCCACATAGATCGCATGAGGCATAACCCCGCACACTAACCCGAACTCTCGTAGCTCGCATAGGCCCCCGGACCCGCATGAGGTATTCTCGAATCATGGTCCTGCATCACCGAGTCTACCCCAGACGGAGGGCGCTTAACCCCAGATCATCTCAAGAGGTGAGTGATATAGTACTAACATAACAACTTATAGTTTAAACAACATAAGCATAAGTAAGATCGACTCTTTACACAAACGTTACAAGATACTAACACATAGCATCACAATATGTCTACTCATCAAAACCATCTTATTATACCTTTCAGAAATCAATACAAGTCTTTTATAAACACATAAGTAAACTGTTCCTTTTTATAAAACTTAAGCCGTTATACTTAAATTCCCATAAAGCTAGTATAACCCTTAAGCTTCTTGTTTTAAAAAAACAGATATTCTTCTTCTTTCAAAAACTGTTTATAATTCTTTTGAAAGACTTTTTAAGATCTTTATTATTCAGGCTTAAGTCGCAAGACATTGCCGTAAGTATTATTCAGGCTTAAGTCAAAAGACATTGTCGTAGTTATTATTCAGTTAACACATGTACGTCTACCGTACTATATATATATTTTAAAATATCATGCTTAGGAAGAATCACATACCTTCGCAAATCCACCGCCAAGTCGATATGTCGTACAAGCAGAATCAAATTTATAATTGTCACGACATCTATCAAAGTCTAGACTACTCAGAGGTTATTCTAAACAGAGGGTTCTCAATTCTACGGAAAGTCAAGCAGCACTTCCTACCCTATGAGCTATATAAGTTCATCGTGAAAACAAATTCTATGTAAGTATAGTTCAATTATTCTTCTTTTATACCCTTCTACGGTGATAATACCAATTCTATTCTGAATATTCTTCTAAGTATTTAATACTTATTCTTATACTTCTACAAGATGTATTCTCTAATTATAAAGAAGGGTAAGTTTATTTACCTCGATAAGCCCAATATTATCCAAGTATAAACGTCGATCCTGAGCGAGGTTTAGCTCCTAATTTGAACGCTCCGAAAGCTCCAAGAACCTTTAGAAGTTCTTCACAACTTCTACTAAGTACTAAAGGATTTGGGCTAGGGTATTTTGGGCATTATAACAATACTAGAAGGCAACTTTTCTACCAAGGGAGGGGGGGTAGATTTAGGCCAGGCTAGTGCCTCGCCAAGCTTCACAGGGAGGGGAGTGTTTGGACGAAAAGCTACAAGGGAGAGGGGAGGATTTTCAAGACTTGGAAAGTAATTTGTGGATGAAGAACTCTTCATCTTAAGAGGGGTATTTATAGGTCAAGGGATGGCCAACCAATGGCCAAGATTTAGCCAAGTGCTAGGCAAGTGTAAGGTCAAGATTAGGGCAAGTGTACCTTATCCAACTATCACACAAAATATCCTACAAACTCCATGACAAAATAGCCAATCCATTTCGGCTCACTTCCACGCCCACTCAATGAGAGGGTGACAAGTGTCGCCTCTCGTTGGTCCAAAGTGTTTCGTCTCTCGGAATAATCCGCA
Organism: Przewalskia tangutica; assembly: GCA_029844215.1. Lineage (NCBI taxonomy): Eukaryota > Viridiplantae > Streptophyta > Magnoliopsida > Solanales > Solanaceae > Przewalskia > Przewalskia tangutica. The sequence continues at coordinate 42,496,111 of CM056732.1, forward strand.
AAAATTAGAAATGACATAGCCGGAATTTATCCTACGCGAGTCTTGTTAAACGTTTCGTCGGAAAACGATTCTTTTAGTGAGTTGTGCACAAACTTTTTCGTCCAAGGTCTTTAACTTAGGCTAACTTTTGTACGTACACCCTCACGTACATACTCTGGATATACGGGGTATAACACTAAAAGAACAAGGAACAAAGATTTTCTTTTTTTTTCTTCAAGGGAACCCGAGAGCTTTGCTCTATGTTCTTCAATATTTTTCAAGAATTTTTCTAAGTGTTAAGCTCACTCTAGCACTACTAGTATTATATAGTGCAATGGATGGTCAAGATATAAACAAATGTGAGGCTTGGATGTAGTCTTACAAAATATCAAGACTAATTGACCATTTGACTTAGTCAAACTTCTCATGCTCACAAGTTGCAAGACTTGTCTTGCAACAAAGGTCCAATGACCTTCTTGCCCTTGCACAATTCGACCAAGGCATCACAAAAAGGGGGTGACACGTGTCGCCCTCCCATTCGTCATAATAATACGTTTTCCGAAAATTTCATAATTCCGATAAATTTTTGGCAAGTCTCAAATCTTAACACTTGTGAGTTCTTACGTACGTCCTTAAAATATGTCCTGTAATTACGGGGTGTAACAACCAGTCACGGGCCCGGGGTTCGGGGCGTGACATGCAGCCTCCTGATTATAGATGTGGTGCACAACACACAGATAATCAAGTGTTATACCCCGTATTTCCAGAGTATGTACGTGAGGGCGTACGTATTAAAATTTATGCCTTAAGGATTGGCTAGGTTCGAATTTGGGCACAAGTGCCGAAAGGAGTCGCTTTGACTAAACGCTTTACTAAACTTCATGGGCGGAAAATTCGGCTATGTCATTTCTAATTTTTATGGATTTTTCCGAGAGACGAAACATTTTGGACCAACGAGGGTGACAAGTGTCACCTCACATCGATGGAGTGGACGGCAATTGGACGAGAAAGGTGGCATGTAGTAGGTAGGATATTTTGTGCAAGTTGTGTGGTAGATGGATAAGGTGCACTTGGCATAAATCTAGCCCTACACTTGCCTTACACTGATGAATCTCGCCATTGGTCGCCATTCCTGACCTATAAATACCCCTTGTTGAAGAGTTATTTCATCCTAAATTGAGCAATCTTTCTAAGTCTCAAATACTCCTCCTCTTGGTTGTAGTTCGTCCAAAGAGTCTCCCTTGAGTGAGCCTTGGCCGAGAGCCACCCTCTCCCCTCAGGTGTCCAGCTGGGTACCCCTAGCCTAGTTGTCTCGTATAAATACCCCTTTGTGGTATAGAAATACTCTCAAGTATTGTTATAATGCCCAAATACCTTGGCCCAAATACCTTGTAGTATTCCCAAGGTTACACTTACAAAAGCCTGAAAATACTATTATACCTTCTTTAGCCACAAAACGAAACCCAAGGAAAACCTTCATAGTCGGTTGAAGTGTTAGGTAGAAGTTGCGTAAAACTTCTAAGGGTTGTTTGGAGCGGATTGGAGCACTCCTGAGTAGAGCTAAACATTGCTCGTGAGAGACATTAAACTCGGATAATTTTGGGCTTATCGAGGTAAATACTATCATTCTTCTAGTGTAATTGGAAATTACATACGTAGTAGTATAGAAATGAATATAAGATTCATAAGAAGAGAATTGAATCGTAATAGAAAGATATTACAGAAAGACTTGAATCAAATCACTTCGTAAGAATATAAGTAGAAGTTAAACTGATTTACATAGGATCGTATATACTGAGATCGATAACCTTTATTGGTTGAATGTTACGCAAGAGTATGGGCTACTTAGAAGGTGGACCAGGCTAGCCGTTATAGCCATGGAGCGCTTTTGCTTATAGTCGATAATCGTCGCGAGGTATGTGATTCTTCCTATACTCTTGAGCATGATATTTTAAAGAAGATATATATAATGCGGCAATGTCTTTTGACTTAAGCCCGATAATATATAGTACGGTAGACGTACGTGTGCTAATTGAACGTAGTTGTACGGCAATGTCTTTGACTTAAGCCTGAATAATAAGAACCTTGAATGTATTTCAAATGTTAAGAAACCATTTTTGAAAGAAGAGTAACACTTGGTTTTAAAAGGTTTTAAAAAAGAGTTATACTAGCTTTATGGGGAGTTAGGTATAACGTCTTAAGAGAGGTAAATGGTTTACTGATTTTAGAAGTTAAGAGACTTGATCTTATAAGATAAGAGACTTAACTTAAATGAATTAATGTGAATTTTGTGTGAAACCTCATTCGTGAGTAATGAGTACTTGGTTTTTAAAAGGAATAATGTTTTACTGATTTCGGAAATCAGAATGTGTGTCGCCAAACCACTGCAGCGTTAATAAAGGAAAATGTATTAAATAATGAAGTATTATTAAAACCAGTAGAAACCTCCATCTGCATAGAAGCTAAGATAAGACAAAATGATATTACATTTCCTAGATCATGGCTGCTTAATAAGATTGATTACGAATAAGAATAACCTACACTCATATAAGGCATATGTTACTCAATAGTTTTAAAAAGGGATTAAGACATTGAACTATGAGACTTTTCTAAAAAGAGACTTGAGTAATGAAAATTAGGCAAACTGGAACTTTAGGGAAAAGAAAGGCATTGTGTTGTCTTAAAATGGTTTAAAACTTAAAGTGTTATAACAGCTTTATGGGAAGTTGGTTATAACGACTTTATGAAAACAAAAGAAGGGTTTTTATCATTGGTTTTAAATGTGGAAACTTGGCTTTAATAAGAGAAGTTGTTTTGGTTTGCTTAAAAGATGTAAGTCACTCTATTTTTATACTACGGGTATCGGGTGACTTTTATAAAAGGAATGGATCTCTTTAAAAGGAATTTAACGTACGTAGTACTTTAGGGTTAAAACCCGGACTTGACATAAAATGAAAGTACCTTGAGTTGTGTATAACTTTCCTATGTTTGTTGTTGTGTAACTTGCCTATGCATGTTGTTGTGAAACTTGCCTATGCTTATTGTGATAGCCTTTGTTGTGCAAGTAATGTATTTCACTCGACTACCGGTTCATCCGGGAATGTATTTCACTCGACTACCGGTTCATCCGGGAATGTATTTCACTCGACTACCGGGTCATCCGGGAATGTATTTCACTCGACTACCGGTTCATCCGGGAATGTATTTCACTCGACTACCGGGTCATCCGGGAATGTATTTCACTCGACTACCGGTTCATCCGGGAATGTATTCCACACGTTTCTATACTTGGTCCATGAGATGGGCCGAGACATGCCAGACGATCACCGATTTGTACCTAGATCGCCGGTGAGGAAGGAGTTCCACGCATGAGGATGACTTGAGGCGAGTCCTCGACTTGACATGATCGCTTTATGTTATGAATCGTAGTTGGTTATCATACATGTCTCTCGCTTTTATAGACTATTATGATTTCATTCTGATTTTACGCCACATACTTGGTACTGTCAGATCGACCTCCTCGGGGCTGCTCACGCCGCAGTGTACATCGGCTGTCGATCCCCGCGTTTAGGATCTCATTTCAGCATTTTGGGAAGCTCCGTTCCGTCGGAGGCTTATCTTTGGTATGTTACCCTGAGTCTGTAGGTCCTTGTACATTCAGGGGTATGGCGGGCCCCGTCCGTCATAGTTGTGGTATAAATCTTAGAGGTGCAGAGTAATCGCTGCAAGCGTGGTTGTAAGGATTGTAACTGTTCAAATGTCTTTATACATATATATGTTGAAAGGCAACCGTTTTGGTTGGCCTACTTTATTTCATCATGATCCATGTCTATTTTGCATGTTTAAGTTTTTATTTCCGCTGGTTTTCTCTGATGTTGTATCACTAGGGTGCCCGGGTAGGCACGACCACGCCCGGTTCGGTCTTGCCAAAGTGGTATCGTGAGCGCTTAGTCCTCGGAAGGTGTCTACGCATCGTGTCTAGTAGAGTCTTGATTATCGATGTGTTGTGCACCACATCTATAATCGTGAGGCTATAGGACATTTAGATTAGTTTCATTCTTCTCATTCCGAGATCGTGCCTTAGAGCCAGGTGATAAGTTGGACCCTCCGACGTATTCCTTTCCTTTACCGCTTATGCCTGCGTAAGTGCAACCCAGCCCGACGGGCAAGGCGATGAGGAGTCATAGTGAGATACTGAGGAGTACGAGGGCGCAGCCCGGCCAAGACTGAGCAGTGCTTCTCCGACGGCGGTTTCGCGACGCCGCCAAAGACCAAAGAGTTTAGAGTCGCAGCAGCTGGTCCGAGACTACACACGAGCCTCCATCCCCACACCGGAGCAGATGAGATGGGGTACAAGCGAGATGGCCCGCCATCGCCGTGGTCGTGGCCGATATGAGGATCGGCCGACGCTGCAGCCAGTCCCAAGAGCACCCGTAGTTCACCCCGAGCGCATGGGCTTGAGACTACGGATTTTCTGAGATGTAACCCGCCAGAGTTTTATGGGTCGAGGCCTGAGGATGATCCGCAGGAGTTCATCCGGCAGTTACAGCGGGTCATGAGAGTGATCAAGGCATCGGAGACCGAGTCAGTGGTCCTAGGTTCGCATCGGCTGCGTGATACCGCAGTCGACTGGTTTGATTCGTGGGAGCTGTCCCGGGGAGAGAATGCACTTCCAGCTGTATGGGACGAGTTCTCCAAGGCATTTCTTGCACACTTCTTGCCTCCACAGATGAGGAGGGCTCGGGCCGACAGATTTTTGACGTTGAGGCAGGACGGGCGGACGGTTAGAGAGTACAATGTGGAGTTCGACTCATTAGCTCGGTATGTCCCCGCTGTAGTAGCTGATATGGAGGACAGAGTACACCGCTACGTCACCGGGCTAGATGATTACTTGGCAGAGGCTTGTACGGGTGTAGCTCTTCAGCCGGGCATGGACATTGCCCGCATGCAAGCTCATGCACTAGGATGTGAGGCACGGAGAGGTCGACGGAATGACCGAGATCAGCAGAAGAGGGCCAGGACAGCAGGGTCCTTTGGTAACTTTCAAGGCGGACCGCCTCAGCAGCAGGCTAGTTATGTACCTCCGCCAGTACAGAGTGGTCCTCCACAGTCTTCAGGACGTTCGGGGTATTCGGGAGCTGGTCAGAGCTCCAGGGCTTCTGGTTCACAGGTTTACGTAAGTGCTAGCCAGCAGGATTCATGTACCCTCGGTGCACGCGATGTGGGCAAACATCATCCCGGGAATGTCGTTTTTATCGGTGCTTGTTTCACTGCGGCCGTGGCCATGTGACGAGATCGTGCTTATAGGAGAGGTACCGGCATTTGGCGCTCACCGGATCGATGGCGTGTTCATCGCTTTCATACTATGCTACTGCAGTATGTGCCTATGATTAGAGTGGAGCGGTAGATTCAGGTATATCCCTAACCCTCTAGAGTTTTGTATGTATTGATGTTGTTGATGTGTTTAGTGTTATGATCGGATAGCTTTGTGCTAAAATGTGATTTAGAAACCTGGTTAGAGAAAAGGGTAAGTCCCTGGGTAGTGTGAAATGGAAGTGGTAGCTTTCATGACCTGTATAGGTAAGATTGTTCCGGATCGGGGAATAAGAGCGTGATGCGTTAAGTGGGTCGAGGTGGGGCCATGTTGAGGGCCAACCCGCGGCCTGTTTCGAGGTGGGGTCAGCTCTGGGTGGTCCCGCCAGGTGGTAGGGTCACGAGGGTGCTAGGCCCAAGTTTAGATGACCATCGATGAGTTTGTGGATATGTTCGACCATAGCGAACGTGAAGGCCGGAATGGCCTTAAGAAGAATGAAGCTAGTAAGATGACCAAGTCGAGGTGGTGACTCAAAGTCTTGGGAACAAGCGATGATCAAGTATGGTGCGTATACTAGAAGGGTTCAAGTGTTCGAGGAGGGCACGACGAGTACGGAAGGAAGAGAACGTGTGTTAGTTCGGGGCCAGGCGTGGCATTGGCAACTTGTTAGAAGATCTTCATCGTAATTCGTCTTGAGAAGGAACATTCGGGACGAATGTTTCTAAGGAGGGGAGAATGTTATACCGTATTTCCGCAGTATGCACGAGGCGCACGTATTAAAATTTATGCCTTAAGGATTGGCTAGGTTCGAATTTGGGCACAAGTGCGAAAGGAGTCGCTTTTTCGACTAAACGCTTTACTAAACTTCGAAGGCGGAAAATTCCGCCATGTCATTTCTAATTTTGCGGATTTTTCCGAGAGACGAAACATTTTGGACCAACGGGAGGGTGACAAGTGTCACCTCACATCGATGGAGTGGGACGGCAATTGACGAGAAGGTGGCATGTAGTAGGTAGGATATTTTGTGCAAGTTGTGGTAGATGGCTAAGGTGCACTTGGCATAAATCTAGCCCTACACTTGCCTTACACTTGGATGAATCTTGGCCATTGGTTGGCCATTCCTTGACCTATAAATACCCCCCCTTGTTGAAGAGTTATTTCATCCTAAATTGAGCAATCTTTCTAAGTCTCAAATACTCCCTCCCTCTTGGTTGTAGTTCGTGCAAAGAGTCTCCCCTCGAGGTGAGCCTTGGCCGAGAGCCACCCTCTCCCCCCTTTGTGGTGTCTAGCCGTGGGGTACCCCCCCCCCCCTAGCCTAGTTGTCTCATATAAATACCCCCCTTTTGTGGTATAGAAATAATCTCCAAGTATTGTTATAATGCCCAAATACCTTGGCCCAAATACCTTGTAGTATTCCCAAGGTTACACTTACAAAAGCCCAGAAAATACTATTATACCTTCTATAGCCACAAAACGAAACCCTAAGGAAAACCTTCATAGTCGGTTGAAGTGTTAGGTAGAAGTTGCGTAAAACTTCTAAGGGTTGTTTGGAGCGGATTGGAGCACTCGGAGTAGGAGCTAAACATTGCTCAGGAGCGACATTAAACTCGGATAATTTTGGGCTTATCGAGGTAAATACTACTGTCCTTCTAGTGTAATTGGAAATTACATACTGTAGTAGTATAGAAATGAATATAAGATTCATAAGAAGAGAATTGAACTGTAGAAAGATATTACGAAAAGACTTGAATCAAATCACTTCGTAAGAATATAAGTAGAAGTTAAACTGTATTTACATAGATCAGATATACAGAGATCGATAACCTTTATTGGTTTAATGTTCTGCAAGTAGTATGGGCTACTTAGAAGGTGGACAAAGCTATGCGGTTATAGCCGTGAGCGTTTTGCTTATAGTCGATAATCGTCGCGAGGTATGTGATTCTTCCTATACTCTTGAGCATGATATTTTAAAGGAAGATATATATAGTACGGCAATGTCTTTTGACTTAAGCCTGAATAATATATAGTACGGTAGACGTACGTGTGCTAATTGAACGTAGTTGTACGGCAATGTCTTTGACTTAAGCCTGAATAATAAGAACCTTGAATGTATTTCAAATGTTAAGAAACCATTTTTGAAAGAAGAGTAACACTTGGTTTTAAAAGGTTTTAAAAAGAGTTATACTAGCTTTATGGGGAGTTAGGTATAACGTCTTAAGAGAGGTAAATGGTTTACTGATTTTAGAAGTTAAGAGACTTGATCTTATAAGATAAGAGACTTAACTTAAATGAATTAATGTGAATTTTGTGTGAAACCTCATTCGTGAGTAATGAGTACTTGGTTTTTAAAAGGAATAATGTTTTACTGATTTCGGAAATCAGAATGTGTGTCGCCAAACCACTGCAGCGTTAATAAAGGAAAATGTATTAAATAATGAAGTATTATTAAAACCAAGAGAAACCTCCATCCGCATGAAGCTAAGATAAAACAAAATGATATTACATTTCCTAGATCACGGTCGCTTAATAAGATTGATTACGAATAAGAATAACCTACACTCATATAAGGCATATGTTACTCAATAGTTTTAAAAAGGGATTAAGACATTGAACTATGAGACTTTTCTAAAAGAGACTTGAGTAATGAAAATTAGGCAAACCGAACTTTAGGGAAAAGAAAGGCATTGTGTTGTCTTAAAATGGTTTAAAACTTAAAGTGTTATAACAGCTTTATGGGAAGTTGGTTATAACGACTTTATGAAAACAAAAGAAGGGTTTTTATCATTGGTTTTAAATGTGAAAACTTGGCTTTAATAAGAGAAGTTGTTTTGGTTTGCTTAAAAGACGTAAGTCACTCATTTTTATACTACGTATCGTGACTTTTATAAAAGGAATGGATCTCTTTAAAAGGAATTTAACGTATGTAGTACTTTAGGGTTAAAACCCGGACTTGACATAAAATGAAAGTACCTTGAGTTGTGTATAACTTGCCTATGTTTGTTGTTGTGTAACTTGCCTATGCATGTTGTTGTGAAACTTGCCTATGCTTATTGTGATAGCCTTTGTTGTGCAAGTAATGTATTTCACTCGACTACCGGTTCATCCGGGAATGTATTTCACTCGACTACCGGTTCATCCGGGAATGTATTTCACTCGACTACCGGTTCATCCGGGAATGTATTTCACTCGACTACCGGTTCATCCGGTAATGTATTTCACTCGACTACCGGGTCATCCGGGAATGTATTTCACTCGACTACCGGTTCATCCGGGAATGTATTCCACACGTTTCTATACTTGGTCCATGAGATGGGCTGAGACATGTTGTACGTATCACCTGATTTGTACCTAGACTGCCGGCAGTGAGGAAGGAGTTCCACGGGCATGAGGGATGACTTGAGGGCGTGAGTCCCTGACTTGACATGACTTTATGTTATGAATCAGTTGGTTATCATACATGTCTTTCGCTTTTTATAGACTATTATGATTTCATTACGATTTTACGCTTTCACATACTTGGTACTGATCGACCTCCTGGGGCTGCGTTCATGCCGCAGGTAGTACATCGGCTGTCGATCCCCGCGTTTAGGATCTCATTTCAGCATTTTGGGAAGCTCCGTTCCGTCGGAGGCTTATCTTTGGTATGTTACCCTGAGTCTGTAGGTCCTTGTACATTCGTGGTATGGCGGCCCCGTCCGTCATAGTTGTGGTATAAATCTTAGAGGTCCAGAGCACCGCTGTGGCGGGTTGTAAGGATTGTTCTGCTCAAATGTCTTTATACATATATGTTGAAAGGCAACCATTTTGGTTGGCCTATTTTATTTCATCATGATCCATGTCTATTTTGCATGTTTAAGTTTTTATTTCCGCTGGTTTTCTCTGATGTTGTATCACTAGGGTGCCCGGGGTAAGGCACCAGTCACGGGCCCGGGTTCGGATCTTGACATCAAGACTCTACTAGACACGGTCTGTAGACACTTTCCGAGGACTAATCGCTCGATACCACTTTTGTCACGACCGCCCTGCCCGGGATCGTGCCTTACCCGGGCACCCAAGTAGACATACATCAGAGTAACCAGCGAAATATAAACTTGCAAACATGAAACAAAGGTAGAATAAGAACGATACTAAGAAAAGGTTGCCTTCCGCATGTATATAAATACCAAAAGTGAAAAGCGATATCCCAAATTTACAACAGACTACTGCACTTCTAAGAATGAAATCAACTATGACGGGACAGACCCGCCATACCCCGAATGTACAAAGTATATGACCTCGGGAACCGCACTAAAATACAAAGCCTCCGCAGAATGGAGCTTTCCAGAATCAACAGTGATCCTAAGAGCGCGGATCGCCTAGCTACGCACTCAACTCGCGCAGATGAACGCAACGGGCGAGGTCGATAACAGTACCAAGTATGTGAAATGAAAATATCAGAATGAAATCATAATAGTCTATATAAAACAAGAGACATGTATGATAACCAAAATACTGACACAAAGCCCGATTAACAACAAGAGTAATGAGAATCAACATCGCTTTTAAAAGACCATTTCACAATCTATGAACAACCATGTCAAGTCGTGGACGATGCCTCCAAGTCATTACCCAAATATAACCACGTCTCATGCCCAACATCACAACCGTGTTCGTGGAATTCCTTCCTCATCACGACATATGATATAACAACACCAAGAGTACACATGAACACCGTGATCCCACTGTCATGCAAGGACCGTGACGGGGAAAGTAATGGCCGACTACCAGATACCTCCGCACACTACCGATCGGGCAAGTACGAAAGCCAACTACCAGATACCTACCGTATCAACAATACTGTATACTGTACCACGAAGCTGACCGGGGTAAGTACGAAAGCTAACTACCAGATACCACCTGTGTCACGTCGCTGACCGAGGCAAGTACGAAATCTAACTACCAGATACCTCCTGCATCACAAGACTTCGCCATAATGCTGACCGGGGCAAGTACGAAAGCCAACTACCAGATACCGCCTGCGTCAGGCACGACCGAGGCAGGTACGAAAGCTAACTACTAGATACCGCCTGCGTCCCTAAACCTCATGGAGGGCTAATCCATGGAACAACACTATCAACAGGGAAACGAACCCTCATCACGGTCGATACCGTGGACCTCCATCGAGTCAAGATGCCCCCGATGATCCAGAACAACACGACCGGCCCTCCATCGAGAGACGCGGTAACATAAGGATACCACACTTGCACAACAAGGCTATCACAAGCAAACATAAACAAGTTACTCACACTTAAGGTACTTCCATCTTATGCCAAAAATCCGGATTTTAACCCCAAAGTACTACACGCTTTAACTCTTTCACAAAAGTCACATGATACTAATACTGTAATATCAAAAATAGTAACTATTATATTAAGTAAACCAAACAATTTCCATACTTTCTTTTAAATAAAAATCAAGACAATATCATGACTTCCTTTTTATGTCAAATCACTTCTAACTAGTTTAAGTTTCAAAACTTCAAATTCTCAAGTCTCTTACTTTTAAACCAAATCCCATGACGCTGACCGATCAAGTCTCACATCTTTTAAAACAATCATTGTTACCATCTGTCACGACCCGACCCGGGCAGTGATCGTGCCTTACCCGCACCCAAGTAGATATACATCGTAGTAACCGGAATATAAAAACAAGACATGAAACAATAAAGAGTAAGAACAGTCTAACCAAGAAAATGTCGCCTTTCGGCATGTATATATAAACCAAACTTGAACAGTTACATCCTTTACGAACCCTGCCCACAACAGTACTACAGACCTCTAAGAATGTAACCACAATTATGACGGGACAGGGCCCCGCCATACCCCTGAATGTACAAGTACCTACAATGACAGGGGACTATACCAAAGACAAAGCCTCCGGAGAAATGGAGTTTTCCAAGAACTGAACAGTGATCCTAAGAGTGCGGATCAGCAAGCTACGTACCTCAACTCAGATGAACGCAGCTCAAGGAGGTCGATAACAGTACCAAGTATGTGAAACTGAAAATACTGTAAATGAAATCATAATAGTTTATATAAAGCAGGAGACATGTATGACAATCAAAGAAATGTGTTTCACAAATCCCGGCTATCAACAAGAGTAATGAACATCAACATTGTTTCTAAAAAGATGCCATTTCACAATCTAAAACAATCGTGTCAAGTCAGGGACTCACGCCCTCAAAGTCATCACTCAAAATATAACAATGGGTCTCACGCCCACAACATCAATCACGCCCGTGGAATTCCTTCATCACGGCATCCTATGATATAACAATACCGTGGAGTACATGAACATCGTGCCCTACCAGTGCTATAAACAAGACGGGCAAGTACGAAGGCTAACTACCAGATACCTCCTGCATCACGAAAATGACCGGGGCAAGTACGAAAGCCAACTACCAGATACCAAAGCCGTACTAACAATACTATACAACTATACCACGAAGCTGACCGGGGCAAGTACGAAGGCTAACTACCAGATACCTCCTGCATCACGACAATGACCGGGGCAAGTACGAAAGCCAACTACCAGATACCTCCTGCATCACGAGACTTCGCCATAACACTGACCGGGGCAAGTACGAAGGCTAACTACCAGATACCTCCTGCATCACGACAATGACCGGGGCAAGTACGAAAACCAACTACCAGATACCAGCCTGCATCAGTAAACCTCATGGAGAGCTAGTCTATGGAACAACACTATCAACAGGGAACGAACACTCATCATGGCCACATACCCGTGGACCATCCATCGAGAGACACGGTAACATAAGGATACCACACTTGCATAACAAGGCTATCACAACAATCATAGGCAAGTTACTCACACTCAAGGTACTTTCATTTTATGCCAAAAATCTGGGTTTTAACCCCGAAGTACTACATACTTCCATTCTTTGAAAAAGACATCCTTTTCTTTTCACGGCGTCATACACCGTAGTATCAAAATAGAGTAACCATCATTTTAAGTAAATCCAAAACAATTTCCATACCTTCTTTTAAACCATCTTAAGACAAAACATGCCTTTCCTTTAAACCAACATACTTCAAATTCTCAAGTCTCGTTCTTTTAGAAAATAAGTTCTTACTTTGGAATTTAAGAAAAATCAATACTTGTTATTAATGACTTTAGTAAGGCAACCGTGATCTAGGAAATGTAATACAATTTTGTCTTATCTTAGCTTCTATGCAGATGGAGGGTTTCTACTTGTTTTAATATAATTAATTATTTGTCAATATATTTTCCTTTATAAACGCTGCAGTCGGATGTTCGATATTTATTCTCATTTCCGCAATCGATATAACATTATCATTCGAAACCAAGTACTTATTACTCACGAATGAGGTTTCACAACTTTCCACACAATTCAAGTTCTTCACATATTAAATCAAGTCAAATATGAGTCAAGTCTCTTATCTTTTTTTAAAAATCAACAAACCATCCTTTACTTACATAAAGTTGTTATAATTAACTTCCCATAAAGCCATTATAACACTTTATGTTTTAAATAAACCAAATTCATTTTACACACGTACGTCTACCGTACTATATATATATTTCGCAAATATCATGCTAGAAGAGATAGGAAGAGGTTCACATACCTCGCGACGATTATCGACTATTAGCAAAACGCTCCCAAGTACTATAACCTTGCTAGCCTTTTCCACCCTTCAAGTAGAATACGCTACTCGTTGTACTTCCACCTATAATGGCCACGAAACGTCCATTAACCTCTAGATCTCTTCGTAGGATATTTCTAAGAACAAGTTTCATATCCTACGGAAAATTCGGCAGCACCTCCCCCGTTTCTACTCTATTTCCCATCTTTTTCAAGGCCCGATAACCGTGATTAACCTACTATAATTAAGGTGCAATAATAATGAAATCTAAAGAAGGGGATAACACGCCCAAACGGAACGCGATTAACAATCTCTCCTTCATAATAATAATAAGTAAAGAAGGGGATAACACGCCCAAACGGTAACGCGGTTTACTATCTTCCTTCATAATAACAATAAGTAAAAGAAGGGGATAACACGCCCAAACAGAACGCGATTAACAATCTCTCCTTCATAACAATAATAACTAAAGAAGGGGATAACACGCCCAAACGGAACGCGATTAACAATCTCTCCTTCATAATAATAATAAGTAAAAGAAGGGGATAACACGCCCAAACGGTAACGCGGTTTACTATCTCCCTTCATAATAACAATAAGTAAAGAATTCCAAAGTAAAAAGTCCAAAGTAGATACGGTCCTTAAGTTGGGGTCCTTGGCCAACTTTTACAATAATACTTATCCAATTACTTCATTAGTCCTTCAACTTATATTCCAATCTTTATATAAGTTATAGTTTCCTTGTTGTTAACTTCTTAGCAAGTAATGGATACATTTTTCCATTTTAATGGCTAACATGCCAATTCTCTTTTTAATATCTTAACAATATCCAAATCTTTCTTTATATCTCATAGTCCATAATATACTTCCAATATATGTATAATATCCATATATACATAATAATCAAATTCACAATGAGGTTAAGGTTCATTACCTCAAGATAGTCCAAAAAACGTGACTGTCCAGATTTTTAGCTACTGCTTCGTCAGCTGAACTTGCAACATCGATAACTCTCTACTCCAGTGTCCTATCGACGAGTGGTTGGTTGCGTTGGAAACTAGACTCGACGAACTTCATTTTAGACTTTTGAAACACCCAAAATATCCTTATATGCTAGGAGATATTCCCCTTCCAAACTTGACTAAGAATCTGCCCAAAACAGTTTCGAAAACCTGCCTACTCTCGGCCAAGGGGAGGTTTTTGGAGGCTAGGGGTGTGAAATTGTCACGACCCGACCTCGGGCCCGTGACTGGTGCCTTACCCCGGGCACCCTAGTGATACAAACATCAGAGAAAATCAGCGGAAATAAAACTTAAGCATGAATCAAGACATAAAATAAGCAATAGGCTAACCAAAACGGTTACCTTCCTGAATGTATATATCAAAAATTGAACAGTTAAATCCCTTACAAACCCTGCCCACAACAGTACTACAGACCTCTACGAATTTTTATAACAACTATGACGGGACAGGGCCCCGCCATACCCCTGAATGTACAAGATCCTACAAACTCAGGGAATCATACCAAAAGATAAGCCTCCGGAGAAACGGGGCTTCCCAAAACGCTGAACTGTGATCCTATGAGCGAGGATCAACAACCGGTGTACCTCTACCTGCGGCATGAACGCAGCCCCCCGAAGGAGGTCAGTACAACAGGTACCAAGTATGTGAAACTGAAAGTACGGTAATAGAATCATAGCAGTCTATATAAAACAGGAGACATGTATGATAACCAAACTACAGTACATAATATGTAAGCAGTCATATCAAATCAGGGACTCACGCCCTCAAAGTCATCACTAAAATATAACCAAGGGTCTCACGCCCACCAAATCAATCATGCCCGCATCATGGCCGCATGCCCCCGGAATTCTCCATCGGTGTAGACATGTCCAGGATGCAATAACCATATCCCGGGTAATCAACCCTGCCGCATGGCCACATGCCCCCGGAATTCTTCATCGGTGCAGACATGTCCATGTAACAATAATAACAATATACCGGGTAATCAACCCTGCCGCATGGCCACATGCCCCCGGAATTCTTCATCGGTGCAGACATGTCCATGTAACAATAAAAACAATATACCGGGTAATCAACTCGCCAAGATAGCCACATGCCCCCGGAATTCTTCATCGGTGCAGACATGTCCATGTAACAATAATGACAATATACCGGGTAATCAACCGCCTCACGCTACATGCCCCTAATTCTTCATCGGCGTACATGTCCATGTAACAATAATAACAATATACCGGGTAATCAACCCTGCCGCATGGCCACATGCCCCCGGAATTCTTCATCGGTGCAGACATGTCCATGTAACAATAACAACAATATATCGGGTAATCAACCCTGCCGCATGGCCACATGCCCCCGGAATTCTTCATCGGTGCAGACATGTCCATGTAACAACAATAACAATATACCGGGTGATTAACCCGCCGCATGGCCGCATGCCCCCGGAATTCTTCATCGGTGCAGACATGTCCATGTATCAATAATAACAATATACCGGCCCTCCATCGAGAGACGCGGTATCATAAGAATACAACTTTTACACAACAAGGCTATCACAAGCAAGCACAAGCAAATTACCATACTCCAATTCTCTTACAAATATCCATTTCCTTCACAAGAAGTCACCTGATACTAACACTCGTAGTATCCAAAACAGAGTAACTATTATTTTAAGTAAACCAACACAATTCCCGTACCTTATTTTTAAACCACATCACTTCTTCTTTTAAAGTCAAGTTACCATTTTAAATCCAATAATAAAACCATTCTTTTGTTTCTATAAAGTCGTTATAACTAATCTTCCCATAAAGCTATTATAACACTTTATGTTTTAAACCAATTTAAGACAAAACCATGCCTTTCTTTTAAACCAAAACACTTCAAATTCTTAAGTCTCTTTTCTTTTAGAAAATCAAGTTCCTTACTTTGCAATTTTAAGAAAACCAAAACTTGATTATAATAATTCTTATTAGAGCAGCCATGATCTAGGAAATGTAATACAATTTTGTCTTATCTTAGCTTCTATGCAGATGGAGGTTTCTACTGGTTTTAATATAATTAATTGTCATTACTTTTTCCTTTATTAACGCTGCATTGGCTTGTTCGATTCTTATTCCCATTTCAAATTAATGTAACATTATTCTTTTAAAACCAAGTACTCATTACTCACGAATGAGGTTTCACAACTTCTAATACAATTCAAGTTCTTCACATTTCATATCAAGTCAAATATAAGTCCATTTCTTATCTTTTAAAATCAAGAAATCATTCTTTTACCTACATAAAGTTGTTATAATTAACTTCCCAAAAAGCCATTATAACACTTTATGCTTTAAACCAACCAAAATTCGTTTAGCACCCGTACGTCTACCGTACTACATAGTTCACAACATCATGCTAGAAAAGATAGGAAGAGGTTCACATACCTCGCGACGATTATCGATAATTAGCAAAACGCTCCAAAGTATCAGAATCGCTAGCCTTTTCCACCCTCCAAGTAGAATATGCTACTCGTAGTACTTCAACCTATAAAGGCCACAAAACGTCTATCAACTTCTAGATTCCTTCGTAGAACATTTCTAAATACAAGGTTCCATATTCTACGAAAATTCAAAGACCTCCCCGCAACCACATAAATCTCCTCTAACAAGGCCCGCTACTAAGCCAACAACTCCAAAAGTGGGGTTACACGCCTAACCGGACGTGTACAACATCGCCCACAATAATACTACAAGTCTCATCAGAATACACCAATGTAAATACAGTTCAATTCTTTATAAACATCCTTCCAATATATCTTATACTCAATTCTAAATTACTACAATATGTAATATCCAACTACAATAGAGGGACATAGATCATTACCTCGATAAGCCCAAAAATATCCAAGATTATAAGTCGATCCTGAGCAACTCTTAGCTCCAATTACTTATGCTCCAACCCGCTCCGAGCAACCCTTAGAAGTTTCTAAACAACTTCCCTTCAAGATCCAACTCCAAAAAGTGAAGAACACTTAGGCTCAAACTATGGCAAGTTTCGGCCAAGGTAAGGTTTCTAGGCTAGGGGTGTGAAATATTTTCCAACTCTTGGTACACAATCTTCCTAACACTCTAAGGAAGAACACTTAAAACTTTAAGAATTTTTGGACAACTTTAGCTCACAATTTCAGCTCATGGCCGAGAGCTCACAAGGAAAGGGGAGGGAATTTTTCAAGACTTGGAAACTCTCTAAGTGTGGATGAAGAAGTCTTGCATTAAGGGGGGTATTTATAGAGAAATCAATGGCCAAGATCTAGGCAAGTGTATGGTGAAGATTGGGTCCAAGTGTGTGGGTAATTTGCCAACCAAATGTCCACCACAAAAATGGGACAAGTGGCTTGCCACTTGTCCCCCAAAAAAAACGTCCAAGTGTCCATGTGGTCCCCCTAATTTTTCGGCCAATGAGCCACATGGGGGTGCCATGTGTCGCCCCCCTACTCGTCCAAAATATTTCATCTTCCGAAAATATCCGTAATGCCAAAAATCCGAAAATAAAGTGGGCCCCACAAACCGTAAATTCCTCCCGTGGGCCCCACGTGACCAATTCCGGAAATAAAATTCCATAATTCTCAAAAATTCCAAAAAGTCCGAATACCAAATCTGGGAATCCAATTCCCTTTAACGAACATTTTTCCTTCACAAAATCCGGAATCTTTTCCGTCGAAAAATCACATCTTTCTTCCTTTCCAATTTTTGTGTCGTATTCTCGTACGTACGTCCTCACATACATACCCTGGAACTACGGGGTGTAACATTCTTCCCCCCTTAGAAACATTCGTCCCGAATGTTCCTTCTAAGTCTCAAAACATACATGCGCCGGTATAGCCTTCACTACTATACTTACGAAACCAATTATGCCACCAATGGCCATAATATAACATACGCGAAAAACTCCAATCCAAGCCAACGAGGAATCACCTCTAACGTGTATAACATCACCATAAGCTCCTACCCAAGGTCTAAAGGATACTCCCTTCGCACCTTCACTTCACAACAAAATGATCTCTTTATTCTGTTAACCCACGTTCACTTCTTTCCTTACTCGCCGCTTCTCGTGACACCGAACTCTCTCTAGTACACGTACCATACTCGATCATCGCCGCTTTCCAAAACCTTGAGTCACTACCTCCAAACTTGGTCATCTTACTAACCTCAAATTCCTATAAGGCCATTCCCGCCTTCACGACCGATTCTCGTCGAACATATCCACGAACTCATACGATGGTTACCTAAACCCGCCTAGCACCTCGTGATCCTACCACCTGGCGGGACCACCTCGAACTGACCCCACCTCACTCCGGGTTGCGGGTTGACCCGCGATCTGGCCTCAACCCGACCCGCTATCGCCCAAACTCTCTCGTTCCCCGATCCGGAACAATCTTACTAATTCACGTCATGAAAGCTACCACTTCCATCTCACACTACCCATGGAATTATCCCACAATATATTTCACGCATACCAAGTACTTCTACAAAGACCAACAGAAATCATCCACTCAAGGCGGCCTTGCATCCGAGGTCCTAATCTTATAAATTCTAAGGCTCACAATTGTCTCGTCTCCAGACTTACCCCTTTTCCAACTACCCACGTTTTCTAATTCGCACTTAACACAATGCTATCCGTACATAGCACTCCACATGTATCTACCATAACAACATAAACAAGTCTCTTAAGGGCTAAAGATATCTCCGCAACTACTGTCTCACTTTCCCTTTGTCGCTCTAATCATAATCCTGCCCTGCTGGTCGCCTAGCTATACAAGGCGATGAACCAGCCACCGATCCCGGCGTCGAGTCTCTACATCCGTGCTACCTGCCTGGACAAACTCTCACCAAATGGCCTGTTGGCCGCAAGCATACAAGTTCGCCGGCAGCACGACACTCCCCATAATGGAGTCTATTACAATGGCCACAACGAGGTAGGGGTGACCTCATCTGACTAACACCCCCTTCTCCCGAACAACTGAACCCGCCACTAACCCGGTAGGCTGAGTCATCCCTCTTGTATCCCTCCTACTTGGACATCCTCCCATCACATGGCCCTGACGGCCGCAAGTATAACAATCTCCCAAACTAGCACGACACCCTGAGGATCATCCTCAGCTCTCTATCCATAGAACTCTGGCGAACTGCAACTCAAGAAATCCCAAGTCTCGGACTATCGGATCTAGGGTGAATCACTGGTACTGCTGGAACCATCGGTTCCCGTCCGTCCTCATTCCCAGCCACCAGCCTAGCTAGTAACTTGGGCCATCTCCTTTTAACTCATATCCTCGGCTCCTGGTCGTGGAACTGGAGACCAGTGTATCGTGGCCTCGGAGAAATCGCTGCCGCTCTAAACTCACTGGGCTAAGCGGCGTCATAAAACTCGCTGCCTAAAGTACTATCTCGTAATGACCGTGCTGTGCCCTCGTAACCTCTCAGGCTCTACTCGCAGCCTCTCTGCGCTTTGCCCTTCGGGCTCGGTTTCGCTGCGTAGGCGCACGTACATAAGAATATGCGGAGGAGTCCAACTTATAACACACTCTAAGGCACGATCTCGAGTGAGAAGAATGGAAACCAATCCTAAATATCTGTAGCCTCGATTATAGATGGTGCACAACACACCGATAATCAAGACTCTACTAGACACGGTCAGACACTTTCAGAGGATTAATCGCTCTGATACCACTTTTGTCACGACCCGACCTCGGGCCCGTGACTGGTGCCTTACCCCGGGCACCCTAGTGATACAAACATCAGAGAAAATCAGCGGAAATAAAACTTAAGCATGAATCAAGACATAAAATAAGCAATAGGCTAACCAAAACGGTTACCTTCCTGAATGTATATATCAAAAATTGAACAGCTAAATCCCTTACAAACCCTGCCCACAACAGTACTACAGACCTCTATGAATTTTTATAACAACTATGACGGGACAGGGCCCCGCCATACCCCTGAATGTACAAGATCCTACAAACTCAGGGAATCATACCAAAAGATAAGCCTCCGGAGAAACGGGCTTCCTAACGCCGAACTGTGATCACATGAGCGAGGATCAACAACCGGTGTACCTACCGCAGATGAACGCAGCCCCTCGGGCGAGGTCAAGACAACAGTACCAAGTATGTGAAACGAAGTACGGTAATAGAATCATAGCGATCTATATAAAATAGAGACATGTATGATAACCAAACTACGATATAATATGTAAGCAAATATATCAAATCGTGGACTCACGCCTCAAAGTCATCACGAAAATATAACCGCGGTCTCACGCCCACCAAATCAATCATGCCCGCATCGCGCGCATGCCGGAATTCTCCATCGGTGTAGACATGTCCAGATGCAATAACCATATCCCGTAATCAACTCGCCGCGTGGCCACATGCCCCTAATTCTTCATCGGTGCGTACATGTCCATGTAACAATAATAACAATATACCGGGTAATCAACCCTGCCGAATTGCCACATGCCCCCGGAATTCTTCATCGGTGCAGACATGTCCATGTAACAATAACAACAATATACCGGGTAATCAACCGCCAGATGCCACATGCCCCTAATTCTTCATCGCGCACAAGTCTATGTAACAATAATAACAATATATCGGTAATCAACTCGCCAGACGCCACATGCCCCTAATTCTTCATCTGCAGACATGTCCATGTAACAATAATAACAATATACCGTAATCAACCTCGCCAGACGCCACATGCCCTGCAATTCTTCATCGGTGCGGACATGTCCATGTAACAATAACAACAATATACGGTAATCAACCCGCCAGACGGCCACATGCCCCTAATTCTTCATCTGCGGACATGTCCATGTAACAACAATAACAATATACGGTGATTAACCCGCATGGCCGCATGCCCCTAATTCTTCATCGCGCGACATGTCCATGTATCAATAATAACAATATACCGACCCTCCATCGAGAGACGCGGTATCATAAGAATACAACTTTTACACAACAAGGCTAACACAAGCAAGCACAAGCAAATTACCATACTCCAATTCTCTTACAAATATCAATTTCCTTCATAAGAAGTCACCTGATACTAACACTCGTAGTATCCAAAACAGAGTAACTATTATTTTAAGTAAACCAACACAATTCCCGTACCTTATTTTTAAACCACATCACTTCTCCTTTTAAAGTCAAGTTACCATTTTAAATCCAATAATAAAACCATTCTTTTGTTTCCATAAAGTCGTTATAACTAATCTTCCCATAAAGCTATTATAACACTTTATGTTTTAAACCAATTTAAGACAAAACCATGCCTTTCTTTTAAACCAAAACACTTCAAATTCTTAAGTCTCTTTTCTTTTAGAAAATCAAGTTCCTTACTTTGCAATTTTAAGAAAACCAAAACTTGATTATAATAATTCTTATTAGAGCAGCCATGATCTAGGAAATGTAATACAATTTTGTCTTATCTTAGCTTCTATGCAGATGGAGGTTTCTACTGGTTTTAATATAATTAATTGTCATTACTTTTTCCTTTATTAACGCTGCATTGGCTTGTTCGATTCTTATTCCCATTTCCGAAATTAATGTAACATTATTCTTTTAAAAACCAAGTACTCATTACTCACGAATGAGGTTTCACAACTTCTAATACAATTCAAGTTCTTCACATTTCATATCAAGTCAAATATAAGTCCAGTCTCTTATCTTTTAAAATCAGTAAATCATTCTTTTACCTACATAAAGTTGTTATAATTAACTTCCCAAAAAGCCATTATAACACTTTATGCTTTAAACCAACCAAAATTCGTTTAGCACCCGTACGTCTACCGTACTACATAGTTCACAACATCATGCTAGAAAAGATAGGAAGAGGTTCACATACCTCGCGACGATTATCGACAATTAGCAAAACGCTCCAAAGCATCAGAATCGTTATACCCGTATTTCCGCCAGATGTACGTGAGGCGCACGCACGTAAATTTTAGCCTTATAGTTTAGGCATGGCACGTTTTTGGGCACAACTCACTCAAGGAATTGTTTCCGACAAAACGTTTTGCAAGACTCGCGTAGGATAAATTCCGGCTATGCCATTTCTAATTTTTGCGGATTTTTCCGAGAGACGAAACATTTTGGACCAAAGGGAGGGCGACACTTGTCACCCTCCAATTGATGGACTTGAGGCGTCAATATGGCCGATTGGAGTGCCAATTTTGTCATGGAGTTGGTAGGATATTTTGTGTGCAAGTTGGCTAGGTACACTTGCCCAAATCTTGGCCTTACACTTGCCTAGCACTTGGCTAAATCTTGGCCATTGGTTGGCCACTTCTTGACCTATAAATACCCCCCTTAAGATGAAGAGTTCTTCATCCACAAACAAGCTTTCCAAGTCTTGAAATTCCCTCCCCTCTCTTGTTAAGTTTTCGTCCAAACACCCTCTCCCCCTCTAGCCTAAGTGGCCCTTGGCCGAGGCAACCCCCCTAGCCTAGCCGAAACCTACCCCCCCTCCCTTGGTAGAAAATTTGCCTTCTAGTATTGTTATAATGCCTAAAATACCCTAGCCCAAATCCCTTTGTACTTTAGTAGAAGTTGTTGGAAACTTCTAAGGGTCCTTGGAGCTATCGGAGCGTTCAGACTAGGAGCTAAACCTCGCTCAAGATAGACTTTTATCTAGGATATTATTGGGCTTACCGAGGTAAATAATCTTACCCTTCTTTCATAATTAGAGAATACATACTGTAGAAGTATAAGAATAAGTATAAATACTTAGAAGATTATTACAAAATAGAATTGAACTGTTATCACAGTAGAAGGGTATAAAAGAAGAATAATTGAACTATATTTACATAGAATTTGTTTTCACAAAGAGACTTATATAGCTTAGGGTAGGAAGTCTTTGCCCGACTTTCCGTAGAATTATGAACCCTCTGTTTAGAATGACCTACAGAGTAGTCTAGACTTTGATAGATGTCTGTGACTATTATAGGCTGATTCTCTGCGCGCGACATATTCGACTTGGCAGGTGGATTTCACCGAGAAGGTATGTGATTCTTCCTAAAGCATGATATTTTAAATATATATATAGTACGGTAGACGACGCGTGTTAATCGAATAATAACTTCGCAATGTCTTTTGACTTAAGCCTAATAATACTTACGAATGTCTTGCGACTTAAGCCCTAATAATAAAGATCTTAAAAGTCTTTCAAAAGAATTATAAAACGCTTTTGAAAGAAGAAGAATATTTGTTTTTAAAACAAGAAGCTTAAGGGTTATACTAGCTTTATGGGAAGTTAAGTATAACGGCTTAAGTTTTATAAAAGGAACGCTTTACTTATGTGTTTACAAAAGACTTGTATTGATTTCGAAAGGTATAATAAGATGGTTTTGATAAGTAGACATATTGTGATGCTATGTGTTAGTATCTTGTAACGTTTGTGTAAAGAGGTCGGCCTTACTTATGCTTATATTGTTTAAACTATAAGTTGTTATGTTAGTACTATATCACTCACCTTGAGATGATACCGGGTTGTCGCCTCCGATGCGGGTAGACTCAGCGATGCGGGACCATGATTCGAGAATACCTCATGCGGTCCGTGGGCCTATGCGAGCTACGAGAGTTCCGTGTTAGTGCGGGTTATGCCTCACGCGTCTACGTGCCATGCGCGACAACGAGTCCAGACGATGCCGAGGAGTAGCTACCCTCGATGCGGGCTATACCTCACGCGGCCTATGTGAGTGGCCTATGCGATCACGGAGTTCAGGATTAGGCTTGCGGAATGATAATATGGGCGAGTGGCCCCGCTCGATCATTCGCACTCAGAAAAGACCTATACGCTTACCTATTTTTGCTCTTGTTTGTGATGTGGCACTATGCGCGTTACATTGGTTGTTTCTGCATATTTGTAAAATTGGTTTTAAAGTAATATGATTTCATTTAAGTACTTTAAGATTTCACATACTTGGTACTGTTATCGACCTCCTTCGGGGCCGTTCATGCCGCAGGTAAGCGGCAGTGCTAGATCCACATCCTTAGGATCTTTGCTTGGTGTCAGGAGCTCCATCTTCTCCGGAGGCTCTACTTTTGGGTATGATCTCCCTGTATTGTAGATAGTTTTGTACATTCAGGGTATGGCGGGGCCCTGTCCCGCCATAGTGGTTTACTTCTTTAGAGGTCTGTAGTCCTATTGTACATTTGGGATGTAACTGCAAAAACTTGGTTTATATATATTATGCCGAAAGGCGACTTTTCTCATATAAACTGTGTCTAAATTTTCATTGATTCATGTCTTGTTTATATTCCGCTGATTTTCTCTGATGTATGACTACTTGGGTGCCCGGGTAAGGCACCAGTCACGGGCCCCAGAACGGGTCGTGACAAAAGTGGTATCAGAGCAGTTAATCCTCGGAAAGTGTCTACAGACCGTATCTAGTAGAGTCGATTATCGGTGTCAGGCACCACACCAATAATCGTGAGGCTATAGGATATTTAGGATTGGTTTCATTCTTCTCACTTTGAGATCGTGCTTTAGAGTTGTGTTATAGGTTGGACCTCTAACGTATTCCTTTTCAGTAAGCTTATGCCTCCACGTAAGGCAACCCGCCCGTGGGCAAGGCAGGCGAGGAGCCGCTAGTATGGCACCGAGAGTCACGAGGGCTCGTGCCCGCCTATACCCGAGACGGCGAAGTTCCACGACGCCGGGCCCCAAAGAGACTACAGACTCGCACTCCCGTCCCACACCGGGCGGAGGAGATAGGTACAAGGAGATGGCCCAACTATTGGCTAGGATCAGTGGCCGACACGAGGATAGCCGGATGCAGCAGCCCAGCCCACCGTAGTACCCGTGGTTCACCCGAGGCGCATGATTTGAGGCTTCGGGATTTCTTGAGTTGTAGCCCGCCAGAGTTCTACGGGTCGAGGCCTGAGGATGATCCGCAGGAGTTCATCCATCAGTTACAGAGGATCATGCGGGTGATCAAGGCTTCAGAGGCCGAGTCCGTGATCTTCGGTTCGCATCGGCTGCGTGATACAGCAGTCGATTGGTTTGATTCGTGGGAGCTTTCCCGGGGAGAGCATGCACTCCAGCAATCGGGATGAGTTTCGAGGCCTTTCTCACTCACTTCTTGCCTCCACGTACGGCGAGGGCACGGGCCGATAGATTTTTGTTGCTGAGGCAGAGAGGACGCACCGTTAGGGAGTACAACGTTGAGTTTGATTCGTTGGCTCGATATGTCCCTGCGTTGGTAGCAGATATGGAGGACAGGGTGCATCGTTACGTCACCGGGCTAGATGATTATATGGCCGAGTCTTGTGCGGGGGTGGTTCTTCACGTGCATGGATATTACCCGTATGCAGGCTCACGCACTTGGATGCGAGGAGCGTAGAGGCCGACGAGTTGACAGACAGCAGCAGAAGAAGGCCAGGACGGGAGGGTCTTCTGGTGGCTATCGTGGTGGGCGGCCTCAGCAGCAGTCTAGATTTGCACCACAGCCACCGTGAGCACTCCCGCACCGCCCTCAAAGACATCCGAGTATTCGAGGGCGCACTGAGCCCTGTGGCTTCGACGCCCGTAGCAAGAGGTATCGCCGATCGGACCACCCGCAGTGGCCGATGCGGTAGATCCCATTACGGGAAGTGTGGTACGCTGGGAGCTTGTTACGATTGTGGCGCAGGTCACTGCGAGGGATTGTCCGACCGGCGCGCGGTGGTAGGCTCACCTTCGTGGTCTGTGCGCTCATCATCTCCTACGATTACTCGCCCCGAGGGCGTGGTACTCATGGACCAGCAGGTCGCGCAGAGGTCGTGGCGCGGTCCAGCTTCTAGCGGTCCTCGAATCGTATTTATGCCTTGTCCACGGCAGATCGGAGGCCTCACCGATGTCGCCACTGTACCTTATCGGTTCGATTCGATGTGTATGCTTTGATAGATCCGGTTCTACTGCCCTATATATCTCCCTTATTGCTAGTAGGATAGGGATAGAGCCCGAGTCCATAGACCTTTCGAGGTAGCTACGCCTGGGTGATTCGGTGGTAGCTCGGCGTATATAGGGCTTGTCCGGTGACTATATACACCATCGCACTGCGACTTGATAGAGTTGGACATGACGGATTTCGATGTGATCGTGGGGATGGATTGGCTAGCTTCGCTACGCCAATGTAGATCGCCGAGAGAGTAGTACGGTTCCCAGTTCTGCGAGCCGGTTGTTGTGGAGGGAACATCAGACGCCGGCGGGTAAGTTTATTTCTTACCTCAAGGCTAGGAAGATGGTGCGCAGGCGGGTATATCTACCATCTCGTTCGGGTGTTTGATAATCGTCGCGGTACCAGATTTTCGGGCCGATGAGTCGAGAGTTCCCGACGTGTTTCCAGACGACTTCCGGTATCCTCCCGAGAGGAGATCGAGTTTTGTATCGATGTCTTTGCTGCGGACACTCGCCTATTTCCATTCCGCCATACGTAATGGCACTGCCGAGTTGAGAGAGTCAAGGACCACCGAGAGATTTCCGGAGAAGCGGTTTCATCG
This sequence comes from Przewalskia tangutica, assembly GCA_029844215.1. NCBI lineage: Eukaryota > Viridiplantae > Streptophyta > Magnoliopsida > Solanales > Solanaceae > Przewalskia > Przewalskia tangutica. The sequence goes on from CM056732.1 coordinate 42,522,611, forward strand.
ACCTAGTGTTTCTCCCGGGGCGCGGTATTGTTCGTGAAGAAGGGCGACGCCGCGCATGTGTGTTGATTACGCAGGTGAACAAGGTGACCATTAAGAACAGATACCCTTCCTGTGATTGATGATTTGTTCGACCAATTGCAGGTGCGCGAGATGTTTCTCCAAGATTGATCTGCGTTCGCTATCATCAGTGCGAGTCGAGAGGTGGATGTCCCAGGATCGCATTCGACCCTGACGCATTATGAGTTCGTGGTCATGTCTTTGGGTTGACCAATGCTCCGGCGTATTCATGGATTTGATGAACCGAGTGTTCAAGCCATTTTGGACCCGTTTGTGATAGTGTTCATTGATGATATCTTGGTTTATTCTCGCCAGAGCGTGAGCATGCGGAGCATTTGAGGATCAGGCCGGTGCTTCTCGACCGCAGTTATACGCCAAGTTTTCCAAATGTGAGTTTTGGTTAGCTTCGGTGGCTTTTCTTGGGCATATTGTCGGGGCTGATGGCATTCGAGTGGATATGGCCAAGATCGAGCCAGTCAGGACTTGGCCTAGACCTACTACTCCGACGGAGCTTCGCGACTTCGGGCCTCGCAGTTATTATCGGCGGTTCAGAGAAGTTTGCTTCTATCTCTCGCACCATTGACTAGCCGACTCGGAAGGCGCTAAGTTTGAGCAATCGATGCTTGTGGACGTGGTTTCCGATTCTTTGAAAGAGAGACTGACGACCGCCCCCGTTCTTACTCTTCCAGAGGGTCCAGATGGTTATGTCGTGTATTGTGATGCGTCATGCATCGGGCTGGGATGTGTGTTGATGCAGCAGGGTAGAGTTATAGCGTACGCATCCCGACATCTTAAGAAACACGAGAGGAACTACCCCACCCATGATTTGGAGTTGGCAGCGGTGATTCACGCTTTGAAGATCCGAGGCACTATTTGTATGGGTTCATGTGGATATTTATGCACCACAAGAGCCTCCAGATATCTTCAGCCAGAGGAGCCGAACTTGCATGCAGACGGTGGTTAGAGTTGCTTAAGGATTACGATGTTGATATCTGTACCACCCGGGAAGGCCAATGTTGTGGCGTATGCTCTTAGTCGTAGGTCGATGGGAGCCTATCGGATGCGCGCAGAGGAGGGGCATGGTTCGTGATTTGCACCGCTTAGCGAGCCTTGGTGTCCGCTTGATTGATTACGATAGCGGTGGGGTTAGAGTTCGTGAGGTTGCCGAGTCTTCCATCGCCGGCGAGGTGAAGAGGCAACGCCGAGGATCCATTCGACATCGTTATCGCGATACGACTCTTCGTGAGGAAGGGTCCTGAGGTAGCACCGATGGGGTGCTAAGGTTTGAGGGCGGTTGTGTGTTCCAGATATTTCGTGACTTGGCAGGTCCTTGGGGAAGCACATACGCGGCAAGTTACTCATCCATCCGGTCGACCAAGATGTACCACGCACCTAGATCCGTGTATTGGTGGGATGGCTTGAAGAGGACGCTGCGAGTTCGTAGCTCGCCCGTGTTGTCGCAGTGAAGGTAGAGCACCGCAGGCTTGGTGGTTTGTTACGACGATAGAGATCCCGACCGGAAGTGAGAGGTGATCAACATGGACTTCATCACAGGATTGCCTCGCACTCAGAGGAGACAGGATTCTATATGGGTTATCGTCGACAGGCTGACGAAATCAGCCCACTTTCTTCCCGTCAGGACGACTTTTTCGGCTGAGGATTATGCCAGACTTTACATCCGAGAGATCGTCAGACTGCATGGAGTCCCTATTTCGATCATATCGCATGCAGGAGCCCGCCATTTCGCTAACTTCGGAGGTCCTTCGATGGTTTAGGACGCAGTGAGCCCGAGCATCGCATTCCATCCACGTAGCATTTGACAGCCGAGCGCACTATCCAGACCCTTGAGGATATGATGCGAGCCTGTGTTATCGACTTCAGGGGTAGCTGGGAGGATCATTTGCCTCTAGTTGAGTTTCATGATAATAATAGCTACCACTCCAAGATTCGGATGGTGCCTTATGAGGCCTTGTATGAGAGGAAGTGCAGATCGCCGATAGGCTGGTTCGATGTGGGCGAGGTGCAGTTAGTGGGACCAGATTTGGTGCAGCAGGCAGTGGATAAGGTGAAGCTTATCCAGGAGAGGTTGCTGACAGCTCAGAGTCGACAGAAGTCATATGCAGATCACCGTCGTCGGCATCTGGAGTTCGAGGTTCATGATTGGGTTTTCCTAAAGGTGTCACCCATGAAGGGTGTGATGAGATTCGGGAAGAAAGGGAAACTCAGCCCAAGGTACATTGGGCCCTATCAGATCGTCCGCAGGGTAGGCAAGGTTGCCTATGAGTTGGATCTGTCGTCCGATCTGGAGGCAGTGCATCCGGTGTTTCATGTTTCTATGCTGAGGAGATGTATCGGGGATCCATCTAGGGTGCATCCGATTGACGATGTCCAGGTGACCGAGGGGTTATCGTATGAGGAGATTCCCATAGCGATAATCGATCGTCAGGTTAGGCGTCGCGACCAAGGACGTGGCTTCCGTCAAAGTTCTGTGGCGGAACGAGCTCAGGGAGGAGATGACGTGGGAAGCTGAGGAGGACATGAGGCAGAGGTTGTTATACCCCGTATTTCCGGAGTATGTACGTGAGGGCGTACGTACGAAAGTTTGGCCTTGAAAGTTTAAGCCTTGGACGTTTTTATTTGTGCACAACTCACTAAAAGAATCGTTTTCCGACGAAACGTTTCCACAGCTTTCGTAGAGAAAATTCCGGCTATGTCATTTAGTATTTTTGCGGATTTTTCCGAGAGACGAAATATTTTGGACCAACGGGAGGGCAACACTTGTCACCCTCCAATTGGTGGACTTAAAACGTCCATTTGGACGAATTGGACTAAGCTTGGCACGTTTTTTGTGCCTTGCACAAAGTCAAGGAGTTGGTAGGATATTTTGTGTATGGACACTTGCCTAAATCCTCACCCTACACTTGCCTTGCACTTGTCTTAATCTTGTCCATTGGTTGGCCACTTCTTGACCTATAAATACCCCCCTTAAAGATGAAGAGTTCTTCATCCACAAAATACTTCCAAGTCTTGAAAAACCCTCCCCTCTCCCTTGAGCCTTGTTCGTCCAAACACCTTCCCCCCCCCCTTTGAGTAAAGTTGGCCGAGGCTTCCCCCCCCCCCTAGCCTAGCCAAAACCGACCCCCCCTCCCTTGGTAGAAAAGTTGCCTTCTAGTATTGTTATAATGCCCAAAATACCCTAGCCCAAATCCCTTAGTCCTTAGTAGAAGTTGTGAAGAACTTCTAAGGTTTTCTTGGAGCTACCGGAGCGTACAACTTAGGAGCTAAACCTTGCTCAGGCGCGACTTTTATCTTGGATATTATTGGGCTTACCGAGGTAAATAATCCTAACCCTCTTTTGTATTAGAGAATGCATACTGTAGAAGTATAAGAATAAGTATTAAATACTTAGAAGAATATTACAGAATAGAATTGAACTGTTATCACAGTAGAAGGGTTTAAAAGAAGAATAATTGAACTGTACTCACATAGGACTGTTTTCACAGTAGACTCATATAGCTCACCGGGTAGGGTTGTGCTGCCCGACTTTCCGTAGAATTGTGAACCCTCTGTTTAGAATGACCTTCAGAGTAGTCTAGACTTTGATAGATGTCTGTGACTATTATAGGCTGATTCTCTGCGCGCGACATATTCAACTTGGCAGGAGGTTTTCGCCGAGAAGGTATGTGATTCTTCCTAAAGCATGATATTTTAAATATATATATAGTACAGACGCATACGTGTTAATCGAATAATAACTACTACAATGTCTTTCGACTTAAGCTCGAATAATAATTACGGCAATGTCTTGACTTAAGCTCAATAATAAAGATCTTAAAAAGTCTTTCAAAAGAATTATAACACGCTTTGAAAGAAGAAGAATAGTTGTTTTTAAAACACGAAGCTTAAGGGTTATACTAGCTTTATGGGAAGTTACGATAACGGCTTAAGTTTTATAAAAAGGAACAGCATTTACGTGTTTTATAAAGACTTGTATTGATTTCAAAGGTATAATAAGATGGTTTTGTAGTAGACATATTATGATGCTATGTGTTAGTATCTTGTAACGCTTGTGTAAAGAGGTCACCTTACTTATGCTTATGTTGTTTGAACTATAAGTTTGTGTTAGTACTATATCACTTACCTCTTGAGATGATACCGGGTTGTCGCCTCCGACGCGGGTAGACTCAAAGTGTCCGGGACCATGATTCAAGAATACCTACGCGTCCAGGGCCTATGCGAGCTACGAGTTCCGTGTTAGTATGCGGGTTATGCCTCACGCGTCTATGCGCTACGCGACAACGAGTCGGGACGATGCCGAGGGAGTACCCGACGCGGGTTATACCTCACGCGCCTGTGAGTGGCTACGCGACTCGGAGTTCAGGATTAGGCTTGCAGACGATAATACGCGAGTGGCCCGCTTCGATCATTCGCAGCCTAGAAAAGACCTATTACGCTACCTATTGTTGTTTTATTTATGATGTGGCACTATGTGCGCTACATTGGTTGTTTCGCATATTTGTAAACCGGTTTTAAATGATATGATTTCATTTCGTATTTTACGCCACATACTTAGTACCGTTATCGACCTCCTTCTGGGCCGCTCATGCCGCAGTAAGCGGCAGTGCAGATCCGCATCCTGTGGTCTTTGCGTTGGTGTGAGCTCCATCTTCTCGAGGCTCTACTTTGGGGTATGATCTCCTGTAGATAGTTTTGTGCCAGTGGTATGGCGGGCCTGTCCCGCCATAGTTGTATATTTCCCAGAGGTTCAGAGCCATGTTGTACGCTGGATGTAATCGCTAAAACCATGTTTATATATATATATGCCGAAAAGGCGACGTTTTCACATAATCGTGTCTTATTTTACAAATCGTTTCATGTCTTGTTTTATATTCCACTGATTACTGATGTATGACTACTGGGTGCCCGGTAGGCACCAACACGCCCCTGAATGGGTCGTGACAAAAGTGGTATCGTGAGCGATTACTCTGAAAGTGTCTACGCGCATCGTATCTAGTAGAGTCTGATTATCGGTGTTGTGCACCACACCAATAATCGTGAGGCTATAGGATATTTAGGATTGGTTTCATTCTTCTCATTCCGAGATCGTGCTTTAGAGCCGTGTTATAGGTTGGACCCTCTAACGTATTCCTTTCGTAATGCTTATGCCTCCACGTAAGGCAACCCGGCCCGTGGGCAAGGCGCCGAGGAGTCGCTAGCAGACACCCAGAGTCACGAGGCTCGTGCCCGCCTATACCGCAGACGGCGAGTTCTATGACGCCGCCGCCCCAAAGAGACCACAAGACCCACACCTCCCGTCCCACACCAAGGAGGAGTTAGGTACAAGGAGACGGCCCACTATTGGCTAGAGTTGTGGCGACACGAGGATAGGCCGGACGCGGCAGCCCAGCCTCCACCCAGCCCACCGCACTGGTGCACCCGAGGCGTATAGTTTGAGACTACGAGATTTCGAGTTGTAGCCCGCCAGAGTTTTACCGGTCGAGGCGGAGGATGATCCGCAGGAGTTCATCCGCCGCCTTCAGAGGATCACGCGGTGATCAAGGCCTCAGAGACAGAGTCTGTGACCTGGTTCGATCGGCCGCGTGATACCGCAATGATTGGTTTGATTCACGGGAGTTATCCCGGGAGAGCACGCGCCCCCGCCTACTGGGATGAGTTTTGAGGCTTTCCTCACTCACTTCTTGCCTCCAAAGACGGCGAGGCGCGGCCGATAGATTTTTACCGCCGAGGCGCAGAGGACGACCGTCGTGAGTACAATGTCGAAGTTTGATTCATTGGCTCGATATGTCCCAGCCATGGTAGCAGATATGGAGGATAGGTGCACCGCCACGCCACCGCTAGATGATTATATGGTCGAGTCACGTGCGGTGTTTCTCTTCACCGTATGGACATTACCCGCATGCAGTGCTCACGCCTCGATGCGGCGAGCGCAGAGGTCGACGTGGATGACAGATAGAAGAGTAAGGCCGTGACGGAGGGTCTTCTCGTGGCTATCGTGGTGGGCGGCCTCAAGGCAGTTTCAGATTTGCACCACGCCACCAGAGCACTCGCACCGGGCCCTCAAGACACAGAGTATTCGAGGCGTACTGTGGCCCTGTGGTTTCAGACGCCCGCAGTAGCAGAGGTATCGCCGATCGACCACCCCAGTCGGCCGACGCAGATCCCATTACGGGAAGTGTGGTACTACTTTTGAGCTTGTTACGCCAGGCCAGCAGGTCACTTTGCGAGGGACCGTCCGACCGGGCGCTGGTGGTAGGCTCACCTTCAGTTCTCGCTGCCGCTTCATCATCTCCTACGCTACTTGCCCCGAGGGCGTGGTACACGGGTCACAGGTCGCGCGCAGGTCGTGGCTCGTCTCAGCCTAGCGGTCCTCGAACCGCATTTATGCTTTGTCCACCGACAGATCGTGAGGCCTCACCGATGTCGCCATGTACTTTATCGCTTCGGGTTTGATGTGTATGCTTTGATAGATCCGGTTTCTACTCTGTCCTATATATCTCCCCTTGTTGCTAGTAGGATAGGGATAGAGCCTGAGTCCATAGACCCTTTCGAGGTAGCTACGCCAGTGGGTGATTCGGTGGTAGCTCGGCGGGTATATGGAGCTTGTCCTGTGACCATTTACGCCGCCACCAGCCGACTTGATAGAGTTGGAGATGATTGACTTCGACGTGATCATGGGGACGGATTGGCTAGCTTCTTGCTACGCCAATGTAGACTGCAGAGAGAGAGTAGTACGGTTCCAGTTTCCTGAGGAGCCGGTTGTTGAGTGGGAGGAGCACCAGATCGCCGGCGGTAGGTTTATTTCCTACCTCAAGGCTAGGAAGATGGTGCAGGGGTATATCTACCATCTCGCTCGGTGTTTGATATCAAGTCGGTACCAGATTTTCCGCCGCCAGTGGTCGAGAGTTCCCGACGTGTTTCAGACGACCTCCGCATCCTCCCGAGAGGAGATTGAGTTTTGTATAGACATATTGCTGCACACTCGCCTATTTCCATTCCGCCATACGTAATGGCACCGCCGAGTTGAGAGTCAAGGACCGCTTAGGGATTTCTGGAGAAGGGTTTTATCGCACCAAGTGTTTCTCCCCGGGCACCGTATTGTTCGTGAAGAAGAAGGATGGACGCGCATGTGTGTTGACTACAGCACTGAACAAGGTGACCATTAAGAACGATACCCTTCCTGTGATTGATGATTTGTTCGACCAGCCAGGTGGCGCGAGATGTTTCTCCAAGATTGATCTGCTCGCTATCATCAAAGTGCGAAGTCGAGAGGTGGATGTCCCTAGGATCGCATTCGGACCCGACGCATTATGAGTTCGTGGTCATGTCTTTGGGTTGACCAATGCTCCGTGGTATTCATGGATTTGATGAACCGAGTGTTCAAACCATTTTGGACACGCTTGTGATAGTGTTCATTGATGATATCTTGTTTATTCTCGCCAGAGCAGGAGTACGCGGAGCATTTGAGGATCAGGCCGACAGCTTCTCCGACCAAGAATGTACGCCAAGTTTTCCAAATGTGAGTTTTGGTTAACTTCGTCTTTTTCGGGCACATTGTCGGGGCCGATGGTATTCAGTAGATACGCCAAGATCGAGGCGTCCGAGTTAGCCTAGACCTACTACTCCGGCAGAGGTTCGTAGCTTTCGGCCTTGCAGGTTATTATCGCGTTCGTAGAGAAGTTTGCTTCTATCTACGCACTTTGACTAGGCCGACTCGTAGGCGCCAAGTTTCATGGATGATGCTTGGAGCGTGGTTTCCATTGCTGAAAGAGAGATCGACAACCGCCGTTCTTACTTCTTCCAGAGGTCCAGACGGTTATGTTGTGTATTGTGCGCCGCATCGGGCTGGGATGTGTGTTGATGCAGCATGGTAGAGTTATAGCGCACGATCCCGACACCTTAAGAAACACGAGGAACTACCCCACCCATGATTTGGAATCGCAGCGTGATTCACGCCAAGATCTGAGGCACTATTTGTATGGGGTTCACGTGGATATTTATACACCACAAGAGCCTCCAGATATCTTCACCAGAGGAGCCGAACTTACGACAGAGACGGTGGTTAGAGTTGCTTAAGGATTACGATGTTGATATCTGTACCACCCGGGAAGGCCAATGTTGCGGCGTATGCCTTAGTCGTAGGTCGATGGGAGCCTATCGGATGCAAATAGAGAGGAGGGACATGGTTCGTGATTTGCATCGATTAGCGAGCCTTGGTGTCCGCTTGATTGATTCTCGATAGCAGCTGGGTTAGAGTTCGTGAGGTTGCCGAGTCTTCCATCGCCGGCGAGGTGAAGAGGCAACATTCGAGGATCCAGCTTTGACACGTTATCGCGATACGCCTCTTCGTGAGGGCAAGGGTCCTTGAGGTAGCACCTGATGGGTGCTAAGGTTTGAGGGCGTGTGTGTTCCAGATGTTTCGGACTTCGCAGTTAGGTTCTTGAGGAAGCACAAATACAAGCATTTCATCCATCCGTGGTCGACCAAGATGTACCACGACCCAGATCCGTGTATTGGTGGGATGGTTTGAAGAGGACGTTGCAGAGTTCGTAGCTCGTGCCCGTGTTGTCGCGGTGAAGGTAGAGCACCAGAGGCCCGGTGGTTTGTTGCGCACGATAGAGATCCCGACCGAAGTGGGAGGTGATCAACATGGACTTCATCACGGATTACCTCGCACTCGGAGGAGACATGATTCTATATGGGTTATCGCCGACAGTCGACGAAATCGCCCACTTTCTTCCGTCAGACGACTTTTTGGTCGAGGATTATGCGGACTTTACATCCGAGAGATCGCCGATCGCATGGAGTCCCTATTTCGATCATATCGAGAGGAGCCCGCCATTTCGCTAACTTCGAGGTCCTTCCAGAGGAGTTTAGGACGCAGTGAGCTCGAGTATCGCATTTCATCCACGCATTGACGGACAGCAGAGCGCACTATCCAGACTCTCGAGGATACGCCGCGAGCCTGTTATTGACTTCGGTGGTAGTTGGGAGGATCATTTGCCTTTAGTTGAGTTCGCGTATAATAATAGCTACCACTCCAGTATTCAGATGGCGCCTTATGAGGCCTTGTATGAGAGGAAGTGCAGATCGCCTATAGGCTGGTTCGATGTGGGCGAGGTGCAGTTAGTGGGACCAGATTTGGTGCAGCAGGCAGTGGATAAGGTGAAGCTTATCCGAGAGCAGATATTGACACCGAGTCGATGTAAGTCGATGCAGATCATCGTCGCGGCATCCGAGTTTGAGGTTCATGATTGTGTTTTCCTAGCGTGTCACCCATGGCGGTGTGATGAGATTCGGAAGAAGGGAAACTCACCAAGGTACATCGGTGACGATTGTCCGCAGGTAGGCAAGGTTGCCTAGCGAGTTGATCTGTCGTCCGTCCGAGGCAGTGCATCCGTGTTTCATGTTTCTATGTTGAGAGATGTATCGGGATCCATCTAGAGTGCATCCGATTGACGATGTCCAGTGTGAGGGGTTATCGTGATGAGAGATTCCATAGCGATAATCGATCGTCAAGTTAGGCGTCATGACGGCGACGTGGCTTCCACAAAGTCTTGTGGCGAACGAGCTCAGTGAGGAGATGACGGGAAGCCGAGAGGACATGAGGCAGAAGTATCTCACCTATTCCCACACCTCCGTGTAATTCACTTTCCTACTTGTAAATCTTCATTATCGCTTTTGCAAGTGTTGTTCTCGCGTGTGGCATTTGCAATCGCTTAAGTTATGAAGAATCTTATCGTTAATCGTCTTGGGAAGGAACATTCGGACGAATGTTTCGGCGAGGAGAATGTTATACCCAGATTTCGAGTATGACGAGGGCGCACGCATTTAAAGTTTGGCCTTGAAAGTTTAAGCCTTGGACGTTTTTATTTGTGCACAACTCACTAAAAGAATCGTTTTCCGACGAAACGTTTCCACAGCTTTCGTAGAGAAAATTCCGGCTATGTCATTTAGTATTTTTGCGGATTTTTCCGAGAGACGAAACATTTTGGACCAACGGGAGGGCAACACTTGTCACCCTCCAATTGGTGGACTTAAAACGTCCATTTGGACGAATTGGACTAAGCTTGGCACGTTTTTTGTGCCTTGCACAAAGTCAAGGAGTTGGTAGGATATTTTGTGTATGGACACTTGCCTAAATCCTCACCCTACACTTGCCTTGCACTTGTCTTAATCTTGTCCATTGGTTGGCCACTTCTTGACCTATAAATACCCCCCTTAAAGATGAAGAGTTCTTCATCCACAAAATACTTCCAAGTCTTGAAAAACCCTCCCCTCTCCCTTGAGCCTTGTTCGTCCAAACACCTTCCCCCCCCCCTTTGAGTAAAGTTGGCCGAGGCTTCCCCAGCCTAGCCAAACCGACCCCTCCATTGGTAGAAAAGTTGCCTTCTAGTATTGTTATAATGCCCAAAATACCCTAGCCCAAATCCCTTAGTCCTTAGTAGAAGTTGTGAAGAACTTCTAAGGTTTTCGAGCTACCGAGCGCATAACTTAGAGCTAAACCTTGCTCAGGCGCGACTTTTATCTTGGATATTATTGGGCTTACCGAGGTAAATAATCCTAACCCTCTTTTGTATTAGAGAATGCATACTGTAGAAGTATAAGAATAAGTATTAAATACTTAGAAGAATATTACAGAATAGAATTGAACTTATCACAAAGCAGGCGGTTTAAAAGAAGAATAATTGAACTGCATCACATAGACTGCTTTCACAAAGACTCATATAGCTCACCGGGTAGGGTTGTGCTGCCCGACTTTCCGTAGAATTGTGAACCCTCTGTTTAGAATGACCTTCAGAGTAGTCTAGACTTTGATAGATGTCTGTGACTATTATCTTAAAAAGTCTTTCAAAAGAATTATAACACTGTTTTGAAAGAAGAAGAATAGTTGTTTTTAAAACACGAAGCTTAAGGGTTATACTAGCTTTATGGGAAGTTACGTATAACGGCTTAAGTTTTATAAAAAGGAACAGTTTACTTATGTGTTTTATAAAAGACTTGTATTGATTTCTGAAAGGTATAATAAGATGGTTTTGGTGAGTAGACATATTATGATGCTATGTGTTAGTATTTTGTAACGTTTGTGTAAAGAGGTTAGTCTTACTTATGCTTATGTTGTTTGAACTATAAGCTGTTGTGTTAGTACTATATCACTTACCTCTTGAGATGATACCGGGGTTGTCGCCTCCGACGCGGGTAGACTCGGTGATCCGGGACCATGATTCAAGAATACCTCACGCGGTCCAGGGGCCTGTGCGCGAGCTACGAGAGTTCCGTGTTAGTATGCGGGGTTATGCCTCACGCGATCATGTGGCCATGCGCGGACAACGAGTCCAGACGACGCCGAGGAGTAGCTACCCTCGATGCGCGGGTTATACCTCACGCGGGCCTGTGTGAGTGGCCCACGCGACTCGAGTTCAGATTAGGCTTGCAATGATAATACTGCGAGTGGCCCCGCTTCGATCATTCGCGGCTAGAAAAGACCTATTACGCTTACCTATTGTTGCTCTTATTTATGATGGCACTATGCGCTACATTCGTTGTTTCGTGCATATTTGTAAACTGGTTTTAAAATGATATGATTTCATTTCAGATTTTACTGCTTCACATACTTAGTACTGTAATCGACTCCTTCTGGGCCGCGCTCATGCCGCAGGCGGCAAGCAGTGCTAGATCCGCATCCCAGTGGTCTTTGCGTTGGTGTCGAGCTCCATCTTCTCCGAGGCTCTACTTTTGGGTATGATCTCCACTGTAGATAGTTTTGTATGTCAGGTATGGCGGGGCCTGTCCCGCCATAGTTGTATATTTCAGAGGTTCAGAGCCATGTTATGCAGTTGGGATGTAATCGCTAAACCATGTTTATATATATATATGCCGAAAGGCGACGTTTTCTCACATAACTGTGTCTTATTTTACAAACTGTTTCATGTCTTGTTTTATATTCCGCTGATTACTCTGATGTATGACTACTTGGGTGCCCCGGTAAGGCACCAGTCACGGGCCCCGGAATGGGTCGTGACAGAGGTATCCTCACTTATTCCCCACACCTCCAGGTAACTTACTTTCCTATTTGCTGGTTTTTAATTATCGTTTATACCTAAGTGTTGTTTTGTGGCCGTATGTGGCATTTGCAATTGTTTAAGTTATGAAGAACCTTATCGTTAACTGTCTTGGGAAGGAACATTCGGGACGAATGTTTCTAAGGAGGGGAGAATGTTATACCCCGTATTTCCAGCGTATGTACGTGAGGGCGTACGTACGAAAGTTTAGCCTTAAAGTTTAGGCATGGCACGTTTTTTGGGCACAACTCACTCAAGGAATCGTTTTCCGACGAAACGTTTTACAAGACTCGCGTAGGATAAATTCCGGCTATGCCATTTCTAATTTTTGCGGATTTTTCCGAGAGACGAAACATTTTGGACCAACGGGAGGGCGACACTTGTCACCCTCCAATTGATGGACTTGAGGCGTCAATATGGCCGATTGGAGTGCCAATTTTGTCATGGAGTTGGTAGGATATTTTGTGTGCAAGTTGGCTAGGTACACTTGCCCAAATCTTGGCCTTACACTTGCCTAGCACTTGGCTAAATCTTGGCCATTGGTTGGCCACTTCTTGACCTATAAATACCCCCCTTAAGATGAAGAGTTCTTCATCCACAAACAAGCTTTCCATGTCTTGAAATTCCCTCCCCTCTCTTGTTAAGTTTTCGTCCAAACACCCTCTCCCCCTCTAGCCTAAGTGGCCCTTGGCCGAGGCAACCCCCCTAGCCTAGCCGAAACCTACCCCCCCTCCCTTGGTAGAAAAGTTGCCTTCTAGTATTGTTATAATGCCTAAAATACCCTAGCCCAAATCCCTTTGTACTTTAGTAGAAGTTGTTGGAAACTTCTAAGGGTCCTTGGAGCTATCGGAGCGTTCAGACTAGGAGCTAAACCTCGCTCAGGATCGACTTTTATCTAGGATATTATTGGGCTTACCGAGGTAAATAATCTTACCCTTCTTTCATAATTAGAGAATACATACTGTAGAAGTATAAGAATAAGTATAAATACTTAGAAGAATATTACAGAATAGAATTGAACTGTTATCACAGTAGAAGGGTATAAAAGAAGAATAATTGAACTATACTTACATAGGACTGTTTTCACAGTAGACTTATATAGCTCACCGGGTAGGGAAGTGCTGCCCGACTTTCCGTAGAATTGTGAACCTCTGCTTAGAATGACCTGCAGTAGTCTAGACTTTGATAGATGTCGTGACTATTATAGGTCGATTCTCACAAGGACATATTCGACTTGGCAGGTGGATTTCGCCAAGAAGGTATGTGATTCTTCCTATACTCTTAAGCATGATATTTTAAATATATATATAGTACGGTAGACGTACGCGTGTTAACTGAATAATAACTTCGGCAATGTCTTTTGACTTAAGCCTAAATAATACTTACGGCAATGTCTTGCGACTTAAGCCTGAATAATAAAGATCTTAAAAAGTCTTTCAAAAGAATTATAAAACAGTTTTGAAAGAAGAAGAATATTTGTTTTTAAAAACAAGAAGCTTAAGGGTTATACTAGCTTTATGGGAAGTTAAGTATAACGGCTTAAGTTTTATAAAAAGGAACAGTTTACTTATGTGTTTACAAAAGACTTGTATTGATTTCTGAAAGGTATAATAAGATGGTTTTGATAAGTAGACATATTGTGATGCTATGTGTTAGTATCTTGTAACGTTTGTGTAAAGAGGTCAGTCTTACTTATGCTTATATTGTTTAAACTATAAGCTGTTATGTTAGTACTATATCACTCACCTCTTGAGATGATACCGGGGGTTAAGCTGCCCTCCGATGCGGGTAGACTTCAAAGGTCCAGGACCATGATTCGAGAATACCTCACGCGGTCCGGGGCCTATGCGAGCTACGAGTTCCGTGTTAGTGTGGGTTATTCCTCATGCGGTCTATGTGGACATGCGGACAACGAGTCCAGGGGCGATGCCGAGGAGTAGCACCGATGCGGGTTATACCTCACGCGGGCCTATGTGAGTGGCCTATGCAGACTACGAGTCGTGATTAGGCTTGCACGATAATATGGGCGAGTGGCCCTGCTTCGATCATTCGCAGCCTAGAAAAGACCTGTTACAGTTTACCTATTGTTGCTCTTGTTTATGATGTGGCACTATGTGCGGTTACATTGGTTGTTTCGTGCATATTTGTAAAATTGGTTTTTAAAGTAATATGATTTCATTTAAGTACTTTACAGTTTCACATACTTGGTACCTGTTGTATCGACTCCTTCTGGGGCTGCGTTCATGCCGCAGTAAGGCAAAGCGGTGCTAGATCCACATCCTTAGGATCTTTGCTTGCGTCGTGAGCTCCATCTTCTCCGGAGGCTCTACTTTTGGGTATGATCTCCCTGTATTGTAGATAGTTTTGTACATTCAGGGTATGGCGGGGCCCTGTCCCGCCATAGTGGTTTACTTCTTTAGAGGTCTGTAGTCCTATTGTACATTTGGGATGTAACTGCAAAACTTGGTTTATATATATTATGCCGAAAGGCGACTTTTCTCATATAAACTGTGTCTAAATTTTCATTGATTCATGTCTTGTTTATATTCCGCTGATTTTCTCTGATGTATGACTACTTGGGTGCCCGGGTAAGGCACCAGTCACGGGCCCCAGAACGGGTCGTGACAGTAACCCTGCTAGCCTTTTCCACCATCCAAGTAGAATATGCTACTCGTAGTACTTCAACCTATAAAGGCCACAAAACGTCTATCAACTTCTAGATTCCTTCGTAGAACATTTCTAAATACAAAGTTCCATATTCTACGGAAAATTCAAAGACTCTCCCCGCAACCACATAAATCTCCTCCTCCAACAAAGCCCGCTACTAAGCCAACAACTCCAAAAGGGGGGGTTTACACGTCTAACCGGACGTGTACAACACTGCCCCACAATAATACTACAAGTCTACTGTAAATACAGTCCAATGTAAATACAGTTCAATTCTTTATAAACATCCTTCCAGTATATCTTATACTCAATTCTAAATTACTACAATATGTAATATCCAACTACAATAGAGGGACATAGATCATTACCTCGATAAGCCCAACATTATCCAAGATTATAAGTCGATCCTGAGCAACGCTTAGCTCCAATTCCTTATGCTCCAACCCGCTCCGAGCAACCCTTAGAAGTTTCTAAACAACTTCTCTTCAAGATCCAACTCCAAAAAGTGAAGAACACTTAGGCTCAAACTATGGCAAGTTTCGGCCAAGGTAAGGTTTCTAGGCTAGGGGTGTGAAATATTTTCCAACTCTTGGTACACAATCTTCCTAACACTCTAAGGAAGAACACTTAAAACTTTAAGAATTTTTGGACAACTTTAGCTCACAATTTCAGCCCATGGCCGAGAGCTCACAAGGAAAGGGGAGGGAATTTTTCAAGACTTGGAAACTCTCTAAGTGTGGATGAAGAAGTCTTGCATTAAGGGGGGTATTTATAGAGAAATCAATGGCCAAGATCTAGGCAAGTGTATGGTGAAGATTGGGTCCAAGTGTGTGGGTAATTTGCCAACCAAATGTCCACCACAAAAATGGGACAAGTGGCTTGCCACTTGTCCCCAAAAACGCCCGTCAGTGTCATGCTGGTCCTCTAATTTTTCGGCCAACGAGCCACTGGGGTGCCATGTGTGCCCCTACTCGTCCAAAATATTTCATCTTCCGAAAATATCCGTAATGCCAAAAATCCGAAAATAAAGTGGGCCCCACAAACCGTAAATTCCTCCCGTGGGCCCCACGTGACCGATTCCGGAAATAAAATTCCATAATTTTCAAAAATTCCAAAAAGTCCGAATACCATATCTGGAAATCCAATTCCCTTTAACGAACATTTTTCCTTCACAAAATCCGGAATCTTTTCCGTCGAAAAATCACATCTTTCTTCCTTTCCAATTTTTTTGTCGTATTCTCGTACGTACGTCCTCACATACATACCCTGGAACTACGGGGTGTAACAGAAATCTTGTCTAACTCTTGGTTAATAATCTTCCTAACACATTAAGGAAGAACACTTATAAGTTTAAGAATTTTTGGACAACATTTGGTTGTGGAGTGGGTGGGGACGAAATCAAGATAGAGAAGGAGGGAGAGGAAATGCTTTTCAAGTCTTGTAATATGTTAAGTGTGGCTGATTTTCATCCATTAAGGGGGTTTATATAGCACAACCAAGGGTTGAGATTAACACATGTGTAAGGTAGAGATCATATGTGAATGTTCCTTCCCACACTTGTCTTACAAAAGTCATGCAAGACCATGCAAGACTTGACCATGCAAGACTTGCCCACTAATGTCACAAAAATCGTCCAACATAGGCCATGCCAATGCCATGCAAGACTTTTGGCCACTTGTCTTGCCCACTTGTCCACCCATTTTCGTCCACATGGCTCAATCTAGGGGTGACACTTGTCGCCCTCCTATTGGTCCAAAATATTTAATCTCTCGGAAAAATTCCATAATCGTAAAAATGTTGAAAACGTAAAATTTCCTTCACCAGGTTCGGAATAATTTCCGTCGGAAAACAATTCTTTCATTCTTACCCTAATTAGGGCGTATACATTCGTACGTACGTCCTTATATATATACTCCGGAACTACGGGGTATAACATTCTCCCCCCCTTAGAAACATTCGTCCCGAATGTTCCTTCTAAGTCTCAAAACATACCTGTGCCGGTATAGTCTTCCCTTTATTCTTACGAAATCAATTATGCCACTCATGGCCATAATACCACGTACGCGCAAAAACTCATATCCGAGCCAATGAAGAATCATCTCTACAGCGTATACAACACTATTGGCTCCACCCATGGTCCAAAGGATACTTTCTCCACATCCTTACTTATAAAAAGAACACTTCCATCTTCTTAACACATCTTCGCCTCTTTTCTTACTCGTCGTACCCTCCTTGTACACTCGAACTCTTCCTAATATACGTATCACATGTCCGCATTACTTCGCTTTTAAAATCTCGGGGTTACTATCCTTAACTTGGTCGTCATTAACTGGGAACACTCTGGATGGATCTCCGATACTCTTCCGAATTATAGCAACATGAAAGACCGGACGTACTGCCTCTTAAGTCGGACGGTAGTGCTAACTTATAGGCAACCTGGCCTATTCTACAAACGATCCGAAAAGGCCCAAAGTACCGCTAAGTTTCCTTGCTTTCCAAATCTCGCCACACCCTTCCGGTGGTACCTTCAAGACCCACCGTCAACTTGAACTCCAAGTGTCGACGCCAATTATCCGCAAGACTTTTGTTGACTCTGAGCTGCTAATAACCTTCTCTGGATAAGCTTCGCCTTATCCTCATTCTTGCTGAATCAAGTATGGACCAACTATCTGAACCTTGCCAACATCGAACCAATCGACCGGCAACCTATACTTCCGCCCATACAAGGTTTCATAAGGCGCCATCCGAACACTGAAATGGTAGCTATTATAATACCTACTCAACACGAGGCAAATAATCCTCACCACTCCCTTGAAATCAAAACACCGGCCCGAACCTATCCTCAAATATCCGTACAACGCTACCGTTTGTCCGCCTACCGAGGTGAATGCACATCGAGACTCACCTGAGTTCCTATCCCCGCCTGGTAAAACCTCAAAAAAAATGAGAAAAAACCGTAAACTGGGCTCCACTGCCTGTCATAAAATAAAAGTAGGAACCCCGTGCAGCCTTACAACCTTCCTGATATAAAACATCTTGCATAACCCTCCGCCGAGTAAACAGTCCTGACTGAAAGACAAGATGGGCTGACCTCATCGGCCCGACTACTGGTCGAACGCATCCCCGAACTCGTACGATGGTTACCTAAACCTGGGCCTAACACCCTTGTGACCTTCTCATCTAGAGGGACCACCTCAAACTGACCCCACCACATTCCGGGCTGCGGGTTGACCCGCGATATGGCCTCAACCCGACCCACTTCGTACTAAACTCTTGTTCCCGGTCCGGAACAATCTCAATATTCAGGTCATGAAAGCTACCACTTCTATCTCAAACTACCCATGGATTTATCACACAAATACTCCACGTATACTATGCACTCCGACAAAGACTAACCGTAAAATCTTTTACTCAAGACGGCCTTACATCTAAGGTCTCGGTCTCAACTGTTATAAATTCTAAGGCTCAAAATTTCCCTGCCCCTAAACTTACCTTTTCAACTAACCATGTTCTCTAAATCACAATTTTACACTAAGCTTATCCCAACATAACACTTAACATTAGGTCATCATATCACGCATACTAGTCTCTAGAGGGTTAAGGATATACCTGCAACTACTGCTTCACTTCCCTTTGTCGCTCTTAATCAAAATCCTGCTCACGGGCGCATAGTTATAAGGTGATGAACCACCACCGATCCCGAAGGCCGAGTCAGAATATCCGCGCCACCGGTTGGACAATTTCGCAAAAATGGCCCTTCGCCGCAAGCATAACAAGCCGGGCGAGTAGTACGACACTCCCACAATGACACCTACCACAACGCCACACCGAAAGCGGGGGTGGCCTCTCTCGCTAACACCACTTCCTCCGAACCATCAATCCGAATCGCCGAGTCATCCCACCGGCTTCTCCTTCGGGACATTCTCTCACATGGCTCGACGGCCGCAGTAAAACAGCATTAGTAAAAGACAACATTTCCTGAATGACGCCACCACATAGTGAACACGGAGGGAAATCAACTGGCCGGCTAGAACCTATGTAAATCAGGAACTAAAACTCGGAGCTCACTCAACTCCTCGATACTCAACGCCCCAAGCTCGCGAGGACTACTCGAATCGGAGGGGCATAACTAGTTCTGGCCGAGGCTGCCGCCGAAAGTCACCAAAGGACCGTTGTCTCGCCCTCTTCTCGGTCTCGTTATTCCGTCGATCTCTACATTCTCGCCGCTGCGCATAAGCTCGCACGGCAATGTCCATGCTCGATCAAGAGCTACTCTTGTACACCCTTTACTAGATAATCGTCTAGACCCGTGATATATCGCGCACTATATACTCTCTTTGCTAAAATCCTAGCTAGTAATCGAGCCATCCTTTGTAATTCATACTCGCTTCCCTGCCGCGAATCAAGGCTCATATACCGGCCGCAGAGGGAATCGCCGCCGTTAAACTCTCTGGGCCGGGCGACGCCACGTAACTCTCTAAATGAAGCACCACCTCGTGTGATGGTTGGGCTCGTGCCCTGCATTCTCGTGTGCTACTAGCGCTTCTCGCCGCTTTGCTCTTCGGGCCTGGTTGCCTTGCGTGGAGGCATAACTGGTAAAAAGAAGTACGTCAGAGGGGTCCAACTTATAACACACCTCTAAGGCACGATCTCAGAGTGAGAAGAATGGAAACCAATCCTAAATGTCTCGCAGCCTCCCGACATAGATGTGGTGCACAACACACCGATAATCAAGACTTACTAGACACGGTCAGACACTTTCCGAGGAGTAATCGCTCGATACCACTTTTGTCACGACCTCGCCGGGCGTGGATCGTGCCTTACCCGCACCCAAGTAGATATACATCGAGTAACCAAATGGAATATAAAAACAAGACATGAAACAATAAAGAGTAAGAACAGTCTAACTAAGAAAATGTCGCTTTCGGCATGTATATATAAAACTAAACTTGAACAGCATCCTTTACGAACCCCGCCACAACAAGATTCATGCACTTCTAAGAATGTAACCACAACTATGACGGACAGTGCCCGCCATACCCCGAATGTACAAGTACCTACAATGACAGGACTATACCAAAGACAAAGCCTCCGAGAAATGGAGCTTTCCAAAATCGAACAGTGATCCTAAGAGTGCGGATCGCCAGTTAATGCACTCAACTCGCAGTATGAACGCAGCTCAAGGAGGTCGATAACAGGTATCAAGTATGTGAAACTGAAAATACTGTAAATGAAATCATAATAGTTTATATAAAGCAGGAGACATGTATGACAATCAAAGAAATGTGTTTCACAAATCCCGGCTATCAACAAGAGTAATGAACATCAACATTGTTTCTAAAAAGATACCATTTCACAATCTAAAACAATCGTGTCAAGTCAGGGACTCACGCCCTCAAAGTCATCACTCAAAATATAACAATGGGTCTCACGCCCACAACATCAATCACGCCCGTGGAATTCCTTCCATCACGGCCTATGATATAACAATACCAGGGAGTACACATGAACATCAGGCCCTACCTGTGCCATAAAACCGTACGGGGCAAGTACGAAGGCTAACTACCAGATACCTCCTGCATCACGACAATGACCGGCAACGAAAGCCAACTACCGGATACCAAAGCCGCACTAACAATACTATACAACTATACCACGGCCGACCGGCAAGTGACGGCTAACTACCGATACCTCGCATCACGACAATGACCGGCAAGTACGAGCCAACTACCGTGATACCTCCTGATCACGAGACTTCGCCATAACACCGACCGGCAAGTACGAAGGCTAACTACCAGATACCTCCTGCATCACGACAATTACCGGGGCAAGTACGAAAACCAACTACCAGATACCAGCCTGCATCAGTAAACCTCATGGAGAGCTAGTCTATGGAACAACACTATCAACAGGGAACGAACACTCATCATGGCCGCATACCCGTGGACCATCCATCGAGAGACACGGTAACATAAGGATACCACACTTGCATAACAAGGCTATCACAACAATCATAGGCAAGTTACTCACACTCAAGGTACTTTCATTTTATGCCAAAAATCTGGGTTTTAACCCCGAAGTACTACATACTTCCATTCTTTCAAAAAGACATCCTTTTCTTTTACGAAAGTCATACGATACCCGTAGTATCAAAATAGAGTAACCATCATTTTAAGTAAATCCAAAACAATTTCCATACCTTCTTTTTAAACCATCTTAAGACAAAAATATGTCTTTCCTTTAAACCAACATACTTCAAATTCTCAAGTCTCTGTTCTTTTAGAAAATAAGTTCCTTACTTTGGAATTTAAGAAAAATCAATACTTGTTATTAATGACTTTAGTAAGGCAACCGTGATCTAGGAAATGTAATACAATTTTGTCTTATCTTAGCTTCTATGCAGATGGAGGGTTTCTACTTGTTTTAATATAATTAATTATTTGTCAATATATTTTCCTTTATAAACGCTGCAGTGGGATGTTCGATATTTATTCTCATTTCCGCAATCGATATAGCATTATCATTCGAAACCAAGTACTTATTACTCACGAATGAGGTTTCACAACTTTCCACACAATTCAAGTTCTTCACATATTAAATCAAGTCAAATATGAGTCAAGTCTCTTATCTTTTTTTAAAAATCAACAAACCATTCCTTTACTTACATAAAGTTGTTATAATTAACTTCACATAAAGCCATTATAACACTTTATGTTTTAAATAAACCAAATTCATTTTACACACGTACGTCTACCGTACTATATATATATTTCGCAAATATCATGCTAGAAGAGATAGGAAGAGGTTCACATACCTCGCGACGATTATCGACTATTAGCAAAACGCTCCCAAGTACTATAACCTTGCTAGCCTTTTCCACCCTTCAAGTAGAATACGCTACTCGTTGTACTTCCACCTATAATGGCCACGAAACGTCCATTAACCTCTAGATCTCTTCGTAGGATATTTCTAAGAACAAGTTCCATATCCTACGGAAAATTCGGCAACACCTCCCCCGTTTCTACTCAATTTCCCATCTTTTCCAAGGCGCGATAACCGTGATTAACCTACTATAATTAAGGTGCAATAATACTGAAATCTAAAGAAGGGGATAACACGCCCAAACGGAACGCGATTAACAATCTCTCCTTCATAATAATAATAAGTAAAGAAGGGGATAACACGCCCAAACGGTAACGCGGTTTACTATCTCCCTTCATAATAACAATAAGTAAAAGAAGGGGATAACACGCCCAAACGGAACGCGATTAACAATTTCTCCTTCATAACAATAATAACTAAAGAAGGGGATAACACGCCCAAACGGAACGCGATTAACAATCTCTCTTTCATAATAATAATAAGTAAAAGAAGGGGATAACACGCCCAAACGGTAACGCGGTTTACTATCTCCCTTCATAATAACAATAAGTAAAGAAGTCCAAAGTAAAAAGTCCAAAGTAGATACGGTCCTTAAGTTGGGGTCCTTGGCCAACTTTTACAATAATACTTATCCAATTACTTCATTAGTCCTTCAACTTATATTCCAATCTTTATATAAGTTATAGTTTCCTTGTTGTTAACTTCTTAGCAAGTAATGGATAAATTTTTCCATTTTAATGGCTAACATGCCAATTCTCTTTTTAATATCTTAACAAGATCCAAATCTTTCTTTATATCTCATAGTCCATAATATACTTCCAATATATGTATAATATCCATATATACATAATAATCAAATTCACAATGAGGTTAAGGTTCATTACCTCAAGATAGTCCAAAAAACGTGACTGTCCAGATTTTTAGCTACTGCTTTGTCAGCTGAACTTGCAACGTCGATAACTCTCTACTCCAGTGTCCTATCGACGAGTGGTTGGTTGCGTTGGAAAGTAGACTCGACGAACTTCATTTTAGGCTTTTGAAACACCCAAAAAATCCTTATATGCTAGGAGATATTCCCCTTCCAAACTTGACTAAGAATCTGCCCAAAACAGTTTCGAAAACCTGCCTACTCTCGGCCAAGGGGAGTTTTTTGGAGGCTAGGGGTGTGAAATCTTGTCTAACTCTTGGTTAATAATCTTCCTAACACATTAAGGAAGAACACTTATAAGTTTAAGAATTTATGTACAACATTTGGTTAGGGGAGGGGGGGGGGGGGTTGGACGAAATCAAGATAGAGAAGGAGGGAGAGGAAATGCTTTTCAAGTCTTGTAATATGTTAAGTGTGGCTGATTTTCATCCATTAAGGGGGTTTATATAGCACAACCAAGGGTTGAGATTAACACATGTGTAAGGTAGAGATCATATGTGAAGGTTCCTTCCCACACTTGTCTTACAAAAGCCATGCAAGACCATGCAAGACTTGACCATGCAAGACTTGCCCACTAATGTCACAAAAATCGTCCAACATAGGCCATGCCAATGCCATGCAAGACTTTTGGCCACTTGTCTTGCCCACTTGTCCACCCATTTTCGTCCACATGGCCCAATCTAGGGGTGACACTTGTCGCCCTCCTATTGGTCCAAAATATTTAATCTCTCGGAAAAATTCCATAATCGTAAAAATGTTGAAAACGTAAAATTTCCTTCACAAGGTTCGGAATAATTTCCGTCGGAAAACAATTCTTTCATTCTTACCCTAATTAGGGCGTATACATTCGTACGTACATCCTCATGTATATACTCCGGAACTACGGGGTATAACACCATCTTAAAACCAATGATAAAACCATTTCTTCATTTTCATAAAGTCGTTATAACTAACTCCCCATAAAGCTAGTATAACACTTAAAACTTTTTATGAAAACCAAGTATTACTTTTCTTCCAAAATGATTCATAACTCTTTTTGAAATATTCAAGATTCTTATTAATTAGAACTCAAGTCCAAAGACATCAAGGTAAAGCCAAATTTAGTTTAACACACGTACGTCTACCGTACTATATATATTTCACAAATATCATGCTCAAAGAGATAGGAAGAATCACATACCTCCTCGGCTAAATTCACTTGCCAAGTCGGATATGTCGCGCGCAGAGTGTCAACCTATAATAGTCAAAGCACGCCTTATCAACTTCTAGTTCTATGTAGAATTCTTCTAAGTAAGATCTTTTATTCTACGGAAAATTGGGCAGCACCTCCCCCGTTTCTACTCAATTTTCCACCTTTTCCAAGGCCCGGTCATAGTAACCAACATGCCATAAATAAGGCGCAATAATTCCGAAATTTAAAGAAGGGGATCACACGCCCAAACGGAACGCGATTAACAATCTCTCCTTAAAAACAACAATAACTAAAGAAGGGGATAACATGCCCAAACGGAACGCGATTAACAATCTCTCCTTCATAACAATAACAATAATTAAGAAGGGATAACACGCCCAAACTAACGCGATTAACAATCTCTCCTTCATAACAATAACTAAAGAAGGGGATAACACGCCCAAACGGAATGCGATTAACAATCTCTCCTTCATAACAATAACAATAATTAAAGAAGGGGATCACACGCCCAAACGGAACGCGATTAACAATCTCTCCTTCATAACAATAACTAAAGAAGGGGATAACATGCCCAAACGGAACGCGATTAACAATCTCTCCTTCATAACAATAACAATAATTAAAGAAGGGGATCACACGCCCAAACGGAACGCGATTTAACAATATTCCCCTTAACAAAAATGTAAATACAGTCCAAAGTAAATACGGTCCAAAGTAAATACGGTCCAAAGTAAATACGGTCCTTAAGTTGGGGTCCTTGGCCAACTTTTATAATTTTACTTATCCAATTACTTCATTAGTCCTTCAACTTATATTCCAATCTTTATATAAGTTATAGTTCCTTTGTTGTTAACTTCTTAGTAAGTAATGAATACATTTTTACCATTTTAATGGCTAATATGCCAATTCTCCTTTTAACATCTTAACAAGATCCAAATCTTTCCTTATGTCTCATACTTCATAATGTACTTCCAGTATATGTATAATATCCATATATACATAATAATCAACTTCACAAAGAGGTTAAGGTTCATTACCTCAAAATAGCCCAAAAAACGTGATTGTCCAGATTTTTAGCCACTGCTTCGTCAGCTGAACTTGTAACGTCGATAACTCTCTACTCCAGTGTACTATCGACGAGAGTTTTGTTGCGTTGGAAACTAGACTCGACGAAATTCATTTTGGGCTTTTGAAACACCCAAAAACTCCTAATATGCTAGGAGATATTCCCTTCCAAATATGACTAAAAATCTGTCCAAAACAGTCCCGAAAATCTGCCCACTCTCGACCAAGGGGGGGGGGGTTTGAGGCTAGGGATGTGAAATCTTGTCTAACTGTTGGTTAATAATCTTCCTAATACATTAAGGAAGAACACTTATAAGTTTAAGAATTTTTGGACAACATTTGCTCAAGAAAAAGGGGGTGGGACGAGAGCAACAAGGGAGGAGAGGAAAGTATTTTCAAGTGTTGAAATGTTCTAAGTGTGGAAGATTTTCATCAACTAGAGGGGTTTATATAGGACAACCAAGGGTTAGGATGAAAACATGTGTATGGTATAGATTGTTTGTGTAGGTTCCTTTCTCCACTTGTCCCACAAATGCCATGCAAGACTTTGACCATTTGACTAGCCCACTACTATGAAAAAAACGTCCACTTAGTCTTGCAAATGCCATGCAAGACTTTGTCCACTTGTCTTGCCCACTTGGGGTGACACATGTCGCCCTTCTATTGGTCCAAAAAATTTTATCTCTCGGAAAAATTCCATAATTGAATAAAATATCGAAAACGTAAAATTTCCTTCACAAGGTTCGGAAATATTTTCCGTCGGAAACAATTCTTTCATTCTTTCCCTAATTAGGGTTTATACATTCGTACGTACGTCCTTACATACATACTCCGGAACTACGGGGTATAACACATGGCTACTTGAGTAAGATTGTTATAAATAAGTATAACTTATTCACAAGGCACCAAAGTATATGTTACTTAATTTAAAAGAGTTTACGTATGAAGTTTTAAGACTACGAACCTCAAATTCTTAAAAGGTTAAGAAACTTTATTTTTCAAGTTATGGGACTTGATTCTTAAAGGAAGAAATGAATTGATTTAAAAGTATAGAATACTTGATTTGGAAAGTATTGATTTCTTGCCATTCTAAAGTTAAGAAGCTTGATTTCTAAAGTTAAGAAGCTTGATTTCTAAAGTTAAGAAGCTTGATTTCTAAAGTTAAGAAGCTTGATATTCTAAGTTAAGAAACTTGTTTTCTTAAAAGTTAAGAGACTTGAAGTATTTTGAAAGCTATGTGATTTGATTTGAAAGTATAAGTCTCTTGGTGATAAAATGAATGAATTTGTCTAAGACATAAAGAGTTATAACGACTTTATGGGAAGTTGGTTATAACAACTTTATGGAAGATTAAAAGAATGGTTTTCTTCAGTAATGAAAGCAAAGAAATGACTTGAAATAAAGAAGGGCAAATTGTTTTAAAGGTACCAATTGCTTAAGGTTTTTAAGAAAGAAGTCACTTGATTTAGAAGCCTATAAATGTATTTCTAAAAGGTATTGTGACTTGTCTTGAAAAGTATATATGACTTGATACTACAGTTATTAGTATCTTGGAAGTTTTATTTGAAAAAGAGTCATTTTAAAGGAGTAGAGGTACGTAGTACGTTGGGTTAAATTCCCGGATTTTAGAAGGACATGTTGTGCCTTAAGTAAACTAAAATGAGAGTGTATATGAACAAGCTAATAAGAAGTTAGAGGATTTCTTAACTTGCTTATGTTATGTATGATAAGCCGGTAGTTCTTATGTTATGTATGATTGCAGGGTAAGAGAATAAATGCGGGGTAAACCCCCAAGACGTTATACCACCTTCTGAGTATGATTGCAGGGTTAGAGTATAAATGCGGGGTAAACCCCCAAGACGGTATACCACCTTCTGAGTATGATTGCAGGGTAAGAGTATAAATGCGGGGTAAACCCCCAAGACGTTGTACCACCTTCTGAGTATGATTGCGGGGTAAACCCCCAAGACATTATACCACTCCATGGATTTGCTACCCATGATGCGAGGAATACCTCATGCGGGTCCATACGGCCCTTGCGGGTGAAATAGTCCCAGGAGTAGGATTGCTAAATCATACTATGGGCAGGTGACCCTAAGTTGATCATAAGCTTCCTATTTTTATGCAGTATACCTTTATGGGCAGACTTATGTGATTTTATCGCGTCCCAGTTGGGCGAAAGATAGGCGTCCTCCAAAGGCGGATTAGGTTATGAAATATACGTAAGTTATATGTTTATGAACTTGATGATTTTTCTTAAGTATGTACGTAAGAATTTGACTATACTCTTATGGAAAAATGGGAAAAGATAATAAGGTACGATTAAGTTCACGAGATGGTAATGACACGGTAGGATCTGGTATTTGCCCTTTTTATACTTGCCCATTGTCACGACCCGAACCCGGGCCCGTGACTGGTGCCTTACCCCGGGCACCCAAGTAGACACACATCAGAGTAATCAGGGGAACATAAAACAAGACATAAAATAATATGAATGAGAAATGCTTTATCGAGAAAATTTGCCTTCATATATAAAAACATGAAACCAACAGTTACATCCCTTTACAAACTCGCCATAACAAGATTACTGCACTTAAGAATGTTATAACAACAATGGCGGACAGGCCCCGCCATACCCTCGAATGTAAGTACTACAACGACAGGGATTTCATCGTAAGCCTCCGAGAAACGGAGCTTCCCAAACGCCGAATCGTGACCACATGGCGAGGATCAACATCGCGTACCTACCGCGGCATGAACGCGGCCCAAGGAGGTCAAGATAACAGTACCATGTGAAATCAAAATATCAGAAATGAAATCATAGTAGTCTATATAAAGCGGAGACATATATGATAACCAAACTACATTCACAATAAATAAGCGATGTCAAGTCGTGGACTCACGCCAAAGTCATCACTCAAATATAACTATGGGTCTCACGCCCACAACATCAATCATGCCCGTGGAATACCTTCCTCACCGCCGATCTTTGATATAAAAGCACCAAGGAATACACATGAACACCGGTCCCACGTGTCATAATCAAACCGACGGTAAGACGAAGGCATAGCCGACTACTAAGACCCACATCAACAACAATGCCATAAATCGTATCACGAGGTCTTTCTAGACCGCACTACATGATCGAATCGCCACGCCTCGGTATCACGTGCGCGTCTAATCGGCATACCGTGCCCGCGATAAAGCCACACATAGGCCCGCATGAGGTATTCCTCGCATCGGGGGTAGCTAGCCCGCGGTATCCTCCTGGACTCCCGCAGTCCGTATAGTCACATAGACCGCATAGTCACACATACCGCATAGGCACTCTCGTGACGGATAATACACCGGAATGATCAATCTCGAGCATACCGCTGCTCCGCATAGTCACACGCATCGCATAGCCGTATAGACCGCATCAAGGGTGGCAAGCCCGGTATAACAAGTCAAGGGGTATGTGATATAATAACAGATAACGGGCTTAACGTTTAACAACGTAAGCACAACAAGAATAACCCCCTTACACAACATCACAAGATACTAACACACGTAGCATCATAACATGTTTACTTATCAAACCAACAAGAAAGTATTACAAGGCTATCACAAACCAACACAATCAAGTTGTTTACACAAGGTACTTTCTACTTTATGTTAACAAGTTCGGGTTTTTATCCCCAAAGTACTTCATACATTAACTCTTTAAAAGATCCGTTTCTTTCACAAAAGTCACACAATACCCGTAGTATAAAAATAGAGTGACTATCTTTTTAAGTAAACCAAAACCAAAAAACTTCCCTTTGTAAAATCAAGTAACAACATTATTTTCCAAACGTTCAAGTTTGCCTAATTCCAATTGCTCAAGTTTCTCATTTTCGAAAGATTTCGTAGTTCATAGTTTTAATCACTTAATGATATAATTCTCCTTTAAAACAATTTGAGAGACATATGCCTTATATGTGAGTAGGTTATTCTTGTTTATAACAATCTTATTAAAGCATCCATGATCTAGGAAATGTAATATCATTTTGTCTCATCTTAGCTTCTATGCAGATGGAGGTTTCTACTGGTTTTAATAATACTTAATTAGTCAATACATTTCCTTTATTAGCTGCATGGGTTTGTTCGATACTTATTCGATTTCAAATCAAGAAACATTATTCCTTTTAAAAACCAAGTACTCATTACTCACGAATGAGGTTTCACACTTTTTAACAAAATTCATATTAATTCAATTAAGTCAAGTCTCTTATCTTTTAAGATCAAGTCTCTTAACTTCTACAATCAATAAACTATTCTTTTTATCTCTCTTAAGTCGTTATACCTAACTTCCCATAAAGCTAGTATAACTCCTAAGCTTTCAAACCAAGTATTATTCTTCTTTCAAAAAGGATTCTTAATTCTTTTGAAATACTTCAAGATTCTTATTATTCAGGCTTAAGTCAAAAGACATTGCCGTAAAACTACGTTCAGTTAACACACGTACGTCTACCGTACTATATATATATTTTCTTTTAAAATATCATGCTCAAGAGGATAGGAAGAATCACATACCTCGCGACGATTATCGACTATTAGCAAAACGCTCCACGGCTATAACCCGGCTAGCCTTGTCCACCTTTCAAGTAGAACATGCTACTCGCAGAACTTTCAACCTATAAAGGCCATATACGTCTATCAACGTCTAGACTACTCTGAAGAATATTCTAAGCAGTAGGTTCTCTATTCTACGGAAATTCGGACAAAGACTTCCCTACCCAGCTACACAAGTTCATCAGAATACAAATTCCATGTAAGTAGCTTCAATCTTCTTCTTTAATATCCTTCTATTACAGTTCAATTCTCTTCTATGTATCTTATATACATTTCTATACTACTACCGTATGTAATTTCCAATTACAATATAAGGACAAGAGTATTTACCTCGGTAAGCCCAAAATTATCCAAGTTTAAATGTCGATCCTGAGCAACGCTTAGCTCCTATTCAGGCGCTCCATCCCGCTCCAAACAACCGTTAGAAGTTCTACGCAACTTCTTCTTAATACTTCAACCAACTGTGAAGATTTTCCTTAGGGTTTCGTTTTTGTGACTGAAGGGAATTATAATAGTATTTCTGGGCTTTTAGTATAGGTGTAACCTTGGAATACTACAAGGTATTTGAGCCAAGGTATTTTTGAATAGTAACTATACTTGGAGAATACTTTTCTCCAAGGGGGGTATTTTACGAGAGCTTCTAGGTAGGGGAGGGGAGACTTCGGCCAAAGCCTCACAGGGAGGACGAAAACTATAGAGAGGGGAGAGGGATTTCAAGACTTAGAAACATTTTGTGGATGAAGTCTTCAACAAAGGGGGTATTTATAGGCCAACCAATGGCCAAGATCAAAACAAGTGGTGGGCAATTGTAAGGTCAAGATTTGGACAAGTGTTTGTGGGTCCCACTTGTTCATCAACTACACAAAATATCTACAAAATATCCTACCTAACCCTTGACTAAAACTTCAACACAAAAACGTACCAAGCTAGCCCTTTGCCGTCCACTTTTGAGGGTGATACATGTCACCCTCCCGTTGGTCCAAAATATTTAATCTCTCGGAAAAATCCGCAAAAATTATAAATGACATAGCCGAAATTTTCCCTTCGCAAAGTTTGGAAAACGTTTTGTCGGAAAACGATTCTATTCGGGGGTTGTGCACAAATTTTCGTTCCTAGCCTAACTTAAGGCTTAAAATTTTGTACGTACGTCCTTACGTACATACTCTGGAAATACGGGGTATAACATTCTCCCCTGCTTAGAAACATTCGTCCCGAATGTTCCTTCTCAAGACAGATAACGATAACGTTCCACTTAACATATGCTCACTTCTTCCCTTACTCGTCGTACCCTCCTTGTACACTCGAACTCTTTCTCATAACTTACCACATTTCTGCTACTGCTTCAGTTTCCAAAACTCTGGGTTACTACCTCCAACTTGGTCATCATTAACTGGGAACACTCTGGATGAATCTCCGATATTTTCTGATCATAGCAACACGAAAAGACCGGACATACTGCCTCCTACGTCGGACGGCAATTCTAACCTATAGGCAACTTGGCCTATTCTACAACCAATCTGAAAATGCCCAAAAGTACATTGGGTTAAGTTTTCCCCGCTTTCCACAACTCGTCACACCCTTTCCGGGGTGATACCTTCGAGAAGACCCACCGTCAACCTGAACTCCAAGCGTCGTCGCCGATTATCCGCACGACTTCTGTTGACTCCGAGCTGCCAATAACCTCTCCTGGATAAGCTTCACCCTATCCACAGTCTGCTGGAACAAGTATGAACCAACTATCCGAAACTTGCCAACATCGAACCAATCGACCGGCAACTTACACTTCCGCCCAAACGAGGCCTCACAAGGCACCCTCCGAATATTGATATGGTAGCTATTAAACACTCCCGCAACAGGAGGCAACAATCTTACAAATACCCTCGAAATCCAAACACCGCCCGAGGCGAATGCGATACTGAGACTCACCTGAGTTCCTAACCCTGCCTGGTAAAACTTCCAGAAAAAGAAATAGCCGTAACCTGGGCTCCACTGCCTGACATAAGGTGAAAGTAGGCACCTCGTGCAGCCTTACAACCTTCCCGATATAACATCTCGCATAACCCTCTGCCGAGTAAACGGTCCTGACTAGGAGACAAGATGGGCTGACCTCATCGCCCGACCATCGGGTCGAACGCATCCACGAACTCGCACGATGGTTAACTAAACTTGCCTAACACCCTCGTGACTCTAAACCACCGGCGGACCACCACAATCTGACCCCACCACCAAATAGGCCGCGGGTTGACCCGCGATCGGTCCTCAACCCGACCCGCTATCGTGCCAAACTCTTGTTCCCCGATCCGGAACAATCTCACAATCAAGTCACGAAAACTTAGCGGTCTTCTTAGCTCAACTACCCTCTTTCATTTCATACCACTCAGGGACTTATCACACAAACATATCTCACGTGTACTATGCACTCCGATAAGGGTCAAACATAAAAATATAAATCTTCTACTCGAGATGGCCTTACCTCTAAGGTCTCCATGTATAAAGCTCTAAGGCTCACACTTTCCCTATCCCCAATCTTACCCTTTAACTAATCATGATTTCTAATCACAATTAACATTATGTTATCTGAACATAACACTTAAGATATACTCATCTTATCACACATACTAATCTCTAGAGGGTTAAGGATATACTTGTATCTATTGCTTCACCCTCTCGCTTCTAATCAATCACGCTCGGGCATAGCTAGGGAAGGTGACGAACTAGCCACTTGTTATACCCCGTATTTCCAGAGTATGTACGTGAGGACGTACGTACGAAAGTTTAAGCCTTAAGTAAGGCAAGGACCGAAAATTTTGTGCACAACCCCCGAAAGGAATCGTTTTTCGACGAAACGTTTTACAAAACTTGCGAAGAGAAAATTCCGGCTATGTCATTTATTATTTTTGCGGATTTTTCCGAGAGATGAAATATTTTGGACCAACGAGAGGGCGACACTTGTCACCCTCTAATTGGCGGATTCTTGGGCGTCAATTGGACGAATTGAAGCTTGGAGTTGGTAGGATATTTTTGTGTGGTAGATGGATAAGGTGGGACCCACACACACTTGTCCAAATCCTCACCCTACACTTGCCCACCACTTGTCTTGATCTTGGCCATTGGTTGGCCTATTAATACCCCCCTTAGTTGAAGACTTCTTCATCCACAAATTGTTTCTAAGTCTTGAAAATCCCTTCCCTCTCTTGAAGCTCGTCCAAAAGAGCACCCCTACCCCTTGAGAAGGCTTTGGCCGAGAGGTACCCCTACTACCTTGAGTTTTCTCAGAAATACACCCCCTTGGTAGAAAAGTATTCTCCAAGTATTGTTACTATTCCAAAATACCTGCCCAAATAACTTGTAGTATTCCAAGGTTACACCTATACTAAAAGCCCGTAAATACTATTATACTTCCCTTCACCACAAAACGAAACCCTAAGGAAAATCTTCATACCGGTTGAAGTATTAAGAAGAAGTTGCGTAGAACTTCTAAGGGTTGTTTAAGCGGGTTGGAGCGCCCAGAGTAGGAGCTAAACGTTGCTCAGGATCGACATTAAATCTTGGATAATTTTGGGCTTATCGAGGTAAATACTCTTGTCTTATATTGTAATTGGAAATTACATACTGTAGTTGTATAGAAATGAATATAAGATTCATAGAAGAGAATTGAACTGTAATAGAAGGATATTACATAAAAGACTTGAACTGAAATCACATCAGAAGAATATTAAGGTAGAATATTGAATCAGATTTACATAGACTGTATTTACAAAGACTTGTGTAGTTTAACCAGTGGGAAGTCGCCCGATTTTCCGTAAAAATGTAGAACCTCGCTTAGAATATTCTACAGAGTAGTCTAGACATTGATAGACTTGTATAACCTTTATAGGTTGAAAGTTCCGCGAGTAGCATGTTCTACTTGAAGGTGGACAAGGCTAGCCGTTATAACCGTGGAGCGTTTGCTAATAGTCGATAATCGTCGCGAGGTATGTGATTCTTCCTATCCTCTTGAGCATGATATTTTAAAAGAATATATATATATAGTACGGTAGACGTACGTGTGTTAACTGAACGTAGTTTTACGGCAATGTCTTTTGACTTAAGCCTGAATAATAAGAATCTTGAAGTATTTCAAAAGAATTAAGAACCGTTTTTGAAAGAAGAGTAATACTGAGTTTTAAAAGCTTAAGAGTTATACTAGCTTTATGGGAAGTTAGGTATAACGGCTTAAGAGAGATAAAAAGAATGGTTTATTGATTTTAGAAGTTAAGAGACTTGATCTTAAAAGATAAGAGACTTGACTTAATTGAATTAATCTGAATTTTGTTAAAAAGTGTGAAACCTCATTCGTGAGTAATGAGTACTTGGTTTTTAAAAGGAATAATGTTTTACTGATTTCGGAAATCAGAATAAGTATCGAACAAACCACAGCAGCGCTAATAAAGGGAAATGTATTGACTAATAAAGTATTATTAAAACCAGTAGAAACCTCCATCTGCATAGAAGCTAAGATGAGACAAAATGATATTACATTTCCTAGATCATGGCTGCTTTAATAAGATTGTTATAAACAAGAATAACCTACTCACACCTGAGGCATATGTTTCTCAAATTGTTTTAAAGGATAATTATATATTTAAGTGATTAAAACTATGAACTACGAAACCTTTCGAAAATGAGAAACTTGAGCATTTGAAATTAGGCAAACTTGAACGTTTGGAAAATAATGTTGTTACTTGATTTTACAAAGGGAAGTGTTTTGATCTACTTAAAAAGATAGTCACTCTATTTTTATACTATGTATTGTGTGACTTTTGTAAAAGAAACGGATCTTTTAAAGAGTTAATGTATGAAGTACTTTGGGGATAAAAACCCGAACTTGTTAACATAAAGTAGAAAGTACCTTGTGTGAATAACTTGATTGTGTTGGTTTGTGATAGCCTTGTAATACTTTCTTGTTGATTTGATAAGTAAACATGTTAGGATGCTACGTGTGTTAGTATCTTGTGATGTTTGTGTAAAGGGTTTCCTTGTTGTGCTTATGTTGTTTAACGATGTCGTTATGTTAGTATTATATCACTCACCTATTGACATGATATCGGGGTTAAGCCGCCTCCACGCGGGTAGACTCAGCGTCCGGGACCATGATTCGAGAATACCTCATGCGGTCCAGGGATCCACGCGAGCTACGAGAGTTCCGTGTTAGTGTGCGGGTTATACCTCATGCGGTCTATGTGGCCACGCGGATCGCGAGTCCGGGCGATACGCCGGGAGTAGCTACCCTCGATGCGAGGAATACCTCACGCGGGCCCACGTGAGTGGCCTATGCGAGCCGCGGAAGTTCCGTGACTAGACGCGACATTAGATATCGCGCGAGTGGCGGCCTTCGATCATGTGGCGGTGTAGACAGATCTCATGATACGCTTTATGACCTTGATGGTATTGTGGGTTTTAGTAGTCGGCTATGCCTTCGCATTTACCCCAGACGGTTTTATTATGACACAGTGGGACTCGTGTTCATGTATTCCTTAGTGTGTTTATATCATGGATCACGCGATGGAAGGTATTCCACGCATGATTGATGTTGTGGGCGTGAGACCCATAGTTATATTTTAGTGATGACTTTGAGGGCGTGAGTCCCTGACTTGACATGACTGCTTATTGAACTGTAGTTTGGTTATCATACATGTCTCCTGCTTTATATATAGACTACTATGATTTCATTTATGATTTTCGCCACATACTTGGTACTGTTATCGACCTCCTTGGGGCCGTTCATGCCGCAGTAGAGGTACACTGTTGATCCTCGCCATGTGGTCACGTCAGCGTTGGGAAGCTCCGCTTTCCCTGAGGCTTATCAGGTATAGTCCCGCCGTTGTAGGTACTTACATTCGTGGTATGGCGGCCCCGTCCCGCCATTGTTGTCATATCATTCTTAGAGGTCCGTAGTACCGCTGGCGTTTTGTAAAAGGGATGTAATCGCTCAAGTTTATATATATATGCCGAAAGGCAACTTTTCTCTGATAAACTGATTTTATTTCATGTCTTGTTTTATATTCCGCTGATTACTCTGATGTATGTCTACTTGGGTGCCCGGGTAAGACACCAGTCACGGGCCCCGGTTCGGGTCGTGACAAAAGTGGTATCAGAGCAGTTAATCCTCGGAAAGTGTCTACAGACCGTATCTAGTAGAGTCTTGATTATCGGTGTGTTGTGCACCACACCAATAATCAGGAGGCTATAGGATATTTAGGATTGGTTTCCATTCTTCTCACTCTGAGATCGTGCCTTAGAGCTGTGTTATAAGTTGGACCCCTCTAACGTATTTCTTTCCTTACCGCTTATGCCTCCGCGTAAGGCAACCCGCCCAGAGAAGGGCAAGGCGTAGGAGGCGCGAGTACAGAGGGTTACTAGGGCACAGGCCCAATCATCACCTGGGGTGGTGCTTCATTCGGGGAGTTCTGCGACGTCGCCAGCCCCAGCAGAGTTTAGCACAGCGGCAACAGTTCCTACTGCGGCCATGATATATGAGCCTTCAGTTCCACGACCGGGAACAGAGAATATGGATTACAAAGGAATGGACCTGTTACTAGCTAGGATTTTAGCAGCCAGAGAATATAGAGTGCACCGATATATCACAGGTCTAGACGATTATCTAGTAAAAGGTTGTACAAGAGTAGCTCTTCAGTCAGGCATGGATATTGCCCGCGTACAGGCTTATGCGCAGCACGCAGAGGAACGTAGAGATCGACGGGTTAACCAAGATCAGCAGAAGAGGCGGTCGGTAGGGTCCTTTGGTAACTTTCGAGGCGAATCGCCTCAAAGCAGATCGATATGCACATCCGCTCGCAGAACGGTCTCCGCAGGTTCGGGGACGTTCGGGGTACGCAGGAGTTAGTGAGCTCGGGCTTCGATTCACAGATACACGCCGATTCGGCCCGGCGGATTGGTGGTTCGGAGAGGAAGGGGTGCTAGCCAGAAGAGGCCACCCCCACCTCGGTATGGCCATTGTGGCAGATGTCATTGTGGGGAGTGTCGTGCTTCTTCGACAGCTTGTTATGTTTGCGCGGCAATGTGGCCATTTGCGAGAAATTGTCCGACCAGGTGGCGCGAATATAGAAACTCAGCCTTCAGGATCAGTGACCAGTTCATCATCTTCCCTAGCTATGCGCCCAACAGGGCAGGATTGATTAGAGCGACAAAGGAGAGTGAAGCAGTAGATACAGGTATATCCTTAACCCTCTAGAGATTTGTACGTGTGATAAGATGAGTATATCTTAAGTGTTATGTTCAGATAACATAGTGTTAATTGTGATTAGAAATCATGATTAGTTAAAGGGTAAGATTGGGGATAGGGAAAGTGTGAGCCTTAGAGCTTTATACATGGAGACCTTATGTTATACCCCGTATTTCCAGAGTATGTACGTAAGGACGTACGTAGAAAGTTTGGGCTTTAAAGTGGCTTGGCCGAAAATTATTTGTTCACAACACCCGATTAGAGTCGTTTTTCGACGAAACGTTTCCATTTTTCGTAGGAAAATTCGCTATGTCATTTTTAATTTTTGCGGATTTTTCCGAGAGACGAAACATTTTGGACCAACAAGAGGGCGACACTTGTAACCCTCTCATTGGATAGGCTTGGGCGG
This sequence comes from Przewalskia tangutica, assembly GCA_029844215.1. NCBI lineage: Eukaryota > Viridiplantae > Streptophyta > Magnoliopsida > Solanales > Solanaceae > Przewalskia > Przewalskia tangutica. Next base: position 42,559,709 of record CM056732.1, read on the forward strand.
TCAAGGGTGGACGATTTGGGTGGATTTTTGTCAAGTAGTAGGTAGGATATTTTGGTGGTAGATGGATAAGGTGCACTTGGCAAGATCTTGGCCCTACACTTGCCTTGCACTTGGCAAGATCTTGGCCATTGGTTGGCCTTTGCTAGACCTATAAATACCCCTTAGTGAAGACTTCTTCATCCAAATATTTTCCTAAGTCTTAGAAATCCTCCTCCTTGTTGGTGTTCTCGCCCTCCCTTTGAGAAGGCCTCTTGGCCGAGCTTCCCTCGTCGAGAGTACCCTAGTGGGTAGAGGGGTATATACCCCCCCCTCTTGGTAGAAATACTCTCAAAAGTATTGTTACTATGCCCAAATTACCTTAGCCGTATACCTTGTAGTATCCTAAGGTTATACCTATACGAAAAGCCCAGAAATACTATTATACTTCCCGTCAGTCACAAAACCGAAACCCTAAGGAAAATCTCCACAGTTGGTTGGAGTATTGTGTAGAAGTTGGTTAGAACTTCTAAGGGTGGTTTGGAGAAGCGGTTGGAGCGCCTGAGTCGAGCTAAAACGTTGCCTGTGATCGACATCTCTACTTGGATAATTATGGGCTTATCGAGGTAATTATCTTGTCCCCCTATTGTAATTGGAAATTATGTGTTGTTGCAATATATAGTTGAAGTATACTATATATAGAACTGAACATAGCTTGTGGCAATTTCTTTGGACTTAAGCCTGAATTTAAAGAAGAGAACTGAACTGTAATTACATAGGACTGTATTACAGTAGATTTGTGTAGTTTGACGGGTAGGGAAGGGCTGCCCAATTTCCCGTAGGATCTTGTATCTAGATTTATTCTACCGAGTAGTCTAGACTTTGATAGACTTGTATAACCTGTATAAGTTGAATGTTCTGCGAGTAGCATGTGCTACTTGAGAAGGTGGACCAGGCTAGCCGGGTTATAGCCATGGAGCGATTTGCTAATAGTCGATAATCGTCGCGAGGTATGTGAACCTTTTCCTATCTCTTCTAGCATGATGTGTGTATAACTATGTAGTACGGTAGATGTACGGGTGTTAATTGAACGTAGTTGTACGGCAATGTCTTTTGACTTAAGCCCGAATAATAATAATCTTGAAGTAGTTCAAGAGAATTAAGAACTGTTTTTAAAAGAAGAGTAATACTTGGTTTTAAAAGCTTAAGAGTTATACTAGCTTTATGAGAAGTTAGGTATAACGGCTTAAGAAAGATAAAACGAATGATTTAATTATTTTAGAAGTTAAGAGACTTGATCTTGTAAGATAAGAGACTTAACTTAAATGAATTATGTGAATTTTGTGTGAAACCTCATTCGTGAGTAATGAGTACTTGGTTTTAAAAAGGGTTAATGTTTTACTGATTTCGGAAATCAGAATGTGTATCGACAAACCACTGCAGCGTTAATAAAAGAAAATGTTTTGACTAATGAAGTATTATTAAAACCAGTAGAAACCTCCATCTGCATAGGAGCTAAGATGAGACAAAATGATATTACATTTCCTAGATCACGGCTGCTTTAATCAGATTGATTATGAACAAGAATAACCTACTCGCATATAAGGCATATGTTTCTCAGGTTGTTTTAAAGGAGGATTATATTATTACGTGGTTAATAATATGAACGACGAAACCTTTCTAAAAAAACAAGAAACGTGAACATTTGAAATTAGGCAAACTTGAACATTTGGAAAATAATGTTGTTACTTGATTTTACAAAGGTAAGAGTTTTGGTTTACTAAAAGGACAGTCACTCTATTTTATACTACGGGTATTGCGTGACTTATGTGGAAGAAACGGATCTTTTAAAGATTTAATGTGTGAAGTACTTTGGGGATAGATACCCAAACTTGTTAGTAGAAAGTACCTTGTGTGAATAACTTGATTGTATCGGTTTGTGATAGCCTTGTAATACTTTCTTGTTGATTTGATAAACAAACATGTTAGGATGCTACGTGTGTTAGTATCTTGTGATTGTTAGGTAAGGGGGTTACTCTTGTTGTGCTTACGTTGTTAAACGTTAAGCCCGTTGTACTGTTATTGTATCACATACCCCCTTGACTTATATTACCGAGGGCTTGCCACCCTCGACGCGGTCTATACGGCCATGCGTCCTTGTGACTACGCGAGTCGCGAGCTCCGTGGATTGATCATTCGGGTGTTTAGCCCGACGCGGGATTCTATGCGGTCCGCCGAGACTACGCGGTCTTTTGAGGCTACGCGGCCGCGGAGCCTAGGCGGACGCCGGGGTTGGCTGCCTCGATGCGAGGAATACCTCACGCGGTCCACGTGTGACCTACGCGATCGCGGAGTCCGTGGCTAGGCTCACAGAATGATACTACGGGCGATTGGCCTTGCTTCGATCATTCGCCGCCAGAAGACTCATTACGCGCTTTCGTATCGCTCTTGTTTGTGATGTGGCACTATGTGCAAATTGAACTAATTGTATTTACAAATGTTTTAAATACTTTGATTTCATTTAAAGTACTTTATTTCACATACTGCACTGCCAGATCGACTCCTTCGGAGGCCGCGTCACGCCGCAGTAAGCATACACCGCCACGATCCTCGCCTTAGGGTCACAGTCACGTTTGGGAAAGCTCCGCTTCTCCGAGGCTTATCTCGTATAGTCCCCGTCGTTGTAGGTATTTACATTCAGCGGTATGGCGGTGGCCCCGTCCCGCCATTGTTGTCGTATCATTCTTAGCAGGTCCGTAATCTGTGGCGTAATTTGTAAGAGGGTTGAATCGCTCAAATTGCTATTGATATATATATACCGAAGGTAACCGCTTTTGGTTAGCCTGCTTTCTTATTTCACCGTCTCATTACATTGGTTTTATGTATTGTCTTTATGTTCCCGATTACTCGATGTTGTATCACTAGGGTGCCCGGTAAGGCATCACCACTTGCCCCGAACGGGTCGTGACAAAGTGGTATCGTGAGCGCTTAATCCTCTGAAAGTGTCTACGCATCAGATCCGAGAGTCTTGATTATCGGTGTGCGCACCACGCCAATAATCGTGAGGCTATAGGATATTTAGGATTGGTTTCTATTCTTCTCACTCGAGATCGTGCCTTAGAGCCGTGTTGTAAGTTGGACCCTCCGACAAAATTCTTTCCTTATCGTTATGCCTCCGCAGGGCAACCCGCCCAGGGCAAGGCACCGGCGGAGCCGCAAGTAGAGTTCAGAGGGTCATGAGGGCACGCCCAATCTTTACCTAGGGTAGTGCTTCATTCGGGAGTTCGCAACGCCACTAGCCCCAGCAGAGTTTGGCACGCACGGGCGCGCCTCATCGCGCCATGACATTTGAACCTTCGCCCACGATCGAACAGAGAATATAGATTGCAAAGAGGCGACTCACATTAGCTATAGATTTGGCTACTGAGAGTATACCGATGTACCGCGAGTCTTGATGACTACCTAAAAGAAGGTTGCAAGAGTAATCCTTCGCTTAGGCTCGAGCATGGCCTCGTACGCTATGCAGCAGTCGTCGAGAAACGAGAGATCGACGTTAACGGCGACAAAAGTACAGGCCGAGCAGCAAAGTCCTTTGGTAACTTTCGAGGCGAGTCACCTCACCAGCGGACTAGATTATGCACATCCACCAGTGCAGAGAGGTCCTCCACGGGTTCGTGACGCTCGGTATGCAGTGTTGGTCGAACCTGTGGCTTCCGGCTCACGGTGATGCACGCCATCCCGGAATGTCGCTTTTAGTTGGTACTTGTTGCACCTATGACCGCCTGGTGCGTGTCAAGAGTGTCTTGTAGGAGGACTTAGCCTTCGATCGCGGGTAGTTTGTCATCTCCTCAACATGCGCCTACGGGCGTGTTTGATTAGAACGACTAAGGGTGAAACAAGAGTTACTGTGTATATCCTTAACCTCTAGATATCGGATGTGTGATAAGACGGGTATATCATAAGTGCTATGTTCGATAGCAGGTGTTAAAATTGTGATTAGAAATCTTGGTTAGTTAACCAAGTAAGATTTGGGGGATAGAGAAGGTGTGAGCCTTAGAGTTTTATACATAGAGACCTTAGAGGTAAGGCCATCTCGAGTAAAGGTGTAGTGTTATGTTTGATCCTTATCAGAGTGCATAGTGCACGTGATCTATGTTTGGGATAAGTCTCTGAGTAGTGTGGAATGAAAGAGGGTAGTTGAGCTAAGAAGACCGCTAGGTTTTCGTAACGTGATTAGTGTGATTATTCCGGATCGGGGAGCTAGTATTGTGCGCGTTGCCGGGTCGGGTTGAGGCCACGTTGCGGGTCCCCCCGCGGCATGTTTGGGCGCGGGTCAGTTTGTGGTGGTCCCGCCTTAAGGTAGGGTCATGAGGGTGTTAGGCCCAAGTTTAGTTAACCAGCGTACGAGTTCGTGGGTGCGTTCGACCAGTAGTCGGACCGATGGGGGCAGCCCATCGTGTTCTTCGGTCAGGACCGTTCACTCGGTTATGTTGATTTTATCAGAAAGGTTGTAAGGCTGCACGGGGTGCCTACCTTCACCTTATGGCGCATGCTGAAGCCCGTGTGGTGGCTATTTTCGCTTTCTAAAAGTTTTACCAGCAGGTTAGGAACTCAAAGTAGTCTCAGACCGCATTCGCCTGCCGTTGTTTGGATTTCGCGGTAGTTGGGGATTGTTGTCTCTGTGAGGGAGTGTTTAAGCTACCCTTTCTGTTCGGATGTCGCCATGAAGCCTCAGTAGGGGCGGAAGTGTAAGTCACGGCCGATTGGTTCGATGTTGCCAAGGTTCGAGATAGTTGGTTCAAAGCTTGTTCCACAGACTATGGATAGGTGAAGCTTGTCCGTAAGAGGTTCCGCAACTCGTAGGAATCGTATGGATAATCGGCGACGACGCCAGAGTTCAGTGACGGTCCGATCTTCTTGAAAGTACCACCCCGGATAGGGTGTGACGAGTTTTGGAAAACAGAGGGAACTTAGCCCGTATTACTTTGGGCCTTTTTGAGTTCATGTGAAGAATAGGCCAGGTTGCCTATACGTTAGCTTTTTCCGTCCGACTTAGAGGCAAGACGTCCGGCCTTTCAGATTGTTATGTTCGAGAAAGTATCTGAGATCCATCCGCAGTGTTCCCGCTAATGATGACCACGTTAGAGATAGTAACCCCGAGTTTTGGAAACAAGCAGATCGTGTGGTAAGAGTTCGAGTGTACGATACCTCGTGGATCGCATGCAGCCCGGCATCATTTGTTGGTCGCCCGAGAAGGTTAATGCCTCGTGCAAAGTGACAAAAGTGGTATCATTTTGGTGATGTTAGAGGTGTTTCCTCGTGGACTTGAATAAGTATGCGCGGTGTTTCGCGGCCAGCGTGGCGTGTTTGTTCTCGTAAGTATAGTAGTGAAGACTATATCGCGCGACGCTTGTTTTGAGACTTAGAAGGAACATTCGACGAATGTTTCGGGCGAGGAGAATGTTATACCCGTATTTCCAGAGTATGACGTAAGGACGCACGAGAAAGTTTGGGCTTTAAAGTGCTGGCTTCGAAAATTATTTGTTCACAACACCCGATTAGAGTCGTTTTCGACTAAACGCTTTCCACTTTTCGTAGGGAAAATTCCGGCTATGTCATTTTAATTTTATGGATTTTTCCGAGAGACGAAACATTTTGGACCAACAAGAGGGCGACACTTGTCACCCTCTCATCGATAGGCTTCAAGGTCGGGTGGACGATTTGGGTGGATTTTTGTCAAGTAGTAGGTAGGATATTTTGGTGGTAGATGGATAAGGTGCACTTGGGAAGATTCGCCCTACACTTGCCTTGCACTTGGCAAGATCTCGCCATTGGTCGCCTTTGCTAGACCTATAAATACCCCTTAGTGAAGACTTCTTCATCCAAATATTTTCCTAAGTCTTAGAAATCCTCCTCCCTTGTCGTGTTCTCGCCCCTCCCCTGAGAAGGCCTCTTGCCGAGAGCCCCTCGTCGAGTACCCCCCCTAGTGGGGTAGGCCGAGGGGTATATACCCCCCCTCTTGGTAGAAATACTCTCAAAAGTATTACATTATGCCCAAATTACCTTAGCCGTATACCTTGTAGTATCCTAAGGTTATACCTATACGAAAAGCCCGTAAATACTATTATACTTCCCGTCACCACAAAACCGAAACCCTAAGGAAAATCTCCACGCTTGGTCGAGTATTGTGTAGAAGTTGGTTAGAACTTCTAAGGGTGGTTTGAGCGTTGGAGCGCCGAGTCGAGCTAAAACGCTGCCCAGATCGACATCTCTACTTGGATAATTATGGGCTTATCGAGGTAATTATCTTGTCCCCCTATTGTAATTGGAAATTACGTGTTGTTGCAATATATAGTTGAAGTATACTATATATAGAACTGAACATAGCTTGTGGCAATGTCTTTGGACTTAAGCCCAATTTAAAGAAGAGAATCGAACCGTAATTACATGCCGTATCAGACAAGATTTGTGTAGTTTGACTGCAGGAAGGTCGCCCAATTTCCCGTAGGATATTGTTTATATATTTATTCTACCGAGTCGTCTAGACTTTGATAGACTTGTATAACTCAGATAGGTTGAATGTTCTCGCGAGTAGCATGTGCTACTTGAGAAGTGACCAGCTGGTTATAGCCATGAGCGATTTGCTAATAGTCGATAATCGTCGCGAGGTATGTGAACCTCTTCCTATCTCTTCTAGCATGACGTGTATAACTATGTAGTACGGTAGATGTACGTGTTAATTGAACGTAGTTGTACGGCAATGTCTTTTGACTTAAGCCCGAATAATAATAATCTCAAGAGTTCAAGAGAATTAAGAACTGCTTTTAAAAGAAGAGTAATACTTGGTTTTAAAAGCTTAAGAGTTATACTAGCTTTATGGGAAGTTAGGTATAACGGCTTAAGAAAGATAAAACGAATGATTTAATTATTTTAGAAGTTAAGAGACTTGATCTTGTAAGATAAGAGACTTAACTTAAATGAATTATGTGAATTTTGTGTGAAACCTCATTCGTGAGTAATGAGTACTTGGTTTTAAAAAGGGTTAATGTTTTACTGATTTGGAAATCGTAATGTGTATCGACAAACCACCGCAAATAATAAAAGAAAATGTTTTGACTAATGAAGTATTATTAAAACCAGTAGAAACCTCCATCTGCATAGGAGCTAAGATGAGACAAAATGATATTACATTTCCTAGATCACGGCTGCTTTAATCAGATTGATTATGAACAAGAATAACCTACTCGCATATAAGGCATATGTTTCTCAGGTTGTTTTAAAGGAGGATTATATTATTACGTGGTTAATAATATGAACGACGAAACCTTTCTAAAAAAATAAGAAACGTGAACATTTGAAATTAGGCAAACTTGAACAATTGGAAAATAATGTTGTTACTTGATTTTACAAAGGTAAGAGTTTTGGTTTACTTAAAAGGACAGTCACTCTATTTTATACTACGGGTATTGCGTGACTTATGTGGAAGAAACGGATCTTTTAAAGATTTAATGTGTGAAGTACTTTGGGGATAGATACCCAAACTTGTTAGTAGAAAGTACCTTGTGTGAATAACTTGATTGTATCGGTTTGTGATAGCCTTGTAATACTTTCTTGTTGATTTGATAAACAAACATGTTAGGATGCTACGTGTTAGTATCTTGTGATTGTTAGGTAAGGGGTTACTCTTGTCAGGCTTACGTTGTTAAACGTTAAGCCGCAGATCGTTATTGTATCACATACCCTCGACTTATATTACCGAGGGCTTGCCACCCTCGATGCGCGTCTATACGGCCTATGCAAATTCTCGTGACTACGCGAGTCAGCGAGCTCCGGGATTGATCATTCCGGTGTTTAGCCCGACGCGGGGATTCTACGCGTCCGCTGAGACTACGCGGTCTTTTGAGGCTACGCTGGCCGCGGAGCCTAGGCGACGCCGGGTTGGCTGCCCCGACGCGAGGAATACCACGCGGGTCCACGGTGACCTATGCGATCGCGGAGTCCGTGGCTAGGCAGAATGATACTACGGGCGATTGGCCTTGCTTCGATCATTCGCGCCTGGGAAGACCAAGCGCTTTTCCGCTTATCGCCTTGTTCAGGATGTGGCACTATGTGCAAATTGAACTAATTGTATTTACAAATGTTTTAAATACTTTGATTTCATTTAAAGTACTTTACGCTTTCACATACTGTACTGGCCAGATCGACTCCTTCGGGGCCGCGTCACGCCGCAGTAAAGGTACCGCCACGATCCTCGCCTTAGGGTCACGTCAGCGTTGGGAAAGCTCCGCTTCTCGAGGCTTATTCGTATAGTCCCCGCCGTCAGAGGTATTTACATTCGTGGTATGGCGGCCCCGTCCCGCCATTGTTGTCGTATCATTCTGTGAGGTCCTGTAGTAATCGCAGGCAGAATTTGTGCAGGTTGTAAATCGCTCAAATTGCTATTGATATATATATACCAAGGTAACCGCTTTTGGTTAGCCTGCCTTCTTATTTCACCGCCTCATTACATTGGTTTTATGTATTGTCTTTATGTTCACTGATTACTCGATGTTGTATCACTAGGGTGCCCGGGTAGTGCACTAGTCACTGCCCTAACGGGTCGTGACACCTAGAGGTAAGGCCATCTCGAGTAGAAGATTTATATTTTTATGTTTGACCCTTTATCGGAGTGCATAGTACACGTGAGATATGTTTGTGTGATAAGTCCTCGAGTGGTATAAAATGAAAGAGGTAGTTGAGCTAAGAAGACCGCTAGGTTTTCGTGACTTGATTGTGAGATTGTTCGGATCGGGAACAAGAGTTTGACACGATAATGGTCGGGTTAGGACCGACGCGGTCAACCCGCCGCCCGTCAGCGGTGGGTCGATTGCGTGGTCCCGCCGTGGTGGGGTCACAAGGGTGTTAGGCCCAAGTTTAGTTAACCAACAGACGAGTTCGTGGGATACGCTCGACCGTAGTCCGCCAACGAGGTCACCCATCTTGTCTTTCACCAGACCATTTACTCGGGCAGGGGTTATGCGAGATGTTATATCGGGAAGGTTGTAAGGCGCACGAGGTGCCTACTTTCACCTTATGACAGCAATGGAGCCCGCCACGATCGCTTTTTCTCGAAGTATTACCAGCAGATTAGAAACTCAAAGTAGTCTCAAGATTGCATTCACCTCGCCTGTTGTTTGATTTCGAGGTAGCCGTAAGGATTATTCGCCTTGGTTGAGCGTAGTATAATAGCTACCATATCGATTCTGATGTCGCCTTATGACGCCTTGTAGGAAGTGTGCCACCGATTGGTTCGATGTTGGCAAGATTCGGATAGTTGGTTCATACTTGTTCCAGCAGACTGTGGATAGGGTGAAGCTTATCCAGGAGAGGTTATGGGCAGCTCAGAGTCAACATAAGTCGTGCGGATAATCGGCGACGACGCTTGGAGTTCAGTCGACGGTGGTCTTCAAGGTACCACCCCGAAAGGGTGTGACGAGTTTTGGAAAACAGAGGAACTTAGCCCGAGTTACTGGGCCTTTTCGATCATTTGGAAAATAGGCCAAGTTGCCTATAGTTAGCATTGTCGTCCGACGTAGAGGCAAGATGTCCGGTCTTTTCGTGTTGCTATGATCGTAAAACATCGGGATCCATCCGTACGTTCCCGCTAACGATGACCAAGTCGAGGTAGTAACCCGTAGTTTTGGAAATCAAGCAAAGAATGTGAACGTGGTAAGTTATGAGAAAGAGTTCGAGTGAGAAGCGGTACGACGAGTAAGGGAAGCGAGCATATGTTGAGAACATAGATGTGATCATTACTTTTGTGAAGTAAGGTGCGGAGTATATTTTAGACCTCAGCGGGAGTTTTTGTGATGTTAGAGGTGATTCCTCGACTTGGATTAAATATTTGAGCGTATGTTATTTTATGGCCAGTGTGGCATGTTTGTTTTCGTAAGTATAGTAGTGAAGACTATCTCGCGCATGTATGTTTTGAGACTTAGAAGGAACATTCGACGAATGTTTCGGCGAGGAGAATGTTATACCGTATTTCCGCAGTATGTACGTGAGGACGCACGATTTAAAGTTTAAGCCTTAAGTAAGGCAAGGACAAAATTTTGTGCACAACCCCGAAAGGAATCGTTTTGACTAAACGCTTTACAAACTTCATGAAGGGAAAATTCGCTATGTCATTTATTATTTTTGGATTTTTCCGAGAGATGAAATATTTTGACTAACGAGAGGCTTACATTTGTCACCCTCTAATTGGCGGATTCTCGGCGCCAATCGACGAATCAAGCTCGAGTTGGTAGGATATTTTTGTGTGGTAGATGGATAAGGTGGGACCCACACACTTGTCCAAATCCTCACCCTACACTTGCCCACCACTTGTCTTGATCTTCGCCATTGGTTGGCCTATAAATACTTCTTAGTCAAGACTTCTTCATCCACAAATTGTTTCTAAGTCTCAAAACCCTTCCCCTCTTGTCAAGCTCGCCCAAATGAGCACCCTCCCCTCGAGAAGGCTTTGCCGAGAGGTACCCCACCCCTACTACCTTGAGTTGTCTCAGAAATACACCCCTTTGGTAGAAAAGTATTCTCCAAGTATGGTTACTATTCCAAAATACTGCCCAAATACCTTGTAGTATTCCAAGGTTACACCTATACTAAAAGCCCGTAAATACTATTATACTTCCTTCACTACAAAACGAAACCCTAAGGAAAATCTTCATACCGTTGAAGTATTAAAGAAGTTGCGTAGAACTTCTAAGGGTTGTTTGCGGATCGAGCGCCAGAGTAGAGCTAAACGTTGCTCGTGATCGACATTAAATCTTGGATAATTTTGGGCTTATCGAGGTAAATACTTGTCCTTATATTGTAATTGGAAATTACATACTGTAGTAGTATAGAAATGAATATAAGATTCATAGAAGAGAATTGAACCGTAATGTAAGGATATTACGTAAAAGACTTGAACCAAATCACATCAAGAATATTAAAGTGTAAGATTGAATCAGATTTACATAGATCATTTACAGAGACTTGTAGTTTAACGCAGTAGGAAGTGCGCCCGATTTTCCGTAAAATAGAGAACCTATCGCTTAGAATATTCTACAGAGTAGTCTAGACATTGATAGACTTGTATAACCTTTATAGGTTGAAAGTTCTGCGAGTAGCATGTTCTACTTGAAAGTGGACAAGGCTAGCCGAAGTTATAACCGCGAGCGCTTTGCTAATGATAATCGTCGCGAGGTATGTGATTCTTCCTATCCTCTTGAGCATGATATTTTAAAAGAATATATATATATAGTACGGTAGACGACGTGTGTTAATCGAACGTAGTTTTACTGCAATGTCTTTTGACTTAAGCCCAATAATAAGAATCTTGAAGTATTTCAAAAGAATTAAGAACCGCTTTTGAAAGAAGAGTAATACTGGTTTTAAAGCTTAAGAGTTATACTAGCTTTATGGGAAGTTAGGTATAACGGCTAAGAGAGATAAAAAGAATGGTTTATTGATTTTAGAAGTTAAGAGACTTGATCTTAAAAGATAAGAGACTTGACTAAATTGAATTAATCAATTTTGTTAAAAGTGTGAAACCTCATTCATGAGTAATGAGTACTTGGTTTTTAAAAGGAATAATGTTTCATCGATTTCGAAATCGTAATAAGTATCGAACAAACCACAGCCGCTTAATAAAGGGAAATGTATTGACTAATAAAGTATTATTAAAACCAAGAGAAACCTCCATCCGCATAAGCTAAGATGAGACAAAATGATATTACATTTCCTAGATCATGGTCGCTTTAATAAGATTGTTATAAACAAGAATAACCTACTCACACCGAGGCATATGTTTCTCAAATTGTTTTAAAGGAGAATTATATATTTAAGTGATTAAAACTATGAACTACGAAACCTTTCAAAATGAGAAACTTGAGCATTTGAAATTAGGCAAACTTGAACGCTTGGAAAATAATGTTGTTACTTGATTTTACAAAGGAAGTGTTTTGATCTACTTAAAAAGATAGTCACTCTATTTTTATACTACGTATTGTGACTTTTGTAAAAGAAACGGATCTTTTAAAGAGTTAATGTATGAAGTACTTTGGGATAAAACCCAACTTGTTAACATAAAGTAGAAAGTACCTTGTGTGAATAACTTGATTGTGTTGGTTTGTGATAGCCTTGTAATACTTTCTTGTTGATTTGATAAGTAAACATGTTAGGATGCTACGTGTTAGTATCTTGTGATGTTTGTGTAAAGGGGTTTCCCTTGTCGCTTATGTTGTTTAACGATGTTCGTTATGTTAGTATTATATCACTCACCTCGATACGATACCGGGGTTCGCCTCCGACGCGGGTAGACTCAGGTCCGGGGACCATGATTCGAGAATACCTACGCGGGTCCAGGGATCCACGCGAGCTACGAGTTCCGTGTTAGCGTGCGGTTATACCTCACGCGGTCATGCGCTACGCGATCGCGAGTCCGTGACGACGCCGAGTAGCTACCGATGCGAGGAATACCTCACGCGGCCCACGTGAGGCCTATGCGGAGTCGCGGAAGTTCCAGACTAGACGCAAGACATTAGATATCGCGGCGTGGCCGCCGATCATGGCGGTCTAGACAGATCTCATGATACGCTTTATGACCTTGATGGTACCGCTGGTTTTAGTAGTCGACTATGCCTTCGCATTTACCCCGACGGTTTTATTATGACACAGTGGGACTCGGTGTTCATGGTATTCCTTAGTGTGTTTATATCATGAATCGCCAGCTGAGAAGGTATTCCACGCATGATTGATGTTGGGCGCGAGACCCATAGTTATATTTGAGTGATGACTTTGGGCGCGAGTCCCCGACTCGACACGATCGCTATTTATTGTGAATCGTAGTTTGGTTATCATACATGTCTCCCGCTTTATATATAGACTACTATGATTTCATTTACGATTTTCGGGCCACATACTTGGTTGCATCGACCTCCTTCGGCCGCTCATGCCGCAGTGCAGGTACACCAAATGTTGATCCTCGCCATAGGTCACATTCAGCGTTGGAAGCTCCGCTTTCCGAGGCTTATCGCGTATAGTCTCCGTCGCTGTAGGTACTTACATTCGTGGTATGGCGGGCCCCGTCCCGCCATTGTTGTCATATCATTCTTAGAGGTCCAGAGTATCGCAGGCGGTTTGTAAAAGGGATGAATCGCTCAAGTTTATATATATACGCCGAAAGGCAACTTTTCTCCGATAAACTGCTTTTATTTCATGTCTTGTTTTATATTCCACGACACTGATGTATGTCTACTTGGGTAAGGCACCGCCACGCCCGGTTCGGCCGTGACACCACTGATCCTGAAGGCTGAGCCTCTACATCCGCGCCACCTCTGGTCGGACAGATTTCTCGCAAAATGGCCCTGCTGGCCGCAAGTAAAACAAGCCGCCGAAGTACGACACTTCCATAATGACACTTACCACAACGCCACACCGGTGGGGTGGCCTCTCGCTAACACCCTTCCTCTCCGAACCATCAATTCGTCAAAGTTACCAGCGACCGCCGGCCTCTTCTCGCCGATCTCGTTAACCCGCCGATCTCTACGCTTTCGCCGCGATAAGCCCGTACGCAGGCCATGCTCATGTCTGACTGAAGAGCTACTCTTACACAACCCTCCTTTAGATATCCATCAAGACCCGCGATAAATCGGTACATAATATACTCTCTGGTTGCTAAATCCCTAGCTAGTAACAGAGTCGTCTCTTTGCAATCCATACTTTCCATCGGGTCGGAACCGGGCGTTCAATTATCATGGCCGCAGAGGAACTATTGCCGCTATAATCACTTGGGCGCCGCCGCAGTAACTCCCGAACGAAGCACCACCCCAGTGATGATTGGGCTGCGCCCTAGTAACCCTCTCGTTTTCACTCGCAGCCTCCTACGCTTTGCCCTTCTGCCCGGTTTACGCGAGGCATAACGGTAAGGGAAAGAAATACGTTAGAGGTCCAACTTATAACACACTCTCTATGGCACGATCTCAGAGTGAGAAGAATGGAAACCAATCCTAAATATCCTATAGCCTCTCGACATTGGTGTGGTACAACACACCGATAATCAAGACTTACTAGATACTTCTGAGACACTTTCCGAGGATTAATCGCTCGATACCACTTTTGTCACGACTCAACCTGCCTGGATCGTGCCTTACCCCGGGCACCCAAGTAGACACACATCATAGTAATCAGCGGAACATAAAACAAGACATAAAATAATATGAATGAGAAACAGTTTATCTGAGAAAAATTTGCCTTTCGGCTTATATAAAAACATGAAACCGAACAGTTACATCCCTTTTACAAACTCTTCCCATAACAAAGATTTGCTGCACTTAAGAATGTTATAACAACAATGGCGGACAGTGGCCCCGCCATACCCCGAATGTAAGTACTACAACGATGGATCAGACATCGTAAGCCTCCGAGAAACGGAGCTTCCCAAACGAATCGTGACTCATGAGCGAGGATCAACATCGTGTACTCTACCGCAGATGAACGCAGCCTCAAGAGGTCAAGATAACAGTACCAAGTATGAAATCAAAATATCAGAAATGAAATCATAGTAGTCTATATAAAGCAGAGACATATATGATAACCAAACTACGCTCACACAATAAATAAGGCCATGTCAAGTCAGGGACTCACGCCCTCAAAGTCATCACTCAAATGTAACTATGGGTCTCACGCCTACAACATCAATCATGCCCGTGGAATACCTTCCTCACTGCCGGCAGTCTTTGATATAAAAGCACCAAGAAATACACATGAACATCAGGTCCCACCTGTGTCATAATCAAACCGTACGGGGTAAGTACGAAGGCATAGCCGACTACTAAGACCTACGCACTCAACAATGCCATAAATCAGATCACGAGGTCTTTCTAGACCGCACTACATGATCGGCCGCCACTCGCCTCAGATCAATGTGCGCTTTAACTCGAGCATACCGCCGCCCGCATAAAGGCTACATAGGCCCGCATGAGGTATTCCTCGTGACGGTAGCTAGCCCGCGTACTCCTCGACTCCGCAGTCCGCATAGTCACATAGACCGCATAGTCACACATACCGTATAAGGCACTCGTGACGGATAATACACCCGAATGATCAATCCCGAGCATACCGCCGCTCGTGATAGTCACATTGACCGCGATAGCCGATAGACCGTGATCAAGGGTGGCAAGCCCTGTGATAACAAGTCGGGTATGTGATATAATAACAGTACAACGGGCTTAACGTTTAACAACGTAAGCACAACAATAATAACCCCCTTACACAACATCACAAGATACTAACATACGTAGCATCATAACATGTTTACTTATCAAACCAACAAGAAAGTATTACAAGGCTATCACAAACCAACACAATTAAGTTGTTTACACAAGGTACTTTCTACTTTATGTTAACAAGTTCGGGTTTTTATCCCCAAAGTACTTCATACATTAACTCTTTAAAAGATCCGTTTCTTTCACAAAAGTCACACAATACCCGTAGTATAAAAATAGAGTGACTATCTTTTTAAGTAAACCAAAACCAAAACACTTCCCTTTGTAAAATCAAGTAACAACATTATTTTCCAAACGTTCAAGTTTGCCTAATTCCAATTGCTCAAGTTTCTCATTTTCGAAAGATTTCGTAGTTCATAGTTTTAATCACTTAATGATATAATTCTCCTTTAAAACAATTTGAGAGACATATGCCTTATATGTGAGTAGGTTATTCTTGTTTATAACAATCTTATTAAAGCAGCCATGATCTAGGAAATGTAATATCATTTTGTCTCATCTTAGCTTCTATGCAGATGGAGGTTTCTACTGGTTTTAATAATACTTAATTAGTCAATACATTTCCTTTATTAGCTACGCAGTGGTTTGTTCGATACTTATTCTGATTTCCGAAATCAGTAAAACATTATTCCTTTTAAAAACCAAGTACTCATTACTCACGAATGAGGTTTCACACTTTTTAACAAAATTCATATTAATTCAATTAAGTCAAGTCTCTTATCTTTTAAGATCAAGTCTCTTAACTTCTACAATCAATAAACCATTCTTTTTATCTCTCTTAAGTCGTTATACCTAACTTCCCATAAAGCTAGTATAACTCCTAAGCTTTCAAACCAAGTATTATTCTTCTTTCAAAAAGGATTCTTAATTCTTTTGAAATACTTCAAGATTCTTATTATTCAGGCTTAAGTCAAAAGACATCACGTAAAACTACGCTCAGCTTAACACACGACGCCTACCGCACTATATATATATATTTTCTTTAAAATATCATGCTCAAGAGGATAGGAAGAATCACATACCTCGCGATTATCGATCATTAGCAAAACGCCCACGGCTTATAACCCTACTAGCCTTGTCCACCTTCAAGTAACATGCTACTCGCAGAACTTTCAACCTATAAAGGCCATATACGCCTATCAACGCCTAGACTACTCAAGAATATTCTAAGCAGAGGTTCTCTATTCTACGGAAATTCGGCAGACTTCCCTACCCGCAAGCTACACAAGCTTCATCAGAATACAAATTCCATGTAAGTACGCTTCAATCTTCTTCTTTAATATCCTTCTATTACGCTTCAATTCTCTTCTATGTATCTTATATACATTTCTATACTACTACCGTATGTAATTTCCAATTACAATATAAGGACAAGAGTATTTACCTCAGAAGCCCAAAATTATCCAAGTTTAAATGTCGATCCCGAGCAACGCTTAGCTCCTACTCGGGCGCCCAACCCGCTCCAACAACCCTTAGAAGTTCTACGCAACTTCTTCTTAATACTTCAACCAACTGTGAAGATTTTCCTTGTGGTTTCATTTTTGTGATCAAGGGAATTATAATAGTATTTCGGCTTTAGTATAGTGTAACTGGAATACTACAAGGTATTTGGGCCAAGGTATTTTGAATAAGAACTATACTGGAGAATACTTTTCTACCAAGGGGTATTTTACGAGAGCTTCTAGGTAGTGGGGAGACTTCTGCCAAAGCCTCACAAGGAGGACGAAAACTATAGAGAGGGGAGAGGGATTTCAAGACTTAGAAACATTTTGTGGATGAAGAAGTCTTCAACAAAGTGTGGGTATTTATAGGCCAACCAATGGCCAAGATCAAGACAAGTGGTGGGCAAGTGTAAGGTCAAGATTTGGACAAGTGTTTGTGGGTCCCACTTGTTCATCAACTACACAAAATATCTACAAAATATCCTACCTAACCCTTGACTAAAACTTCAACACAAAACGCGCTAAGCTAGCCCTTTGCCGTCACTTTCGAGGGTGACACATGCCACCCTCCCGCTGGTCCAAAATATTTCATCTCGAAAAATCCGCAAAAATTATAAATGACATAGCCAAATTTTCCTTCGCAGTTTGGAAAACGTTTCGTCGGAAAACGATTCTATTCGGGGGTTGTGCACAAATTTTCGTTCCTAGCCTAACTTAAGGCTTAAACTTTTGTACGTACGTCCTTACGTACATACTCTGGAAATACGGGTTATAACACCCATGTCATTCTTTTGTACAGTTATGATTTGTTTACTGTACCTTATTTTCCGTTCCATATTAGGTACCAGAATTTCTTCTGGGCCGCTCATGTCCGCAGTTTAGGTATTACAGCCAGGATCCGCGAGCTAGGATCCCGATTCAGATTTTGAGACGGCTCTAATGTTCCGAGCTTGTCGCCATGGTTATGTATATTCAGTGGTATCACACGACCCGACTCGGCCGCGATCCGTGCCCTACCCGGGCACCCTGCCTGTGTACACATCGTAGAATAGCAATGAACATACACAACATAACATATTTGTAAACAAAAGACATCACAAAGCTAGCCGATAAGGCCGCCTTTCCATAATATAAACATAATCAAAAGTACAACTGCATAACTTCTTACAATTTCAACCACATACGTGAATACTGCACTTAGAATAATAAACCGTGGACGTGCCTCTAGAATAACAATCGTGGACAGGTTCGCCATACCCCGAATGTACATAAATCTACAACATCGTGGAAAATCAGACTAAAAGAGACAAGCCTCCGAGAAATGGAGCTTCGACGTTCGATAAGTGATCCTGGTATGAGGATCCACCACCGCTACCCTTCCTCACAAGATGAACGCAGCTCGAGGAAGGGTCAAGACACAATATGTACTAAGTATGTAAAACTAGAAAGTACTGTAATTACAACATAAGTTTAAAACAAAGCCGGAGACATGTATGATAACAGAATTACAGTACACAGTGCCTTACTAACAATGAGAGTAAATCGAGAGAATACGCATAACATCACAATAGAGACTCTAACAAATCATGGTGGCGAACCCATAGAAACACTGGGTATAACGCCCAGTGGTTCTTACCCTCATTTATACTCTTACCCCACAGTGGTATAACGCCTGGGGGTTGCCCTCATTTATATTCTTACCCCGAGAAGGTAATAAAACAGTGGTATAACGCCTCGGGTTTACCCTCATTTATACTCTTACTGGAGAATGGTATAGCGCCTGGGGTTTACCCCTCACTCATACTCTTACCCTATCTCAACCGGCCATCATACAATAAATAAGCAAGTTAGAAATACCCCTAACTTCTTATTAGTCTTATTCATCTACACTCTCATTTTAGTATTACCTAAGGCACTAAAGATGTCTTTTATAAAAATCCGAATTTAACCCAAAGTACTACGACTTCAATTCTTTAAAACAAATGACTCTTTTAGTAGAAAACTTCCATGATACTATTAATCCTAGTATCAAGTCCAAATTACATTTCAAGGCAAGTCACTTACACCGTTAGAAATAAAGTTAGGTTTCTAAATCGTTGACTCCTTTCTTATAAAACCTTAGGCAATTTGATGCCTTAAAATCAATTGCCTTCCATTAAATCGAGCCATTTATCTTTCCATAAAGCCAATATAACCAACTCCCCATAAAGTCGTTATATTCACTTTATACCTTAGTCAAGTACAATTTCCTATCCAAGGACTTATACGCTTAAAACGGAACAAGTATCACATACTTTAAAACTCTTCAAGTCCCTTAACTTTAATAAAACATTTGACATCCTTAATACTTTCAAAGCATGAGTTAATCAACTAACTCACCCATTGGCTATTCATAAAACTAGTAAAGGATATCAAGGTCATGTACTTCTACCGCACTATATAATGATAACTAGTCATGCTCAAAAGATAGGAAAAGTTCTACATACTCCGTCAAACCACTTGCCAAGTACAAAGTCCCGCCAGTAGTATGTCAACCTATAATATTCACAATACGCCTATTAAAGCCTTCTATCAAACGAGAATATTATAAGTGTCAAGTCGCTAAATTCTACGAAAATCTGACAAAGACCTCCTTTGTTTCTACTCACTTTGCCACTTTTTCAAGGCCGAATACGATAACCAAACACGCCACATTTAAGGCACAATCAAAGCAATTAATCAATAGGATTACACGCCTACTAGACGGTAAAATTCGCCACAACGATAACAAACTAATACAACTACTAGTCCAATTTTCGGCCATAATGAATAAAACAATACCAATCCTTATCCAATTTCCATTTCAATCCAAATTGGTAGCATAACATGATATCAAGTCGCATTTGATTATAACTACCATAATCTTCAAATAAGTGACATGCGACGATTTCTAATAAACGACCAATTAGTAATCCAATCTTCAAGTGGCTGGTATAACATTTTGATTTAAGCTACAAGCAATCCATAATACTTAAAAACTTCAATCATAACAACTTCATGCTAGTTACATGTAAAGCTAACAACAATATAATTATATAATCTTGTAACACCTTTAAAAGACAAGATTATACCTCAATGAACCTTAATCCAACTCCAATCCGAAGTTGCTCCTTAGTAGTTTAGACCCTCTCCAAGATACTTCAATCCGCTTGTTGAGACCCTTAGAACAACACCAACAATTATCCTTCAAATCTCCAAACAAAACCTAGAAAGACAACTAGGTTTTCGTTTTGCGACTAACCCGTAAACTATCTTTTTCCAAGATTTTTCTATTGAGATATGTTTACAATACACATAAGAACCTTGGTTTAAAGTGGGGAGCTAAAAGAACAAGGAACAAAGATTTTTCTTTTTTTCTCCAAGGGAACCCGAGAGCATGCTTCTATGTTCTTCAATTTTTTTGTGAAATTTGGCTAAGTGTTAGCTCTCTCTTGCTACTAGTAGTAATATATAGCACATTGGATGGTCAAGATATGAACAATTGGGTGGCTTGGATAAGCTCTTAGTAAAAATCAAGACTTTGTGGGTCCTTTGACCAAGTCAAATTTCTCAAGCTTCAAGTTGCAAGACTTTAGTCATACAAGACTATGGTCAATGACCATCTTAGCCATGGCATTTCGTCCAAGGCATCTCTAAGGGGGGGTGACACATGTCGCCCTCCCATTCGTCACAATAATACATTTTCCGACAATTTCATATTTCCGATAAATTTTTTACAAGTCTCAAATCTTAACACTTGTGAGTTCTTACTTACGTTGTTAAAACATGTCCTGTAATTACGGGGTGTAACATTCTTCCCCCCTTAGAAACATTCGTCCCCGAATGTTATTTCAGAGTCAATTAGCGACATAGTTTCCTTTCACAACCCCGACATACCAAAAATGCCACACATGGCCACATAAAAGCATTTAAGCAAAAGAGATACTTCAATTAAAACCTGACAAGTAAGTGGAAGATGAATTACTCAAGGTATAGGAAATAAGTGAGGATACTTCCTCAACATGTCCTCCTCCGCTCCCAAGTCATCTCTCCTGCTATCATTTCTCCACAGGACTTCGACGGAAGCTACATCCTTGGTCCGCACGCTCGACCGCGATCGAGTATCGCATGGGACTCTCCTCATACGAGCAACCCCTCTCACACCGACCTCACTAGTAGGGAAAACTCGCCGGATCACCGATACACTTCCGCAACATAGAAACATGGAAGACCGGATGTACCGCTCTAACTCGATGGCAGATCCAACTCAGAGGCAACCTTGCCCACTCTACTGACGATCCGGGTAGGCCCAATGCACTGGCTGAGTTTCTTCATCGAATCTCATCACACCCTTCACGGGTGAAACCTTCAAGACCCTGCTTCACCGAACTCTTGCCGACGCCGATTATCCGCATATGACTTCGCCGACTGGTCATCAGCCTCCCGGATAAGCTTCACCTTATCCACACCGTACCAAGTCCGCCAACTAATCGCACTCGCCCACGCCGAACCAACCAATCGGCGACTGCATTTCCGCCATATAAAGCCTCGATGGCGCCATCTCAGATACCGGAATGGTAGCCGTTGTTATAAGCAAACTCTACAAGAGGCAAATGATCCTCCCAGCCTACCTCGAAATCAATCACGCAGCTCGCAAAGATATCCTCTAGTGTCTGATAGTACGCCCGCCGCCTGCTACCGAGGATGAAATGTCAGATCGAGACTCACCGTGTCCCTAAACCCATGGAAAGACCTCCGTGTTAGCCAGAATCGCTCCCTATCGATATAATCGATACAGTGACACCGCAACCTCACAATCTCTCCGATGTATAACTGCATAGTCTCACCAAAACGCCGTCCCGATCGAAGGAAATGGGCTGATTTCACACCACCAACAATAACCCAAATGGAGTCGCATTTCCTCCGAGTACGAGGTAACCTCAGAATAAAGTCCATGTTGATCACCTCCCACTTCCAAGTCGGAATCTCAATAGCCGCAATAATCCATCGGGCCTCGTGCTCGACTTGACTCGCCGCAATCGGGACATCAGGCAACAAAACTCGCCACGCCCCTCTTCGCACCATCCCACCAATACAAACATCCGAGGTCATGGTACATCTTGTCGACTTTGATGAATAGAATAACGAGCACCGCAGTGCTTCCCGTACTGGCCGACGAAGTCCTCGACACATCGGGAACACACAACCGACCTCAAATCTTAGTACCCCATCAGCGCCACTAATAGACTCTTCTCCTCCCGAAGAGCTGCATTCTATACCGCATCAACATCGGGTCCTCAAACCGCCGCTTCACCTCATCAATAATGGAAGACTCGCAACCTCACGAACCCGCACTCGCTATCGCTTCAGATCGATCAATCGAACCCCAAGGCTCGCTAATCGGTGGATCTGACGACCATGTCCCGCCTCTACGGCCGCACTCCGATGTGCTCCCCATCGATCTACGACTAAGGCATCGCGAACTACGCTGGCTTTCCCGATGGTATGTAATATCAACATCATAGTCTTTCAAAGAACTCTAACCACCGCCTCGCCTCAAGTTCGCCTCCTCTCGTCAAGATATACCTGAGGCTCTGTGGTCTCAGATAAATATCCACATGAACCCCATACAAATAATGTCTCCAAATCTTCAAGGCATGAATAATCGCGCCAACTCTAAGTCACGGGTAGGTAATTCTCTCATGCTTCCAGAATCGCCGAAGCATAGGCTATAACCTTGCCGTGGCCGCATCAAAACACACCCTAGCCCGATACCCGAGGCATCACAATAGATCACGCATCTGCCTCAATTTCTCAGAAGAGTAAGAACCGAGTCCGTAGTCAAACTCTCCTTCAAAGAACTAGAAACCCCGCCGCAAACCTCGCCCATCGAACTTGGTCGCTTCGAGTCACCCTAGTCAACTGCCAAATCAAGCAAATCGCTTCCACAAACCTACGATAATACCGCCAAATTTCTAAGAAATCGCGCACTTGGCCGGAGTAAGAGGTCTCGCCAAGACTGATCGCTCAATATTTGTCGATCCACGCGAACACCATCACCCCAATAATATGCCCCAGAATGCCATCGAGGCCAACCAAAACTCATACTGAGAACTTGGCGAATAATCGCACCCGAGACCCCAAGTACCGCCTCGCGACCGTGATGCTCGCTTCGTCCGCGAATAAACCAGATGTCATCAATGAATACTATCACAAATGTATCCAAAATGGCTTGAACACCCGCTCATCAAATCCATAAATACACGAGCGCTGTCAAACCGGAAGACATAACCCTAAACTCATAAAGGCCCATACCGGTCCCGAATGCGCTTTGGGATGTCCGCTCAACTCGAACTCGATGATAACTGCATCGCAGTCTATCTTGGAAAACACCTCGCACTCGCAATCGTCAAACAAATCATCAATCTCGGGAGGCGGTACTATTCTTAATGGTTACCTTATTCACCGTCAATCAACACACATACGCAGCGTCCCATCCTTCTTCTTCACGAACAACACCGGCGCTCCCCAGGGAGATACACTAGGCTTGATAAATCCTTTTTCCAACAAATCTTTCAGCTGGTCCTTCAGCTCCCTCAACTCAAAGAAAGCCATTCTCAGATGGGCGAATGGAAATAGTCGAGTGTCCGCAACGTGTCAATACAAAACTCAATCTCCTCTCAGAGGGATACCCAAGATCATCCGGGAACACATCCGAAACTCCCTAACCATCGGTATCGATCAAGAATCGCACCTCACCAGATCAAATACCCGAACCAGATGATAGATGTACCTTTCTCGCACCATCTTCCTAGCCTTGAGGTAAGAAATAAACCTACCTGGGACGCTGGTTGCTTCTTCCACTCGATAATCGCTCGCCAGAAATCGAACCAACCAACTCGTCTCATACCAACGCTGGCATAACAAGAAGCCAACCACCCATACCCATAATGACATCAAAATCCATCTCCAATTTATCAAGTTCCGCAAGTGGTCCGACGATCAGAATATAAACCGACAACCTTCAGACACCCGCCAACTACCATCGAATCTATCATAGGCGTAGCTACCTCAAAAGGCTCTATCTCACAAGACCAACCTGCCCGTGATCGTGCCTTACCTCGCACCCTAGTGATACAACATCGAGTAATCACGAACATAACACAACAACATGAAATAACAAGAAGCGCATACGCTTATCTTTAGAAAACTTGCCTTTCGCATATATAATAATAACAACTCTTTCAAAATGAATGCTTTAATCTTTCTTTACAAACCCCGCCACAACAAAGATTACATGCACTTAAGAAATGCTACGATAACAATGGCGGACAGTGGCCGCCATACCCCGAATGTAAACACCTACAACAACAGGGACTATACCATCGATAAGCCTCCGAGAAACGGAGCTTTCCCAAACGCCAATCAGGACTCCTAAGAGCGAGGATCAACGATCGTGTACCTTTACTCCGCAGATGAACGCAGCCCGGGCGAGGTCAAGATAACAGTACCAAGTATGTGAAATCGAAAATAACATCAGAATGAAATCATAGTAGTCTATACAAAGCAAGAGACATGTATGATAACCAAACTACGCCACAATAAATAAGCAATATGTCAAGTCGTGACTCACGCCTCAAGTCATCACTCAAATATAACAACGGGTCTCACGCCCACAACATCAATCGTGTCCGTGGAATACATTCTCATCACGGCAGCCTATGATATGAAAGCACCAAGGAACACACATGAACACCGTGTCCCACCTGTGTTATAATAAAACCGCACGGTAAGTACGAAGGCATAGCCGACTACTAAAACCTACAGCACTAACAAGGTCATAAATCAGATTACGAGATCCGCTTGCATCATTACATGATCAAAGCCGCCACTCGCCACAAGATCTAATGTGCGCGCTTCACCGAACTCCCGCACCCGCATAGGCCAATCTCATAGGCCCGCATGAGGTATAACCCCGCATCGAGGTAGCTACTCCCAAGATCCGCCGACTTCGCAGCCGCACGGCCACATGCACCGCATGCCCATAAAGGACGCACTTAACTCGAACTCGTAGCCCGCAAGATAGGCCCTCGACCCGCATGAGGTATCCTCGAATCATAGGTCACACAGACTACTCGAGTCTACCCCGCATCGGAGGCGCCTTAACCTCCTAAATAAGTCAAGGCGAGTGGTACAATGCTATCATAACGACCGATAGTTCACAATCGCGGAACCCCTTTACACAAACATCACAAGATACTAACACACGAAGATCCTAACATGTTTACTTATCAAAGCAACAAGAAAGTATTACAAGGCTATCACAAACCAATACAATCAAGTTATTCACACAAGGTACTTTCTACTAACAAGTTCTGTATCTATCCCCAAAGTATTTCATACACTAAATCTTTAAAAGATCTGCTTTTTCACATAAGTCACACAATACCCGTAGTATAAAATAGAGTGATCTGTTTTTTTAAGTAAACTAAAACACTTACCTTTGTAAAATCAAGTAACAACATTATTTTCCAAACGCCCAAGTTTGCCTAATTTCAAATGTTCACGCTTCTTATTTTAGAAAGGTTTCAGAGTTCATAGTCTTATTCATTTAAGAATATAATTCTCTTTAAACAACTGAGAAACATAAGCCTTATATGTGAGTAGGATATTCTTGTTTATAACAATCTTATTACAAAGAATGCATGATCTAGGAAATATCATTTTGTCTCATCTTAAGCTTCTATGCAGATGTAGTTTCACTGTTTTATTAATACTTCATTAATCAAAACATTTCCTTTATTAACGCCGCAGGGTTTTGTCGATACACATTCGATTTCCAAATCAAGAAACATTATCCCTTTTAAAACCAAGTACTCATTACTCACGAATGAGGTTTCACACAATTTCATATAAATTATTTAAGTTAAGTCTCTTATCGCATAAAGATCAAGTCTCTTAACTTCTAAAATAAATAAGTCATTCGCTTTATCTTCTTAAGCCGTTATACCTAACTTCCCATAAAGCTAGTATAACTCTTAAACTTTTAAAACCAAGTATTACTCTTCTTTAAAAATGCTTTAATTCTCAACTACTTCAAGATTATTATTATTCGCTTAAGTCAAAAGACATCGCTGCATAACCACGCTCAATCAACACACGACGCTCACCGCATTACATAGTTATACACATATCATGCTAGAAGAGATAGAAAGAGGTTCACATACCTCGCGACGATTATCGACTATTAGCAAAACGCCCACGGCTTATAACCCGCTTAGCTCGGTCCACCTTCTCAAGAGTACACGCTACTGCAGAACATTCAACCTATACAAAGTTACACAAGTCTATCAAAGTCTAGACCACTCGGTAGAATAAATCTAGATGCAAGGTCCTACGGAAAATTGCGCTCTTCCCTACCCACACAACTACACAAGTCTCATCAGAATACGCCCCACGTAATTACGCTCGCTTCATCTTTAAATTCAGTGCTTAAGTCCAAAGACATTGACACAAGCTATGTTCAGTTCTATATATAGTATACTTCAACTATATATTCCTACAACATGTAATATCCAATTACAATAGGGGGACAAGATAATTACCTCGATAAGCCCATAATTATCCAAGTATAAATGTCGATCCTTAGCAACGCTTAGCTCCTACTCCGGTGCTCCAACCCGCTCCAAACAACCCTTAGAAGTTCTACGCGACTCTCTACTTAATACTCCAACCAACTATGGAGATTTTCCTGTGGTTTTGGTTGAGACAAAAGGACATACCAGAGTATTTCCTGCTCTACGAGAGGTTTCTTTGGAATACTACAAGGTATACGGCTAAGGTAATTGGGTATAGTAACAATACTTTGAGAGTATTTCTACCAAGAGTATATATACGAGACACACCACAAGTGGGGGTGTATACCCTACCCACCCCACTGTGGGGTACTCGCCAAGGCCTCACAGAGGGTGGGACGAAACAACCACACAAAGGAGGAGGATTTTAACACTTAAGGAAATTTAGGAAGGGATGAAGAAGTCTTCCAAAGGGGGGTATTTATAGACAAGCCAAGGCCAACCAACGGCCAAGATCTTGCCAAGTGCAAGGCAAGTGTAGGCCAAGATCTCGCCAAGTGCACCCTAACCAACTAACACACAAATATCCTACCTAACCCTTGACCAAAATGGCCATTCCAATCGCCCAAATGGACGCCACGCCCACCAATGAGGTGCTGCTGGCGCCTCTTGTCGGTCCAACACGCTTGCCTCTCTAAAAATCCGCAAAAATTAAAAATGACATAGCCGAATTTTCCTTCGCAGTTATGTAAAACGCTTCGCCGAAAAACGACTCTAACCGTGTCAGGCACAAAAATAAATCGCCCAAGCCACTTTAAAGTTCAAATTTCTACGCACGCCCTTACGCACATACTTTGGAAATACGGGGTATAACATTCTCCCCTCCTTAGAAACATTCGTCCCGAATGTTCCTTCTAAGTCTCAAAACCAACGCGCGCCAGTATAGTCTTCACCACTATACATACGAGAACAAACCTGCCACACCTGGCCACAGAAACACCCGCGCACATACTTCCATTCAAGTCCACGAGGAAACACCTCTAACATCACCAAAGTAATGATCACATCTATGCTCGTAATACATGCTCGCTTCTCCCTTTACTCGCCGCACTCTTCTCGCATTCGCGAACTCTTACCACATTTCTATCGCTCGCTTCAAAACTCTGGTTACTATCTCTAACGTGGTCATCATTAACTGGGAACACTGATACCACTTTTGTCACTTTGCCGCGAGGTTCACGTGTCACTCCGGCGACCCAACAAATGGTACCGGGCTGCATGCGATCCCTGAGGCATGAACCATCTCAGGACGTGCCATACGGAGAGAGCCACGCCGGCCCGTTTCGTGGTAGAGGCTCGCCTCTTTATACGCCACTTCCAACATAACAATACGAAAACCGGACGCATCGCTTCCTAAGTCGGACGCAAAAGCTAACATATAGGCAACCCGCCTATTCTTCACATGAACTCAAAAGGCCCAAAGTAACTCGCTAAGTTCCTCTGCTTTTTCCAAAACTCACACACCTATCCACAAATTACCGGAACAAGCCTGAACCAACTATCTGAATCTTGCCAACATCGAACCAATCGACCGGCAACTTACACTTCCGCCCCTACAAGGATTCTTAAGGCGACATCCCAACACGGAAATGGTAGCTTAAACACTCCCTCCACAGGAGACAACAATCCCCACAACTGCCCCTGAAAACCATACACTGGCCCGAGGGCGAATGTGATTCTGAGACTCACCTGAGTTCTTAACCCGCTCGTAATACTTTTTAGAAAACGAAAATAGCCACAACTGGCTTCACTGTCACATAAGGTGAAGGTAGGCACCTGCAGCCTTTACAACCTTTCTCGATATAAACAACATCACGAGTACACGGCCTTTGCTAAGACAAGACGGCCGACTCTCCTCGCCCGACCATCGGTCGAACGCATCCACGAACTCAGACTGGTTAACTAAACTCGCCTAACACCTCATGACTTACCTCAAGGCGGACCACCACAAACTGACCCCACCACCAAACATGCCGCGGTTGACCCGCAACGTGGCCTCAACCCGACCCTAACGCCGCACAATACTAGCTCCCGATCCTAACAATCTCACTAATCACGTTTCGAAAACCTAGCGGTCTTCTTAGCTCAACTACCCCCCTTCATTTCACACTTCTTAGGGACCTATCCCAAACATAACTCACGTGCACTATGCACTCCGCTAAGGATCAAACATAACACTACACCTTTACTCGAGATGGCCTTACCTCTAAGGTCTCTACGTATAAAACTCTAAGGCTCACACCTTCTCTATCCCCCAAATCTTACTTGGTTAACTAACCAAGATCTCTAATCACAATTTTTTTAACACACCGCTATCGTAACATAGACTTATGATATACCCATCTTATCACACATACCGATCTCTAGAGGTTAAGGATATACCAGAATTCATCGTTTCACTCCCTTAGTCGTTCTAATCAAACTCGCCTGTAGGCATATGGCGGAGATGACAAACTACCCACCGATCCTCGGCTAAGTCCTCCTACAAGGACACTCTTCGACACTGCACTTAACGGCCATAGTACTACAAGTACCAACTAAAGACGACATTCCCGATGACGCTCACACACCGTGAACCGAAGCCCCGAGTTCGACCAACTCTCGCATACCCCGAACGCCCCGAACCCCGCGAGACCTCTCGCACCGTGGATGTGCATAATCTAATCCACGCGAGGTGACTCGCCGAAAGTTACCAGCGACCTCGCCGCTCGCCCTTCTCGTTGTCCTTCGTTAACCCGCCGATCTCTACGCTTTACCGCTACGCATAAGCCCGCATACGTGCCATGCTCAAGCCTAATCGGCGATTACCATGCTCAAGACTCGCGATACATCGGTATACTCTCCGTAGCCAAATCCATAGCTAGTAATGTGGTCGCTTTGCAATCTATATTCTCTGCTCCTGGCCGTGGAATCGGGCGTTCAAATATCATGGCCGCAGAGGAATCCGCCGCAGCTAAACTCACTGGGCTAGTGACGCCGCAGAACTCCCAAACGAAGCACCTAACTCGTGTGATGATTGGGCTCGTGCCTCAGAACCTCTCGAACTCTACTCAGCCTCCACGCTTTGCCCTCCCGGCCCGGTTGCTCTACGCGAGGCATAACGATAAGTGGAAAGAATTTCGTTAGAGGGTCCAACTTACAACACGCCTCTAAGGCACGATCTTAGAGTGAGAAGAATAGAAACCAATCCTAAATATCCTATAGCCTCCGACATTGGCGTGCGCACAACACACCGATAATCAAGACTTCATCGATACTGGCTCAGACACTTTTCGAGGATTAATCGCTCGATACCACTTTGTCAAGACCCAACTCAGCCCGTGGATCGTGCCTTACCCCGCACCCTAGTGATACAACATCGAGTAATCACGAACATAACACAACAACATGAAATAACAAGAAGCATAAATGCTTATCTTTAGAAAACTTGCCTTTCGCATATATAATAATAACAACTCTTTCAAATGAACAGCTTTAATCCTTTCTTTACAAACCCCGCCCACAACAAGATTATGCACTTAAGAAATGCTACGACAACAATGGCGACAGGCCCCGCCATACTCAATGTAAACACCTACAACAACAGTGGACTATACCACCGATAAGCCTCCGAGAAACGGAGCTTTCCCAAACGCCGAATCGTGACCCTAAGAGCGAGGATCAACGATCGTGTACCTTTACTCGCGCAGATGAACGCACTTCAAGGAGGTCGCATAACAGTACCAAGTATGTGAAATCAAAATAAATATCAGAAATGAAATCATAGTAGTCTATACAAAGCAGGAGACATGTATGATAACCAAACTACGCTCACAATAAAAAGCAACATGTCAAGTCGTGACTCACGCCTCAAGTCATCACTCAAATATAACAACGGGTCTCACGCCCACAACATCAATCGTGCCCGTGGAATACATTCTCACCGCCGCGCCATGATATGAAAGCACCAAGGAACACACATGAACACCGTGTCCCACCTGTGTTATAATAAAACCGCACGGGTAAGTACGAAGGCATAGCCGACTACTAAAACCTACGCATCAACAAGGTCATAAATCAGATGAGATCCGCCTGCATCGCCACATGATCAAAGCCGCCACTCGCTCGCAGATCTAATGCGCGCGTCAGCCTCGAACTCCCCGCAGCCCGCATAGGCCAATCTCATAGGCCCGCATGAGGTATAACCCCGCATCGGCGGTAGCTACTCCCAAGATCCGCCGACTTCGCACCGCATGGCCACATGCATCGCATGCCCATAAAGGACGCACCTAACTCGAACTCTCGTAGCCCGCATAGGCTCTCGGGACCCGCATGAGGTATCCTCGAATCATAGGTCACATGCACTACCGAGTCTACCCCGACGGAGGCGCCTTAACCTCCGGAAATAAGTCAAGGTGAGTGGTACAATACTATCATAACGACTGATAGTTCACAATCAAGGGAACCCCTTTACACAAACATCACAAGATACTAACACACGTAGCATCCTAACATGTTTACTTATCAAAGCAACAAGAAAGTATTACAAGGCTATCACAAACCAATACAATCAAGTTATTCACACAAGGTACTTTCTACTAACAAGTTCGGGTATCTATCCCCAAAGTATTTCATACACTAAATCTTTAAAAGATCCGTTTCTTTCACATAAGTCACACAATACCCGTAGTATAAAATAGAGTGACTGTCTTTTTAAGTAAACCAAAACACTTACCTTTGTAAAATCAAGTAACAACATTATTTTCCAAACGTTCAAGTTTGCCTAATTTCAAATGTTCACGTTTCTTATTTTAGAAAGGTTTCGTAGTTCATAGTCTTATTCATTTAAGAATATAATTCTCTTTTAAACAATCTGAGAAACATAAGCCTTATATGTGAGTAGGATATTCTTGTTTTTAACAATCTTATTACAGCAGCCATGATCTAGGAAATATCATTTTGTCTCATCTTAAGCTTCTATGCAGATGTAGTTTCTACTGGTTTTATTAATACTTCATTAATCAAAACATTTCCCTTTATTAACGCTGCAGTGGTTTTGTCGATACACATTCTTATTTCCGAAATCAGTAAAACATTATCCCTTTTAAAAACCAAGTACTCATTACTCACGAATGAGGTTTCACACAAATTTCATATAAATTATTTAAGTTAAGTCTCTTATCGTACAAGATCAAGTCTCTTAACTTCTAAAATAAATAAGTCATTCGTTTTATCTCTCTTAAGCCGTTATACCTAACTTCCCATAAAGCTAGTATAACTCTTAAACTTTTAAAACCAAGTATTACTCTTCTTTTAAAACAGCTTCTAATTCTCTTGAACTACTTCAAGATTATTATTATTCGGCTTAAGTCAAAAGACATTGCCGCACAACCACGCTCAATCAACACACGACGCTCACCGTACTACATAGTTATACACATATCATGCTAGAAGAGATAGGAAGAGGTTCACATACCGCGACGATTATCGACTATTAGCAAAACGCCCACTCGCTATAACCCGCCACTGTCCACCTTCTCAAGAGCACACGCTACTCGCAGAACATTCAACCTATACAGTTACACAAGTCTATCAAAGTCTAGACCACTCGAGAATAAATCTAGATGCAAGGTCCTACGGAAAATTGGGCAGCCCTTCCCTACCCGTCAAACTACACAAGTCTACTGTAATACAGTCCTACGTAATTACAGTTCAGTTCTCATCTTTAAATTCAGGCTTAAGTCCAAAGACATTGCCACAAGCTATGTTCAGTTCTATATATAGTATACTTCAACTATATATTCCTACAACATGTAATATCCAATTACAATAGGGGGACAAGATAATTACCTCGATAAGCCCATAATTATCCAAGTATAAATGTCGATCCTTAACAACGCTTAGCTCCTACTTCGGGTGCTCCAACCCGCTCCAAACAACCCTTAGAAGTTCTACGCGACTTACTTAATACTCCAACCAACTATGGAGATTTTCCTTAGTGGTTTCTGGCTTGAGACAAAAAGGACATACTAGAGTATTTTCTGCTCTACGAGAGAGGATTCTTCTGAATACTACAAGGTATACGCTAAGGTAATTGGGTATAGTAACAATACTTTGAGAGTATTTCTACCAAGAGGGGTATATATACGAGACACACCACAAGGGGTGTATACTCGCCTACCCCACTCAGTGGGGTACTCTGCCAAGGCCTCACAAAGGGGAGTGGACTAAACAACCACACAAAGTGAGGGAGGATTTTAACACTTAAGGAAATTTAGAATGGATGGTTAAGTCTTCCAAAGGGGGTATTTATTTGTCACGACCAACCCGCCCGTGGATCGTGCCTTACCCCGGCACCCAAGTAGACATACATCGAGTAATCACGAACATAAAGACAATACATGAAACCAAAGTGTAATAAGACAGTGAAATAAGAAGACAAAGCAACCAAAAACGGTTACCTTCAAAGATATATATAAATAGCAACTTTTTCAACATGAATGCTTTAATCCTTTTACAAACCCCGCCACAACAAAGATTTCATGCACTTAAGAATGATACGACAACAATGGCGGACAGTGGCCCCGCCAAACCCCCGAATGTAAACACTTACGACGCAGGACTATACCACCGATAAGCCTCCGAGAAACGGAGCTTCCCAAACGCTCAAATCGCGGACTCGAGAGCTAGGATCAACGATCGCGTACCTCAACTCGCAGCATGAACGCAGCTCAAGGAGGTCGATAACAGTACCGAGTATGTGAAATGAAAATACATATCAGTAAATGAAATCATAGCAAATATGTAAAGCAGAGACATGATGATAACCAAACTACGCTTTAAACAAAGCAAGCCATGTCAAGTTAGGGACTCACGCCTCAAGTCATCACTCAAGTATAACAACGGGTCTCGTGCCCACGACATCAATCATGCCCGTGGAATACCTTCCTCACCGCAGCTTCATGATATAAAAAAACACCAAGGAACACACATGAACACCGTGTCCCACCTGTGTCATAATAAAATCAGACGGTAAGTACGAAGGCATAGCCGACTACTAAAAACCTACGCACTCAACAAGGTCAGCGAATCAGATTATAAGATCCGCCTAGACCGCCACATGATCAAAGCCGCCACTTGCCCGCAGATCAATGTACGCCGCCTAACCCCGAACTCCCGCAGCCCCGCATAGGCCAATCTCATCGCCCGCATGAGGTATTCCCGCATCGAGGGTAGCTACTCCCTGCATCGCCCCGACTTCCGAGTCCGCATGGCTACGCGACCGCATGCCCATAAAGGACGACGCTAACTCCGAACTCTCGTAGCCCGCGATAGGCCCTCAGACCCGCATGAGGTATTCTCGAATCACGGTCCTGCATCACCGAGTCTACCCCAGACGGAGGGCGCTTAACTCTAATCATCTCAAGAGATGAATGCCACAATACTATCATAACGATCGATAGTTAATAAGCACAATCAAGGGAAACCCTTTACACCAACATCACAAGATACTAACACACGTAGCATCCTAACACGCTTACTTATCAAAGCAACAAGAAAGTATTACAAGGCTATCACAAACCAATACAATCAAGTTGTTCACACAAGGTACTTCCTACTATATGATCAACAACATCGGGTTTTTATCCCCAAAGTACTTCATACATTAACTCTTTAAAAGATACGTTACTTTCACAAAAGTCACACAATACCGTAGTATATGAAAATAGAGTGATTATCTTTTTAAAGAAAATCAATTACTTCTCTTTGTAAAATCAAGTAGCAACATTCTTTTCCAATGTTCAAGTTTGCCTAATTTCCAATGTTCAAGTTTCTCATTTTTTAGAAAGGTTTCAGTTCATAGTCTTATTCATTTAAGAATATAATTCTCCTTAAAACTATCTCGAGAAACATAAGTCTTATATGTGAGTAGGATATTCTTGTTTATAACAATCTTATTACAAAGATCATGATCTAGAAATATCATTTTGTCTCATCTTAGCTTCTATGCAGATGGAAGTTTCTACCGGTTTTAATAATACTTAATTAGTCAAAACATTTCCTTTTATTAACGCCGCAGTTGGTTTGTCGATACACATTCCGATTCAAATCAAGAAAACATTCTTAAGCCGTTATACCTAACTTCCCATAAAGCTAGTATAACTCTTAAGTTTTTCAAAACCAAGTATATTACTTCTTCTTTCAAAATGATTCAAAATCTTTGAAATACTTCAAGTTCTTTATTAACACATAACAAGCCGCTTATAGTTCAAATCGCTTACCTTTTAAAGACCACAAGTATTTTCTTACCAACATAAAGTCGTTATAACCAACTTCCCATAAAGCCGCTATAACACTTTATGTTTTAAATCAACCAAATACGCTTAGCACACGTACGCCTACCGCACTACATAGTTCACACATATCATGCTAGAAGAGATAGGAAGAGGTTCACATACCTCGCGACGAGTATCGACTAATAGCAAAACGCCCAAGTACTTCCAACCGCCGCTACTCCTTAAGCCAAGTAGATCGCGCCACACGTAGTACTTCAACCTATAAGGCCACGCGCGCTTTATTAGTGTTTAGATCCCTTCAGAGAACATTCTACGTAAAATTCGCAAAGACTCTCCCCGCAACAACAGAAATCTCCTCCTCTATCGAGGCCGGCTACCAAGCCAACCAGTGGGTTATACAACTAACCCTAACTGCACAATTCTACTCCACTGCACTACTACACAAGTCCATCAGAATACAACCCTATGTAATTACAACCAAGATTCTTCTTTAAATTCAGCTTAAGTCGCAAAGACATTGCCGTAAGTATTATTCAGCTTAAGTCAAAAGACATTGCCGATAACTACGCTCGCTTCTATATATAGTATACTTCAACTATATATTCTACAATATGTAATTTCCAATTACAATAGAGGACAAGATAATTACCTCGATGAGCCCATAATTATCCAAGTATAAAGTCGATCCTGGGCAATCGCTTAGCTCCAACTCCGCGCGCCCAACCCGCCTCCAACAACCCTTAGAAGTTCTAACCAACTTCTACTTACTACTCCAACTAACCATGGAGATTTTCCTAGGTTTCTGTTTGGACTGACGGAAGTATAATAGTATTTCCGGCTTTTGTATAGTATAACCTTAGAATACTACAAGGTATATGGCTAGGTAATTGAGCATTATAACAATACTTTGAGAGTATTTCTACCAAGAGAGTGGTATTATACGTAAAGCAACTAGCAGTGGGTACCCCACGCCACACTACTAGAGTGGGGAAGGGCTCTCGCCAAGTGGGGAGTGGGAGGCTCTCGCCACTACACTACACAAAGGGGGAGGAAGAAGCTTTCAAGACTTAAG
Organism: Przewalskia tangutica; assembly: GCA_029844215.1. Lineage (NCBI taxonomy): Eukaryota > Viridiplantae > Streptophyta > Magnoliopsida > Solanales > Solanaceae > Przewalskia > Przewalskia tangutica. Next base: position 42,595,436 of record CM056732.1, read on the forward strand.
AGATTTTGATGAAGAAGTTCATCAAAGCGGGGTATTTATAGGTCAGTGAAGGCCAACCAATGGCCAAGATTTAGCCAAGTTAGGCAAGTGTAAGGCCAAGATTAGGCACGTGTACCTAGCCAACTTGCACACAAAATATCCTACCTACTACTTGACAAAACCAACCCCAATCGCCCAAGCTTTATCGCCTAAGGTCCACCAATGAGAGGTGCCAAGTGTCGCCTCTCGCTGGTCCAAAATGTTACGCCTCTCTAAAAATCCGCAAAAATTAAAAATGACATAGCCGAAATTCCCTACGAAAGTCGTGGAAAACGCTTTGTCGAAAAACGACTCTAACCGGGTGTTATGCACAAATAAAATTCGGCCAAGCACTTTAAGGCACAAACTCAAATTTTCTACGTACGTCCTTACGTACATACTCTGGAAATACGGGGTATAACATTATTGGACAAGCCAAGGCCAACCAATGGCCAAGATCTTGCCAAGTGCAAGGCAAGTGTAGGGCCAAGATCTTGCCAAGTGCACCCTAACCAACTAACACACAAATATCCTACCTAACCCTTGACCAAAATGGCCATTCCAATCGTCCAAATGGACGCCTCACGTCCACCAATGAGAGGGTGCGTGGCGCCTCTTGTCGGTCCAACACGCTTCGCCTCTAAAAATCCGCAAAAATTAAAAATGACATAGCCTAATTTTCCCTTCGCAAGTTATGTAAAACGCTTCGGTCAAAAACGACTCTAACCGGGTGTTGTGCACAAAAATAAATCGTCCAAGCCACTTTAAAGTTCAAATTTCCCTACGTACGTCCTTACGTACATACTTTAGAAATACGGGGTATAACACTATCGACTCCGGCTCTATCCCGATTCTACCCGCAATAAGAGGGGACACATAGGACAAGGTAGAACCTGGATCTATCAAAGCATAAACGCTACAAAGATGAAATCAATAATGTACTCGTGACGACGCCGTGGAAGCTCCCGATCCCGGCGGCCGCTAGAGAATATATGCGCTTCGCGGACCGCCAGAATCGAACCACCACCACAACCTCTACCGCGCACGGCCCGTGAGAACCCCCGCCCCGGGCGCATAACCACGTAAGGAGAAGACCCAAAGAACAGATCCTGTCGGCTGCACTGTACCACCCATGCCGCCTCTAGACGGACAATCTCTCATCAAATGGCCCTGCTGGCTACACGAGTAACAAGCTCCCGGCTCGCGACACCGCTCGCGGAACCTACGTGACGAGCACACCGAGGCGTGGTGGTCCCGACGTGATGGTTCCCGCCTCCCGAATCTCAAGTCCCGAGCCCTCGACTCGCCCTAAATGACTCGGCCGATGAGTCCTCTGCCGTAAAATCGCGGAAGGAGCACTCTGGCCGGGCCGGAAAGTGGACTCGTTCGCACGAGGCTGTCCGCCTCGAAATCGCTCGAGACTCGATGTCTCGCCTCTTGGCCGCCCGAGCCAATCTGGTCCTCCTCTCTATCCTCTATCCTCGCAGATAGGCTCGCATCCGGCGATGTCCATACCGGGTTGAAGAGCCACACCTAAGCATGCGGTAATCATATGACGGCCAAGCCCCATCACATAACGATGAACCCTATCCGCCACGTCGCCTACAATAGTATGTGCATGTCCGCCAATGAGTCAAACTCGAAGCTATACTCCCGAAAGTCCTCCTGCTCGCCTCAAGGTCAAGAATCTGTCTACCCGGCTCTCCTCATCTCAGAGGCAAAGTGATCCATGAAGGACTCGCAAACTCCTCCCAAACACCGGAAGAGCATCATCACCTCTCGAAAGCAACCACGACTCAAACCGGTTCAACGCAATATCGCAGAACCCAGAAGAGGCTAGTGTAATGCACTGCCTCAAGCCCTAAGAACTCGCATGGTCCGTAGCCGCCGAATGAACTCGCGATCCTCATCCGACTCGAACCATAAAACTCGTGGATGACAACCTGTAAAATCCCTAACCCACAAACCGCCACCCTAAAGGTCGCCGCTTCCTCGCTAGGCCGTCCGACTACTATACCGCCGGCAATCGACCGCCTCGTAGTTCTATACTCGACCGGCCGCGAATCGAGGCTCGTACCGAACCTCTCGAGCTACCGCCGCCTGGCCTTCTAATACCGCCGCGTGGTTGAACTCGCCGACCCGCCTACTACCTCGTATAGTCCGGCTCGAGCCCGTAACCTTCGAGTACCGCCAGCGCCTCGCCGCCGCTTTGCCCTTCGGGCCCCGTCGCCTCCGCGAGGCATATCTGCTTTCATAAGACTAGGTCGAGAGATTCAACCTAATAAGACACTTTCATCGAACGATATCGAGAGAGAAGAATGGAAACTAATCCTAAATGTCTCGCACTCTCGATTATAGATGTGGTGCACAACACACCGATAATCAAGACTTACTAGACACGGCTCAGACACTTTCCGAGGACTAATCGCTTCGATATCACTTTTGTCACGACCACCCGGCCGCGATCGTGCCCTACCTGGGCACCCTGCTCGTACACATCGAGAATAGCAATGAACATACACAACATAACATATGTAAACAAAAGACATCACAAAGCAGCCGATAAGGCCGCTTCCATAATATAAACATAATCAAAAGTACAATCAGATAACTCGCTTACACCCAACCACATATGTGAATACTGCACTCTAGGAATAACAACTGTGGCGGACAGGCCTCTAGGAATAATAATCGTGGGACAGGTCTCGCCATACCTCGAATGTACATAAATCTACAACATCGTGGAAAATCAGACTAAAAGAGACAAGCCTCCGAGAAATGGAGCTTCGACGTCGATAAGTGATCCTAAGTACGAGGATCCACCACCGCTTACTCCTTCCTCGCAAGATGAACGCAACCCCCGAGGAAGGGGGTCAGTACACAATATGTACTAAGTATGTAAAACTGGAAAGTACTGTAATTACAATATAAGTTTAAAACAAAGCCGGAGACATGTATGATAACAGAATTACAGTACATAGTGCCTTACTAAAAATGAGAGTAAATTGAGAGAATACGTACAACATCACAATAGGAGACTCCCGAACAAATCATGGGTAGCGAACCCATAGAAACAGGTGGTATAACGTCTTAGGGTTCTTACCCCTCATTTATACTCTTACCCTGAAGCAGGTGGTATAACGTCTTGGGGGTTTCCCCTCATTTATACTCTTACCCTGGAGAAGGTAATAAAACAGGTGGTATAACGTCTTGGGGGTTTACCCCTCATTTATACTCTTACCCTGGAGAAGGTGGTATAGCGTCTTGGGGTTTTACCCCTCACTCATACTCTTACCCTATCTCAACCGGCCATCATACAATAAATAAGCAAGTTAGAAATCCCCCTAACTTCTTATTAGTCTTATTCATCTACACTCTCATTTTAGTATTACCTAAGGCACTAGCATGTATTTTATAAAAATCCGGGAATTTAACCCAAAGTACTACGTACTTCAATTCTTTAAAACAAATGACTCTTTTTAGTAGAAAACTTCCATGATACTATTAATCCTAGTATCAAGTCCAAATTACATTTCAAGGCAAGTCACGACACCGTTAGAAATAAAGTTAGGTTTCTAAATCAAGTGACTCCTTTTCTTATAAAACCTTAGGCAATTTGATGCCTTAAAATTGAATTGCCTTCCATTAAATCAAGCCATTTATCTTTCCATAAAGCCAATATAACCAACTCCCCATAAAGTCGTTATATTCACTTTATACCTTAGTCAAGTACAATTTCCTATCCAAGGGACTTATACGTTTAAAACGGAACAAGTATCACATACTTTAAAACTCTTCAAGTCCCTTAACTTTAATAAAACATTTGACATCCTTAATACTTTCAAAGAAGTGAGTTAATCAACTAACTCACCCGGCTTGGCTATTCATAAAACTAGTAAAGGATATCAAGGTCATGTACTTCTACCGTACTATATACGTATAACTAGTCATGCTCAAAAGATAGGAAAAGTTCTACATACCTCGCCGGGTCAAACCACTTGCCAAGTACAAAGTCCCGCCCGTAGTATGTCAACCTATAATATTCACAATACGTCTATTAAAGCCTTCTATCAAACGTAGAATATTATAAGTGTCAAGTCGCTAAATTCTACGGAAAATCGGACAGCACCTCCTTTGTTTCTACTCACTTTGCCACCTTTTTCAAGGCCGAATACAATAACCAAACACGCCACATTTAAGGCACAATCAAAGCAATTAATCAATAGGGGATTACACGTCTACTAGACGTGTAAAATTCCGCCCCACAACGATAACAAACTAATACAACTACTAGTCCAATTTTCGGCCATAATGAATAAAACAATACCAATCCTTATCCAATTTCCATTTCAATCCAAATTGGTAGCATAACATGATATCAAGTCGCATTTGATTATAACTACCATAATCTTCAAATAAGTGACATGCGACGATTTCTAATAAACGACCAATTAGTAATCCAATCTTCAAGTGGCTTGTATAACATTTCGGATTTAAGCTACAAGCAATCCATAATACTTAAAAACTTCAATCATAACAACTTCATGCTAGTTACATGTAAAGCTAACAACAACAATATAATTATATAATCTTGTAACACCTTTAAAAGACAAGATTATACCTCAATGAACCTTAATCCAACTCCAATCCGAAGTCGCTCCTTAGTAGTTTAGAGCCTCTCCAAGATACTTCAATCCGCTTGTTGAGACCCTTAGAACAACACCAACAATTATCCTTCAAATCTCCAAACAAAACCTAGAAAGACAACTAGGTTTTCGTTTTGCGACTAACCCGTAAACTATCTTTTTCCAAGATTTTTCTATTGAGATATGTTTACAATACACATAAGAACCTTGGTTTAAAGTGGGGAGCTAAAAGAACAAGGAACAAAGATTTTTCTTTTTTTCTCCAAGGGAACCCGAGAGCATGCTTCTATGTTCTTCAATTTTTTTGTGAAATTTGGCTAAGTGTTAGCTCTCTCTTGCTACTAGTAGTAATATATAGCACATTGGATGGTCAAGATATGAACAATTGGGTGGCTTGGATAAGCTCTTAGTAAAAATCAAGACTTTGTTGGTCCTTTGACCAAGTCAAATTTCTCAAGCTTCAAGTTGCAAGACTTTAGTCATACAAGACTATGGTCAATGACCATCTTAGCCATGGCATTTCGCCCAAGGCATCTCTAAGGGGGGGTGACACATGTCGCCTCCCATTCACAATAATACATTTTCCGACAATTTCATATTTCCGATAAATTTTTACAAGTCTCAAATCTTAACACTTCATGAAGTTCTTACTTACGCTCTAAAACACGTCCTGTAATTACTGGTGTACAGTACGGGCCTTGTCCGTCATAGTATTTGTCCAAATCTTAGAGGTCCGTATTCATCCGTAATGGATGGCTAGAGTTGTTTTTACATTGTTAATAAAGTGTAGACTTTTCGGTAATTTTTATGTTATGGCACTTTATCCGCTTAGCCTTGGTTTTAAGGGAAAAAAGAGTGTTATTTATCTTCCGCAGCTTTATTATGTTGTATGATTAGAAGCGGTGCCTGTGTAGGCACCGCCGCGCCCGGTCGGTCGTGACAAAAGTGGTATCGAGCGCTTAGTCCTCGAAAGTGTCTACGCATCGTGTCTAGTAGAGTCTTGATTATCGGTGTGTTTTGCACCACATCTATAATCAGGAGGCTGCAGGACATTTAGGATTGGTTTCCATTCTTCTCACTCTGAGATCGTGCGATAGAGTTGTGTTGTTAGGGTCATCTCTCCCTAACGAGTTATGTTGATTGCAACACGGTAAAGGCAAGACACCACGGCGACTATGTGGATTGCGTATCCAGGTTGTTAATGATTGTAGTGTAGTTGGTATTGTGACATACAGCTATACGGAATTATATATGAGGGTCAGACGCGTGTTGCCTAGAATGATTGTAGATTACCAAGAGTTGGTAAAGACTAACTAGATACCGGGAAGGTATGGAACAGTTAATGAATTCTCGCCAAGGTCTTATGTTTTATTTTGAGATAATTGGGAAAGGAGGAGTTGTCTGATAGGGAAGTAAACCCTTAAGAAGTCATGTTAAGAAACTTAATGGAATACCATGTTGATAGATTAAGTTATGTGGTATGCGTAAGAGGATTGTACGGATGAGATTCGTATAGAGTAAGTAAGGGTTATTGTGATCAAGACAACACAATTATGGTATTATGAGAAGCTATTGTACCCGTTTACGGGGGGACTGGTAAGGTAGGCTTGGAGCATGGAAATTGCGAGCCTAAGAATTTTGACAACTGCCGAGACCTTAGATATATAAGTCTTTCTCTGGCAATAAGATTTTAAGTCAGACCAAGGATAAGAGTTAAGTGCGACGCTGAGTCGGGTTGATGACCTATTACGTCGCCATAGTTTGAAATGGATGGGATCACTGGTAGTAGTTTCACACGCAAGGTCACGAGTGTTATACCGTAGTTCCGCAGTATGTATGTGAGGACGCATACAATTGTGTAAGCCCTAATTAGGTTAAGGACGAAATTGTGAACTTTCAACTAAAAGATTCCAACTCGGAAGGAAATTTTCAGCTTTTAATATTTTAACCAATTACGGATTTTTCCGAGAGATGAAATATTTTGGACCAATAGGAGGGCGACATGTGTCACCCTTAGGTGGCACATGTTGGACGAAAATTGTGGGCAAGTGGCCAAGTCAATTAGTCAAAGTCTTGGAAGATATTTTTGTGGGCAAGTGGGATGCCTTGACGGTTTTTAAGTGCAAGTGGCTAGCCACATGGCTCATTTTTGGTGGACATATGTCCCAAAGTTGTGGTGGACATATGTCCCAATGTTGTGGTGACACTTGGTGGAAGACTTCACTTGCTCAAGCAACCAAATCTACACCTTACACATGTTTTAATCTTGGCCATCAAGGTCCTATAAATACCCCTTAAGTTGCAAGACTCTTCATCCACTTAACAATTTCCAAGTCTCAAAACTCCTCCCCTTAGAGAAGCTCTCGCCCAAACTCCTTTCCCTTTTGAAAGTCTCGTCCTCAAACACCCCCTTGATAGAAAAATTGTCTTCAAGTATTGTTGCTATCCCAAAATACCTTAGCCTAAATCCCTTGTTGTATTCCAAAGTTACCTCTATACTAAAAGCCCAAAATACTACTTTATATCCTTTAGTCACAAAACGAAACCCTAGGAAAATCTTCATAGTTGGTTGAAGTAGTAAGTAAGTTGTTTAGAAACTTCTAGGGTTTCTTGGAGCTATCTGAGCGTGCAAATTGTGAGCTAAACGTTGTTCAGATCGACATTTAATCTTGGATAATTTTGGGCTTATCGAGGTAATAATCTTTGTCCTTCTATTGTAATTGGAGATTACATATTGTAGTAGTTTAGAATTAAGTATAAGATTTATAGAAGGATGGTATAAAAGAAGAGAATTGAACCGTACTTCATATCAATGTATTTACGTGAGACTTGTGTAGTTTGACGGGTAGGGAAATGCTGCCCAATTTTCCGTAGAATAGAGAACCTTCTGCTTAGAATATTCTACAGAGTAATCTAGACGTTGATAGACGTATTTGACTATTATAGGTTCATACTATGCGCGCGACATATTCGACTTGGCAGGTGGATTGAGCTGAGGAGGTATGTGATTCTTCCTATCCTCTTGAGCATGATACTTTTGAAATATATATAGTACGGTAGACGTACATGTGTTAACTAAACTTGGTTTTACTTTGATGTCTTTTGACTTGAGTTTTAAATGATAAGAATCTTGGAAATATTTCAAAAGAGTTATGAATCATTTTTGAAAAAAAACTAATACTTGGTTTTAAAAGCTTAAGAGTTATACTAGCTTTATGGGAAGTTAGGTATAACGACTTAAGAAAGATAAAAGGAACGGTTTACTTATTTGTTTATGAAAGTCTTGTTTTGATTTCTGGAAAGTGTAGTGAGATGGTTTGATAAGTAAACATGTTATGATGCTACGTGTGTTAGTGTCTTGTGATGTTTGTGTAAGGGGGTTATTCTTGTTGTGCTTACGTTATTAAACGATAAGCCCGTTGTACTACTATCATATCACATACCCCCCTGACTTGTTATGATGTCGAGGACTTGCCACCCTCGATGCGAGGAATACCTCATGCGGGTCCATGTGACCGCGAGTCGCGGAGTTCCGTGGATCGATCACTCCGTGTTACGCCGATGCGAGGAATACCTCACGCGTCCATGGACTACGCGACTTCGGGGTCCAGGATGATGCCGCGGGTTAGCTACCCCGATGCGGAATACCTCACGCGGTCTACGTGGCCTACGCGGATCGCGGAGTTCCAGTGATTAGGCACGCATAATGATACTATGGGCGAACGGCCTTGCTTCGATCATTAGCGCCTAGAAAAGACCGATTATGTTATATTTTGCTCGTTATGTTGTGGCACTATGCGGTTACATTGGTTGTTTCGCATATATTTGTAAAATTGGTTTTAAAATGATATGATTTCATTTAAGTACTTTACGCTTTCACATACTTGGTACTGTCAGATCGACCTTCTTGGGCCGTCACGCCGCAGTAGAGGTACTCATGTTGTTGATCCCCGCTCCTAGGATCACCGCTGCTGGGAAAGCCCCGCTTTCTCCGAGGCTTATCTTTTGGGTATGATTTCCGCCATTGTAGATTTATGTACATTCAGGTATGGCGGGGCCCCGTCCCGCCATAGTTGCTTACATTCCAGAGGTCCGTAGTCCCGTTGTAAAGTTGGGATGTAATCGCTCACTTGATGTATATATACATGCCGAAAGGCAATCTTTTCTTGGATAAATTGTTTCTCATTTCATAATTGTTTCATGTCTTGCTTTTATATTCCGCTGGTTACTCTGATGTATGTCTACTTAGGTGCCCGGGTAAGGCACCAGTCATGGGCCCGGGTTCGGGTCGTGACAACGAGGGTGCAAGGCCCAAGTCTAGTTAATTGTTTTACGGGTTCGTGGACGCGTTCCACCGGAACCAGGTCGTGGGAGTCGGAAATGGCCTTATGTTGTTTAAAAGAATGACTCCAAAAGATTGGGGGCCAGAATCGGTATGAAAGTTATGTATGTATGCTAGTATGAGTTGGAAGTACGGAAAGAGTACGACCAGTAAGAAAGATAACAACCAAGTGTAAAGGAATAGAGCCTGAATCCATAAGAACCTTTCGAGGTAACTATACCCGTGAGTGTTTAGGGTAGTAGATGAGCGGGTATATGAGATTTGCCCGGTGATGATACAGTCGTCAGACCCTAGTAGACCTAGTATAGATGATTACGATAGACTTTGAGGTCATTATGAGTATGGATTAGTTGGCTTCGTGAGTGCCAAGGTTGATATCTTAGTATAAGTATTGTTATGTGGCCATGGGTGGCATATGTTGTATGAAGGGTGTAGTAAAAGGAGACTATGTCGCTATCTAATTTGATTGGACTCCGAAAGAACATTCGGGGACGAATGTTTCTAAGGGGGGAAGAATGTTACACCCCGTAATTCAAGGACATGTTTAAGAGAATGTACGTGAGGAACACAAGACTTGAAATTGGTACGAAAGGAAGAATTGTTTTTCCGACGGAAAATCTTCCGAACGTCGGAAAGGAAAAATGTTCGTTGAGGAGAATTGGATTCTCAAAATGCATTAATTGAGGATTATGGAATGTATTATCATTATGGAAATTTATTTTTATGGATTTGGTCACATGGGGCCCACCCGAGGAATTTTACGTTTTGTGGGACCCACGAGGGTTACAGAATTTTATGGACGAATGGGAGGGAGACACGTGGCACCCCCCCCTAATGGCTTGGTCGAATTAATTCAAGGGCAAAATGGTCATTTGACCATTGTAAAGATGAGCAAGTCTTGCTAGGCTTGAGCTTGAGATAGTTGACTAAGTCAAGAGCCACTTGTCTTGATCCTTTTCATCCAAACCTACCATGTGTTGTAATCTAGACCCTCCAATGTGTTATATAATCATCCATGTAGCAAGACAAGGCTATTTTACACTTAGAAAAATCAAAGAACACTTGTTCTTGACAAAAAAGCTCTCGGGTTTGGAGAAAAGAGGGGGAAGAAAATTTTCAATTGTTGTCCAATATTCACAATACTTTAACCCAAGGTCCCTAAGGGTATTTTAAGGATATCTCAATAGAAAGATTTCGGAAAAACGACGTTTTTACGTTAGTCGCAAGGCGAAACCCTAAGGTGTTCTTCAACTTTGAAGATGGAACTTGAAGAGAAGTTCTTCATGAGCTTCTAAGGAGTACTTGGAGCGGATTGGAACATAAGGAAAGGAGCTAAGAATTCTTAAGGAGAGACTTTGAATCTTGGAAATAATAAGGGCTTATAAAGGTAACAATTCTTGTCGTTTTAGTAATTAAGATTACTTATTGTTGTAGCTATGGATGTTAGCAAGCATGAGGTATATAGTATGAAGTTTTATAAGTGTATTGGCTATTAGAACCCTAATCCGAAAACTAGCATGTTTAACCCTTAAGATTTCAATTCAAGTTGATTATTAGTTTAAGTCGTCACATGTTATATAAAGAAGGAATTATAGTTGTTGAAGTTGTTTATGACTATATAACATGTTAGACCTAAGAAATTGGATTAAAAGAATTGAAAAAGGACTTTGTGTTGTTGTATATGTTTAGCCGAGAATGGCTTTAAATATGGAACTAGTTTCGTATCAATTGTGGGGCGGAATTTTATACATCTTGTTAGGCGTGTAATCCCCTATTGTTAACTACATTGTTGAGCCTTAAATGTGGCGTGTTTGGTTATTGAATTCGGCCTTGAAAAAGGTGGCAAAGTATGTAGAAACAAAGGAAGTGCAGTCCAATTTTCCGTAGAATTTAGTGACTTTGCACTTAGAATATTCTACGTTCGAAGCTAGAGGTTAATGGACGTATTATGGCCATTATAGGTTGAAGTACTAAGTATAGCGTAATCTACTTGAAGGATGGAATAACTATCAAGGTTGAAGTACTTTGGAGCATTTTGCTATTTGTCGATAATCGTCGCGATGTATGTGAACCTCTTCCTTCTTTTGACATGATTCTATGTATGGAATATACATGTGGTAATATTTCATGATTCCTTCTACTCTTAGAAGTTAAGAGGTATGTATGTTGATTTGCTCTACGTAAAGGTTATGTCTAAGTTATCCTAAGTTCTTACCAAGTCTTATGGGGGATGTTGGTAAGAGTCGTTAGGAGGTATTTGGAGCCAAGTTGACTTGGCTAATTTACGGCACGAATGAGAATAAGTATCGAACAAGACATTGCAGCGTTAATAAAAGAAAATGTATCGACAATCAATTAAATTAAAATGAGTAGAATTCTCCATCTGCATAGAAGCTAAGATAAGACAAAATTGTATTACATTTTCTAGATCATGGCTACTTGAGTAAGATTGTTATAAATAAGTATAACTTATTCACAACGCACCAAAGTATATGTTACTTAATTTAAAAGAGTTTGCGTATGAAGTTTTAAGACTACGAACCTCAAATTCTTAAAAGGTTAAGAAACTTTATTTTTCAAGTTATGGGACTTGATTCTTAAAGGAAGAAATGAATTGATTTAAAAGTATAGAATACTTAATTTGGAAAGTATTGATTTCTTGCCATTCTAAAGTTAAGAAGCTTGATTTCTAAAGTTAAGAAGCTTGATTTCTAAAGTTAAGAAGCTTGATATTCTAAGTTAAGAAACTTGTTTTCTTAAAAGTTAAGAGACTTGAAGTATTTTGAAAGCTATGTGATTTGATTTGAAAGTATAAGTCTCTTGGTGATAAAAGGAATGAATTTGTCTAAGACATAAAGAGTTATAACGACTTTATGGGAAGTTGGTTATAACAACTTTATGGAAGATTAAAAGAATGGTTTTCTTCAGTAATGAAAGCAAAGAAATGACTTGAAATAAAGAAGGGCAAATTGTTTTAAAGGTATCAATTGCTTAAGGTTTTTACGAAAGAAGTCACTTGATTTAGAAGCCTATAAATGTATTTCTAAAAGGTATTGTGACTTGTCTTGAAAAGTAGATATGACTTGATACTACGGTTATTAGTATCTTGGAAGTTTTATTTGAAAAAGAGTCATTTTAAAGGAGTAGAGGTACGTAGTACGTTGGGTTAAATTCCCGGATTTTAGAAGGACATGTTAGTGCCTTAAGTAAACTAAAATGAGAGTGTATATGAACAAACTAATAAGAAGTTAGAGGATTTCTTAACTTGCTTATGTTATGTATGATAAGCCGGTAGTGCTTATGTTATGTATGATTGCAGGGTAAGAGTATAAATGCGGGGTAAACCCCCAAGACGTTATACCACCTTCTGAGTATGATTGCAGGGTAAGAGTATAAATGCGGGGTAAACCCCCAAGACGTTATACCACCTTCTGAGTATGATTGCAGGGTAAGAGTATAAATGCGGGGTAAACCCCCAAGACGTTGTACCACCTTCTGAGTATGATTGCGGGGTAAACCCCCAAGACATTATACCACTCCATGGATTTGCTACCCATGATGCGAGGAATACCTCATGCGGGTCCATACGGCCCTTGCGGGTGAAATAGTCCCAGGAGTAGGATTGCTAAATGATACTATGGGCAGGTGACCCTAAGTTGATCATAAGCTTCCTATTTTTATGCAGTATACCTTTATGGGCAGACTTATGTGACTTTATCGCGTCCCAGATTGGGCCGGCAGTATAGGCGTCCCTCCAAAGGGGCGGATTAGGTTATGCAAGATACGTAAGTTATATGTTTATGAACTTGATGATTTTTCTTAAGTATGTACGTAAGAATTTGACTATACTCTTATGGAAAAATGGGAAAAGATAATAAGGTACGATTAAGTTCACGAGATGGTAATGACACGGTAGGATCCGGTATTTGCCTTTTTATACTTGCTTCGTCATTCTTTTGTACGATTATGATTTGTTTATCGTACTTATTTTCCGCTCCATATTCGCACTGTTGTAATCGACTTCTTCGGGCTGCGTTCATGTCCGCATGTTTAGGTATTACGATTGTGGATCCGCGAGCTTAGGATCTGGTTCAAGATTTTGAGACGGCTCCAATGTTCCGGAGCTTGTCGTCATGGTTATGTATATTCAGGGGTACGGCAGGGCCTTGTCCCGTCATAGTATTTGTCCAAACTTAGAGGTCTGTATTCATCTGTGGGCTGGACTAGCTAGAGTTGTTTTTACATTGTTAAACAGTGTAGACCCTTTCGGGTAATTTTTATGTTATGGCGACCTTTATCGGCTTGACCTTGGTTTTAAGAAAAAAAGTGTTATTTATCTTCCGCAGCTTTATTATGTTGTATGATTAGGTGCCTGTAGGGCACCGGGCCATGCCCTGGTCGGGTCGTGACAATTACATACCCGCCGCCTACCACCCATCACTCACGTATAGTCACCTGAAAGGTCCTCCGGATTCGTGCTCTATTTCTTTACACTTGGTTGCTCTTTTTTCACCGGTCGTACTCTTCCGCATTTCCAAACTTATACTAGCATACGTACATAACTTCCATACTAATTCTGGCCTCCAATCCTTGGAGTTACTAAATTAAACACTATAAGGCCATTTCCGGCTCTCACAACCTGGTTCCGGTGGAATGCGTCCACGAACCGGTAAAACGATTAACTAGACTTTGGGTCTTACACCCTCGTGACCCTGTCACGTAGCGGGACTACTACCAACTGATCTCATTCCATTTCAGGCTATGGGGCGACCCTTAATAGGTCCTCAACCCGACTCGGCGTCACACTTAACTCTTATCCTTGGTCTGTCTTAAATTTTTACTACCTGAGAAGGCCTTATATACCTAAGGTCTCGGCGGTTATCAATGTTCTTAGGCTCGCATTTTCCATGCTCCAAGCCTACCTTATCAGTCCTCCCGTAAACGGGTACAATAACTTCTCATAAGCTCTTAATCGTATTGTCTTAATCATAATAACCATACTTACTCCATACGGATCTCATCCGTACCATTCTCTTAATCATACCATGTAGCTTAATCTATTAATATAGTCTTCCATTAAGTCCCTTAACATGACTTCTTAAGGGTCCATTACCCTATCAGACAGCTCATCATTTCCTAATTATATCAAATTAGCACATAAATCTTGATGAGGATTCATTAAACTGTTTCATACCTTCCCGGTATCTAATTAGTCCTTACCAATTCCTAGTAATCTAAACTCATTCTAGGCAACCCATATATGACCCTCATACATAAATTTGTATAGTTGTACGTCATTATACCAACTATACAACAATTACAACCAACCTGGATATGCAATCCACATAATCCTTCCTGGGTTAATGTTGCCTTTCTCGTAGCTGCAATCAACATAACTCGTTAGGGAGAGACGACCCTAACAACACAGCTCTATCACACGATCTCAGAGTGAGAAGAATGGAAACCAATCCTAAATGCCCTGCAACCTCCTGGTTATAGATGTGGTGCACAACACACCGATAACCAAGACTCTACTAGACACGGTCTGTAGACACTTTCCGAGGACTAACTCCTCTGATACCACTTTTGTCACGATCCGAACCCGGGCCCGCGACTGGTGCCCTACCTGGGCACTCCTTTCAGGTATACATCAGAGAATAGCAGCGGAACATACACAACTCATAAAAATACTTAGCCATTAAATATCAACAGGCTATCCGATAAGGCCACCTTCCGTAAAATATACATAATAAAACAGTACATCTTTTTCTTCTTTACAACCCAATCCACAAGCATGACTACTGCACTCTAAGAATAACCATCGTGACGGACAGGCCCGCCATACCACGAATGTACAACAACCGACAATACCAGGGATCTGAACCAAGAATAACCCTCCGAAGTAAAGGAGCTTCTCAACAGCTGAACAGTGATCCTAAGAGTGAGGATCAACAACCTGTATACTCTACCTGCGGCATGAACGCAGCCCCCCAAAGGAGGTCAGTACAACATGTACCAAATATGTGAAACTGAAAGTACTGTAATGAAATCATAAGTCTAAATAAAGCTGGAGACACGTATGATAACTCAATTAATAGACATCAGGCCTTACTAACAATGAGAGTAAACAAGAGTATACTTTACTGCATAAAAATAGGAGGCTCGTGATCAAAGTAGGGCCACCCGCCCGTAGTATCATTAAGCAATCCTACTCCTGCGACTATTTCACCCGCAAAGGCCGTATGAACCCGCATGAGGTAACTTCCTCGCAAAGACTGTATTCGCCCGCATAGGTCGTGTGGACCCGCATGAGGTAATTTCCTCGCATAGGACTGGTCCGCCCCGCATAGGACTATTTCACCCGCATAAGCCCTACGGACTTGCATGAGGTATTCCTCGCATCAAGGATAGCAAATCCACGAAATATGCAAATGCCACAAACCCGGGGAATGACCCCGTAAGAATAACATAACCTAGCACAACCGGCTATCATACATAACATAAGCACTACCGTCTTACCATACATAACATAAGCACCACGGGCTTATCTTACATAACATAAGCAAGTAAAGAAATCCCCTTAACTTCTTATTAGCCTTATTCATACACACTCTCATTTTAGTTTACTTAAGGCACTAACATGTCATTATAAAATCCGGGAATTTAACCCAAAGTACTACGTACTTCTATTCTTTTAAAATGACTCTTTTTTTTTTATATAGAACTTCCAAGATACTAAAAACCGTAGTATCAAGTCATATCTACTTTTCAAGACAAATCACAATACCTTTTAGAAATACATTAATAGGTTTTTAAATCAAGTGACTTCTTTCTTTTAAAACCTTAAGAAATTGATGCCTTCAAATCAATTTGCCTTTCATTATTTCAAGTCATTTATCATTACTTACATTACTAGAGTAAACCACTCTTTCATCTTTCCACAAAGCTATTATAACCAACTTCACATAAAGTCGTTATACTAACTTTATACGTTAGGCAATTACATCCTTCTTTATATCTAAGAGACATATACTTTCAAAACCAAGTATCATATACTTTTAAAGTACTTCAAGTCTCTTAACTTTAGAAAAGCGCAAGGAATCAATACTTTCCAAATCAAGTATCCTATACATTTTCAAGTCAAGAAATCTTTGTTTACCTTATTAGAATAAACCATTCTCTTTACTTTCCATAAAGTTAATAACCAACTTTATGCTTCTGAAACCAAGGCCTTTCTATCCTTTCAAAACAAGTGAGTTAATCCTCTAACTCAACCACTTGAACATCCTTAAAACAAGTCAAGGGTATCAAATGAAACTAAATTCATTTAAATCTCGTACGTCTACCGTACTATACATTTACAATTATTCATGCTCAAGAGATAAGAAAGTTCCACATACCTTTTCGGTTCAATCCACTTGCTAAGTCCAATATGCCGTACGTAGTATGTCAACCTATAATGACCATAATACGTTTATTAACTTCTAGCTTCAACGTAGAATATTCTAAGTGCAAAGTCACTAAATTCTACGGAAAATCGGACAGCACTTCCTTTGTTTCTACATACTTTTCCACCTTTTTAAGGCCCGAATTCAATAACCAAACACACCACATTTAAGGCTCAACAATGTAGTTAACAATAGGGGATTACACGCCTACGAGACGTGTAAAATTCCGCCCCACAATTTAATATCAAACTAATCCAACATACTATGCCATTTCGGCAATTTGAGGTATAACAACACAAAGTCTTCTTTCCAATTCCTTTTCAATCCAAGTTGTTTAGTACAACATGTTATAAAGCCGCAATTATAACAACTATAATCTTCAAGTAGAAAACATGCGACGATTCTAATAACGACCAAATTGTATTTAAATTTCAAATGGCTCACAATGTCATTTCGGCTATAGGCTTCCACTATCCATATCACTTATCAATCTTCAATACATATACTTCATGCTAGTTAAAATGTAAGGCTACAACAATATGTAATCTTATAATACTTAAGAGAACAAGATTGTTACCTTGACGAGCCTTAATCAACTTCAAGATCCGAAGTCGCTCCCTAGAAACTTAGAGCCTCTCCTTGACACTCCAATCCGCAACTTGAAGCCCTTAGAAGATCACAAACAACTTTCCTTTAATTCCCAACCCAAACCTAGGAAAGTGACTAGGTTTTCACCTTGCGACTAATACGAAAATGACACTTTTCCGGGATCTTTCTATTGAGATACCCTTACAATACTCTTAGGAACCTTGGTTTAAAGTGTGGAGATTATAGGACAACAAACGAATATTTTCCTCTTGAAACCCTAGCCATTATCGAGAGCTCCCCTTGAGTTTCTTCATTTTTTTCTTGAAATATGAGTAAGTGTGGGAACTAGTCTTGCTACTAGTATGTTTAAATAACATAAAGGAGGGTCAAGATTAGCACATATGGATGGCTTGATCCAATCTACTAAAAGATCAAGCTGCTGGCTCTCGACTAAGTCAACAATATCAAGCTCTAGCCTTAGAAAGACTTGCTCATCTTAAATATGGTCAAATGACCATTTTAGCCATGTCCATTTCGTCCCAAGACCACTAAGGGGGTTACACGTGTCGCCATCCCATTCGCCGTGATTATTTCGCTTTTTCAAAAATTTCATAATTAGATAAATTTTTACTAGTCTCAAATCTCAACATTTTTGAGTTCTTGCAGACGCTCTTATAAACATGTCCTGCGATTTCGGTGTAACACCAATACTTTAATACAATCATATCAACTTATCAACAACAATATTACTTCATTATAGCATCAATAGGTGACGCAACAACATCAATTATAGTCAACTAAACCAACACTAAAATGCCTTTCATTCGGCCACTTCACCAAATATTGTCCATACACTTTTTATTCTTCATTCTTCTTAATACAAGATCATCTATACATTATAAAAACATGTAATATCCAATTACTTCAAGAGGAAGAAGAATTCTTACCTTTAAAACATATACTTCATGCTAGTTAAAATGTAAGGCTACAACAATATGTAATCTTATAATACTTAAGAGAACAAGATTGTTACCTTGACGAGCTTTAATCAACTTCAAGATCCGAAGTCGCTCCCTAGCAACTTAGAGCCTCTCCTTGACACTCCAATCCGCCACTTGAAGCCCTTAGAAGATCACAAACAACTTTCCTTTAATTCCCAACCCAAACCTAGGAAAGTGATTAGGTTTTCACCTTGCGACTAATACGAAAACGACACTTTTCCGGGATCTTTCTATTGAGATACCCTTACAATACTCTTAGGAACCTTGGTTTAAAGTGTGGAGATTATAGGACAACAAACAAAAATTTTCCTCTTGAAACCCTAGTCATTGCCGAGAGCTCCCCTTGAGTTTCTTCAATTTTTTCTTGAAATATGACTAAGTGTGGGAACTAGTCTTGCTACTAGTATGTTTAAATAACATAAAGTAGGGTAAAGATTAGCACATATGGATGGCTTGGATCCAATCTACTAAAAGATCAAGCCAAGTGGCTCTTGACTAAGTCAACAATATCAAGCTCTAGCCTTAGCAAGACTTGCTCATCTTAAATATGGTCAAATGACCATTTTAGCCATGTCCATTTCGTCCAAGACCACTAAGGGGGGGTTACACATGTCGCCCTACCATTCTCCACAATATTTCGTTTTTCGAAAATTTCATAATTCCGATAAATTTTTACTAGTCTCAAATCTCAACATTTTTGAGTTCTTGCGTACGTTCTTATAAACATGTCCTGAAATTTCGGGGTGCAACACCAATACTTTAATACAATCATATAAACTTATCAACAACAATATTACTTCATTATAACATGCAATAGTTGATGTTAACAACATCAATTATAGTCAACGAAACCAACACCCGAAAACTGTCTTCATTCGGCCACTTCACCAAATATTGTCCATACACTTTTTATTCTTCATTCTTCTTAATACAAGATCATCTATACATTATAAAAATATGTAATATCCAATTACTTCAAGAGGAAGAAGAATTCTTACCTTTAAAACATATACTTCATGCTAGTTAAAATGTAAGGCTATAACAATACGTAATCTTATAATACTTAAGAGAACAAGATTGTTACCTTGACGAGCCTTAATCAACTTCAAGATCCGAAGTCGCTCCCTAGCCACTTAGAGTCTCTCCTTGACACTCCAATCCGCCACTTGAAGCCCTTAGAAGATCACAAACAACTTTCCTTTAATTCCCAACCCAAACCTAGGAAAGTGACTAGGTTTTCACCTTGCGACTAATACGAAAACGACACTTTTCCGGGATATTTCTATTGAGATACCCTTACAATACTCTTAGGAACCAAGGTTTAAAGTGTGGAGATTATAGGACAAACGAAAATTTTCCCTGGAAACCCTAGCCATTGCCGAGTGCTCCCCTTGAGTTTCTTCAAATTTTTCTTGAAATATGACTAAG